>JAWNMK010000341.1:5700000-6300000 GCA_035044105.1 Drosophila nr. perissopoda 5 BK-2023a
AAAAAATGAACGAAAATTGAAAAAGAAAAAAAAGTTTGACTTTTATGGACGAAGAATAAATACCCTTTGCAAGAATTAACTCTAATACTCTGTCACCAATACTTAAAAGCAAAAGCAAAGTGGAGAATTGCGAAATATAATGCACAATTTTTAGAATTAGAAAAATATACCGAGATTTTTTTTTCCATTGGCTTACAATATAAGCTCTCGAACAACATTTTCAAAAGCCACCATTAAGTTACTGTAAATGCCAAATATGTACAAACTTGATAAAGATACAAAAATGTTTTTAAATTAAATTATTTTCGACTTATTTAAGCCATTTCTTTATCATATAGAATCGGTTTTTAATTTAATTTGAGACTCGTATTAAAAAGGGCCAGGGGATTCAGTTTATTAGATAGCAAAAAAATTTTTTACAAAGCACAAATTAAGCAGCTTATGGAAATAGACTTGGATCGGATATATACCACATATCTTCTCAACCAAAAAAATAATTATTTAGATTGAATCTTATGAAATCATTGATTGGGTTTCACATTAAAAAATAAAGAGAAGAGGAATTTTATAATGTAGGATTTCGATTTATATTTAAGAACAAACATTTTCAGAAACATAATTAAGTGTGCAAATAGAAAATATATTTTTTTAGCTTGTTATAGCTACATTTTAAACCGATCTCAGTCATTTTTAAACGATATGAATAATCTGATTTTAATGGCGCGGAATTCATTTTTTCAGCGATACAAATGTTTTCAGTTCGTTAATTATTTATTTAGCCATACAGCAGTTGAGTGAAATATTCTTGGACTTCTTGGATATATGCCACATTTCCATATCATCTTTGAGAATTAATATGTAGATTACATCCTACGAACTGCTCGAATGCGTTTCACATTTTAAAATACCCTTTGGTTAGGGTATACGATAAAAAAAAAACAAAAAAAAAGAAGGCAGGCATGCAAAAAAAGCAACAAAAATAATAACTTTGTCGCTATCTTTAGACTGGGCCGCTGTTGCTGTTGTTAATGTTGTCGTTGTTGTGCAGTAGCTGTTGGTGTTGCTTTTGTTGCTTTTGCTCTCCCGCTGCTGATCAGTTGGGGCGCAATTACAGTGCGCAGTTGGGGGCGTGTCTAAGTTCCAGCTACTGCAGCAATTTTTTTCTCCTCTTTTATTTTAATATTAATTTTCCATTTTTTTTTTGTTTGCAAATTTACGTCGAGTGTTGTGCTGCTGCTGTTGCGGTTGCTGCTGCTGTTGTTGTTGCTGCTGTTGCTGCTGCTGCTGTTATTGCTGCTGTTGTTTTTACAAGTATTTTGCCGCAAGTTAAGTACACAAAATTATCAGAAATTATATGCAGTTTTGGGCAGCCAGCAAACAGCAGCGGCCTCACTTGATCTTCGCCCAGCGATAGCGCGAGCAGCACTCGGCAATAGGGCAAAGAGTCCAACAACAACAACAACAACAATATATATTAAGGAAGAAGCAGCAAAGGGCAAGGGCAAAAAGGGGGGTACAAAAAACGACAACTGTAATTTGAGCAGCAACTCTGCCGACATGCATAATATTCATAATTTCCATATTGAATGCGGAAGCTGAGGATAAGTTTAGCTGCATTGCGTATACGCAGCGTGAGACACTAAATATTGATTAATAATTCATTTGAGAGACTGCGGAAAGCAGCAGATTACATAGCAAAGCAGTTAAGTACATATCTTACAACATATTAAATGCTAATTTTGCAATATTATTATATAATTCCTTCCAGAAGCCGACCGATTGATGTTAAGTTTCTGCTCTCCACATTAGATATATTTAAAATAATAATACTAAACACAAAATTGATAAAATACACAAGCTAATTGTAAAATTATAATTATTATCTTTTGCAAAAAATGAAACAAAAGAAAGTCGATTTTCTAACGAATGTTGCCATTGGGAAAATGCAATAATACTTTTTTCCCGCTGCTAATAATTGTCTTTGCATCCTTTTCTCCGTTATATCCATTTTTTCACTATATATCCATGGATATATTATCATATCTATATAACTGCAGACAAAGCTCTTCAACTCAATTGGGAATAAATAACTTTTTGATTTGAGATTTAACTTATCGAATACAATTCGTGACAATATTGATACCCACAGGGGCACACAAAATGTAAAGAAAAAACAGTGGCACAGTTGCTGACTGTGCTTGTGGCATCATTTATCAGTAGCTGCAACCGAACAAGCCGCAGATTGATGGCCAAGACAACAAAGGGCACAACAACATGAGGAAAGGCAGTTGACTCTGCAGTCAAATGTTTTCATTGATTGAAATCTTTAAGTAATCATAGACTCACACACACAGCAGGGGGCAGGGTGTGTGTGCGATGGGTGCATGTCGTCGTCACTCACCTTTTGCCATTGCGTCGCCTTCGCTTGGTGGCGTAGACGGTGCCCAGTTGGCTCATTGCAAGGGCGGAGTTCGTTATGGTCGCCGTTGTGAATGATTTGCTTTTACACACACACTCGCTATCTCTTTCTCACTCACTCTCTCCCTCTCTCTCTCTCTCTCTCTCTCGCTCTCTCTCACTCTCTGCAACGCTTGTTGCAAAGCTCGTTTTTTTTGTGTTTCTCTTTTTTGTTGTTGCTTTATAATTGGTTTTTAATAAGCTTGAGTCCTGCGGCTGGTTGCAGGATCTCTGTGGCAGCTGTGGCGTCTGTCTCGTTTCTGTTTGTGCCACGTTTTTGCTTTTCTCTTTGTTTTATCATCACGCCTCACATTTTGTTTGTCTTCGTTCGTTTTTTGTTTTTAGTTATTGCACTATTTTTTTTTTTATTAGTTATGATTTTTAAACTGCTCAGAAAGTGTAAGAATTCAAATTAATTTCAATCTTTAATACAAAAAAAAACAGTTTAGTTTAGGAAACTAATATTATAAGTTCTCGCATAGTATATTTATGAAACGAACTTATCTAATTATTCTTGAGTTTCTGAATTCAATTAGGAATTATTATAAACTTAAGCAAGTGCACCATAAAAAATACTCTAGTCACTTCCGCGTTCTACACTTATTCATGTTGCCCATTTTAATAGCAGATTATTATGTATTGCATGTGGAAAATATTTTCACAAATTATCAACTTTTTCAAAGCGATTATTATCAAGTAATGGTAGATTAACTAGTTCAGGTAAAGATCTTTACAAGTTCATCACAAATTAATGTATTTGAATTGTAAACTTAATAAAACTTAGTTTTTATTTATATTTTGAAATGTTTTCAAATAAATTTCATAAAATGTACATTAAAAATATATCATTGAATTTAAATTTCTTTAGGGAATGGAATAAGATTCGAATGAAACTTGAAACTATCGCATTTTAGAACTATCTGGTAGAAATACTATTAAAAAATTGTTGCTGACAAGATTTCTATTTATTTAAACTGATTTTCAGTTGTAGCTCTGAAAGTTTTAAACATTAAATATTTTATTTGCAAATCAGTTGTGGATATTAAGTCAAAGTATTGTTTCTAAGCTACGTTGTAATTTTATATACAAATGCATATATAAAAATAAATACATATAATGCTAAATAAACATTATTAGTAGAATATTTCCTTCAACTCTTTTGGATTAATGAAATGTGCTTTAATGGGGTACGGAAGAGTTTTTTTTTCTATTTTTATTTATTCAACTAACTTCTTTTCTAGTAAATTATACTTAGGACTTGCAGAAATGCAAAAAAAAAATCCTCATTTTGAAAATATATTGATAATTTGCTAAAAAAATATTGGCATTAGGCAGAAGGATTTACAGACAGTACATATATGATGGGAATATCGCAAATGTTGCTATAACAATTCTATTATGGTTTATCAAGTAAGGCGACGCACAATTTCAAGCACAAATTTTTGCAGTTCGATTTGTATTTGTTTTTGGTTTCTGCTTTGATTTTTATTGTAACACTTTTGCTTTTTTCACTTGCACGCATTTGATTTGTGTTGTTGTTGTTGGCGTTGTTGACGGTCGATGACGACGCCAACGACGCATGCAACAAATCAGCAGGCTAAACGCAAGAACGGCACGCAAATCATTTCGAGCTCCAATGCGGAGGCGTCGCCACCGGCAGAGGCGTCATCGACGTCAGCAGCGGCGCTTTGCCAAACTGCTCGGCTGTCAAAGTGACATTTGCCGTGCATGTGTTGTGTGTGTGTGTGTGTCTGTGTGTGTGCTGCTGCTGGAGATGAAAGAAGTGAATGACCGTTGACGCCGCCGCCGGCAAATTAATTGGCAGCTCTGCACTTGCACTTGTCTTTGCGTGTGTGCGTGTGTGTGTGTGTAGAATTATGTCAAGCCGGCTTGCTCGATATATATATATATTTTTAATGGGGTATCACGTTTTGAGGCATTTAAATTTGTTTTATTTGCGTATTTTACGTTTTTTATTTTCGTAAATATTTTTTATTTTGCAATTTTCGCACACTTTTCACACGCGTTGGCCACGCACCTTTTTGCACACTGACACTGATCTGTGTGTGTTTTGTGGTTGGTTGTGTGTATGTGTGTGTGTGTGTGTGTGTGAGGCGCCAATGCGTTGGCGTTGACGACGGCAAACACCGTTAGTTAGCAGCGACTGCACGCGAGCGGCAAAGACGAATGAATATTGTGTGAAGAACGCGCGGCAGCGGGCCAAAGTCAAAGCTTGAAAGAAACAATGCGTTGCCGACGCTTGAGAAATGAAACACACACAACCCACTCCCCTCAACCCACACCCCCTCTCTCTTTCTAACTCTCTTCTCTCTCTATCTCTCTCTCTCTCTCTCGCTCACTCACGCGCTCTCTCAACAAATGGCAACAGTGAAGCGCCGATGGCGTTAACCGTTTTGCGCGATTGCCGAAAATGAATTAAACAAATATTTATTTTTTTGTGTTTTTTTTTTGGCTATGCGCGAGTAGAGACTCGTTGGCTCGGTGACTGCGCGGCCACGTCGACGCTTTGAGAATCCAACAAGAACTGAAAACGAAATTGGAAAAAACCAGTCCTGGTTGAAACGCTTTGGCAATTGGCACACGTAGCGCGCCGCGCTCTGCTGCGCTGCTCTGTGCTGTGTTGTTGTCTATGCCATTCCAGTCGTCCTGGCAACGCGATCGTCAACAAGCAGCGTCGCCGCTGTCTGCGAGCGAGTGTGCGAGAGTGAGAGAGCGAGCGCGCACAACGTACGATGGCGTTCCATTGCCAATGTTCCGTTGTACGCGCGCGCGCGCCTGGAAAGTCGGAGCTGTGCAACTGCCAATTATGGAAGCGCATGCTGTGTCTCTCTCTAGCGCATGACCCAAACACGCTTGCTTCACTTTGCACTCAAAATTAATGGGGCGTGTTCTCCACCAATACAAACACACACACAGACACAGCGTATTGCTGACCCTGTCTAACTCATGTGGCCACACAGCTGTATGTGTGTGTGTCTGGTAATTCATTATGCTGTAATTAAGAGTATTTTTTTTTGTTGTTGTGTGAAGCTGTGCTTTTTTATTGTCGGTTATCATTTGAAGGCATCGCCTAATCGCTTATCGAGCGAGCATTTTGCATTGCAGCGAGCATTCAAAATTTGCATTCAAAAGTTGCAGTTGAAAATGCATCCAAGTCGCCATTAAAATAACGACTTAAATGCGCGACCAGCTTTTAACTGCCTTCAAAGCCCATTAAAAGTGCTGCTGCCATAAATGCATAAAAAAAAGAAAAACACACAAACAACAAAAAACGATACGTATGAAAACCGACACTTGGCGTTGCCACTTATCTCAATGATTTATTTGTGCCACTGTCCAAGCGACAACTTGCAACAAGCAGCTAACTCTGGCAACAGACAACAGACACAATTCCTAGAAGAACACAAACAAAATGTCTGCACTCAAGCTGGAGCAGGGGCAGCTGGACCCGGGGGCAGCGGGCTGTATTGACAAAAAGCCGCCATATGTCAAGTACACGTATGCAACCGCAGGCAACTTGCCACAGATGGTTGCTCTTACAGCCAGCCATTGAGTCACAACATTTGCAGACTTCAGCAGAGGCTCCCACAAAAATACACTCAGAAATTATTGACTACAAATCGATTGTCCCATATTGAAGATAATAGTAAAAGTAATTATATTTCCAATTATTCTGTTGCAGAAAAAAATTATTTTACCAATTCGAAATTCCTATTCTTAAATTATCAATCTATTGTTTAATATTCACAATAATTTACTGTTACTCCAGCACCTGGAATTCTTTTCAATAAATACCTTTTTTTCATTTGATGGGAAAAGTGCCAAAAATTAGCATAAAAAATAATAGCATCACTTACGAACTTTAGAGAAATAGTTTAATTGTTTTTAATTTTCATAATCATAGATGCAAATTTGAAAATTAGTGCCATAATTTTTTTTCATTGTTCATTGTTTTTTCGTTTAATTTTTAATTTTAATCGTATTAAGGTTGTTTCTTTCTCACTTTTTTTAAGAGTCTTTTCTCATAGTTCCATAAACTTAAAAATATAAAAAAAGACACCCTTGACAACATATCTTGTGAGAGTAGTGATATTTTTTTCATATAGTTGTCGCTTAGAATTTGGAAAGCCAATCAGTTATTTCAAACCAGAAATAAAAATCAATTTTGTTAAATATTTATATGCCAAGAAAAAATACACAGTTAAATAAGCTATTATAAGAATCAATAATTTTACGAAATCTGTGTTTTTTTTACTTCTAAAAATATTAAAGTATTTTCTCAAAATTGTTATAGTCAATTAAAAAGGATTGTTTTTTATTTAGAAAACTTATTTTAGGGCATACCTAAATAGCATATGACTTATAACTTAAACTAAGCCAAATAAATACATTTGACAATGAAAATATTAATAACAATTTATTTTTAAATACTCATATAAGTTATTTTCTGAAGAACACAAAAAATTGGTGTTCTGTTAAGACTGAAGTTATTCAGTTTAAGAACTTTTCAATTGGCAAATGAACTTATAATCTAAAAATTTTTGTTTACTTAAAAAACTGGTAATCTAAAATTGTTGAGAATAATAAAATATAAAAATACTAAATATAATATGTAATATATTAAATAAAATAAATCCAACTTTTTTTTAAATACTTCTAATGTGATTAGTCAGTTTCCAAATATTTCAATAAGCTTACATGTTTAAAAAACTCAATCAAAAAAATTAATATTAATTAGAGCAAAATCTAAAAATTTATGAAGACATTAAATTGAAAATCCACATACACATGAGATAACTTAAGAATCCCAATTCTTCTGACTTCTAAACTAATTTCTTGAATAAGAAAATACTTTCTCAATGGTTTAAGTAAAACTGTTCGTAGACAATGTGTGTCGCTCAGTGTATGAGCTGTGACGTCAGCACATAGAAAAGGTGTCTGCAACAGAATCGAACTGAATGCAATTACATTGCGTGCAAGCATTCCGCAGTGTTCCACAGTTGCCACCAAATGGTTTATCTCGTCTGCTCGGTTCTAGTCCACAACCAAGAGACCGAGTTCGAGATCGAGTTCGAGTCTGAGTCTTAGTCTGGGTGTCTTGGGAATTGGGCTTGGGCCAGGGACAGGAACAGGGACAGGATACAGGGCACATGCGCAAGTTCCCGCTGAGCAGTCGGCGCAGGCAGATAGAAAGAGAGAGAGAGAGAGAGAAAGAGAGAGGAAGAGAGAGATAGCGATGGGGAGAGGAGCGGAGCAGAGAGGAGCTGCTAAAACAGAAGGCAATGTCAATCGCAGTCACTAATAAGCCAACCGGTCAGAGTTGCCCTCTTAACAGCCTCTCCCTCTCTCCCTGCCTCTCTCTATCTGCCTCTCTCTGTCTCTGCCTCTCCCTCTCTCCTGCTCAGCACTCGCAGCTTATCAATTTAGTGAACACAGTTGCAGGTGCCTTTTGGAATTACCAACTCGACGCAGTCTTCGCATATCAATTTCACGACGTACCCTCAACTTGGCCCAAAGGAGTCGCAGTTGAAGTCCAAGTCAACGTCGAAGACTTGAGGAATTATGTGTTTGCATAACTTTTTGCTGCGGGCACTTAATATGACCAAAGAGTGTCAGTTTGCCCCGCAGTGGCGCCCCCTCTCTCTCTCTCTCTCTCTAATTTCATATAACAAGTTTCTCATTATACGCGAGTTTTTTTTCTGTTTTTTTTTGCAGGTTTTTGCAGGCAGCTGCTGGCTTGCATCAATGTCAAAGTTGATGGGGCAGCGATGCAGATCTAGACAATCGCTATAATTTGCCAATTAAGTGGCTCAATTTCGTGGTGTGTTTTGTGCCCCCCTCAAATACCAGATCCATATCGGCATCACTCAAAGGCCGACAACATTAGCGCAACAGCAAACTAAGCCCGCCTAAAAAGGCTAACCAAATAAAACGAATAAAAAATGACAACTAAATATAAAAAAAAGATAAAATGAGTTAAAGAGGCGCCTAGGCAAAAAAAAGTTCACCAAGATAAGTATAAACAACAATTAAGTATAATTACTAAGCAAACAGCATATGAAAGAAACGAAACTAAAAAATAATAAACTGAAAACAAGCCAAAGCCATAAAGGATACAGAAAGTGCACATTTAATGGACGCCAACGACAAACAAATGTTTACCTTTTATTTTCTATTTTTTCCACATTTTTATATAAAATGCAGCACAAAAACTCGCACCACGCCCACCGCGGCTATAAGCTTCGCCTGCTAAGTAGCCGCAATTATTAATTGTCATTTGTGGCAAGTCTGCCGAGCGACGCAAAATGGCGTTCTTTGTGGTGGTGGCAAAGCAAAGCAAAAGCACAAAAAAAAAACAAAAACAAAAAACATAAACAAACAACAGTGGCAAATGTCATTTTAGACACAACAACGACAAGAACAACACACAAAGAATGCAAACAATGGCCGCGAGAACAACACAACCAGCCACAAAGCGATCAATTGCGCGAGATAAACGTGAACGTGAATGTCAACGTAGACACTCCACTCCACTCCACTCCATTGCACCACCACCAGCCATAAAACCAAAACCAAATCCCAACCACAACAACTACCCACAGGTGACCAAGCCAAGCAAAGCAACAACAACAACAACAACAACTCAGCCAACCAGCGAAGTAATCCGTCAAACGCCCTTTGCATTGCTGACATTTCACAGATTTCCAACAGAGCACAGAGTGCGACAGAGAGCGCGAAAAAGAGAGAGAGAGAGAGAAAGAGCATAACGACTATGCAACCAGGTTTGGCCTGATATATATATGCTAATTCTCTTAGCATATATCACCAACGGCGATAAGCATCAATAAAAAGCGCTAATCAAACGCTTGCTTCCAAAATTAATTAACTACGGCAAGCAGCTAAGGAAGCTAATTGTACAGTTTCAGCTGCAGCGTGTTCAATTAAAGTTGGAAATGCAATTGAGATTGGGCAAATGAACTTAAATGCAGGTTGCCAGTTTCAGAATCGACTACGAAATCCATTTTAATATTTTTTTTTAGAACCAGTACCAGAACCAAAACTTATACTTAAAAAAAAACTTTAAAACATTCATAATCCTTACAGTAATTGCTACACTTTGAAAACCAGGTGAAAACTAATCTTGATAGAGATATCATTTTTGCAGCTAGTACTCTAACTCTTAAGTATATATTTTTATAATATATTTAATTAATTGAAGCAAAGGCTACAAAGGCGCATAGGAATGAATAAACATTTAATAGAGTTATTTTTATGCGAAACGTAAAAAAAGTTATATATCTCTAGTGATAATAAAATATAATAATTATTGCAACTAACATAAATACATTTATTTTTAAATGATAAAACTAAAATAATAAGTCTTATATCCCAGTACACTTTCAAGATTAGCTTAACTTTTCCTAACTCACTTCATTACTCTCCTCTGCGTCGGCTAATAAATATTAACAATTATTGATCTCATTAAGTTTTTCCGGGTTTGCCCATTGGACGATTTTACAATTAAACTTCCCCAGATTTATTTATCATATTCATTTTATTTATTTTTTTCTATCACTTAAAAATTGTAAATTGAATAAATTTCCTTTTCATTTTATTTAGTTTTATTTGTAACTTTAATTTTAATATTAAAGTTAAATTTAAGCTGGGATTTTTTGACTTTTTTCAAAAACACCGACTACAAACTGACTGCAAAGAGCATTCAAAGCTTCGACTAGCTTAGTTATAAAACGTTCTCGTAATGTGCATTTGTTGTTTGTTTTTTGTCATTTCCGACAGAAGCACACATGTGCCAACGAATGTATCTCTTAGATACCCATCATATACGGGCAACGATTGCTGTAGTTCAAATTGGTAGCTGTAGCTGTGGCTGCATGTCATATGCCATATGCTGTGTATTGTCATGTATCGTGTCGTTTGTTGTATTTGTCGCTGTCATTATACTTAATACGCTGCATACGCTAAACAATCGATGCATGCAACACTTCCCCCGGCCCCCAAAAGCCCCGCTGCCAATGCGCTTCCCGTGAACTCGAAAAGTGTCAATCTTGGTCAGACGGAGCGAGGGAGAGACGGAAAGAGAAGAGATTTGTGGCAAAAATATGATTTATTGAGAGATGCGACTAACGGATACCAGCAACGGGCAATGGCCAATGCGCTATCGGAAACAGTTAATCAGCAGCGAAATTAATAAATTCGCCGAGTTTAATAGAGTTCAAAAAGGAACAGCTAAAAGCAGCAATAACAACCACAGAGCGAAAGGCACCAGTAAAATAAAGCCAAACTGGAAACTGGTCAGTGAAGAAGTGAGGCCAGACAATACGCAACTCAAAGTCGCAATCGGAATGGCAGCTAGTTGCGCGCTGTGTGTGCCTTTGGGGTCAACGCCGCAAAGATGTTCCCAGAAAGATCAGCAAATGAAGATCTCAATGGGCTGGCTGCTCCTCGTCTAGGCAGGCATCAGGCAGCAGGCGGCAGGCGGCAAGCGGCTGGCGGCGCACAAATAAATTCAATCTAAATTGTAAGTTTGTTTAGCCTACACGAAAAGATGCGAGTACAAACAACAACAACAACAACAACCAAAACAAGTACGAGATCCAACTAATCGAGTCTAAGCGACTCAAACATATCCTGTAGTCACAAGCTCTAATTTATTTCCTTCTGAAAAAGAAAGAAAGAAATGTAAAAATCTTGTTTAACGCTTCCTATATAAAAACATAATTGCCACACTAAAAAGATAAACTGTTTATTCTGAATAGCTTGTTCTGGCTTAACTTGTTCACTTAATGCTTAACTTAATAGTGCCTGAGTGTAAATTGCACTGAAATCAGTTTTATGTATGTGTATATGTATTTCATGTGGAGAATAAAAGATAAGTACTGCTTTAGTCTCTACTACCAGATGCCCTCTAGCTAATTGTAAGGTAAGCCTCTTCTTTTCCCAATCACAGTCGCGAAATTTTGATGGTCCAACAAATAAAGGGACAGATGTATACATGCAGAGATACAGATACAGATAAAGATACAGAAACAGATAAAGTTACAGCTACAAATACAGATAGTAGATAGTAGAAGTGTAGATACAGATACAGATATAGACTGGGATTCAGATTCAGATACTGATGCAGATACAGATGCAGGTACAGATGCAGATACAGATGCAGATACAGGTAGATATGCAGATACAGATAAAGATGCAGATACAGATACAGATAAAGATGCAGATACAGATGCAAAGCAGATACAGATGCAGATACAGATACAGAAGAGTTGCTACAGATACTGATAAAGTTACAGACTTAGATACATATAAAGATACAGACAAAGATACAGATATAGAAACAACTACAGACACAGACACAGAAACATACATATTTTCAGATATATTTCACATACAGAGATACAGATGCAGCAGACATACACATGTTGCTACAGATATTAGTATAAAGATACATAAAAAGATATAGAAACAGATACAGAAACAGATACAGATACAGATGTAGATACATATACAAATAATCGTTATTCATTCATGACTTTAAACATGCAAACTTGTTGACCTATTTCATGGTACCAAGCACACCCCATTTGTCAAGCTTACAGGGTATACAATAAATAATAATAATAGTAATGCACAAAAACTAAAGTCCGAGTTGAAGTTGAAGTCTGGCAATGCGATCGCCCAAATTAATCGACTCTTTCACCCACTCTCTCTCTCTATCTCTCTCTCTCTCTCTCTCTCTGTCTGTCTCGCTCCATCTCTCTATCTGTCGCTCTAGCTCTGTCTGTCCTTGTCTGCCGCCCTTGCTCATGATTGCCAATGGCCAAGCGCCTCTTTGGCTATTTTGACCATAATTTATTTTTGTTTCATTTTTTTTTTGGGGGCGCAAATAAGATTGATCTTTTGTAACTTCCAACTCTTTTGTTGGGGCCACAGCTCCAGCTTCAGAAACTCGAGTTTGCTGCCTGGCAAAAGCCAAGGCAAAAGCTTAACAGACGGCAGCGGTAATTTGCTATCGCGATGATTTATGAACCAAACGCTTTTTTGGTGGGTGTTTACACAAACAACAACAGCAACAACAACAACAACAATAACAACAAACAACATAACTGCAGACACAACATTCTAATGCAGCTGGAGGAGCAGAGGTGGCAGCACTTAGATGGCGCTGGCCTCTTGATGGATTTGTGCGCAACCTTTTCAATTCCAGACACCATCCGAGCATGCCCCAACTGCAACTCCAGTGCCGATGCGAATCGCAGCCAGGAATTAAAACGGCCTCAGACTGTGCGGCACGTTTCCGCATTTCGTCTGCAAACTCCTCCTGCGTGATCACCCCTCCCCACCACCTTCCACCCTGCGCTCCTCTTGCTGCTGCTGCTGCTCCTGATCAATTGCAGCACCGCGGGCCCCAAAAAACAAAAAAAAAAAAAGCAAATAGTAATGATATTGTAGCCACGTCGGACACAGGACGCGCTCCACATTGGGGCAGCAGTTAGCAGAAGGTTTTGACTCTAAACGATTCAATCTGTTAACTTAACCAGGGCTCTGGCTGTCTATACCCTATATGGTCAATGGGAATAGGTTATGTTATACTAATGATAGGTCTTCAATTGAACATTTTGTAACTTTAAGCAGCTAAGAATATTTGAAAATATTTTATATATTATTTCATAAGCTGAAATACGAAGTGGTCTTTCAGCCTTAAACTTGAAGTTTTACTGATTAAATCTATGTAAATCTGAATATAAATCTTGAGAAGCAAACATATTTAGTTGATGTCTAACTTCTCACTTCAGATACAAACAATATTTTGAAAAGAAAAATTACACACATAATAATTAAATATAAAAATAAAAACAGCAGCTGGATTAAATAAATAATATTTATGGTAAAAACAAACTTTTTTTAAGTCAGCACAAATTTAAAAGGTATTTTGGAATCGTTATATATTTAACACACTTTTTTGGAATTCTAACCGTGTTGCTGTGATGTCTAAATAGGAACGAGTGCAACACATTTATTATATTTATGCGCCTCTAAACTGTGGCAAAGACTGAGCCAGACTCCTGGAGGGGCATTTGTGGGCGTGGGCGATAATTGAGAATTTATATGCAACGTTTTGAGGCGACGTTTATTGGACAAAGTTGCGCTTCCTGTTTGCTGCAGAGAGAGAGAGAGCGAACGGGTAAAGGGGGTAAGGAGGGGAGGGTGGGGAACACCTGTGTGTGTATCTCAAACGATCTAGAGAGTATTCGAACCTTGGTATTAGCCTAATTGCCAGTGCTTATGCCAGAGATGCCACAAATGCCACCTGTCGGCCTCATCGGGCCCATTAATCAGCCAAAAATTTGATATATTATTTTTCAATAAACTGCGCTTAATGATAAGCCCCAAAGGCGTAATCGTAATCTTCCCGACAGCGACAGCCCCAGCTGCCGAATTGTCAACATAATTGCCATGCGAAACACCAGCAGCAAACGCGCAACGCGCTTAATGGCTCCAAATAACAATGATTAAGATGATGCCAAGTGGATGCCACTGCCACAGTCGGAAAAAAGCAAAGCTTGCGACTGCCCCACGGCCCTGTGCCGCACAAAACTGATGACACTGCTCTCTCTCTCCCTCTCTCCCTAGTCAAGTGTGTCCGGCAAACTAATACCCTGTAGCCAGTTTTCAACTAGCGTGTTTGTCTAGCTTTAAATTGCGATTTTTGTTTTGGATTTCAGTTTAAAATTTGATGCGAAATTCTCAAATTGCGAAGATACTCAAATTTTAGCTTATTGAAAGCATAATTACAACATTTTATATACAAATCTGTGTAATAATATTTAAATATCTTATGGTTTTGATTAGTTTTCCCTATGCGCTCTATGGATTCTTAAGTAAGTTCTTCGAATAACTGATAATTAGTAGATCATAAAGGTCTAAAGATCAGATGCTAAAACCAGAATATACCAATAAAATGAATTGTGTGAATGTATTCAAATGATATATATTGCTGATTATTATTATTATTATTATTATTATTATAATTATTATTATTATAAGGTCCCACATAAAAGTATCTATTCTTGATCAGCATCAAAATTCGAGTTGCTCTACATATTTCCCCTTCCGTTTGAAGCTTCAGAGTCGTCTGGAGCTAGTTAACTCAAATTTGGAATACAAGTTCTCGTAGATAATATGCAGATTAAGCTTATTTTACTTTATCGATAACAATCTGTGATTCGCGAATATGGTTATTGTTAACCAAAACGTACTCTCAAGTTGTATTTAAAGCTGAATTCAGTGTAATCCCTAGCTGAGCTGTCTTGGCTTGAACATCGTATCTTGCTCAACTTAAGAAACATGCAAGATAAAAAGGTATTAAAATATTGATATTTATCGATATATTTATTAGAGTGAGTTGTAAGCACATACAAAGCTTTAATCCAATAAGATGAGTAGAACATGCAAATCAAAACTGTTCTCTTTTTTTAAAACTATATATAGACCGGCAGATCTCTCCTGCTACCTTGAAAATTTCCGGCTACACCTTTTGCCAATCTGAAATATGTGCAGGGTATAAAAATGCGATCCTCAATCGATGGTTGGCAAAAATAAACAACCGAAACCTGTTGACAATGATGATATCGATACGGCTCGAGTCGACGCAGAGGTCGAGACGACGCGACGTCGATTGTGTGGCAGCCACACACTCAAGTGGCACACGTCTATCATAAATCAGCCCTCGATCGAGTCGATTGCCTTGCTTCGCTTCGCGTTGGTTTCCCCCGAGTTCTCACGTTGCGAGGGTGTTGTCGCTGCATATTCGATCGCCACGTAATCCGAGCCATTCTTGCATTCTTTTTACGGCTAATTTAACCGATTAGCCAGTGGCATAGCAGCCAGAGGGCAGAGGCAACTGGTGTTGGCCACATCTTGAAATTGACTCTTGACTCTTGCGGTTGTGGTCTTGGTTTTGGGGCATGCTGCTGCTGTTGGTGCTGCTGCTGCATGGTTTCGTAACCGATATGACGCCCACACACGTTGCACGTTGCGAGCACCAGCAGCAGCACAGCCCCCTCCCCCGAATCATCCCCCACACATTCTGGCCAAAAGCCAGTGTGTTTGACTAATGCAAACAGCAAATGATAGACAAATTGTAAGCACTTTAAAGTAAATGCATGTTCAACCGCAGCTAACATAAATGCCACAAGGGGGAGAGGGATGAGGTCTATTGTTGTTGCTCAGTTGGGGGTGCATTGCAATTATTAAGGGTTAACCGCTGCTGAGACCTGAGCGCTCGCTGCGCCCAATTGGCGCCATGCAATGTTGACTGCAATAAAACCAGAGAGAACGCTGCAGTCGGGCGTATCCGACTGCAAAATACTTTGACACCAGCTAATAACCGGTAGCAAGGAACCGTTTCGGTGCAGCCAAGAAATGTAGACCAAGTTTGCCGTTCAAATTGCGGTAGACATAAGATAGTAAGCTTCCTTCCAAACTTGGTAACTGTGCTTTGGCGATTATGGGCGCCAAACAAATTTGTTATCGGTTACCAGTAATAAATCTACCAAATTTAACGTCTCTAACTCAGAAACTGCGGAAGGGCTGGGGGCGTCGGGGATGAACCGATCTTTGACTTTATGGATTTCCGAATATGGATTTTATCGATTATCGAGAGACGGACAGACAGCATAACGTACCTGCCAAGATACCTTCAGTATCAAAGTTTAACAAATTAAAAAATAATAAAAACAACAACTCAAATTTGTGGCAAGCAAGCGCACAATTTGTGCACAAATTTAAAATTCAATTGAAAACTTAGAATTTATTTATTACCTTTCAGTTTACAACAAAAACTCGAAAATAATTGCAACGCAATAAAATTTGACTGCAATTTCCAAACGCCTTCAATATAAGCACATTAATTAGCGTCCATGTTTTACTTGTTTCATCTTTTTTGCTTGCAAACAGCAAAAAACGATCAGAAAGAAAAAAAAAAAGCTGCATTTAAAATTATGATTGCTTATTCTCACTCCAATTATCAACAAAGTTAAGCATACGGCTTGTTGCACTTTCAGTAATAAATAATAAGGAGAGAGAAATATATTTTAAAACTTACAATTTAAAATGCAAATTTAAGCATTCCCCAACTGCAACATCAACTCGCCGCACCTGCCCCTTTTTGCTGCACGTCGCCGTTGAAAGCCAATGAAAAATGTAAGCTTTTTTTTGCTTAATTACGGCTCAAACAATGTATGTATGGCCAAGAAAGGTGGAGTGGGGAGCTGAGGCTCAGATAGAAAAGCAAAAGAAAATATTTTATGTTGTTTTTTTTTTGGTTTGCATTTAAAATGCAGCCAGTTTGGAGCGATAATGATTGCATGATTAGCAAGCGTCCAACTTCCTATGCAGATAATGTTATATATATATTTATTTATGCCATATGCATATGTATTATGCATCCGACTTTAACTGATCCTTCTAATGGGATCTTATCACAATGCGAATGCAATGACCGTAATTCTGCTAATCATAAGAGGCCATGTTAAGTTTAACAAGTCCTGTGGATACCTCTCTTCCAAACTCTCTCCTTGCCTGACCGAGTGCCCCTTGCGTGTTGGCTTATGCTAATGCCTTGGATATATGCGAAATATATTTTCAAAAAATATGAAATGAATTCATCGGGAGCCTCAAGTGCAGCACACAAAATTTATTTAAACAGGCGCCGCATTATGCATAACAATTAAATAATATAATCTAAAAGTGCTTAAGGCCACCCAATAATAATAATAATAATAATAATAATAATTTATAGAGTGGAGAGCATATATTATTATATTTCATAAACAGCAAAGAAAATTAAAATAATTTGTTCATTGCATACAAATTAATCCTGTTTGCTGCGAATTATTATATGAAAACAATGTACACAAAAATTTCTAAAATATGTTTTCAACAATTTTAATTGGTTTATTAATATTAATTTTTTTAAATTGTGTAAAAAAAAAATTGTATCAAAAAAATGTGTACAAAATATATATTTCCATTATTTATTTATAAAAAATGTGTACAAAATATATATTTCCATTATTCATTTATAAAAACGTATGTACAACATATGTGTGTATTTCTATCAATTATAATTGATTTATTACAATGACTTTTGCATTCATTCATTTCAAATTAGAACCAAAACCTTTTAATATTTTTATTTGACTTCCATAAAGCTTAGAAGACTAATAACTTGAGCGCATGCTATGGTTTACAGCATAGTTAATATACCCAGTTTGACTCGTTGAAAGCCTCACTCCAAATGCTTAAGCTTGAGCATACAGTCAGAAAAAAAACTTTAGTCTAAAATGAAATGTGTCTTTACAGGGTACATTTTCCTAATAATCTGCAAAAATATATTTAATTTGAAAAGAATTTTTTTTAAATTAGCATTTTAACATTTAATTATTAGACTCTGAGTTCCTGTAAGGATTGTTTTATTTTTAAGTATTTTCTATTATTCATAAGCATACTTCTTTCTTTTTCTTTTCTTTTTCTAGTTATCCGGTCGGCATTCATGTTTTTCTGAGTGTATTAATAAAAAGGAGAACGGCGAGAAAGAGAGTTTCCGAGTGCATTTCATAAATCATTTTGAAATTATGACTTTATTTTATGCGGCTCCTTGGCGCGCATTTTTATACACAAATTATTTGATTATTTATGTATCTTTCGGAGTAGAAAAGGAGAGGGTACAGGGCGGGGGGAATGGGAAAGTAGGTGCGGCGAGTCGCGTCGCTTAGGTGGGTCCGCAAGTGCAATTTTTCTCTCTCTCTCGTCATTTTTTTTTTATATTTTTATTCATTGCATTTTATAAGTTAGTTTTATTATGCATAGTTTTTTATGACTTTTTAATTGTGTTGGTCGGAGCAGTGCAGCCAGGGAAAGAGGCGACGGGGGGGGGGGAATTGATGAAAAGTAAAGGGTGCGCACTCTCATTACAAATGCAAATGCAAAAGTCATGTTTGCGCAAAATGAAATTATGCTAAATGCGTTTTTAACGCTTTGCTCACCGCAAAACAGAAAAAAGCGAAAAAAAAGCCGAGCCAAACTTTGAGGGGGACAAGTGGCACAAGGGGAGATGAAAATGAATTAGCTGGGAACATGGCCCGAACTCATTTGCATGTGGCAAGAGCCAAGAAATGGATCCATCAAGATAATCGGTCAACTCAAACGAAAAATAAAACACACAGCTGACAAATCGCATTGAGAGTCCTTTGGGCCAACTTCCGAGACCTTTCGAGTAGATCAATAATGCTATTCAAATTGTGGCCCCCGAATATCACGCGAATTTCTAATCGAGCCCCAAAAAAAAAAATAATGAAACGAGAACTTTGTTTACCAATAATAATCGTAATCAAATTATGTGAATTGTAATGAAATATTAATTGCGACTCACTCCAACATCTTAATTGGTCTACAGAAAGGGCAAAGTTTCAACAGCAAAATGGACATAAAGTGCGCCCCTATATCATACACATAGATCAATACAATTGATTACGAAAACATCTCTGAGACTATATTTTTTATAGTAAATTTCGGACAGTCAATTTATATTAATAAAGTCATAAAATAGTGTGTCAAAAATGTGAGAAATGTTGATTTGTAAATTTTAAAAAGGTTTTGAGAGTTTTTCTAATACAACAATAGTTTTTGTATAACTTCATTGATTATTCTTTATTGATTACAGTTTGCCAATGGTTTTAGTTAAGTTCCATGAACAAACAACCCTTACACTCAATCTACCTTAATGAGAGACAATGAGAGGCGCTTACTTCGCGGACAATAGCAATTAGAGACAATAGAAATTCTGAACAAACGTAAAATTACCATTATGAACTAACTTAAAATTACCATTACAAGGTCTCTCAAGGTAGGTTAGACCTATGTATATGTATGTATGGATACACATGTCTTTCACGAAGCCAACACTTACTAAACCCTAAGCTCGAAGAATAAAACAGCATTTATGTAGATTTAATGGACGCATCTGGCTTGCATGGTTGCAAGGTTGTGTGTTGCAAATAGTAAGCTGTCTTTGTGGGGCAACACGTCCAATTTGCAATGCACAAAGGGGTCGTTGGGAGAGGAAAGTGAGTTGGCCTTATCAGCAATTGGCCATCTTAAGTGCGCCTAAGCTGTGCACTCGAATGGCATTTTCTTCTGCATACCCTTTTATAGGGTATTATAATGTTGTCGTAATGTTTGTAACGCATTGAAGGAAATGGCTTTGTGCCACTTAGGGTTATATATTCTTGATCAGCAGCTGTAGGTCATTAGTCAATAAAGTTTGTCTCTTTCTATCAAAACTAGTCTAGATATCATTTAGATATTATTGCTGCAGATTGTACATATGTTGGAGTTGGACTGATCGGATAACTATATCATATAGCTTCTAAAGCAACGATCGAAAGATGAGTTCTTGACTGAAAAACGTTTTGGCTTAGCAAGTTATCCTCACCAGTTATGCGAGATAATTGTCTAAATACTATATAATATAGCTATCATAGGAACAATCGCGTGAAATTTCGAAATTTAACTCCAGTCAGCAAGGGCATTTAATCGTTAGCATGCCAAAGATGGGCGTTCTTTGGTGTTTTTGTTTTATTTTTTGTTGCCAGAGGAAACGTGTAAATTAAAAAAAAAAAAAGAAGAAGACTATTAATATGCTGCGCTGTTTCTTTTATTTGTCTTATGATTATTTGTTGTATTTCAGAAGAGGTGTCCGTGTCTGCACTTCGAAGGCGTTGAAAATTTGTTGGCGCATTTCACTCAATTTCCAGCGAGGCGAGCGGAACGAAATGGCAATGAAACTACGCCATGTTGTTCACCAGCGCACTGCTCTGGTGGTTGTTTCACACACACTCGCACACATACGTGCACAACTGAGTGCTCACTCACACACACACACACGCACACACATACACACACGAATGCATAACGTCTCGAGGGGCGGAGCTTTGAGCCTCGCTTTTGAGCAAGCTGCAGTTGAGTTGAAATTACTTTTGTTTTTGTTTTGGTTTTCTTTTTGACAGAGAAAAACGCAAAAAAAAGAAAATGGAAAAGGCAAGGAAAATCAAAAGCCCACAATTTATAATTGCTGTGTAATTATCGGGCAGCAGAGCTCTTCATAATTCGAAAACAATTAGTAAATAATTAAGCCTTGACAATTGTCGCACACTATTTACGTATTAAACACAATGGAAAATAGCGCGTTTGAGCTTTTCAGTTTACACGTCACAACAATCGCCCTTGCCCCCCCCCCCCCCCCCTCTCTGTCGTTCTCCCACCCCTTCAGTCGATTTACCAAAATTTGTTTTTGGTTGTTAACTAAAACGTGCAGTTAACAAATTGCGTAGCCTTAATTGAAACGTCTTTAATAGTTAAAAACACGCAAATGTTTGACAAAGTTTTATTCTTTTTTTTTTCTTTTTTTTGGGGGGGGTGTTGTGGGAACTGCTCTATAAGAAATAGCTGGCCCATAGTCTTATGTAAAATTTTGTCAGTGTAATGCATAAAATATGACTCGAGAGACGATAAGCTAGTTTTATTTGGGCCATATCTTGGCAACTACCTTCACATGATGTAAGCCATATTTCGTATGACTTTTTATTCGTATTTGCCTTTATTCCGCCCCTCCTTCCTCCTTCCACTGTTCTCTTTTCATTTCTTTGCACTAATTTGCATTTTGCATTATAGTTAGCGGCATTGTAAAACTAAAAAGAGAAAAGTATAAAAAAAATTACTTATACGACATTCGCGTGCAAAGTTTTTATTTTTTTCTTAATATTTTGTTTGTTGCTGCCAAAAAGCCGCCGTCTTTGCAACCGTTTGCCGCCTCATTTCTGCCGTCCCCAATAACTGCCCCACTCTCTACCCCAAGCCCGATTACATTTGCACCACTCGCAACAACTTCAAGTGCAAGCGTTACGACTAAGATGGATTACTTAAATAAATAATTGCAATTAGGCTGTGGGCAACATTGCCAGCCATATATTTTTTAAAGACTTTTGGTCATATATATCCCGAAATGCACCCTACTTTGGAATAAAGTTTTTAGTTTTTATTCAACAGCCGGCAACAACTGCAATTATCCATAATTATAGGAAAGGAAAATCGACTTTCAAAAACTTTGTATTTTTCTATGTTGTGTGGCTTAATTCAAGAATGTTTCTAGTCTATATAAAAAGTTGCATGGATCTGTTGCCAAGGGCAACTGTCTGGAAAATGAGTAAGCATTTAAATTATTTATTTTACCACATTCTGATAAAATACCATTTTAATAATATATTTAATTATTGCGTCTGATTTTAAGCTCTGATTTAAAGTTAAAAATAAACAGATCTTTAAACTGGATCACTACTTAAATATCAAAGCTTCAAGTGAAGTATATTTAAAGCGTACTCGATCCGCATTTTGTGATTATTTTCTTCCAGTTTTCTGAATAAGTTATAACGAGTATTAATCAAACCACTAATTAACTTCGTCTGCAAGTGGACAGCAGCTTTGCAATATTTTCGAGTTGGCATTTTATGGGGATTCAGGGCCCAAACCATCCGTCAGTCAGTCAACTAGTCAGTTAGGCAATCAGTCAGCCAGTCAGCCAGTCACACTAATGAAAACAGCGCATGAACATGCTGCAGTCGATCATTTTAATTAGCTATGTAAATAATTATTTATTAATCAACAGCCCAGAGCACTAGACATACATATACACGTTGTTGCTAATGTTTATTAATTAGCTTGCAGCTGGAAGATGGGAGTAGCCAGTTGGGAGTAGTCTAAGACACAGTGCACATTGTGGACTGGCAGGAACGGATGCAGCGACAGCTGATTCGACGTGGGTTGCCCCAAACGGAAACCGCAATAATTTTAAATATTTATTCTTCAATTTCTTCGCATCTCTTTTTATACCCTTACAGAGGGGGATGTAATTTTTGCCGTTAAGTTTGTAATGCTGGCCGTCTCCTATACTTTGTGTTAAATATTCTTGCGAAGCACTTTTAGCCAATAAATCCATCTTTTTAATTAGTAGAATTAATAATTTAATTAAGTGTCAACAGCAAGCTCTAGTATCGAAAAGGTTATTCAGATGCATAGTCAGCGAAGCGTATTTCAAATTACAGCTAAACAAATTTCTAAATGTTAAATGACCCTTTTCAGAACAACAAAGTTAAAACATGAAAATAAATCAATTAAATTAAATTCTTTATTCTTTTCAACAATTTAAGCACCAATCTATATGCTATGGTAACTATAATTAAATTACACTTTTAATTATAGCCTAAATATATTTTACTCCTTTTTGACTAGTACAATAATTTATAACCTAAATGAAAAAATATTTAAAAACAAATTGAAAAAAAAAGAACAAATGGTCGAAAAATTAACAACTTTTCTGCTTAAGAAGCTATCCGTCCCAAATATCAAATAGCTTTCAAAGTAAAAAATTAATATTGCTATATAAATGTCAGCAGTTTAACTGCGTTCTGCAAGGGTATGTGTAATTCGGTGTACTTAAGATACACAGTTCGTAGTTCCTTTCTGACACTGTCTGCTGTTGCTCGTACCTCAATTTCCTCGACTTAGAAGCAATAATTACACTCAAGCCCAAAAGAACCCATCATAACCATAATTTTGAACGCTTAATTGGCTGGCAGTGTGTGTTGTACTCGATTGCACTCTCCAGTTCTGTGGTTTGCCGCACTTCTAATCCCTTGACCCTCTCAAAGGAATTGTCAATGTTTGACACGCCCCTTCTTCGATGGCTAACGCCCCTCTGGGTCGCTGTATTGTTGCTGCTGTCGTTGCTGTTGCTGTGTGTAATTTTCTTGTTGAGAGATTTTCTATGTGAAGGTTGCGCACTGCGGCAATTGTGGAAAACACGTTACAAAACCACGTTGCAGCAAAGCTGCGTCAATTTTTTTATTACAATGGCAAATAATATGCAGTTATGCACTCAAATTGTGCGACCAGCTGACATTGAATGGCGCTTCAACCAGAGATGGACGCCAGCCGTGACTTCAAAATGCTTTAACTGATTCACTTGCCATAGATAATCTAATTATTGTTATGAGGAAGCGAGCAGAATTATTTAACAAATATCCAACTTGTATTAACATGCAAATTTAAATGCGAGAAGTTAAATATATTAAAACCAACATATAAAATAAATATTTCGCTTGTTAGAATCATACTTAGAAGTTTACTTAAAAATACATATTTCACTTGTAAAAATCATACTTAAGAGCTTCCATAAGAATATATACTTTACTTACAAAAATAGTTTATAGAAATATAAGCAAGAAAAGTTGAACAATTAAACACTTAGAACATTTAAGCCAAGTAATCAAAAAATATTTCAAAATTGCAGCCCTATTTGAAAAAAGTCAAAAAATACCAATATAACTCAAGGATAGCTAAATATCAGTGTAAGAAGACAAAGAGAATTTCAAAGATTGATGGATCATAATAAATTCAAAAATCAATGGCAAATGCCTAAAGCAATAGCATTTCCAAACAAGTTGGGCGCCAAATGCTTAAAAGTGGAATTATTTGCAGAACTCTACATATATGCGACCCACGCCCAACCAGCTAGCCGCTTCAAGGGTCGATATGATAAAAGATATATATATAGATATATACATATTGTAGCTTGGGAACGGCACAAACTGGACAAACAAGCCCACGCAGCAACTAGTTGTTGTTGGTGTTGCTGTTGTTGCTGTTGTTGCTGTGATTCGAGCAATAAGCACTTAAGCACTTTTGAGCAACGCTGACAGGCCAATTGACAGGGCCAGACAGCCAGACTCAGAGTCAGGTATATATATATATATGTGGGCCGTGGATTGGGCGCGCTATTTTGCACACTAAAAGGTGCTAATTGAACTGAAATCGATTGATTATTCATTGCAAGTGCTGCCCAACGGGCAAACCACAAATGCAACTGCAACTGCAACTGGAAGTGGAAGTGGAACTCGAACTGGGACTGCAACATATTAATTTGTAACTTTTACCCGGGCCAGTGCCATTAAATCGCGACTGTCACTTTAGGCCAACTTGATGACACGCACATGGTATATAGTATGCAGGCAGCTAAGTCTACGTATCGATAACAGTTGGACAACAGTCGAGTCGAGCCGAGTCGGGAGACAGTTTTGCTGTTGGCGGGGGGGCCCCGGCGTCCTGGCAGCATAAATTGTCTGCTGCCAAGTGACGTCAGTCAGTGCCAGTGCCAGTGCCAGTGCCAGTCCATGGGCAAAAAGGATTGCAAAGGAGCCCAAAAAAGGATCGCGTGCAAAAATGCACTTCTGACGTCTCGCGGACAACAGCACGCAGAAACTTTTCGTCGCATTCGCATCAGAATGCAAATAAAATATTTCAAATGCACAACACAAACAACAACAACAACAACAGATAGCGATGAGTTAACTAAAGAGTCCACTAGCCAACCTGTGTGTGTGTGTGTGTGTGTGTGTGTGTATAGGTATTTGCATGTGGTAAGCGTGGGCAGCTGGATAATGCGACAGTGATATTAGCCAGTTAACCCATTTAATTTATGATATTTAAATCGATCACAATTTAGTTATTGACTCGAGAAGTGCAATTTAAATAAGTTATTTCTTTAAATTATACACGATTTTATAAATATATTATTTATGTCGTATTTACTGTTGTAATGTTAGAAAATTAACCCATTTCATTTCTGATATTTAAATCGATCACAATTTAGTTATTTACCTCTTTGGAAATTACTAGATAAATGCAAATTAAATAAGTGATTTAAACATGATTTATGTAATATTTTTTGTTGGAGTTTATTAGCTTTATTTAAATATCGGCTAATGTGTTTTCGGGCAGCTATTTAACAATTTTATTCAAATAGTCAACTGAGTCTATTAATATATAAATATATCAAAAAAGATTGACCAACTTAGGCATGCCGAAGATTAAACAGACTTCCAGCACGAAGTCAACCTGCTCACGTCTAACTTTCACTTCAAGTTTGAAAAAACTACTGATTGTTCCAATGAAATCTATATGATATTGTAGTCCGATGCTTATCTCCCAAAATTTGAGGATCATAAGAATCCGCTTTGATTGGATATATTGTTAGCCAAAAAATTGTTTCATAAGAGAACTTTCAAGAACTCATCTTTCAACCCATCATTATTACAGCCTCTATATGATATAGTAATCCAATCCGGTTGGCTCCAACATATCTACTACTCGCCTAAAGATGCTGACCAACAATATATATACTTCATGGAGTCGCAGACGTCTGTTTCAATACGTTACAAACTTCACGATAAAATTAAAATATCCTCTGCAAGGGTATATGGGGTATTAGGGTCATATTTGTAAGAGATAATAAGCTGCATTTACTATTCGGAGCTCTACGTACTTCATAAAGGTTATCTACTCCAGCTGTCTCCAGTTGTTCCCCGCAAACCAGATCTGCAGTCTGAAAATAAGCAACCAAGTGGAGTATCATCAGTTCGAAGTGATATTATGCGCAACTGTTATGTAACGGTTACTCGGCACACACACACACACACACACTTCACTCAATCCTTGGAGTCGATAATTGTTTCGTCCAAGCATCAATTTCGTATCAATTTCGCCTTATTTTTGGCGAAACAATTTGCTTTTACTTTTACAGAGGGGATACGACGAAATAAGTCGGTTGTCGGCTGGGCAAATTATAGCGAACAGAACTCAACCAACAAAAAAAAAAAACCAAAAATAAGCAGATGAGCAGAGCATGGAGGATGGCGGGCAGAAGACGCCTTGTGGGCCCCACAGCGCCAGTAAAAAGGAAACTAAAAAAAATACTAATAAATAAAAGGAGAAAAACAACATTCAGAAAAAACAGTTCTCCATTAAATTCGCATTTAGGCTGTCAATCATTTGCGCTAATTTTCCTCGGCACAGGCTTTCGGCCAGCGGCTCTGACTTTGTCTGCTGGTTCCTTGTTGTTGTTGTTATTGTTGTTGCTGTTGTTGTTATTGTTTTTGTTGTTGTTGTTGTTGTTAGTATTATACTCCTGTCGATGGCTTCCAATGAAGATTAATTTTGTTTTGAAAGCATAGCGCTGCATTTAAGTGGAACTCAGCGCTGTGTGTGAAAACTAAGCCAACGGTTTCACAAATCCCCAAGATCAAGACTCACCCTCAACACACACTCAGAGGGAGAAAGAGAGGGGCACACACATCTGATCTGTTGTTGTGCCGCAGCTTAACATGAACTCAATTTGCCAGCAGCCTTAACACTTGTTCCTCTTTTGTGTCTCGGTTCTCCCCCGTAGAAGCTTTGAGGTCAGCGATGCGTCCATTGTCCAATTTGCCGATTGTAATCTGAGTCGCATGCAAATTTATCAACCTAATTTGTTAACAAGTGCAGCCTTTAAGTTTATTGTGTAGTCCACCGTTGCCGAAGATTTTATCTAATGCTGCTTACATAAAGGGTATCTGACACCCTTATACAATTCTCATTACTTGTAAGACACTTATATAAATAATATTGAAAAACTTAAATAAACACAAAATTATAGTTTGAATTTAATCATCAAAACAAAATTCAGTCGCAAAATTAATGTTGAAAAGTACAACAAAAAAAAGCTTCAGCTTATTTTGAAATTTAATATTTATAAATTAAAAAATACAATTTTGTATCTTATAAATTTAACGATAATATTTTCGTTTGTGTATTTTAATTTAAAAAAGTAAAAAATTTATGAAGAAAATAAAGAAAAAATGCTCTTGCTTGAAAGGTAAGTAAAGCAGCTAAATATTTAAGCAAGCAGCCAGGACGAGCTCAACTGAATGCAGCGAGGCAGACAGACAGCAAACACAGAGAGAGAGGGAGATAGAGAGAGAGAGAGAGAGAGAGAGAAAGAGAAGAAAGAAGAAGAGGCATGGCAGACGAACCAATCAACAGTGAAAAGAGCCGCAGACGCAACCGAAGTTGCAGCCGCAGCAGCCTCATCCGTCGAAGAAGCATCAATCAAATCAATTATTATCGACAATGGGAGATTTCGTTGAAATTATATAGATGGGGCTGTTGTTATTGTTGTTATTGTTGTTGTTGTTATTGTTGTTGTTGTTATTGTTGTTGTTGTTGCTGAATATGAACCGTTGTGTTGCCCGCCGCCATTAATAAGCAGCTTTGGCGGCGCATTTGTTATTTGATTGGTAAATTGAGCTGCGAGCTGCGGTGGGGCACAAAAACACAGGCACACAATTGACTTATGTCTGGGCCGGGAATGTAAATGGCTTCAATAGGTAGCCAAAATGGCGACTGTGTCACGAAAACGCTTAAAAAAGTACACACAGACACAAAAAAAAAACCAATTGAAATTACTGCCAAATTACAGGGCAAGAGTAGCTGCCGCAACTTGAGGCAGCGATGTGTGGAAGGAGGAGGCAAGGCAGCATCATCTCCACTCAAGTGGCAACTGCAGGCCTGGCCACACCTCAAGAACTGAGATCGTATCCAAGAAGCCCATGAAAACTGTCGCGGCAAATCCAAACAAACAGTTCATCAAAAGCTGCGACAATTAAGCAATCCAATGAAATGAAATTCAAATGAAAAATGTGTAAAAAAAACAAAATAAACCTCCATAAGCGCCAGGCCGTATATGCGGGGCATTTCGAGGGGGTCCAGGGGGTCGCGGGGTCATTGTTTTCCTTTATGGAAGAAAGAAGCCGCCGCTGATGAGTTTCGTTGCAACTGCGGAAAGATAAATTGACGCGTTGATGTAGGCAAATGCACACAGATACAAAAACACAACATAATTCGCTTACTCCCTCTCTGTCTCTCTGCATATAGCTATCTCTTTCTCAGTATTACTGTGGCGGCGACATAAATCATTGTGATTGACAGCTGCTGGGAGGAGGTAGAGTCCAAGGCATAAGCTGACCAGCTTTCGAGGCGGTAGCTTGCACTACCCGCAACTAAACTCATTTAAATTCCACTCTCAATTGTCCAAAACATCAGAAAATATAAAATATATGAAATATGATCAACTTAGTATAAGAATTGATGATTATTAAATACCCTTTAAATATTACTAGCACGAAAATATTAAGTTTCTTATAAAATATAAGTATATCAATTAGGGGGTCTTTGTATCAATGAAAGCAAAATTAATATTAGTCATATGAGAAGTCGAATCTTTACCAATCTATCCAATGACAGTTATATTAATAAAACTAAATCAAGCTTATCAAAATAAAACCATTTTCTTGAGCCTGATCGAATAATTTAAAAATAATATGCATAGTTGGAACACCCTCTGCAAGGGTATATGGAAGAGCATTTCAAGCGCTAATTACAGGGTGCCACAACGCAAAAATAGCCACACAGATCAATCATATAACGGGAATACACACACAAGGCAATGTACTCCATCTATATCCCATCATTTGGTCAGTTCGGTCAGTTTGGCTAATTGAAACAAATGCGCAGCTGTTCACTTCTGAAATTATTTCATCAACTCGATCAGACTCGAAAATGCGAGACAATTGTGTGAAACAAACCCAAACCCAAACCCAAAAAAAAAACTAAAGCTCCACAACAAATTGTGAATAATTTCGAGT
The DNA here is from genome assembly GCA_035044105.1 of Drosophila nr. perissopoda 5 BK-2023a. Taxonomy (NCBI): domain Eukaryota; kingdom Metazoa; phylum Arthropoda; class Insecta; order Diptera; family Drosophilidae; genus Drosophila; species Drosophila nr. perissopoda 5 BK-2023a. Next base: position 5,729,136 of record JAWNMK010000341.1, read on the forward strand.
TGTCTCATCAATATAAATAAAATATTTATTAACAATTTGTTAAGAGCCATAAATCGCCACACAGCAACCAAGAGGCAGTTTATATATTTTTTTTTTGTTTATACCTTGGCAGGGTAATCGGGTCCCCACAACAGGACACAGTAAGTCCACCTATACCAACCCATGCCATACCATATCACAGCGACCCTCTGACCGTACACAGGACCGCCTGTGGTGCGGGCAGCGGGCTGGGCATATTAATTGTGAGCTTGTTCAGCAAGCTTTGACTTTGGCTATCGTTCTCTGGTTCTCTGGGCTTGCGGACTGGGCCCCTGTGTTGGCTGGTGTCTGGCCAAATTGCTGCTATTTATGTCGGTAACTACCGTATAAACTTTGCAACAACAACAGCAAGAACAACTACAAGCAGCTGAAACAACAACTGGAACAACAACAACAAATGCAAAACGCATGCAAAAGAGACAACTGGACAACAACACACGGCAAACGCTGAAATCAATATGTTGGCTAATAAATTGTCCCAGAATATTCATTAAATTAAAAAAGTAACAAAAACTTATTTGCAAGTTCTTCAAGCACCAGGAGCGCCTCTGGGGCAACTTATGGCGTGTTGCAACAGGTGGAAGCTGCTCAAAAATAATATAGCATTAATTAACTTTGAAATAAAAACATGGTTTTACAGGGTATTACATGTATACTATGTTGAAAAGAGTAAAATTCAGGTGAGCAACTATTCAGTTTTAAGAGGCATTTGAAAATTACATTTGGCCCTCTTCAGTTATCCATCAAAATAAATTCAAAGGATCTTCTGAAATGCGAACTTACAAATATCACATTGCACAACTCAGAGTTGAAAAATTAAAAAAAAAATTAAATCTACATTTAATAAGAAAACAAATAAGAAAACTAAGGAGAGAAACTTCTGAGCCATAAGAGACCTCCAAAAATTGCACGTGCTCCTCTTTAGTTATCCAGTCTTATAGACTGTTAAAAAAAAGTTAATATAAAGGTTTTTCAAAATTCAAACTACTTAGAAATACAGATTTAACATTATTCTATCTAAAATGAATTTTATTATGCCCAAATTTGATTTTTATTTAGAGTCCTCTGCATTTAAAAATAATATTTTGTTTTACCAAGCTTTACTTCTTATTTAAATTTTTGAAAATGTTTATTATTTGCTGCTTAAAAATTAATTATGTTCTACCTTAGTCCCAGTAAAAATATTATTACATTTTTGAAAATATTTCCAAAAAAATTAGATAATTTCGGCAACTTAGACATGATTTTTTTTTGGAATTGCTAATCAGAACACACCCGCAGTCCGCACCTGTTCGTTCAGCGCGCGAAAATTTATTTTTAATTACGCAGCCCAAAACATGGCACAAACAGCGGCCACAACATTCTGATGCCGATGCTGATTCGATGCCGATGCCGATGCTGATGCTGATATTCACTTGGTACTGTGTGCTGTACATATATGTACTACATACATACATGACCAATCCAAGCACGGCTGGAGATGAGACTGGCGCTACAGAGGAATGCAGCAGGAGGCAGCTGCGACACCGGCTTCAAGCTGCAAGCAGAAAGCTGCAGCTTTGACTCCGACTCCGACTACGACTGACTGTTTGGGCTTGCAAAATTATGACATGAACATGAACGAAGTCCACATAATGATGTTATACAATACGCCATCTTAGCGTAAACAAGGCGAAATGCCGACTCCACAACTGGCGCTTGTTGCCAGCCAGCCAGCCAAGAAGTTGGGCTTGGAGTTGGGCTTGGAATTGTAGTTGTAGTTGGAGTTGGGTTAAGGCAGCTCAGACATGTGTAGCAATTGTTGTTGTTGCTGTTGTTGTTGTTGCCCAGGAGCTGTTGGCACTGCAACGCCGCTGCGGGAACTTTGACATGGGGCACACAAAAAAGAAAACAAAAACCGCGATGCGACAATCGTGATGCTGTGAAAATTTGTTTTACGCTCAAAATTTATGCATTCTCATTGCAAAAATGTGTCGATGAGTTTGTGATTTATGTGCAAGGAGAGAAACGCAAAGGTTCAATGGCTCAAGCTCAGCTGACCCAACTTGCCAACAAAATTGGCAAATGCGATTGACTATGTGTGTGCGTGCGTGTGTGTGTGCGTGTGTGTGTGTGTGTAACCCACTAACCACGAGAGAGTTTGCCGCTTTAATGACACTGAAACTGAAAGTCAATCAAGACTGCTGTGCGTGTGTGTGTGTGTGTGTGAGTATCTATGTGGGTGGCTTGAACAGGTAGCTAGACAGTTATGGAGGTAATGCCGTGTTCTTGGCTACCATTAAACTAAATATAGCAATTACAAGCCAATTGCAATCAAAATGCCATTGAAAATGCATTCAAAGCAGATGCCTGGGCAAAGGAGGGGGCTGAAGTGAAGACACAAAGGGACGCACGCACATGAATATGCATGCTGTGTATGTGTGTGTCTGTGTGTGTGTGTGTGTGGGTGTGCGAGTGTGTGCTTCCGTGGGTGTGTGTGAGAACACGCGTAATTTGCAAACAACAACACTGACAAAAAAAAAAGTTGATACTTAATTTATTTATCTCAAATCAGTCGATAAAAATATATATAAAAAGTAAGAAATAAATTTAATTGAAAATAAAATGTAATATTTCAATTTAAATAAAGAAAACTATATATATATTTTCATTTTTATTTTAATATTTAACAAATATTTATTTTAGTTTTCGAAAAAAAATTCTCAAAAGAGATTCTGAAATAAACATTTTGATTTGATTTTAATAACTTTTTCCATATACTTTTCAGATATTAAATGCATCAGTTTTAAAACTAATCTGACACTCCTCTTTTAAGAACTCACATCATGCCATTCTAAGCAAATTTCTCTCAGTGTAGCAAAGGGGTGGGCACTACAAACTCCAACAAAGTGCTTCTGTTGTCATTTTCAAAATCAACGCAATAAACGCTAAATGCAGCTTATAGGACAGAGAGGGGACAGCGAAAGGGGCAACCGAGCAATGACAATGCAACCTTCACATAGAAAATCGTTGATTAAGAAAATGATGGTGGCACGAGAACAAATGTTAATGTAAGTTTCAAGCACATGTAAAACAACTTAGCGGAAAACTCTCAAACAGCTTGCAGCTTGCTGCAAAACAAAGGGATTCTTGCGTTGCAGGCAGCATTTAAGATTATAACTTTCAGCTACGTACGTAAGCTGACTGGAATCAAATTAAAAAATCGTTAAATAGCCCAATGTTAATAATGTTTTATCCAAATTTGGCCCGAATAACTTTGTTACCAAAAATTGGTTTCATTCAAAAACTTATTTTGTAATTGACTATTCATATGATAGCTATATGATATAGTCACCCGATCTAAACATCAAAACCCTCTAAACAGAAAACCTTTATTGACAGAAAAGTTTTTCATAAAATAGCTCATATTTCCCCCAATCGTTTCAATGGCAGTTGTATGATATATTAGTCCGACACTAATGATGATAGTCCTAATGTCAAACTTGAATAATACGCATATTGGCTTAGTTTGTTTGAATATAAGTCAAGTCACATGAAGATGACTTTAAAAATGAATGAGTAGTTTCCATAGAAATAAACAGATAAACAGATGGCTATATTGACTATCTTGGCTATCTTGTCACCTTAGAAGAGTATTATTTTTCCTAGTGCACTGCGACCTAGTTTGATGTATTGTGCCCTCTTTTATGCCTATGGCTCCTCCATAAACCCTGATTCTTGCACGAATTGTAGCACTTTTATGATTTATATGTCTTCCGAACTTAAGATAGATTTACCTTAGATACTGCCTCATCTTCTGTGTAAGGCGATGCAGTCCGATATGATGTGCTTTAATGATTCCTCGGCAGAGTCATCTATTGATTATATTTAGTTTATCTAGCTATTTTTAGTATTCTTAATATTGTAAGTCTGCTCTTCCCCATGGACGGGGATAAAAAGCCAAATATATTTATACCTAAACAAAGTGCAAATGTTACATAAAAATGTATATTAATTTTAGGAAAATTTTTGCAAAGTTTGAGTTTATTGTGAAGTTAATTTCCACCTACATTTATTAACATCAATAGTCAATTTAGTTTTACATTTAAATTTGGACGCCAATATCTCAACTATAATTGTCCAATTTGCATGGGTCGCCTCAAATGGTTAACCAAAAATTAATAAGTATCTAAAAAAAAGCTAGAAAAAAAGCCAAAAAACCAACACACACATACATACAGTCATTTTCAGAGACGCAGTAGTAGTAGCTTTTCAGCTGACAGTGACTATGACGACATGTGGACTGCCACCGTCCAGCAACAAACTGGAAATGGAACTGCAGCCAGTAGCAGGCAGCGACAGCAGAGAAGCAGTTCAACTTTCACTCAAACAAAAAAAAACGCACTCAACTCAAAAAGGCGGCGGGCGAGTGAGTGAGCAAGACGAGTGGCTGCTGCAACTGGCCATTGGAATATATGGGAGGAGACACCAATACACACGGGTGCAAGCTCACACTCACACACACACACACACACACATATACACACACACCCTGTGGAATGAATCTCAGCCACAGCGGGCAACAGCAAGCAGCAGTAGTTAAAAGCAACAACAACAACAACGTCGCCCAGAGCAACAAAACAGCAACCACAAAATTTATGAAACACACAAAAAGTGGAGGAAAAGAAGAACTTAAAAAAAATGTTGTTGGCCAGGCAAATGGCGACGACGACGGTGATTTGAGAGAGGCGTGCAGCGAAGTGTGAGGGGTGGAAGGAAGAGGGGAAGGGGGAGTGCATAAGGGAGAATTATGACGACAGGGCGAACAGCAGACGCGCAGACAAGCAAAGAAGATGGCGCATTGCTGCGGGCGCAAACAGGATAATAAATAATTGCCGATGCAACAACAACAATATTGGTAACACTGGCAACATTGGCAACATAATTCTCTGCGGCCCCACGTCAATTGTGCCTATTGTTGAGTTGCGTTCTGTTGTTCCTCTGAGTATGGGGTATGGTGTGCTATTTGCTGCTTGCTGCACATGTTCCTTCTGGCCACAAATGCACTTGCAGCATGTGTTGGAAGTTAATCCCGGCTAAGCAGCGGATGCGGCAACGCCCTATGGACACATACAGACAGAATTGACATTGACATTGATGCGGCAGCCAAAAATAAAAATAAAAAAAAGCAGCTGGCAAACAGCCTTTGGCTTCTTCCAAGGTTTGTACCTGTGAAAATGTTTGCCCACTTTAAGGCTTAAGCAAGGTCAAGAGAAAGTGCGAAACTAGCTGCAGCTAGAAGAGTACAGTTCAAAAAATAAAAATAAAATAAAAAAAAACAGGTTCATGTATTACAAAAATCGCATTAAAATTACAAAACGCCCAGAAAATTAGAAATAATTGTTGGTCCTATAAAATCAAAGAAATTGTGCGAGTTTTTTTCAGCAGAGTAGAAACGATTGCCCACATATTATTGCAACATTTAAAAAAGGGAAACTCTTTTTTGAATTGGTTCTTAACATCATTTGCTTAAGAGCCAGCTTTCGAAAAATTTAAATTGTTATTTCGACGTTTAACTTTTTATCAATGCATTTTTACAAGTGTTATAAATATTGCCAGAAATTTCAAAACGCTTCCAAAATCAGAAATAATTGTTGATTTTATAATATCAAAGATTTTATGCATATTGTTTTAACATAATTCTTTAATAAACTGAAACGATTTTCAACAATCGACAAACTCAATAATATATTAATAAAATTGAAATAGTATGGTAATTAGTGCAGCTTCTTAGACCATATATTCTTATTAAAATAATAACAAAATATGTATATATAAATAGCTTTAGACCTTAAGAGACTTGTGTCTCCCAGCTTTTGAAATATCTAGCTTATTATTTTGATATTAATGCCGATTCTTAGAAAAATGTTTTACGTTTTATAAATGCTCGATTTAATACAATAAAGCGGTAAATTTTTTATAGAGCATATTTTTTGCTTGAGTGTAAGAGGAACTGCAATTGTAAGTGCAACTGCAACCGATGAGCCGAGTCCAAGTGCCGATCCCATTCCTGTGCCACGCTGTTGCAGTTGCGTGTCTTACGTAATTATCGATATCCAAGCGAACGATTGCCATCGATTGATCTGCAAGGCAGCATTTGATCGTGACATTTGATGGACGTTTGCCGCCGCTGCTGTTTCTGTATTTTTTTTTTTTTTGCATTGGAAGCCATTGGAAAACGTTGTAAAGTTGCTCTTGCTTGCTGTTGTTGTCATAGTTGGTGTTGTTGTTGTTGCTGGAATGGTTGAATTACTTGCTACTGGCCTCGCACTAATCAAATAGTAGTGCCAGCCAGTCAGTCAGTCAGTCATTCATTAGAATCTCAATTTCCATAGCTGACAGCTCTACAAATTGTTATTGACAATGGCAATTGTTAAATCAGAAGCGATTTCATGTTTAAATGAGACAATTTGTTGCAGACACACACACATACATGTGTGTGTATGTGCATACATACGTAAGTACAGTAGTTAAAAGTCACTTGGAGATGAAACCTGTGATTTCTAGAACGGATTTTTATAGGAACTGGATTTTAATCTAATTATATCCTGTTATTATTGCATATATATTAAAAAATCAAAAAATATTTGTTCTTATAATTATAATCATATATAACGCTAAGCAAAAGTTCAAAGTGAATTTTCGATTCCATGTTCTCATATTCAAAGCTGCAGAATGTTTCCTTAGTCACTTTAATGTTCAATACAATTCATGGAGCTTTTAATGGACATCTGTTTCAATAAATTCATTCAAAATATATTTAAAAATACTTTTATATAGCAATTTAAAGATAAGCAAAACTTGAAAAGCTTCTGCGAAAGCTCCAACGCATTTGAACTTAAATTGCATTAGTGAATAAAAGCACACGCTTTTGAGCTTTTTGGAGCAATAAATAAGCTCAAAGCACTGATCAAACTTGCTCAAATTATCTATTAATACATTACAGTTATTATTAAAATAATGTGTATGATTTTGTAAGCATTAGAAAAGTACTAATAAAATAAATAAACATTATATTGATCAGTAGCAACAGCAATGCATTCCTATTTAATAGAATACCAATTTTAATTTGGTTATACAACAATAATAGTTGTAATATACAAAGGTCCTATATATTAAATATGAAAAAAAGTTTTAAATAAATATATAAAAATCGGAAAAATAATTATTGCAGAAACACACATTCGTATATTTTGCATAGGCCCCGACGAGATTCGAACTCATGATCTCCTGTTTACTAGACAGGCGCTTTAACCAACTAAGCCACGGCGCCAACATATCTGATGCCTGCGCTTGCCTCTCTTTGAAGATCGCGCCTGTTGAAAGCTATTCCACAAAAACTCACATTCAATTTAGCTAATTTGAAATCAATCAGTTCGTATATATTTAGAAATAGATAGCGCTGCACAAAGATAATGACTATTATTTGATATGAAAGCAAAATAATGGTCTGAAAATCACTTGAATGGAACAAATAAGGCAAATGCCGAGAATTTCAAACTCAAGAGCATACAAACTAGCAGCTCAAGGAATATATAGAGGAGAGTGATGTTTAAATGTGTTATATGTATGGGCGTCAGTGTGTGTGTGTGTGTGTCAGTGTGCAGTTGGGCAAAGTAATAATTTTGAAATTTGGCTCAGGCTGCAATTTCTCGCCATGTTTTGCATATTATCAGCTAATTTCGCCTTTCAGATAAGCCGCGCAACCTCGTTGCCTTGCCATGAGTTTAATTAATGCATTCGCCATTGCTGTTGCCTCCAGTTGCCTAAGATACCCTGTTGCAAAGAAGCGGCTGCAAATGGGTCTATACGTCTGTATCAGCCTGGGTAATATTCAATAAATATATTCACGGGGCTTTCAAATGCAACCATCATTCGTTGAGGACAACCAGGATCATTAATTTAAATAAAACCAAAAAAAAAGATTTTTCTCTCTGCCTTCTTAACGTTTTCACTAAGTAACTCACAGATTTGATATGCCTTTTATTGAATTTGTTCATTAATTTTACATTTTGAATTCAATTTCTCCCTTTACATATTTTATTATTTAATTTAATTTAATTTTTAATTTAATGTAAAATTTTTAAATTGTTGATTTTTCTAATACACATTAAATAAATATAAAAAACGTTTGTTAGATTTTATAATGTGCATATCTGCTAAAGTTAATCAATATTATATATATTTCAAAATAGTTTTGATAAGGTCCATATCTGCTAAAGTGTGCCAATTTTATATGCCTTACAAACGCTTGCTTATCCTATCAAAAGAGGATTGGATTATTTTTGTTAGTATACATTATAAAAGCATTTATCTTGGAAAGAAATATTAAATCTTAATTGGTTAATATAACATTTTGCTATAGAGTATCTTGTGGTCAAAAGACTTTCTTCTGCAGCACTTTGACTATGGTTGTTTTTGTTGCTGTTGTTCTTTTGCTGCAAATATTTATGCAAATTGTTGCAACTACCTATTTTGATGTTGCTATTGTTGTTGCCATATTTTTTTATTGTCGTTTGTGTTCATGCACATTTTCAAATATAATTGCGAGTGCTTTTCTGGCATTTCATTTGAAGTTGAAGAGTTTGCGCTTGCGATTTAATCGCATTTAATTGCCACGGCTGGCGGACTAAGCCACCTAGCGGATTATTGCATGACGGTGGGGTGAGTAAGTGCTGAGGTGGCATGGGGTAAGGGGGGGCGAGTGTCGGAGCCAGCTGTTAACTGAAACGCTTCGTCCTTTTGCTGCACAGCAACCCCCAAAAGATTTTTCTGTTTGCAACAATTTCAATGGAACTCCTGCAACGTGTCGTGGCAATAAATGCAGATTGCACCTGCTGCTGCCTCATTTAAAGCATGTCCAGCAACGCGGCAAGTGGGGGACACTCAAAGGATACTCTTGCTGCATAAAGCATGCAGTTTTATGACGTGTGCGAGTGCGTTGTCCCTCGAGGCGCTGCTTGCAACTACAACTACTGCAACTATAGTTGGAGAGACTATATCTCGAGCAGGCCAAAAAATTAATGACGTTATTTTCGTATTAGGAAGCAGCCATGACACGAGCAGTCATGAGCATTTTACCTAATTGCCGTAATTATAGTATTCAATTTTAGATTGGACCCCCAGCTACTCCAAGTACTAAATATGTGGACTACAACCCTCAACCCTTTTTATGTTTTCCATTTTATTCTTGCTCTTTTTTTTTTTTGGCCACAACGGCGATTAACAATGTCAGATATGCGCGGCTGTTGGCGTTGCCTTCCAGCTCAACTTGCAATTTTTAAGAGCGATTATGCTAATTGCACCAGCCAGCAATACAAAGTAATATGCAACAGGGACGGGGAGCAACAGAGGAGGAGGGGCAAGTGTAGGGAGCGAGCAAGATACGTAGATGGTAAGATAAGGGCAGCGCAGTTTTTTCCTGATGTTGCAACGCGAGCAGTTTGTCATCTTAAATTACATTCGAGTGAGTTTCGGACAGCCCTGAAAGTTGCTACATGAATAGCCACTCACGAATAATATAGATAATATTTAACAATATTTTGAGCATAGTTCTTAAAAAATTCACCGATGAGCACAAAAGAAAGGCATATTTAACAAAGATGAAAAAACGGCTGTCTGAGGCAGCTCCAGACCAGAGTCAAACTAAAATATATATAATATCAATTGGCTTACGATATATAAACCTCGGACTAGATCTAGCTATAACATATCAATATAACCAATATTGACATATGACCAAAATGTTGAATTGGGAAACTTAAGACAATCTCTGATTTATATTCTAAGATCATTTGTTAATAAAAATATTGTGCAGCCAGAAGTAAACCAATTTAAATAGAGGTATTCCAATATGATCTACCAAACAGTTTTAAAACACTTTTTTTAAATCTTATAGCATATTGTCACTCCTGTTAAGCTAATAAATTATAAGTACTACATAAAGTTGTTTACTCTCCTGACACAAATTTCATACCAACCTCAAATGGGGTTCCGTCGAGGTACGTTTAATAATGGTCCAAACAAATGAGTTTAAATTACACCATAATCGACCAACTTATAAAAAAAAAAAACCGTTCTTATTTGCAAAAGCTAATCGCTGGCACTTGTAACTTCACTTTTACACACCAATATCCGGAACACTTGCAACCCAAGCCGGGAGGCAGTTATAGAGATGTAGGTGCTGCAGAACTCAATTTACATTATGGGCAAATAATGCCGAAAAATTTGTGTAGTTTGCATTGAAAGGTTTTTTTGATTTTGTTTTTGGCTAAAGTGCATAGCAATTTGCATAACGATAGCGCTGGCGAAAATGTGAACTATACAAAATATTCAAATTTTATAAAGTAGAGTGCAACACTCGACCCAATATTAACCTCCCCCCCCCCCCCCCCACCCCAACGACCCTCGAGCACATCAACGAAAGCGTTAAATTTACGACAGGCTTTCAGGCTGCTGCTGGTTGAAAAACGCTCGACGTTTATGGTCAAACATGGCGTCGCCAACGCTAAAAGCAACAACCACAACAACAACAAGAAAAACTCGGCTCACCCCACACCACCCCTCCCCCGCAAACCCTTAAAATCTGCTGAGTGGCTGCCATTTCGCATGCGCGCGCATTTAAATGCACTTCCTTTTTGTTGTTGTTGTTGTTGTTGTTTTTCTTTTGCAAATTATTGTTTATGTGTTTGTTTGTGTGTGTATTTTAAGGGGCGTCTTGAGTTATGTTTTTTTTTTTTTTTGTTTTTAGCTGGTCTACTACGTTGTTGCAGCTCTAGCCATAAATTCATAACTTTGTGAAAAATAATAAAAACTGAATTTATGGCTTAATTATATACATATACTATGTATACCATATGTGTATATATATGTATATATATGTATATATATGTATATATATGTATATATATGTATATATATGTATATATATGTATATATATGTATATGAGAGTGTTCGAGTTTAGTTTTTTCGTTTTTTTGGTTGGTAGCAGCCGCATTTCTTGTGCCTCATTTCACGCTGATGATTAAGTGTCGCACACAGTTACACTCACACAATAAAAAAAAACACTGCTGCAAACACTCAGTGCGAAACACTCAAACACCCATTCACTTATTCACTGTCGACTCGGTCTGAACTTTTCGCCTGCATTTATGCTTAAATGCACTGCAATTGTTTCTAAAATGCAGCCACTGCACGCGATGATGGAAAACTTCAACGATTTTCATTTTTTTTCTTCTGTTTTTTTGTTTATTTGATACCCTAAGCCCATTGAACATGACTAAAAGGAGTTGAATGCATCTGTGGAATTATATGTAAGAGGCAGTAGAAAGCATAGCAGTCCTCATAGAGTAAATATATATTCTTGATCAGCCAAGCCAATTTTGTTTGTTTATCTATCTATATATCTATGTATCCATCTACTATCCCCGTCTATCGATACAAATCGATTACCGATAGCAATCATAGGCATCGCAATTGTTTATTCGTTTCTTGTCTTTCTTATCAAAATATTGGCCTACAGTAAGTTTACGATCCAGTGTGTTTGTTTAAACATTAAGACTTGAGTTCAGATTAAATCCTAGTCGAGCACTCTCGACTTGAGCATTCCTACTTTGCTTGAAATATAAATATACCCTGCAGTCATAAATATATGGTTAAGTTCAGGGAATGTAAAATCTATCTAAGACTTATATGTTTGGCTTTTGCTGTAACGAAATAATTGAACTGAATAATTTTATGCAAATTATCATTAGACCTCAAATCGGAAATTATAAATATATATCCATCAATTATAAACAGAGATCGACAAAACCACAAAAAATTATAATGAATTACCACACATTGATTAAAGTCCATCCATTCAATTTTTGAATTGATTACAGGGCAACTGTTAGTCGAGCACTTTTATCTGTAGAGTTTTAACTAGTTATGATCCTTTGCATTGTTATGCACAACTGGCAATAATAACGTGCTGAATTTACCAATGAATATTATTATTATTTCGGCACTGTAATGAAAGAAAAAAACATTATCTTTTATTGATTACATATTTCTGTAAAAGTTTTTCATTTTAAGGGAATCGGAATTGGGTTAAGCAGCAGCATTTCCCACGTTTCAGAGTCCGAAAAAGATGCAATCACAGCTGCTACTACTCTTGCCTGGTTGTCTTTTGCCTTTGAGCGATCTTCACACACACACATGTCCACACACACACCCGCACACTCACATGCAAAAGCAGATGAAAACCAGGCAGCACCTGGCCAGACAGCTTGTCTATAAAAGCCAGCCTTAGAACAAGCCCAGTCAAGAATTTCTTGCATAAAGCCAATTAAATTAAGAAATCTGATGCAGAGCCAATGATTCTTTTTTTATTTTTGTCTTTCTCATTTTCTTTTTGTTTTTCTTCTTTTTTTTTGTTGATTTTATTTTTTACACTCGAGCCAAGAAACGTGAATCACAGCGAGAAGGCCTCGGTCAGCAATTGGTATTTTACAACAAACAGCGCTTGCGTCCCGGCTTATTTAACATAAATCGAATGGCTACTGAAATACACGTCCAGTCTTGGCCTTATCTGCTGCCTGCCTGGCTGTGGACACCTTGGTCCAACAGTCCAACAATGTCTGCTGCCAATATTCATTGAGTAAAGCGTGGAGACGACCTTTACAAGAATTGCTGAGCCCCAGAAGAGCTCAGAGCCCCTGGCAAGCTGGCCGACCGACGACGCAGACAAATCACGACCCGAAAAATACATTTCAGAGGGCAACTGTCATTGGCAACAGGACGAGAGTCCAGCAACAACAACAACAACAGCAGCAGCAACAACAGCAGAAACAGAAACAGAAACATCAGTGGACAAGTTGTGGCGGGGGCGCTGGACAAGTTTTTCACACCTCAAAAGCCAATGCTGACCCAACTAATAAGCCAAGCACAACTGCAGCTAACAGTGAAGAGACCACGACAACAACAGCAACAAAAACAGCAACAATGTGGCATAATAAATAAAAGCCAAGTAGCTGCCTTAGAGTCTGCCTCTGAAAGTGGCCAAGTCATTGTTGCAAACACGTTTATACGTTTGCCTTTATTGCGATAACAAAGCACAATAAACCTCGTAGGCCTGGCCAAAAGAAACTCCAATTTGAATCCCATTTTACTGCTCAACAAATGCATCCAATTTGATTATAAATTCAATTAGAAATTGCATTGCCAGCTTTGGGCATGTGGCATGTGGCACGATCTATAGAATCTTAAATGCATATGCAGAAATAGCTTTAAAACAATTACGGGGAATAATATTTTGCATAATTTACATAATAATAAATAACTGGAATAAAATATTAAATTGAGAATAATTATTTCTTAATATAAATGATAATTCATAAGCTAAGACAACTATAATAAAACCGAGTTTATAAAAATATTAAATAAAGAATAATAATTACTTAAATTATAATATAAATCATAGCAATCAATCATCAAACTATACAACAACTAGAATAAAATATTAAATAGAGAATAATTATTACTTAATTAACAAAATAATTCATGAGTTGAATTTGAGCTAAGGCAACTAGAATAAAATAGAGTTAATAAAAACATTAAATAAGGAATAATTATTTTTTAATTAAAAAATTAATTCATAAGCTTAAGGTGCGTAAAAACAAACAACAATAAAACAATTGTTTCTAAACATACATTATAAGTCAGAAGTCGAACAGCACAGAGTTAAAAAATATACAATTATTATTTATAAATAAACATAAGCTTGTTAAGATTATGTCTCAGATAATATGCTGAGCCGTAAATTAATTGAAAGAAAATAAGTTTATTGCACAAGATTTTTATCATAGCTATAAAATAACTGGAAAAAGTTTGGTTTATGATACAGAACTTGTTAAGAAACTGAATAAAAAAAATGGTTAACCTATTATTATGTGCCTGGCCACCTTCAAGATACATAACATAAAGCAAAGATAAGTTGCTGAAATCAAATAGCATGACTGCTGAAATAAACTCGTCAACAGGCTGATTTGACAGCTGCTAACAAATTGTGCATATTGCAATAAGTGTCGCATAAACGAGGTATGACTGTGAGTACGAGAGTTGGCGACTTGGCAACTTGGCAAGTTGGCAAGTTGGACCCGGTTGGAGGCTGGCCTGGTCTGCGATTTTCACAAGTTGATATCGCAAACACAAAATGTTAATGAGCAATTTCGAGATGGTGCGAAGTGATTTCATTATTTAAACTTCTTTTTGTTGTTGTTGTTGTTGTTGCTGCTGCAGTTGCAGTTGTTGGAGCCCATGGTGCCTGTTGTTAGTTGTGTTTTTTTTTTATATTATTTTTGTGGTTGGATTTCTTTTTTTTTTTTGGTTGTGTGTTTATATTATTACGCCTGGCTCATTGGGTAATGAAAGCGAAATAATTTTAATTGGTGCCCCAATGGCAGCACTTCTTCTTTCGTTTCACAAATTAATTATTTCCTGTCAAATTAGGTATTTTGATATTTTAGCATAAATTAAACTTTTTGGCACACAATGAATATGCAACACGAAAGTGTCACCTGTCGTAGTTGCTGCTGCTGTTGCACGTCCTCAGTTGCCACTTCAAAACACTGTTCCGCCGCATAAATTAATGGCAACAATGTTGATCAATTGGGTCGCATTTGATGATTAAAACATAAATTGCAATGGATGCAACAGACCCCTTGCATACATATATGCATAGTATATATTTCTTATGGATATCATGTATAGGGGCAACCTTAAAGGGGTTGCTGCTAAAATTACACTTAATTAAACAGCGAGCCATTAGCGTTTTTCATTTAAAACTGAAAGGAGCGACGGCACAAGCATAATTGTGATCCTTGATCCCCTCGTAACATGCGCTGCAAAGCAAATTCAGTCAAGTTTTTCTTATGTTTTTGTTTTTGTATTATTGAAAATGTTACAACAGCAGCTGCTTTATATTATTGTAATATATAGCAGCATACACAGCATCTACCCAACCTGCACAGTGACGCGCATAAATATGCGACAGCCCCAAGAAAATGATATAGGACTCATGTTCGGTAAGCCTACAAAATTTAAGCGCAACATTCGCAAGTTTAAATCTCCGAACGGTAGATGTGACTGTCTGCAACAGTAATAAGAACAATGTCGACTCCAATGTGTTGGAGCTGGCCGTGAACTCAAATGGCATTTGCACGTTGAAACTGCCGAGTGGGGAACAGGTGGAGGCAGGTACTATTTTTGGCGGTGATTTGGCGACACTCGAGCCGGACAAGTGTGTTACAGTATCCCTGGTATTACCCACTGAGGTGCATTAATTTTGCCTTTATTGGATGTCGTTGTATTTCTGATAGTTGTGTGTTTTGCAGTCCGTTTACAATCGCGTTGGTAGCTGTCCAATTGCCATTTGGATCATGAATCATGAGAATGAAAGGATGGATAAAATGACTCAGATTTTGCACTTTGATACACGCTTCGAGACACTGGATCCGATGGCTCAATCGCTGCGCAGACGCACGGATTTCATTGACTGCAACAACTGGGACAAGGACTACTTGCGCAATTGCACGCCCGTAGACTGCGAGGAACGGTATTTTGGGCAGCGCAGCTCCTACAATCGCACTACGGAGCATTGTGAGCCAACTCCGGCATCTTCCAGCGCAGACATGCAGTACAATTACTATGCCAACGAGTTTGTCAAAACGCAAACCGTCATCACAGAAAAGAAGATTGAACAACCAGAGACGAGAACGGAGGGTTATAATATTTTTGAGTTGCATCCCTACGGCGGAATGGGTCGAATTGTAAGTGTAACACATGGTCTCGCCATCTACACAAAATGACATGAATTGTCTGGAGCGCCATCTACCGTTTAAAGTTTACACTGAGGCAGCTTTGCATGCTTAACATACCAGTGCGTTGCTTTGCTTAAGTGGCTAAGTTATTCTTGTTTGCGACAGTGGCGCCGTGGCTTAGTTGGTTAAAGCGCCTGTCTAGTAAACAGGAGATCATGAGTTCGAATCTCGTCGGGGCCTATTGTGAAACCGCAATTGTGAAATTGTGTGTGCTTTTTTTTAATCAAATATTTTATTTTATATATTTTTATTTTTTTTTTTTAATTTTAACTCAATATATCCGACGTGTTACTTTTAACAGCTGCATATTCTGGAACGCCATACAAATAAAGATCCGGTGGCCAACAAGAAAACGGAAATAACGAATCTAAATTATGTGGTACGACAATTGTAAAACTATATGTGTTCCAAAAATCTATTTTATTTTATTTCATTTTTTTAATTAGCTGCATATTCAGGAACAACATGCCAATGTAAATATGTCGGCTGACAAGAAAATGGAAAATTCCAATAGCAGTCAAGTGGTAAAGGAATGCAATTTTCCAAACAAACTTTCCCTTGAGGATTTTAACAATTGTTTTCAGCATCTACCAGATGTAAAAATAGATACATCTGCACCAAGGAAATTGAAGAACAAGATGTCACCAAAATCTGAATTGCGAAACTTTTACTACGCTTGGTATATGCCACTGAATGCGGAGAGCAACTTGGCAAAAGACAACGATAATATCAATAATAATAATGACGTTGAAGGTGGTGAAAGCGATACCAGCAGCACTTCATCAGGACCTGATAGTAATAACACTATCGGACTGGATCCGGACCCCACGTTAGAAAACATTAACAAAAGCAACAGTGGGAGTGTGATGGGAACATCACGATCGATTAATTTTCGACATTTGCTAGCCTCTTATAGTGCAATAAAGTGGCTCATAATGGCAATGGAAATGTTGCTCTTTGTGAGTTAATGTCAATCAGATTAGGTATATATATATTGAGTGTGGCAGCAATTGATAATCGGTAATTGTTGCAGATCTTATTGGTCATTATATTTCAGATCATAGCCACGTTACTCATCTACGCAGTGATCTGCATTTGCCTCTACATTCTTCTGAAAATAATCAGCGAGACGAGAACAAGAAAGGAAGGCAGCAGTCACTTAGCTAAGCAACTGATGCCGCGACACAAAAGAGATGAGAATTATGTTACGACCACAGCTAGTTTAATGTCAATATTAAAATGACTTGTGAAATTCTTATTTATTTTTGTATGTTTAGCTTTAAAGTTAGTGCACATTATTTTTATAATTAAATGATTTTATTAGTCTATTTGATTATTATACTCTTTCGATAATTGGAGTCGCTCATGCTTATGATTATAAATAATCGATAACTATTTAGGGCTCTGTTAAGCCATCATCGCCATATTTATACAATAAAGTGGCTTGCCGTTGTATTTGTTTACTTATTATTTTTCATTCGTATGTCATTTGACCATCAATTGTTTCCCAGGCTGTTAAGAGTTTGGCCAAATGTTAAGCGACTGAATGCAAAAAACAGCTGTTATTGTTTATTTTGTCAAACGAACCAGTTGAACGACAAGCAGGTTCATTTGCACAGTTCAGTGAGTCGTTGGAGTGAACATATTCCGAACGGTTCGATAGGAGCACAACTTTTGATTGAAATTAATTCCATATTTAAATTCGGATACCAAAATCATGTTGTCGCTGGACGAGCTACTATTCCGCAACTTTGCGGACTTAAAGCACTTGAAATCCGACGACGAGAAGCACTCCACAATCACCTCCAGAGAACAGGTGAGTAATCAGCATGCTGACATCCACAACAAAAGAGATAACAAAAGCAAAAAACATTAAAAACTTTGCAGCGAAAAACTGAAGACTCTGTGGAGAAATGCTACGATCGCTTCGACCAGGTACAATTCACAAATCCGCGTGCATCGCAACTAAATCGCACGCAGCATCTGCAGTATTTGGAAATGATGCTACACAACCTGCCGTGGAACTATGAGTGCCTGGACAGCAGTCGTCCCTGGTGCATCTATTGGATACTTCAGTCGTCGAAACTGCTTGGCTACAACTACGACGATGAGTGTCTCGAGGACATTGTTCAATTTCTCATCAAGTGCGTGTCCAACTATTCCATCATTTATATCATCTAATAAATCCTTTTTCACAGATGCCGAGCGCCCACGGGTGGATTTGGTGGCGGACCCGGACAATATGCTCACCTAGCGCCGACATATGCGGCCGTCAACAGTCTGTGCATCATTGGCACCGAGAGCGCTTATCGTGCCATCGACCGGGAGTCACTTGTTAGGTTTCTGTTCAGTGTGCGCGATGTTGATGGCTCCTATCGCCTTCACGTGGATGGGGAGATGGATGTGCGTGGCACCTATTGTGCCATTTCCTGCGCCAAGCTAACCAACATGCCCGAATCGATCTTAAGCGAATTGTTCCGCGGCACTGCTGATTGGATTGCCAGCTGTCAGACGTACGAAGGTGGCTTTGGTGGTGCGCCCGACTTGGAAGCGCACGGTGGCTACACGTTTTGTGGCATCGCCAGCCTGGCGCTGTTAAATGAGGCTGACAAGTGCGACCAGAAGGCGTTGCTCCAGTGGACATTGCGCCGCCAGATGAGCTACGAGGGTGGCTTCCAGGGACGCACCAATAAGCTGGTTGATGGCTGCTACTCGTTTTGGGTTGGCGCCACCATTCCCATCACGCAGGCCACGCTTGTCGGTTCG
Organism: Drosophila nr. perissopoda 5 BK-2023a; assembly: GCA_035044105.1. Classification (NCBI taxonomy): domain Eukaryota; kingdom Metazoa; phylum Arthropoda; class Insecta; order Diptera; family Drosophilidae; genus Drosophila; species Drosophila nr. perissopoda 5 BK-2023a. Next base: position 5,747,841 of record JAWNMK010000341.1, read on the forward strand.
TCCAGGAACATGGATCAGACGCTGTTCGATGTTGGAGCACTGCAGGAATACATTTTGCTCTGTTGCCAGAAGCCAAACGGCGGCCTTATCGATAAGCCCGGCAAGTAAGTGGATGACCTCCCAAAATCCCACTCAAAACTATTTCCAGTCTTAAAAATTACTTCAATTTCAGGCCACAAGATCTTTATCACACCTGTTACACGCTGAGTGGAGTTTCGATTGCACAGCACTCGGAATGCGCCCATCAGCCCCAGGTGCTTGGTGACACTTTGAACAATCTTTTGCCCACACATCCGCTCTTTAATATACCACCGAACTGCGTGGCTGATGCCCTTACGTATTTTTCAAATAATTCCAACACAAAAGATTCGGCTGACAACGAAAGTACCTGAAGAACGCAGTGCTGAACGATGTACATACTAAAATAAACGAAGAGAGATTTAGCGGGCAATCAAATATTTTTATCTTGTACTTGTACACAATACTACATTTTCTTAATGCAACTGAAACACTGTGTTGAATTATTTTCGAAAATAATACAAAAGTTCGCTTATTGAATGTTACTGGGTTGGCGGCTATGTTAAATGTAAAAGGTTATTTTCATACTACAAGTTTAAATGCCGTTAAAAGTAAGAAAATTCAGACTACCAACAAATAATTACAATTCATTTATTTAATTTAATGTGAACTAAAGTCAGTCGACCCAAAATACCACAACAAAAATTTATATTTATTACACGTATGCATAACACTTCCTGATTGCAAATGAATAGCTAAAATTTGTCACATTTTAACTAATTCACAAGCAAATTGTTTCAAAAAAAAGTTTGCACAACTGTTATTATCTCAGGAGCTCTGTTAAATGTGGAGTCAAGTTAACAGTGACCGGGCACTCGGTGAATGGCTACATTCACAAGCGATTGCCAACAGAAGATAGTATTTTAAATTGACCTGTTGATTTTGCAGCTCAATTAGGAAACTACATGTTTTCCAGTCATCGGCATTTAAAACGCAAAACTCCAGCGGGGGGCATTGATCGCCGGGAATATATTGGTCACTTGGTGGATGAATATTACACCTCCACAAACGTTGGTTAGCATTTAAAGCTCCAAAACCGGCACCATTTCATTAATGGTATTGAAATATCTTTTCCAGAGGCACTCGAGCAAGTTACTGCAAATTTGGCCAATTTCGCCTACGATCCCATCAACTGGCCCCATTTGCACGAGGCAGACGCGTTGGACGTATTTGTGGCTTCGTTAGCAACACAGAATCCGTCTCTTCAATTGCATTCGATTGCAGCGTTGTGTAATTTTTGCTTGGGTCAGTTTGCAAAATGTGCTGCAGTACTTGAAATTTTTGATGACTTTCTGTGAAATTGCAGACAAAAACGCCGCTAAATTCATAATACAAAATATAACCATAATCCGGGACGTGCTGCTGCGCACTGAACACGCTGAAATCGTACTGCACAGCCTTGCGCTCCACTATCAATTGCTGAGCAGCGGATTGGGCAACAAGGAGTTGCTAGTGACGCCTCCATTACTCAAGCGTGTGCAGCACTGGCGACAGGAATCCAACGACGGACGTGTTGTTCAACTGTGTCACGTATTTCTCGAGGATTACGGCAGTCGCACCGAAATTACAGAGCTAAGCAATGCTCCTCCAGCTGCGTCGACAGCTGTGCAGCCAAGCTCGGGCGAAAGTGCAGCAGGTGCAGGTGATAAAACGCTTCACACAACAGGATCTTGAGACGTTCGCGCAGTTCACCGGAGACTACAATTACATACACAGCACGGATATACCAATCGAAGAACGTCGTGTTCATGGTGCTTTACTAAATGCAGTTGTGGCTGGCATTATAGGCACCAAATTGCCAGGACCAGGCACCGTGGTGCTGGAACAGAACTTCAAATTTCTGAAACCCTGTCGCATTGAGACGGACACCTTGGTGACGGTGCGACTGCTCCAGGCACGCAAAATAGCCACAGTGGAGTATGAGTGCCGACAGCACGACGATGTCGTCTTTGCGGGCAATGCCAAATTGTTGACGCGCAAAGAAAGTTAATAAATGCATATGTATAACGTTTAGCATATTTTTTTATTACATCTATTTCTTGGAGGCACGTTTGCCCTCGCCCTTTTTGGGTGGCGCCTTGCCACGCAGCTTGCGCAAGCGTTTCATTTCCTCCTTGAAGTCCTGATGCTCATCACGGAAGAGTCCATATTCTCGCAGATTCTTCATCAGCAGATGCGTTTCCACATGTCGTGGATACCAGTTGACCACATAATCGCGCTTCTGTATGGGCTCCTCGGCGAACATGCGAACCACCTAATAGTATATCATTATTAGTATATTTTATTGATGTTTATTTCTATGTGCAACCTTCATGGATTTGTCGTTTGTTGTGCGCGCCACTTCACCAAATATGCGATTCGATAGATAATTCATGCGGCTCGCGTACTGTGTGCCGAGCTTAATAAGCTCGCTGTATTTGTACGAGGACATTTTAAGTCAGCTCAAGTGTTTTTTTTATATCTAATATTTTTACAAAAGTTGCGGTTATGTCATTCCACCGACAACACACAACAAGAAACAGCTGTGCAACGATAAGACACATTGACTACAATCGATTATTTTGCAGGACGATAATTTCTGGTGTATCGCTGTCAATAGCTGTCAATTGAAGAATTACGAGTTCTTTCAAAAATATTTGTATTCGCTTGCATTTATTTCACCACGGTTTAAATACATCAAATCAACATTTATTTGTTAATGAAAACTATAAATAACATTAGTTGGAATAACAAAATTGTAGCGACAATACAACTAGCAATACTTAAAATGTTGTAATAATTAAAATTAAACCGTTTCAATCGTGCCGCGGCCTTTGCGTCTGCTTTCAGCAGCCCGATCAACATCATTGCCTATGAATGAAGTCTCCTCCGAGCTCTGGAGCGGCAGCACTTCTCTAGCTATGGTCACACCTCCATTCAATTGGCTCAAAATGGCATTTGTGCCCATTAAGGATGGTTCCCGCGGCGACCCACTGTGCACCGATAACTGATCGTGGTGAAGCGCCCGAGATGGCGTCTGTGAACGTGAGGAAGGTGAGGGATTGGCCACATTGCTGCGGGAGTGCGGACTGTTATTGCGTGAGTGTGGGAAATCCTCTAAAGGGATTTCCTCCGACCTATCAGAAGAAGCTGTTAGTCATGTTATAATTGATAATTGAAGCTATTCGCACCGTGGTCTTGGCATACGTGGACTGCTTTCACGGGATCGATTCCCGGAACTGCGCGCCTGTGAGTGTTCTCTGGACTGCGAAGAGGTGTGGCTGACACCGCTCACACTTGGCGAACGATCGCGATCCCTATCCAGTGTTACGTTGCTTGGCCTCAGATACGATGGTGAAGTGGAGGAGCCTGGGGCATGAGGACTGCGACGACGTGACCGACTACCGCTCTCATTTCGTATGCTAAAATGATGTTAGTTTTGTTAGTTTTGCACTAATATTAAATATTGTGGTCGCTCGAAAATTAGAACACTGGTTTCTGAGTTTCTGATTATAATTTGTAATTGTACCTTTAATTATAATTTCCGAGGAACACACCAAATTATAAGACACCATATTAATAATACTATGTACGATGCATTGACAATTTACCCTTCGAGCGATCGATTTTGCGCCATCTGAGTGCGACTGACGCCGGCGGTATTATTGCTGCGGAGTACGGCCGCAAAGCCGGGCACCCGATTCGCCGACAGATTGACGCCCTTTTGCACCAGTCGTGCATTGGCCGAATGCGTTGAGGTGCCGGCCACAGGATACAGTGGCGAATCCAACTGACCGGGTATCTCAATAAGCTGGGCGATCTGATACATTTTCTTCTGGCGTGCCTTGCTACGTCCCTTTGTCAGCCGCTGCTTGGCCGCCATGCAGCGAATGTGATCGTCGAACAGAAATTTGGCCGAGAGCAACGGCGTCCGATTGTGGGTGACGCCGACGCGATGCACGGTGATGTGCAGGCAGCGTGAATCATCCTTATCGCCCTGCACCTCAACGTCCTGCAGAAAACCGACAAATTTGGCAACGCCCCAGCCCAAAAGTTTGGCATCGGGTTCCACGAGTATCAGTTGCAGGGCATCGATGACGAGAAATCGCCGCTGCTTGGCATTCTCCTTGGACACAACCGTGCAGGCAATCAAATCGCTGTTGTCTACAAAGGGTGCATCATTTAAGCAACTGAAAAACTGCAATTTCTAACACACAACTCACTCAGGTCGAGCACATTCTCCACCTGCACCAGATTGACGACATTCGTCAGCGGCAGAAGCGATTCCTTCTCGTTCAAAAACTTTTGGCACGTGCGACGCAACAAGAAGTAGACGCGTATGGCTCGACGAGCTTTCTCCACTTCGCCACAGGGCAGACGACGTGTAAAATCGATACGAGTGAGTGGAGTGCCCGTAGGCGGCAAAAGAATTGTTGAGTCATTGCACAGAAACTCCACTCTCAGCTCGGTCTTGTGCATCTCATTGTACTCATCCTCGAACAAATCGAGGAATATATCCTCCGACTTGTAGAAGTTACGCAGCACAACCATCGACTGATTGCGTGCACTGAAGAGCAATCCCTGTTGCGTTGGAGTTATGGAATGTGTCTCATCCGCCGTAGGCTTGGTGAACGTCAACAACAGCTCCAAGGCAATCTCAACGGTGATCAAACGTATACGACACGCTGCATAAGGATTGAGAGAATTACAATTAATAAACTAAGTCTGTAGGTAATAGAACATTTTTTCTACTCACATGGTTGACTGGATTGGGTGATAATGCTCAGCAAATGCTCAATTAGCGACGTCTTGTAGCTAAAGGACCCCCGCATCGACTTGGAGAGCACCTGTTCGAACCACTCGCTCTTCATGCCTATGAATAGATATCGATCGGTAATAACAAAGTTGCACAACTCAAATTGGGAAACATATTAGGATATGGGTAATGAAACAAGTTACATACCATCTGGTACAGGGTGCCATAATGTTGTTAAGCATAGTATTATTATTATGAGTATTATTATTTGTTAACCCCACACATAAAAAGCAGTGAAATGATCGGAGAGAGAGAGAGAGTTGAGAGAAATACAGAGTGTTAGCCAAGAGACGAGCAGCTGGTGTGGATGCTTAGCTGTATCACCGTCGAACTCACCTCGATTGTGGGACATGGCGTAGATGAGGCAGAGGGACAACAGCGCCAGATAATCATTCTCTGTGCAGTCGAGTGCCTGCAGCACGGTGTCCAGAAACGGCTTGGCCAACTGTGGCACAGCAAATGCCGGCGTTGAGGTCGACTGCTGCAGCCGCTGTTTCTCCTCGTCGGTTATGTTGCGCAGCCGGTTGGCTGCTGCCTCAGCCACAGTTTCAATATTTTGCCTGCTTGTGGGCGATGATGTTGTCGCTGGCGCTGATTCAACGCCACTATCCTCGCTGACTGCATCAGCGCTGGAGCTTGCGGTGCCATGTCCAACGACCGTGTCCAGTGTCTGTTCGAGACTCTCGTGTGGCTCCCCAAAGCCAGGCACAACCACCTTGCGATGCTCCACATACGAGTTGAGTATCTCGGCAGCGCCCTCTTTGAACACGCTGTGATCGCCATTCATAATGACCCAGGCCAAGGCATGCACGAGCGGCGCATGTGTGATAACCAGAAAGACCAGAGACAACAGATAGAGCGCTACAATTGAGCTCACACGCGGATTGTGCATCTCCTGTATGTCGATGTTCACATTGCGATTCAGCACAGCCGCCAGATTTTGGGTAACCACTGCCAGCGATGGTGGCGGTGGCGCAGGCGTCAATGAAAATATATACAAAGGTACGAAAAGCTTGTGCAGCAAATGTTCGGTGAGCACGGCATTCAGATCCGTAATGTCCAGCAGCAGAATGTCGCTCAAGTAGTGCAGGTGATCAAGATGCTCGGCAACCAAATTCGAAAGCTTCTGATTCGATTGGTGACTGTAGGGCGAGGAGAAAAGCATTAGTTATAGTAATAATAAGGGAACACTTTTAAATTCCTTGGCATCCTTTGCATCTACTCACTCAATATCTGTGCGCACGCAGGTGTCCAGCTCCAATATGTGCTTGCCAATGAACCAGACCAAGTTGCTGAAATAAGGCGCCGCCGTTCTGCAGGAGTAGAAGTACATTTAAATACATTGTTTCTCTTATAGAGTTTTTCCCGCGTACTTGTCTCTAATAAAACGCAACATGCTCGCATTTTCCACCTTGTAGACATTCAGGGAGATTGTACGCACAGCTATGCGCACCATAGACTCCGGATGATTGAAGAACTTAATGGCCTCCGTATAGAGAGGAAAGTCATTCGTGTGCTAAATACCAGAACACAACAGATTCATTGAAATATATGTAATCAAGCTCAGAATAAAGCTCACCTCGTTATAGAAAAAGTGTATAGTGTGTGGATTCAACTTGAGGCTTAGCGTCTTCAGGAAGAGTATGTAATAGCCCATGACATCCTCGTCGGAGAAGTCAAACTTGTGCACCATTATGGAATTCACATGGTTATTACTCAACAAATAATCTGCAAGCAAACCAAATTAAAATTAAATTAGAAATTAGCTAAACGATATTATTAACTACACACAAATGAGCAATATGAACTATTAATATATATATAATACTCGTAAGAGTTGAGTAATTGTTGACGTACACAATGAAGTCTCTTTCCGGATGTTCTCAAAGAGAATGTTGAGGGTCTGCAACAGTTGGACGCAAACGTAGCTGGAGCCGCCGCTCTTCTGGCGCATTATGTGGAGAAAGTACGCCAACATGTTCTTCTCCAAAAAGAAACTGAAAAGCGAAAGCAAAGCAATTATATCACAATGAAAATCCGCAAATACGCCACAAACTCACTCAAAGACCAATGTGTCATGTTGATCGCCCCAGATGAGAATTTCGGCAATGCAGCGCAAGGATTCAACAAGTAGACCACGATTGCTTTCCGAGACGGTTGTGTTCTTCTCCAAAATACTGTACAGGTACTTTAGGTGCTCCAGAGACAACCGATTCTTGGGGCGTCCACCCCAAGGGCCGCCGAACCAGCTACGACTGCGAAACATTGTTACTAACACAACACACGCAACGTCAACTGGATGCACTCAATACTAAATTATATTATAGCATTTGTCTACTAGTTATTATTTACAGCGTCATAAAAATAAGCACAAAAGACTTTGCAAATAGGTCATTTGGCACTAGAGCGATCTGCAAATTGCAAATGCAACACTGCTAGTCGCGATTAACGCACAATAATTGGCGTGCTTTCCAAGCAAATGGAAATCAATTTCGTTATTTTTTCGAATGAAAAAACAATATTTTCGGTTTTCAGTAAATGTTTCTGCTTCTTGCGTTTTAGGAACAACAGCAGGCGTCAATATCAGCTGTTGCTCGAACGCGTGGTCACACTGCTGTGCAAAAGAAATCATGCATGTACACACTGGTAGCCCAGCTGGCAGCAACAATTTGCACATGCATTTTACATGTTTTGAACTTTATTCTCAGAACTTCAACAAACATGACAGTAATTGATATTAACTATTATTCTGATTAAAATTAATGGAATACGAGCCGGAATTGGGATCCTGTTGCATTTGAAAATTGGCAGTGGACAAACCAAACGGTTTCAATATCATATCCCCCAATCCCTTCAGCCCATTCAACATATCCGCCTTCAGCTTTTCGTTGCGGGCGTTGATTACGTCGGGCAGGCGAACTTGAGCCTCGCGTGCCTCCCGCTGACCCGGATCGATTTCGTTAACACGCTTATAATCCGCCAGAGCCTCATCCGGTCTGTCATCCTGCTCATATAGTTTGGCGCGTCTAATAGGAGATTTGCTTATTAATATTTAATTTGATCAAGCTATAAAATTATTAACCTTAGTAACGCTCGCACATATTCCGGATAGAGGTCGATGGCTTTGGTGCAGTCGTCAATGGCCGCTTTGTTGGCCTCTAGTTTCATTTTGGCCGCTGCGCGATTTCCAAAGAGCACAGCACGCTCCTTGCTGCTGCTGGATGGGCAAATGTTGAGTGCTTCAGTGTAAATCTCCACGGCACGTGCAGGCTCATCGCTCTTGAAGAGATCGTTGCCTTCCAGTTTCAGTTTGTCTGCCTGCTCTTGGTTAGCAGCCAGTTGCTCGGTGCTCATATCTTTTTCCTGCAGCAACAGCTCCTCCATGCTCAGCTCTCCATCCGTCTGCAGCGCTTCTTTTTGATTATCATCGTCCGCTTCATCGTTGCCACCCGGCGCACCCGCCGCTTTCTCCTTCTCATCATCATTATCATTGTCATCCTCGAGTCGTAGGCTGGTATTCTTTTCTATTATTTCGTCTATCAATTTATCGTGTTCGGGTGATTTTGTTGTTACTTTGTGTATGGGCGATACGGGTTCACTGAGCGCATCCTGGAAATCGTCCTCACTGCCAGCCTTCTCTGCCATATTGTTCTCGCCTTGTTCCCAATCACAATTATTACTCGAAATTTCGTTTGCAATGATTTGTTCTATTGTGCGTCGGCAGATTTATTTATAGTTCTCATAATGTGGGCACACTGGTCGACGGCGCTTATTGTTGCTCCTTTTTAAGTGCAGCAACACTTAACTAGAGGTGGGGCATATTTAAATATAATTAACGATATTTGGGTTTGGGTTTATTTTTTTTGTGGCACATATTTGCATTTAATTATGATGATACGATTTTTGTGGCACATACCCGAGATTCATTTAGAACTCTTAAATCTCTGTTGTTGATAAAGGGATTTGCTCATTATTATGCTTATCTTGAATAGTATGTTATTTTTGCTCTTGCCAACTTCGGTCACACTGAGATATGCGTAAACAACAAAATGGTCGAAGTTGCGCACTCCGATAATCCACTTGTTGTGGATATTTCGGCATATATACTGACTAAATATGTGCCTGCCAAGTCATTGGAAAGCAATCTGGAAGTGGTCTTCTCAACCACCGACCAGGTGAGTCTATATTCAGTGGTCTTTGCTGCATTTACTCTTTGCTCAACAATGTTGCAGGCTCTCTCTGAAAAATGTGGTCAGTTAAATTGTGACGACAACTTAAAGTTCCCATTTGCACGTGCCGCCTGCGCTCCCACAGCAGTCTACATACAAGATGCCAAGGAGCTGGTGGTCGCCGATGCTGCAACGGAGACAAAGCGTGTTGTGAAAATAACGCTAAATATTTCAAGTCTGGGCGAGCTTGACTATGACCCCGGTGACACTGTTGGCATACTGCCCAGCAACGATCCCCATGTTGTGGCGCAACTGTAACAGCGTCTGGACAAGCGGACAGCGATTGCTTCTTGAGACTGGCGCTCAACTGCGCCAAAGTGCCCGATCTTCACAGATTGCCTGTCGCTGCATTCATTGCTATAGAAACAGTTCCTAAGCGCCTTGCCGCGCTGCACCAGTGACTCGAAGGAGAGCGAGAATGCATCAAGAATGCATTAAACAATGAAATCTTATTGCATGGAATTTTACACTGCAAAACGAAAGCGGACTATGCGTACAGAAAAATCGAATCTAACTATTGGATAAAACACATTACGCGTTATTATTATTATTAATGTTATTGGCGTAAGTAATATGCATAATATGTATTTAAACTACATTTAATTGAAAAAACGCCAATTGTGTTCGTATCTATATTATGTATGTATGTATGAATGTGTGTGTATATCTTAGCTTGTTTCAATATGTTACGAATACAACGGATTAAGGATTTATCAAAATCTTTGGGTGACACAGTTTTTTCATAGTTCATTTTGTTTTTTTTTTTACATCTTTACAATTGCAATAAAAATTGCGAATAAAAAAATCTATGCTACCATTTTAAAGATTTAAGGTTCGTTTCGTGTATTTGTTATCATTGCCAATTTCTTCTTCCTCGTTATAATCATATATTTTATCTTAAATTGTTTAAATGCGCTTGGGATTATGTGTGTTCGGGTATGTCTCCGTTAATTGCCAACTTGGCTCAGAATACTCTTCTATATTCAATATATCCAAAATATTTTCCGCTCGTTGCCTTGCTTAATACACTGTTCAATAAGCGATCTAATCAAAATAATCTTTAAGTTTCGATATTATATCCTTTAATCCCTTCAGCCCATTTTCCATATCCGCCTTCAGTTTCTCGTTGCGCGCGATGATTACGTCGGGCAGGCGAACTTGAGCCTCGCGTGCCTCCCGCTGACCCGGATCGATTTCGTTAACACGCTTATAATCCGCCAGAGCCTCATCCGGTCTGTCATCCTGCTCATATAGTTTGGCGCGTCTAATAGGAGATTTGCTTATGAATATTTAATTTGATCAAGCCATACAATTATTAACCTTAGTAACGCTCGCACATATTCCGGATAGAGGTCGATGGCTTTGGTGCAGTCGTCAATGGCCGCTTTGTTGGCCTCTAGTTTCATTTTGGCCGCTGCGCGATTTCCAAAGAGCACAGCACGCTCCTTGCTGCTGCTGGATGGGCAAATGTTGAGAGCTTCTGTGAAAATCTCCACGGCACGTGCAGCCTCATCGCTCCTGAAGAGATCGTTGCCTTCCAGTTTCAGTTTGTCTGCCTGCTCTTGGTTAGCAGCCAGTTGCTCGGTGCTCATATCTTTTTCCCGCAGCAGCAGCTCCTCCATGCTCAGCTCTCCATCGGGTTGCAGCGCTTCTTTTTGATTATAATAGTCTGCTCCATCGTTGCCACCCGGCGCACCCGCCGCTTTCTCCTTCTCATCGTCATCATCATTGCAATCCTCGACTCGTACGCTGGTATTCTTTTCTATTATTTCGTCTTTCAATTTATCCTGTTCGGGTGATTTTGTAGTTACTTTGAGTGTGGGCGATACGGGTTCGCTGAGCGCATCCTGGAAATCGTCCTCACTGTCAGTGTTCTCTGCCATATTGTTCTTGCCTTGTTCCCAATCACAATTATTACTCGAAATTTCGATTGCAATGATTTGTTCTATTGTGCGTCTGCAGATTTATTTGTAGTTCTCATAATGTGGGCTCACTGGTCGACGGCGCTTATTGTTGCTCCTTTTTAAGTGCAGCAACACTTAACTAGAGGTGGGGCATATTTAAATATAATTAACGATATTTGGGTTTGGGTTTATTTTTTTTTTGTGCCACATATTTGCATTTAAATACAATGAAACGATTTTTGTTGCACATATCTGCAAATATATAACGTTCATTTAGAATTCTTAAGTCTCTGTTATATATAATGTGATTTGCTCGTTATTATGCTTATCTTGAATAGTATGTTATTTTTGCACTTGCAAACTTCGGTCACACTGAGATATGCGTAAACAATAAAATGGTCGAAGTTGAGCACTCCGATAATCCACTTGTGGATATTTCGGCATATGTACTGACTGAATATGTGCCTGCCAAGCCATTGGAATGCAATCTGGAAGTGGTCTTCTCAACCACCGACCAGGTGAGTCTATATTAAGTGGTCTTTGCTGCTTTTACTCTTTGGTCAACAATGTTGCAGGCTCTCTCTGAAAAATGTGGTCAGTTAAATTGTGGCGACAACTTAAAGTTCCCATTTGCACGTGCCGCCTGCGCTCCCACAGCAGTCTACATACATGATGCCAAGGAGCTGGTGGTCGCCGATGCTGCAACGGAGACGAAGCGTGTTGTGGAAATAACGCTAAATATTTCAAGTCTGGGCGAGCTTGACTATGACCCCGGTGACACTGTTGGCATACTGCCCAGCAACGATCCCCATGTTGTGGCGCAACTGTTACAGCGCCTGGACATAGTGCAGCAAGCGGACAGCGACTGTTTCGTGAGACTAGCGCTTAATTGCGCCAAGAAGAGCGCCAAAGTGCCCGCTCATCTGCCAGCCACAATAACTAAAACTCCGCGGAAGATCTTCACGGATTGCCTGTCGCTGCATTCAGTGCTACAGAAACAATTCCTAAGCGCCTTGGCGCGCTGCACCAGTGACTCGAAGGAGCGCGATTTCCTCGCTAGTCTCTCCTCCAAGCAGGGCGCCAACCACTATCAAACACTCATCTTGCAGCGAGGATTGGGCCTGCTGGATTTGCTGGAGTTGTGCACCAGTTGCCAGCCAACGCTGGCTCTGCTCGTCGAGCACTTGCCTCGCCTGCTTCCACGTCCATATTCGATATCGAACAGTCCCTTGGAGTGTTCCAAGCAGCTGCTGCGCATCATTTACTCAATACGCTCACCCAAAACGGGCATCACAACCGCCATGATGGAGGCCAAGATTAAACAGCATGAGGAACAACAGCAACAGCAGCCAGTTAAGCTATTCCTTTATCCACGCATACAGAATGCATTCCGCTATACAGATCAGGAACTGACTGGCAATCAAATTCTAATAGCTGTGGGTACCGGATTGGCTCCATTTCTTGGCTTTCTGGCGCACAAGCAACGGCTTCGTCAGCAGCTGGCCACCGGTCAAACCTGGTTGTATGTGGGCGCCAAGACGCCGCAAGCTATGCTCAAGCAGCAGCAGTTGCTCGACTGGCAAGCATCCTCGATACTACAGCGCTTAAGGCTCTGCTATTCGCGCAGCTCTACGCCGGAAGAGCCGAAATATGTGCAACAACTGCTCGAAGAGGATGCTGAGCAGCTTGTCGAACTACTCTTGGAACCATCAACGAATTTATATGTCTGCGCCGATGGTGCCAAGATATCCAAGTCCATTGAGGAAGGCTTGCGTCGCTGCCTGCAGCTGGCCTTACAGCTGGACGAAATGGAGGCAGTGCAGCGGCTCAAGGAGTTGCGGACGCAAGGCAAATATCGCGAGGATCTCTGGCTTTAATACAACATTCAATAAAACTGTCATTCTAAATGAATCTTAGCTTTTGAAATAAATATAAATAATTAGCTGGTGCAGTCACAAGTTGTGCGCATTTATCTTGTGCAAAATCATTCGAAATCAGCTATTTTGAATGGGAATCCCCATCAATTTCATCGCTGATGATTCAACAACAATTGAAAGAGTGATTTGGTCGAATAAGTAAATAACGATATATTTAACAACACAAAATAAAAATTACAGTGCAAACTAAAATAATACATACAATTGTGCGTATAAAATTGTAAATAACCGTTATGTGGTTCAAATGTGTGCAGTGTCTATTTATTTATAACTAAATATATGCATAATCTTCTCTCACAGCTTGCATCAGCTGTTTTTTGTTTAAAATAATATATTTGTGTATATATATAATTGATTTTTTTTTGTTTTGATTTTTATCATAAATTGCAAAAAATTATTATAATCATTACAATTAAAATGTGTAATATATGTTTACGACTTAGGTATGCAAGCGAGTGCAAAAAAAGAAAGAATGCTTTAAAACAATGAAAACTTATTGCATGGAATTTTACACTGTGCAAAACGAAAGAAAAATCGAAAATCGAATCTAACCATTGGATAAAACACATTTTTCGTTAAGTTCCGTTTTGCAGTAAGTATTTGGATGTACTTATTATTATTATTTTTATTATTAATATTATTGGCGTAAGTAATATGCATAATATGTATTTAAACTACATTTAATTGAAATAGCGCCAATTGTGTTTGTATCTATATTATGTATGTATGTATGTATGTGTGTATATATCTTTGCTTTTTTTATAAGTTACGAATACAACGGATTAAGGATTTATCAAAATTTTTTGGATGACATACAGTTTTCTCATAGTTCATTTTGTTTTTTTTTTTTACAATTGCAATAAAAATTGCGTATAAAAAATTTATGCTACCATTTTAAAGATTTAAGGTTCGTTTCGTTTAATTGTTATCATTGCCATTTTCTTCTTCTTCCTCGTTACAATCATCTATTTTATCTTAAATTGTTTAAATGCGCTTGGGATTATGTATGTTCGGGTATGTCTCCGTTAATTGCCAACTTGGCTCAGAATACTCTTCTATATTCAATATATCCAAAATACTTTGCGTTCGTTGCCTTGCCTAATAATACACTGTCCAATAAGCGATCTAATCAAATAATGCTTTAATTCATCTTTAAGCTCTAAATTATGCAAAAATGCATTACGTACTTATTTACTGAAAGTATTTTGTTTTTCTTATTTCCTTTATAGATAAAATTTGGAACACACTGCAAATGTAAGGCGAGAGTTACGAAATAAGAATAATTTATGGGATTCTATCGTTATCGATTTGAAACTCTCATCTAATACTACAACGAAAAAATGTATATATTTATAATTAAAATTGTAGCATTAGTTTGTGACTCTTGCATTACATTTACAGTTTATGGGTTTAAAATAGGACTTTTTAAAAAATTTAACTATGACCGTTCTTCAGCAGCAGTCGTTGTTCTGAAATCTATGCCGGCCCTGTGCGTGTGAGTGTGTGTGTGTGTGTGTGGAAACGAGTTTGAATAAAAACCGCTCACTACAAAAAGCTACTGGGTGTATTATAAACAAAAAGTTGTTTCTTTGTGTAAACTTTAATTGTATATATAACATGTAAAGAAAGCTAATTACATCGGCACACCGAAGATATCCATACTCTTTCCAACTCAATTACACATTTCTATATATTTTTTCTAAACTGACAGTTCGATTCAATTTTGGAAAGAGTCTTCAAATATTTCAACTAAATTGCAAAGTAAATAGAGGCCAAAACGTAAACTCGACGACTATTTCGGCTAAGGTATACATACACTTTGGAATTACTTTATTTTTCTTTTTCTCTCTTAATATTCCTTTCACTTTATCGTCTCCTTTTCCATTCTATTCCATTGCTATTCGTATTTGGCATCTGCGCGAACAATTTCCAAGGGAACTACAATTTAGTTGTGTGCCTTGTCTACATACATTTGTGTGCGTGTGTGTGTGTGTTATACAAGTGTATAACACATACTCTATTAAGAATTATCAATCAATTTTTTGACACACACATTACCGTTATGCGCAAGTATTTCGTTAGATTAGCATTTATAGTTTTTGTGCGCTTAGGTTATGGCATTCAATTCGTTTATGCTTAGCAAATTGTAATATCGTCAACTGCACTCTATGGATTATTATTCATTTTCTTTTGTAGCTTTAATCTTATGTTTGTACTAATTTAAATGGAATATAGAACCACGTCAACATTTTCAATTTGTATGTGGGAATATTTGTTGATCTGTAATACGTTTTTTTTTTTGTTTGCTTGTAGGTAATGCTGATAATTTGTAAGATTTGTATTAAGTAACTATTTAACTAGGGAATTTGTTATTAGTTTTGCATGTCGATTTGTTATCGATTTGTTGTCGAATTGTTATCGATTTGTTGTCGATTTGCTGTTGTGTCCTTCTCACTGCTGCTAGTTAGTCCTAATGGCACTTGATACACTCATCTCTCATTTCTACTTGTTAAATTTAACTTTTTTTCTCAATTTGTTTCGTTTTTGGTAATTTACAACAAGTATTGCATGCTTAGTTTCTGTTTATATCTTTTTGCAGTTTCGCACTTAGAGACTACATACGAATTTTATGTTGAATTGCATAATGCAGCTTTGATAAAATCGCTTAAATCACATTTATGTATATTTATATACTATGTAAACATTTATCCATCTAGTCTCGTCTCTTAACAAATACAATAATTATACCATATATGTATGTATGTATGTGTGTGTGCGTGTGTGTGTGTACCCATTTTAATTAGCACAACACAACACACGTTCGTTGAAACATAATTAAACTAATGTATGTTTATCGATAGATATCGTAGGTGTAAAATTATAATTGTAATCGTAATCGTAATCGTATTGCATATACCACTTGGGTATACACTCAGGGCACACTCAGCCAGTCATATATACTTATACTATATCGCATATATATATATATATATATATATATATGATTAATGGATGTATTTGTATGCATGTATGTATATCGTATGTCTCAGGCTAAATAAAAATGGTTGGCAAACCGCCCGTCTAATCAACATCAAAACAAACTTTATCGCAAATCGGCTTCTGCTTTTTTTTTTCTCATCTTCTGTTTCTTCAACTTGTTATCGCTGTTTCTGGGCTCGGTTGTTGTGACGTCACTGTGGTTTTCCTCCAATTTCTGCATTGTGCTCTGCTCCTTGTTGTTGTGTTTGTTGTCACGTTGGCCTTGTGCTGAAATTAGAGATGAGGTCTTCTGTTATTTCCGCTGCACTTGTGCATACATCGACTATGAATCAGACTTTTAATATATACAGTTGCGAAAAAATTAACTTTTTGCAACATTTTGCAGTACCAATTTTAATCTATAGGTTGAATAATGAGCAATATATTAAAAATCAGCAATTGAAAAAATTGCAAAGCTAATGGTTTGTTTTCATTCGTAAAAAAAAATGTCAGTGTTGCTATTTTTTTTTTTTCATATATAACAAATTAATGCTTGATATTATTGTGACTCATTCTAAAGAAATGTAAAAAAAAAGGTAGAGAGCGCATACACGTGCCATAAAAATGTTATCTCTGTATCTGTAGCAAGCAGCATTTTTTCTGCTCCCAGGCTAGCAAAATTACTTAAAATATAAAATATATGTATATATATGTACATATATATTCATTTACGCAGAAAGAGATTAACAAATCGAATATTTCAACAGAAACCAGAAAACTAGAAAAGTATTTGGATATGTTTTTGTTTGCTAGTGAAACAAATTATTTATAATTGCTTTTCAGTGGCGCTGTTTAGAATACAATTATATTTTTTTCCTGTGTACGCCACATAGTATTGCAAAATAGTTTGCCTGTTATCGAGCACATGAGAACATTGCATTTAACTGTAAAGCAGAGGCGTACGTGATATTTCAAGCCAGCTGCCGTTAATCAGGAAACTAAAGCTGGAACCAAAACTTATTGAAACTGCTTTGAGAACAAACAGAAAACATTGCCAAGCTGAATTCGAGGGCTTAAATAGACAACTAGAAATTTCCACACAAACTTTTTGTAGACTTTCTGACCAAACTTTTTATCTAGGCGTAAATATTTGCAATGATGTCTGCACAAACACAATTTACTCTCTCTCTCTCCTGGGCCATCGAACGGATTAAGAGTCAACACAGTGAAATGTGCTTTAAAAGAGCATGTATATATACAGATACATGTACATATACTCTGTATGTGTGTCTGTACGCTTGAACTTTATTTCAATTAACATTCTGACCTTTGTAAATTGCGATAACGGTTGCATAATTTCAAAACACACATACACACAAACATTCAATAACAAGTGTGTACACAAATTCTCTATAAAATGCGAAACAAAAACCAACAACCCACCGCAAATAATCATTTTGCTTGTCTTATCAATTGATTTATTTCTGCTGTTTATCAATGCGATTACGATATTGACTTCTGATTAAGTTAGAAAATAAATGAACTCGAATTACAAACACACACGAAAGCAACACTTGCGCTTGTCGGCATGGCGAATGGCAATGGTAAAACACAGAAGAAGAGGAGACCGGTGCAGTTTAATTTGCACTGTTATACTGTTATACGGCCACTTGCTCTCTCTATGCGATTTTCGCCTTTTCTCTGTTCGTCATTTACATAATCAACTTCATTGCTTCCCTAACATTTATTATTATTATTATTATATTTGTGGGTCCGCTAAGTGCAACAGGTTTGTTTTATTAGCAAGTGTATGGCACGGCATACAAAATACAATACACAAACAGAAAAACGTTGCCTTGTTTATTGTTATTCTTATTGTGTTTTTTTGGTTTTGTTATTGCTATTATTATAGCGATGGGAACGCATCACATACAGCCAATTATCAGCGCAATAATTGTCTATATATGTGTATACATATGTGCGCACAAGTATTTATGTATATGCATCTGCACATGTGTGTCTGTGTGTACGCTCACATTTATCGGCATGTGAAGCGCCCTCGCTAAAGTCACGCTTAAATTTCAATGAAAAAAAAAAAAAAAACTCCAGCGACATTTGAGTCCGTGTCCCACTCGACTCCCATTGTGTTGTTATATTTATAGTTGCCCAGATAAGACGCGATGCGCTCTTCTCTTCTCCCTACTACTACACAAATCAAATTATCCACACAATTTTCCATTGACAAAAAATAACATTACGAAAGTGGGCAACTGGCAATTAGTTATTTTAAGTTTCCCATTGCACGTAACATTTTATCGGATTATCGAAATCATACATTCCAAATGCAACCCAATGAACCGGTTACTAGTAACTTACTAACTTTCAAATGATACACTTTCTTTGAACTTACTTATACTCCACAGGGAAACTAACAAGGCAACTATACAAAATGAGGTAACTGAATATACCCCACCACTTGCATTTCACAGACAGTGTATAAGCACAGTTATGTCGGAGCAATTATCTTTAGCTTTTCATGAAAATTAGTACAGAAGGCAGCGGCGCAAAAGATGCCTAAAAAAAACAGAGCCCTGCTCCAGTTTCAAGTCAGAGTGAGAGAGAGAGAGAGAGAAAAAAAACAAATATCATTGCAGAATTTCGAAACGCTCTAACAAAAAAAAAAGCTCATTGACTTCGTTGGTTTGGCTTGTGTCATATGTGGACGGCATGTGGAACTGTGGAATGGAATGCTGCATGGGTCACCAAAAGAAATAAAAACAATGCTATTAATTAAGAATACCCGGTGTAATCTCTTATACATAATGTTGCTATACACATCCAACAAACTAATTAATGATAATGAATAAATATATAATACATTTAGACAGTAGTTTGCGTGATACAAATGTATGTAAAATGTCGCACAAATTTGATTGCTTAGACAGCGGCAGCGGGGGCGACGGCGGTGTGTGGGAAGGTCGCCATGTTTGTTATGAAAAATGAGCTCGCGACACGAAGTTCCCCCCCCCGAAAATACATTGTGAATGAATCATCTACAATTCCGCGTACTAACAACAACAACAACATGAGGCTACTCATATGGTTCAATAAACGAATCAAAACCAAAACAGAATGAGAAAAAAAAAACCAAAACGTAAAACCTTTTTGTGCGCGGCGCACAAGGTGAACTTATTATCAGTGTAGCGAGGGGGAGGTGGCGGGCGACGCCCGACGTTTGAAAATTAAACGCACGAATGGATTGGGCTTAGTCATTCCTCAATTTTAGTTGCTCTTTTTCTTTTGGCTTTTTTTTGGGCGTTTTGTCTAGGTAAATACAGTTACAACTACAACTACATATATGCTATATATACGTATACATGTGAGTGGCTGCCATTCAATGTCGTTCGCAGAAAAAAGTACGAATTTACATACACAGATGCATGCGTACATACACACACATGTATGTATTTATAGGGCCATATGCAAGGCTCATACGCATATACGCGTGGAATTGAATTTGTACTTTGGCCCCAGCAGCGCCACTCCCTGCAGCAACAGCAGCAGCAGCAACCGGCAAAAAGACTGCAGAAAACTGGATATGCATTCCAGTGCTGACAATTCCTCTTATTTGCCGTCAAACTTAGCTTTCTTTGACAATGTGACAGTATTGTGGGCAGCGGAAGTTTTGGCTTTTTTTTTCTAGATGTTTAGTTTTCTTACATATATTTCTTTATACTATGTATGTTCAATTTTTTTTTTTTTTCTGACATTGTGAATAATCAGCATATCGCAAGCGCTAAATTATAATTTTTTGCTTTGTTTCTCCCATGAGTTAGCGTTTTTACACAACAAATGTTGGCAGCACTGATGCATACAAGGAAAACGTATGTACGTATGTTTGTATGTGTGTGAAGATGTGTACATGTGTATTGCACATGTAATTTAAAAGCCCATATTGATTTCCTGCGCTAAATATTTGCAAAGTGATTATTCATTGCGCTGCTGCTGTTGATGCTGCTTCTGTTGTTTGTTATCATCGTCGCCACTTAAACATTTGGCAGACACACAAAAGCTCAAAAACAAAAACAACAAAGCTTAAAACTTGGCGATCAGAAAGTGACACTGAACACACATATAAGCACAGACAGAGTACACATACAACTGCTACTTCCCCTTTTGTGAGTAGCAAACGCAAAACAGAAAGCAAAAGTATTTGCCGCTAATATAAACAAATAAACAGCCAAAGATCCGGTAGAAAAGTGCACGCACTCTCCTCTAGTGAGTATGTGTACGAGTGGGAGTGAAAAAGAGAAGGAGGAAAAGAACGTGTGAGTGAGTGAGTCTGTCGCATAGTTACAGTAAGTGAGAGCATATAAATAGCGCAGCACGTCCGTCTGTGCGTCGTCCAGCCAGCGGTCGCAGTCAGCGGCGACCGTAGCCACTGCACAAGCAATTAAATTCAATAAGTGGATGGCGGTGAGTGAAGAAAAAATGCAGACAAACGGAAAGAAGAAAGAAAGACAATAGTCGAGACAAGAATTAGTAGCTGCACAGCAACACTGACACTGCTTATATATATGTTCGCTTTGGGGCCAGACAAAGATCGCAGCAGTAAGATATTTTTTTTTTGCGCTTATCAGTCTCAATTTTAAATGCCACAAAAAAAGTTCTAGGAATTTGATAAAAACAGCAGGGTTTTTATGATAGCTTAGATGTATGTATGCGTGTGTGTATATGTATAGTGCGCGTTTGCTTTTTGAGCTGCTTGATAAGAAAAGAAAAAAACAACAACAGAGCATTTGTGTAGGTGTTGCTGCTGTCTGCGCTTATGCGCAGTGTGAATTGAAGTTTATTTTCCCATTTTTTTTTTACTTTATTATTATGTATGAGTTTTTACTTGTATTTTTTTTTTTTTTTTGGCAGACAAAGCGATATTTCAGAGTCTTTTCTTTGCTGTCCAACAGGAAATGCGAACGAGCGTATTTAATGGCGTTGGTTAGCTTCTGCCTGTACATACGTAATTGTTGTTGTTGCTACACATTTGCATTTACATGTGTGTGTGCCAGTGTTTATGTGCTACTTTTCAATGGATCTTGCGTTTTCAGCAAAGCGCATTAAAGCTAGCTTCAAGTCGAAGAATTAATGCTCTTTTCATACGTGACACACATGTAATCGATTACTAATTATAATTTCATACTATTTTCACTGGTGGTGGTATTGCCGCAACCACAATTGCGAAAGCTCTTTGTTATATTGTATACTGTCAGACAAAAAAAGATGTTGATGACTCTTGCGATAAAACTGAGTATGTTTTGTCAAATATGTTTACACATATGTATACATATATATATGAATGTAAGCCAAATGTATGACTTAAAGGCGACCTTGATCGAGTTTTATATGCTTCACAAGTATTGAGACAGTAACTGCTTAGGGCAAGTCATTAAATTTTTGTGCACAGCGAGTTGCCAACTCTTCTCTTCCCTCTCTCCCTCTCTCCCTATCATTTCCTCGCCCTTCACTTCAAAACTTTGTTGTTGCTGTTGTATTTGTTAACTGATGCAAAAGATTGGATTGGAAACCAGTTGGCGATGACCAATTTTGATTGTGGTGTTGATGACAACGCCAATTAAATACAAATTTTCGACTATTTATTTTGCCGCTTAAGCAGCTATGATAACAACAACAACAGACGACCTATTTCATTATCTTGGAAATTTTAAATATTTTGTAATGGTGAACTTTGTTGAAAACCCAAAGTTTCCTCCTTTTAATGTATAATTAATAATTTCTCATACCAGTCACAGACTTCCCCTTATTGACCTTTCATCCCTAACTAATCATAGTTTTATGTTTGTTATGTTTGTAATAAAATTATTTGATGGTGAAATAGATTCCGCTAAGTTGTTGAGCAAAATCAATTTTCTTGCCCCACTTTCTCTTAAGCGCTGTATTACTAAATATCCCTTGGATGAACCTTTTCTGTACTCTGTAATGATTACAATAGACTTTATCATGTCATCAATTTCTATCATAAGCAACTTACTTTTAAACATCTTGTCTCATACATAACATTTGGATCGAAAGATGTCTTACTTTTTCAATTTAAATTGAAAAATTACATTTTATTTTTTAATTCTATTGTGTCTGCTGACTTTATCTAAGTATCTATCTATCTATCTTTGGTTTAATTCACCAAAATTCAAGCCTTTCTTATGAATAATTGAAGATCAGACATTTAATTTTCCTATCTATTTGATATATTATATTATTCTTGACTTTTTAAAAATACATTTGGGAAATTGCATTTATGTTTATTTTATGAAAATTGATTTTCTCATCTCGAGGAATTTACAATCTTTATCATAAGAATGATAACTAATACTTGATTTACTTGACTTACCAAATAACAATGTTATCGGCCAGCGATGTGCTATATATAACCATATAACTGAACAGACGACAGACAGAAGATTTCCAGTTGTAAGTTCCAAGATTTGTTACGATTTGTGTTATGTTTGTTGTTGTTGTTGTTGTAGTTCCGAGTACAGTCTAATGAAAAACTAATCAGCATTTTGTTCCAGTTCCAAATTTATACAATCCAATATACACACAAAATGTGGGTGGGGTGGGGGGTAACGGGATAATTTATTGGAAATGGAGTTGGAGATGGGAAGATGGATTGGAAGTTTTTAGATCCGTTACACATCACATCACGCGTAGAGGACTTTGGCCGTCCGATGATGATGATGTTGATTGGACATTAACTATACATTGCGTCGAAGGACCTTCTTGGCAGCCTTGATGTTGGGCACCAGAGCCTTGACCTCGCTGCAATCGTCAAGGAACGGATGCTTGAGCAGCTCATCGGCTGTGGCCCGACGATCGACCTCGACCTGCAGACACCTATCGAGGAAATCCTGCAGGCTGGGACTCAACTTGTCCCAGCTCTTGATATCAGGCCGTCCATTCGCCGCGATCAGATAAAGGGCACGCAGCGGGGTCTCATAAAGATAGGGCGGCTGTCCGTCGATCATTTCGATGGCCATGATGCCAATCGACCAGATGTCCACCTTTTTGCCGTATTTCTTGCGGGTGACGACCTCCGGTGCCATCCAATACGGTGTGCCGACCATTGTCTGACGCTTCTCATCGCCCTCGATGTTGGCACAGAAACCAAAGTCTGTCACTTTGACACATCCATCCATGCCGAGGAGCACATTGTCTGACTTGATATCGCGATGAATGATGCCCTTGGCATGCAGGAAACTAATCGCGTAGAGTACCTCCCGGCAGACGCAGGCAATTTGGCGTTCCTTCATCACGGTCTCGGTGACGACATCGGTCAGTGGACCCCCGTCCATATACTCCATTATTACCCAGAGCTGATCCTCAGGTTCGAGCAGATATGCGTCGAGGAAATTCACCAGATTCTTGTGATTGAAATCCTTGAGCACACGTATTTCGGTGAGTATGAGATCCTTGGACGATTGATTCTTCATCTCGATGGTTTTCACAGCGACCTGCGATTCCGATTGATTATCGCCGGCGATAAAAACAATGCCCGATGCACCCTTGCCCACCTCCTGCGTCGTCTTGTAACGTTCTCGGGGATCGTCCGGGTTGCAAATGGCGCGCAACTCTTCGTAGATTTCCGCATCGGTTTTCTGAGCACGCTTCTCCTTGGAGCGACGCAATATCGCCTCCTCGGGCGCATCAGCATCGTGACCCTCGTGGCCGGGACTGCCCGCAGCCGATGCCCCCTTAATGATGATCGTGTCCGTGTTGATCGTCTTGTGACTATTATCATCCAGGGAGCGGAGATCACGTGAGAATTTGTTCGGCATTACGCTCGATGGCTTTGGCTTGATCTGTGGCTTCGGCGGCAATTGATGTGGCGATTTCTTTGGCGGCACAGGTGGCGGTACCAGACCATCCCCCAACTCCTTAATCGGTCTCAGTGTCTCCCGTGCCAAATTGGATTCCAGCTCTTTGATGACGTCGTTGAGGGCGTCCAACGGGATAACGGACTGTTGACTACTATCGTTGAGGCTGCTACTGTTGCTGTGGCCCGCCGAACTGCCACATCCGCTGCTGCTGCTCGTTTCGGTGGCCGTTGAACTGCCGCTGCCATCGTCATCCGATGTTTTGTCCCCATTATGCGATATGTGTTTGTTCTTGTAGTTGACATAATTGTCGATATCCTTGGACTCCTCGTGTATGACTTCCTCGGTGATGAAGGGCTTGAACACCTCCTGCTCCTTCTTCTTGATCGAGTAATTGTAATATTTGACCGCATGATATGCTGCATCCGGATTCTTGTCCTGCTCATCGCGTGTAATCTGTGTGTTCATCAGTCGGACCCATGGCGTTGGCAGACCTTCCAGATCGCCCGTCTCCTGGTTGCGTGAGACATGGAAATGCCTTTGGAAATTTGTTGGTCCACTGATCTCGGAGATTTGATCCTTCTTCTTAAACCACTTGGAAAAACTCATCTTTGTCACGTTCCTTTCTCTCACTCTCTCGTGCTTTCCACTCTCAATATTCAATACTATTTCTTTGTTTCCAGCGTAAAACCCACGTTGGAAATTTGAACAAATGCGATTTGTTGCGCTCAACAACGGGAATTTCTATTCAAGCGCGGCTCGCTGTTCTTCTGCTTCTTCTTGCTGTTGTTGTTTTGTTGTTGACGTAGGTAACGCTTTGCCTCTCACTCGCTCTCGCTCTCAGAGTAGATAGCAAACTCACTCACAGGGCCAGCCGTGAGTCATAAAAACACACGCACGCACGTATGCACATGTATATTTATATATATATATATATATAAATATATATATATGTGTGTGTTTGTCTATTTATGTTTGTGTGCGTCTATGCCTTAATGTACGTTCGCTTATCGCTTTTAGTTAAGTTTGCTTGAGCTTTTGCAGACAACGGCGCAGCTAGCAGAAGAAATCCACTTTGCCATTTCAGAATTTTCACTTTTTATTGCATACTCCGCTCACTTGCTTAATTAATGCAAGTAATTATCTACTTTTTAATCACAACTTTATTTCTTTTCCTCTCTTTTCAATTACAACACACACGAAACACTCTCGCACGAAACACTCACACACGCACACGCACACATTACTTTTCTGGAACGAGACAACAACGGGCACAAAAGGAGTGGCCGTCGTCACAGCAGCGTCTTGTTCTTTCCCTTGCTATTGTTGTTGTTGTTGGGTTCTTGTTTTTTTATTTTGCTTGTGCCGCATTTACTTTGCTTTTGGTTTTTAACCATTCTTGTGTGCCATTTTTTGTTTAGTACACAAGCGTTTTTTTTTTCTTTTTTGATTAATTTGCTGCAGTAGAAGCTTGCTTTATAAATTGACAACTTCTTTTAATTTTCCTGCTTTACTGCAAGTCGCGCTGCACTCGGCCGTACTGCTATCGCACTCGCACGCACATGAACAACTGACTGTGTGACCGTAGGCGGCAAGTGATAAAATCCTCGATTTACTACCTAAATTACTTTCTTTGATAACAGAATATTACATACAAATTTTATGTATTATTTTAACATTAAACATAATTTAACTGGTATGCTAAATGTCGCTGTAATTTTATTTTTATGAGTATAAGCCTAAAATAATAAATTCATTTTACGAACTGTAAATACTAGAAATTTTAAAGTGAGTTATTAAAAGAGAAATAAATGTTATTGCAAAATTAATGGTTACATAGTTTAAATTATTCGATTACTAATGTCATTTTGAATTCGCAATTACGTATTTTACTTGATTATATATTGCTAAAACCGAACAAAATAATTAAATATGCAGGTGCAGTATGGCCGTTTGTGTAAATCTACTAGAAAGCATCGATACTCTGCTGCTGTGGATGCGTTCAGAAGCGATACTAAGAGTAGCATATCGGCGGTAACGTTTATTTGTAGCAGTATTTCCATTCCGTCACTGGAATACTTAAACCTATCTCTTCACATTAAACATTTTCAAATCGAAAACTAATATATCGAATCCTCTGCATAAATATCGTCGCCATCGAATGGATCCGAGTGTCGCGGGCGTATGAGCATACGTGATGCTTTCACCGAATATTCGTTGTGCCCGTTGTTGCCCCAAATAATGCTGTGTCCGTTTAAATTGGATTGGGCATCCTGGCAGCGATCGAACCACCAGCCACCATTGCACTCATCATTCCCATTGCGATCGTAGGCCCTGAAATCCATTCGATTTTGATTGATCAGTGCATCGTGCATGGTGCTATTTGCATTGAGTTTGCCAATCACCAACTGATAATTGTAACTTTCGCTATCCAATCGAAAGAGTCCATATTCGGTCCACAGTTGCGTTCCATTCTGATCCTGCAGTTCGACGCGCAGCACGTAATCGTCGCGATCCACAATGCGATGAATGAATTCGTTGCCAAACCAAAAGTCTTTGGCAAAATCGCCAAAGCCCGTGCGGTATTCGTTCCAGCTGCGATTGAAGTTGTCCAGCTGGAAATTTCCAACACTGCTGCGTCGCTGTATTATCGTCCAGGCGGGGCCACCGGTGGCAAAAGCACAGCTACGCTCGTGGAAGTCACGATGCACTTCATTCCATTCGGGTTCCAGCAACTTGTAAACACCGTCCACACGCTGCTGCTCATCCAGCTCGGAGCAATCCGCTAAAGCTGGCTGAAAATATGCCGCTTAAGCCAAATAATACTCAAATGCCAGGTGAGTGTGTTTTACGAATAGTATTCATTCTCCAATTACTCACCCATTTCCAATGCTTTCGTTAAGTTGTTCTCATTGGTTGGTTCCAATATGTTAGCTCCTTCGTTGTGCTCATCACTGGGCTGAGTGCTTTGGCTACTCTTCACGAGCAGCGCAAGCATGGCATGCACCTCTTCCAGTCTGCTAATGTGCTCGTGTTTCTCATGTTCGCTCTGCCATTTCCTAACATTCTGTTGCATTCTATTCAGCAGTCTGTTGCTATTGCGCTCAAAGCCTTCCATGGCCGTATTCCAGCTGGCAGCGAACTGCGTCATGGAATGCCTTCCAGCAAGGGGCGCCTGCTTTGCATGTGTGAGTGAGATGAGCTTGCTGAGCACTTGATTGAGCTTAAATTCCATGCTTAAAAGCTTGCGCTTTTGCTCATCCTGTGCCCAGCTGATCAGTGTTAGTTTCTGCTGCTCCCATGTGGACATTAAGCTCTTTGATTTCTCGGCTCCTGCATACGTCTGGGCATCGCTATTAAATGTGACGCTCAACATGAGCACAAAACTCACGGAAAGCTGTTAGTGCAAGAAAGATAGAGATCGAAAGAGTGAGCAAATGGAAGAAGCTTTCCATTGGCAGATCAGCCATCTTTACCAGCATCTCGTTGTTTCCACTCCAATGTCCCAACATAAACTGAAGCAAATGTTGGACGCAATTTGGTGACAAAAAATAGAAATTTGGTTCACCCCCACTTGCAACATGTGTTGCAAATTAAACAGGCTCTAGTGATTTATGTTTTTTTTTTTTGTATGGTTTTTTTTAATTACGAATATAGAGTTTTGTGTTTGCTGCTTAGATAGTTATTCTGAATATACACATTTCGTTTTTTGAAATAATTAACGGCTCGTCCATGAAGTTTGTGAGAGATTAAACACACAAAAGTCATTTACAACATCATAGATTAAAAGAAATTGAAAAACCTAATAAAAAAAATAGACATTTCGTAAAATATCGCATGTATGTTTGTATGTGTTTGTGTGTATGGGTGTATGTGTTGGTGTGTGTGTGTATGAGTGTTTGTGTGTTTCCAAAGTTAAGATTAAGCTTTACATTTAAATGTCTACAGTTAGCAAATATTTTTGCTTGTGCTTAAAAGTAGATTAAGAAATTAAAGCGCCTAAACTAACTAAATACATGAATTTATTTGATATATGTATATATTTTTTTGTTTTTGGATATCAATTGTATAAGATCGCCCGATCTTCATTAATTGTTGGAAAAATGGGGGCAAACAGGCGCCATAACTTTTAAAACGGCATTAATGTACAGTTGTTTTTTGTTGCTGTTATTGCAGTTATTATTAGTTTTGTTGTTGTTGTTCTTGGAGTGCGCAAATACATTTTGAAATCAACATTAACGTTTTCGATTTTTTGTTTTTCCATTTATATGATAACAACTATGTTAATATTTATATATATATATATATTCTTTTTTCTTTCTTTAAAAATAACACACTTTCGACTTGTAGCCCAAAGTGAGTTTTTTTTTTTCGGAGTGCTGCCTTAACTTTTACGTTAAGCAAACTTGTGTTTCTTTGTGTATGTGTGTTTGTTAAACTAATTTAGTGTTAATATTATTATCATAAGCTTTATCCGTTAATTTCATACACATGTATATTTATATATATATATATTTATCCTTTATTATCGCTTAACGCTTAGCTCGTTTATTCTTTTAGTTTTATATTTACATTGAATATTTCTGGAGCAGTTTTTATTTAGAACTAAATAACTAAGAAATTGATTAGAAATAACCAGCAATGCTATTTAAGTTGAGTTTACGAGTTTTGATTTTATTTTTTTCTTTCTTTTTTTTTAATTTTTCTTTGCTGTGTTTTAACAAAAAACAAAGAAAGCAAAAGAAACAACAAAATCGTTAAAAAAAACAAGTTAAAAAATTTGTGGGTGTCTTTTAAGCGATTACTTTTTAAAAATTTGACGAATTATGTATAAAAAATGAAATTCATTTAACATGGTGTTGATAGCTTTGGATTAGTTGATTACGACTGACGGCACTCGTTGCCCTCTGCTTGTTGCTCGCTGCTAATTACTCGTTGCTAGCTGGTAGCTACTCCCTGCTAGCTACTCGTTAGTCGCTGCCCGTTGCTGGTTACTCCCTCGCTATTTGATACTCGCTGCTTGACACTCATTACTAGCTGCTTGATACTCGCTAATCTCTGCTTGATACTCAGTAATCGCTGCTTGATACTCGGTAATCGCTGCTTGATACTCGTTACTCGCCGCTGCTTTACGTTCGCTTGCGAATGCGCACACCAATGTTCCGCTTCCATTCAGGATCATTGGGATCATCGTCCATGAACGGATCATCCGCTAATTCCTCCTCGTCGATCCACTCTGACTGGCCGATATAAGCATCGATGCTGGCATTGTACAGACTCGTCTCAACGGCAATGCTGGCAGGCGGGTTGTCAATTTCGGGCGGCGCCAGATGATGATGATGATCATCATCCTCCTCCAGCAGCATTTCTACCTGCTCCTCCTCTTCATCGTCTACTTCCTCCTCATCCTCTGGCTCATATTCAATGCAATCGTCATAGCCAACAGCGTCGTCATCGCCATTTATATGTGGCGCTGCAGCTTGTTTTGGCTTTTGGCCACCATTCAATTGGGCCATTGTTATACCCGTTTGGGCCAATTTGCTGATGTTTGTGGCTTTAGCTTTGCTGCTGCGTCGACTGCCGGCATTGTTTGAGTGGCCATCGCCGCCATTGGAGGAGGAGACGGATTTGCTCTTGCTGCGTTTGACTGTCGTAGTTGCCGTTACTGTTGCCTGGGGCTGCTGGAGCAGGGCATTCATCTCGGCCTGCAGTCGCTCATTGACCTCTTCGGCGAGCGGAAATTGCAGCGGCTCAAACGGTGGCGGCTCCAGTGGGAGGTGAAGCTGAAAAATTAAGAGAAATTAGGATTCGTTTTTCAAATCACGCATATTAATTAATTGAGCTAAATTCTTAAAATTCTTGAAGCAGTCATAAGGGCAACATATATTCCTGATACATATAACTAGCCAAGTCGTTTATACAGATGGAATAAAGATTAAATCTTGTATATACCATTTTCATTCCATTCAAGATATCCGAAACAAACCATCTTCAAATGCTTTTAACATTTGGGCCAAAAATCATTAAAATTAGGATAACTTTCATAAAAACTTTCAGTCTGATTTCAATATATTATGAATACATATATAGTAATATTTAATTGTCTGCTGTTGGGACTGCAGGGTCTGCTAGGGTGTGTAATCGAGCCGAGTTTTCTCGGTTTTAATGAGATTTTACAACAATGAATAATTGAAATTATTAAATTGAATATTTAACTTTTATTAGGAGCAGTCAAAATAGCTTTGCTAATTTCCATTTCGTCTGGGGATTTGGCGGACAGCTTTCCGCTTGAACTCTTTAAATACTAATAAACCAAGGCCAGGGAAAAATTGAAAATTGGTGCTTTGGATTAGGAATTGACTCACATCTCTGACATCTGGTGTGGCGCTGCGGCGATCGCGAGGATTTAGTTTGCTGGATGTGGTGCGCCGGCGCTCCTGGCGCTTTGTTGCCATTGGCAAGCTATCCGCGGCAATTGTGTCGAGCGGATGCAGCGGTTGGTGCAGCATTGTTTGCGCCAGCGGTGAGGGAATGCTCTCGTTGTCAGCGGCAAGCGGTCCAGCTAAATGCGAGGCTGCCGCCGGAGAGGCAGGATGATCCGGTGTGTTGGCGCCACTCGATTCGGCCCGGCTGTCGACACGTCGATTGCCCCGTGAACGTTTGCTGTACGGGAATTTTAAGAGCATCTCGAAGCGATGTCGCTCCTCGAGCAGCGCACGGTGATGTCGAATCATGTACGCCTCATCCGTGATGTCCTCCACCAGCTCATCCTCATCAGCCCAGTTGGGTTTTATTGCAGCCAACTGCAGTTTGAGCCGTTTGCTGGGCGGCTCCAGAGCTTCAGCTGGGACTTCTTTTTTTGTGTTCTTGCTAGCAGGAGGAGCGGCAGCAGCTGCAGCTCCAGCTGTAGCTGTAGTTTTAGCTGTAGCTGCAGTTGGAGTTGGAGTTGAGGCAGGAGCAGGAGCAGGCGCAGTTGCAGTGGATGCCTTATTTGCCTTATTTACATTTACATTATTCACAGGGTTTTTTTTAATTTTGTGCTTTTTGGTTTTGCCATTAACAGTAGCAGTTAATTGTGGCTTTGCTGGCTGCTGCTGCTGCAGTTGCTCCTTCTCCTCTGGCTTGCCATTGATTTGTCCATTGCTAAGCGGCTGCTCTGCTTTTTCCGGTTGCTTGACAGGCACTGGCAGATCGTTCTGCGTCTGCATCAGCTTCTGCTTCTCCTTCAGCTGCTCCTTCAGCTTCTCCTTCAGCTTCTGCTTCAGCTTCTGCTTCTGCTTCAGCTTCTGCTTCTTTGTAATCTTTTTGCTTGACTGCTTAATGCCATTGCTCTTCGCAGCCACCTCTTCTGTGTTGTTATTTGGCTTGGCAGCACTTTGTGTTGTTGTTGCTGTTGTTGTTAATGTTTCTGCGGGTGTTGGCGAGTTTGCCTTTGCGGTTTTAGGGGGTAGCGTTGCAGTGGGAGGCGTTGCTGCTTGCACTTCTTTCGCACATCCATTGCTCAGCTTTTTAGGGCTCTCCTTTGACGGGCTATCCGATTGTAGATTCTTCTCATTATCACTGTCTACAATACGCCACCTGTTGACGGGTAGATAAAACAGACAAGATTGTTATCTAGACATTTTACAGACCACAATTTATCAACTACTCACTTTGGTGTTGGTATCTCCTTATAGGGCAATAACTCGATGCGGTTCTGCGCAGCCATGCTATGGGGTATCACGATGTTGTCAATGTCGTATATGAGTCGACTACGTCGATCTTTTGTGCTGTGGAAGGTGTAGATTTATTATTGATTTATTAAATGAAATCTATTATCTGACGAAACAGAAAAAAAAAAAAAAAAGTAAAAAATAAACTAAATATAAAATATTTATATTTACAAACAAATAGTTAGTAAGAAAAAGAAGCAAGAAATGGAAAACATGGAAAAGAATTGATGATAAGATGATAAAGTCTATTTTTATCACTGCATAGTAAAGAGAAGGTTCATCCAAGGAATAATTAGTAATACAACGCTTAAGAGAAAGTGGGCAGAATGGACGGGTAAGTTAAGAGGGAACAGAATAGCGGAATCTACTTCACCATTTAAAACTTTAGCTCCAAACATAAAACGCCAATTAGTTAGGCAGGGGAAGGCCAACAAGGAGGCGTGTGTTTAAAAAAAATCCATTTGCAGAGATACTAATCTGCTGTGGAGACGCAGAAGAGAAATGAATGATTATCTTGGTATAAGGGTATAAGGGTATTAAGGTATTCGTATAGAGGTCAACATATTCTCTTCATTGCATAGATATACATATGTTAAATACATATAGAACATATATTTATCAATTTATATCAATCAAGTCTCCAGCAAATAAACTAAAATTGCAAGCCAGATAGATATATAGATATATAATTCAACTTTAGATTGTGAATTTAAGTACATAAATTGATGTAAATCAGGTCTATTACAAATAAACTCCTTATCAAGACAGATATATAAAAATAAAATATATAGAACCCAAACTGGCACCACTGGCCACCACCACTCACCGTTGCGTTTCGGCAGAGCTACGTCGACTGTTTTGACGCTGCTGCTCCCGTTGGGAATCGGCGGTGAAGTGACTGTTGTCCCCAACGCTGTTGTTATTGTTGTTGATTTTTTTGTGATTGTTGTTGTTGATGTTGCTGTTAATGCTGTGTGTTAGTTGTGTGTTTGAGGTTTTCGATTTCCGTGACTTTTTATTGCTGCCGTTGCCATTGCTGGAGATCAGTGAAGAGGCTCTATTTAGCTGCTGTTGCTGACTTGAATCCGACAACGGAAACGACGCTGCTGTGCTCGCCGCCGACTGCCTTTTGCTCACTGGACGTCGATCCACAGGAGTTAATAGACATCCAGACATATAGAGAGATTGAGAGAGGAGTGTGCGGCAAACGCACAGAAGAAGTTTGGAAGAAAAACGATAACAAAAAATAAAACAAATGTTGTTCGTTTTGTTTCGTTTCGTTTGTTGGTGTTGAGGATTGTTGTTGTTGTTGTTGTGTGCGGTGTAACATAAAAGAAATGCGCAAAAAAAGGAAAAAAGAAAAGAAAAAAAAGAAGATGCAAATTGTTGTTGTTTTATGTTAATAATCAATTATCGAATTTATCATGTTTACAATAATTTACTGTTGGCCCCGAGGGGCGTTGTAGTAGGCGTAGTAGAAGAAGAAGTAGTAGCAGTACCAGTACCGTTTCCGCTATCCACCAGTCCAACGATGCCTCCTCCTCCTCCTCCCCCTCTGCTGCTGCTGTTCACGTTGTTGTTATTATTGTTAATGTTGTTGTTATTGTTTTGTAAGGTTGTTGTTGTTGTTGTGGTTGTCTCTTTGTTTTTCCTTCGATTGCTGTTGTTGTTCTTATTGTTATTATTATTGCGCTCCTTGCGTCGCACATACGCACGACGCTTGACGGGCTCGCCGCCGTTTCGACGACCGCCAGCGCCAGCGCCGCCGCCATTCGAAGCGATCGCCTCGCGCTCCGCCTTAAACACGCTCCTCACAATCGTCTTGGCCTGGCTGCGCATCACGCGATACTGCCAATCCGGCTGACGGCTAATCGCCTCCAAGTGCACCGACTGGCAAACATCTGCAAAACGATCATAAGTACAATCGATAAGTGATGGGGAAACAAATAAAAAAAACGAACGCCACTCACCATTGGAGAAGCTCAGCACGGGATGATAGCCGGGATCGAGCAGGGCAACGCGTATTTGGGGCATCAGCGTTTCGGGCAAGTCGCGCGGAGCGGTCGGATCTGGCCGGCCGGTGCAGAGCGTGCAGGGTATCTGCGGCCATTGGCAGCCACATTTGATGTTACTCGGCCTGGCTGCCTTCTTCGATATTGTGTGCATATTCGTGGTTTGGAAGAGTTTGCGCTTACGGAACTCGGACAGCACCAATGGACGCGCTCGACTGCACAGATGATCACCAGCTGATGATGCTTGATCCGCGTCCATTGGCAGCACCAGCAGTTGTTGCTGCTGCTGTTGCTGCTGCTCCTTGTAGCCATTCTTTGGCGCCGGCGTCGATTCGAGCAGCACTTTGCCCTCGGAGCGACACAGATCGTTGTACGCATCGTTGTGCTGGCGGATCTTCATGTCCAGATCGCTCACCTGGGTGCATAGCCAGGACCAGCGCAGCGCTATATTGGCACGATCTCGCGAGTAGCGCCAAACAGCCCGCCGTGTTCTAAACAAAATATGAATACAAAAAAATGTTGGAAAATTGAATCAATTGTGGAAACTTTGAGTAAGGTGAACAATCTTAACCATAGATAATTGTCGGGCATATCGAAAAGTGGATCAACTTACATTGGCAATGACAACTGTTGGGAATTGTTGTAGTTGACCATCTCATCGGCCGATTCGCCGCCAGAGCTCGACTCTGTGGCATCCGAGTCGATGGCATTTTGTATCTCACGCATTTCCGTGTGCAACAGACCCGAGACATGCGTCAACTCGCTGGTCACATAGCCATCAAAATTGGGCACAATTCCATCGGTACGCATCGTTGTCGTCGACGCCGAGGACATGGCATCAGCGCCGACAGCTGTGCTGCTACTCGTGTGTGCTGCATTCAGCACTGGCTGTGTCGTCGCTTTGCGTGATCGCTTGCCCGGCTGTGCGGCGCTGCTGTACCACGACGAAGAGGAAGCCAGCGATGCGGAGCCACCGCCAATTGTGTGACAGACTTGTTGTTTGCGCGCTGCCGTCTCAATGTGACGCAGCACATTGCTCATTTGGCTGGCGGGCAGTGGACGCTTGGTCTGCTCCTCCCAGTAGCTGCTCTCCGGCCGGCCGGTGACAGTTGAGAGCACGGCGGCCGCCTGTTGCGTCGGCACCGGTGCAGCAATGTTCACCGTCTTATTTGAGGTGCGTGCCGACCATTCGAGTATGCCCGCTACTTCGTCGCTGGCATGGCGACACATGTGGCGTACCTGCATTTTGCGCATGCGTCGCAGCATAAAATCCAGTTTGCGCACCAGCCCATGCTGCTGCAACACCAGCTCCGCATGACACTCGTCCCAGGGACGAAGTGGTTTGCTGATGCTGATGCTGTTGCTGCCGGCGCTGCAGCTGGTCTTTGAATCATCCACATGAAGAGCGGCGGCTGCTGCTATGGTTGATGCTGCCCCAGCTGCGCCTCCTCCTGTTGTTGTTGTTGTTGATGTTGTTGTGCAGCCGCCGGCTGCTGCTGCTGCCGTATCCTCCTCGTTGTAGGGGAAATCATTGAAGAAATTAAAATCGATCGTATCCGGATTCACATGATTGCCGTCAAACGTTTTAAGCGCTTTCAGCACCTCCTCAATATCCTGATCCTCCAGCTCGGCATTAGCAGCGCCATCCTTCAGAAAATTTATCGAGTTACTCGTGCTCTGCGGCGTTAACAATGCGCTCGCCTGACGGCCAACTGTTGAATGCTGTGGTGAGTTGAGTATCTCCGGCTGATGTTGTTGCTGCTGCTGCTGCTGTTGTCTGATGGGAGTCGTTGGCAGCGTTACGCTTCCAGCTTCCAGCGTTGCCGCGCTTATCTCAACAATGTTGGGGGGGCTGCCATCGAGCCGACTTAGCTGTTCTGTGAATGAAATCATATAATTATAAAACAATATTTACGCTTCGAATTTGATATATAACTAATTAACATGTGGCAGAACTTTACTATTCGAGGCGTTGTTTAATGTTGGAAAGTCTTATTTTTATTGTTAATGTGTTCACCAAACATATATTTAAATGGCTTTAACAAAAAAAAACCAACTTAAATTATAATTTATATTTCGAATATGAAAACAACTAATTTGGGTTTTGCATATTGAAAGTTTTACTATGCAATTAATTAATAATTATTTATTTAATGTGTACTACAAGAAATAGTGCACAAATTTTAGAAAAGGGTTGGGCAAAAAAGTAGAATTCAAGTTACAAATTAATAGAAAGAATATAATAATAAATATATAAACAAAATAAAATAATAAATATATAAACAAAATAAAATAATAGATATATAAACAAAATAAAATATTAAATATATAAACAAAATAAAATAATAAATATATAAACAAAATAAAATTATTTGCGAATAATCAAACCAAAATTTCAAATGAAAAAATTAAATTAATTATACAAATATAAAATTAAAAAAAAAATACATAGATAATATATATCAAATATTATTATTAATAAATTAGGTAAATAATATATAGAACAATCGAGAAAAAATCAGACCAAGCAGAAAGTCTAGAACTCATTGAGAATGTGGGGAGTCATAAAATAACAGGTTAAATAAAGTACAAAAATCTAAGTAGAATAGAATTTGGGAAACCCAGAAAGAATAAGCAAACAGAATGTGTAGAACTCATCTAAAATATGTATATAATAGATATCAAATATTATTATTAAATAATTATGTATGTAATAGATACAAAATATACTTTTTTTTTTCTATGAGATCTTTGTCAGACCAATTCTCACTAATATTAGTTTAAAGCACAGCAAGAACAGATGTCATTTGAATATAGTATTCTATTAAATTTCATTCGATCACAACTATTTGATTTAGCAATTCCAAAACGTTATTTATATGCGGGACTAAGTTGCAGTTGCAAAATAGTATCTAAAACTCTGCTGCAAGATAGAGGTGATGATAACGCCACAATTTAATCCCATATTCACTAATTGCATAATTCTACATTTAAGTTAGCACAGACTGTAACTGGAAATGGCGCCCTGCTAAGCTAAAACAACAAAAACAGAAACTAATTTTCAAGAAATTGGCTTTTGCGGATGGCGGGAATTGGGAAAATTGGGAGAGGTGCTTACCTTCGATATTATCTGTGATTTCATCTGTGATTTGAGCCCCCAGCGCCGCGCTGCTCAGGATGGGTGGAAGTGTCTGTCCCACCAATTGTTGTAGGGACTCTGAATCTGGCGCTGTCACTTGACTTGGAGCTATTGCTGTTACTGTTGCTGTTGTGCTGCTGGTTGTTGTTGTTGCCGCTGCTGCTTCGGACTGGGACACGTCTGCGGCTTCAGCTTCTGACATGGGCACGTCCACAGCGGGCAACAATTGCTGATGCAGGATTTCTTGTTGTTCGATAGCTGAAGTTGGTGTATCGGCGGCTGCTGTTGCTGCTCCTCCTGGCGGCCGGTCCTTGCTGAGGCTCACCTCGGGCAGTGTTTTACGCAGGCAAATCTCAGCTGTGATTGCCTTATCAAAGTCACTCAAATGCGCCAGCAGCTCGGCCGTTGAATTCTCCTTATTGCAGTTGTTGTTGTGCTCCTCACTGGCGGCGACGACTGCTGGCGCTGCTGCGTCGCTGCCGCTACTGGATGTGGCTGCAGATAATGGTGCTGTCGCTGCTGCTGCTGCTGTTACTGCTGCAGCTGCTGCTACTGCTGCGTTGCCGTCGCTGCTTGAATGTGTTGCTGCTGTGCTGAGGCCCATTTGAACCTCAGCTGTTTTGAGTTCGCTGCTGATGCTGAGGCTGCGGTTGCTGCTCCTGTTGTTATTATTGTTGTTTGATTTGCGCTTGTTGTTGTTGTTATTATTGATGACCTGCTGCACACTTGGCGAACACGTACGCTTTGCCGCCTCCTTGGAGCGCGTCACACGGCCCGTTGCTGTTTTTGATGTTGTCTGCGTTGACGCTGTTGCTGCAGTTGTTGCTGCTGAAGCTGTGGCTGTAACTGTTGCGCTTCCGCCGCCGCTGGTGGGCTCGTCTAGTTTTCGAACTGATTGTCGCGTCCCTGTGGCCGGCGAAGCGGTACTCGGTAGCTTCTCCTTGGGATTGAGTGGCTCCGCTGTCAGCGCTGGTGCCATGCTTGTGCGGCTCTACTGCGACGAGACCAGCTGCATTACAGGCTCCGGGTCTACCGTCTCCAATTTCCAATGTTGTTTCCGGCTTGACTCTTTTATGCTCTGCGCGGGTGGGGAACTTGGGTGATCGCTTCAAATAGAGATGTGAAATCAATTTTTTCAAAAATCAATTTGGTAATTTATTTTACGAACTGACACCGAACAGAAACGCACTTTGTTATCGCACAAAAAACACAAGCACACACAAAAATCTAAGCATGTTTCGATTGGCCTACTATGGGGAACGAATATTTTGGAGAAATGTGTAATAACTACAATTATGTTATTCTCATTATCTCTGTTATTCCAACTCTAAGCAGAATGCTTCATCTAAATTTGCAAACATTTCCATTGCGAGGCGTATCGATAATAATCATTACACAAATTAAAGAAGATAAAGAGAAGAGCAAAAAAAATCGCTGCTGTTATTTTGGTATGTCTCTTCTTCCTGCTCCTACTCCTAATCCTAAATTGTAACCTATAGGAAATCTTTTCCGGCGCCGCTTGCGCGTATGTGTGACGCACATGCAAACTCAAAAGCAGAGACACGCGAGCGCCTATGCGTGCCGCATGGGAGAGGAGAGCAGAGAGAGAGAGAGAGAGAGAGAGAGAGAAAGAGAGAGCGCGCTCGCTATTGCTATTGCTCATGCACAATGATGCGCAATAATAAAAAAAAAGAGCTGTATAGAATACGGCCGCTGCTTCGGGCAGTTCGCTTAACAAATGCAAATGTAAGACTACTGACGAAATCTCTGACAGCGCGCTCGAAATCCAAATTACTTCGTCACACATTGGTGTTCAGCATAACTGCAGTCTGGCGTACGGATTGCCCACTGATGTGCCAAATTGCAGTGCGTGGTGATAGCATGTTTTCCATGTTATTTTTTTTATGTAATTTCATTTATTGAATTTTTCATAGTTGGCAATTAAGTACCTCGCGCCTTTACAATATGTGCGCGCACACAGCACACAAACAAATAAAACACACACTCATACACTACACACACACACGAGAGAGAGAGAGAGAGAGATACACATACACACACTCTTACATATGGGTACAGACCCATGCATGAGGCTACTGATTGTATAAATATGTGTTATGTACATACACATACACACACTCACACATACGTAAGTACACACATAAATATCGTCTAGCACTATTTTCAGTTATTTACACAAAAATTTCATTATTTTTCCGCTCACTCCGCAGTCATGGGCACATACTGAAACGCCTCAAAATTACAAAATATGTTAAACAATTTCGCTTTTATCGCAAAAACACTGTGTACATGCAAACATACATGCGTATGTGTTTTTTCCGCTTTAGTAAAAAGTAGTAGAAAACGTTTTCA
Organism: Drosophila nr. perissopoda 5 BK-2023a; assembly: GCA_035044105.1. Lineage (NCBI taxonomy): Eukaryota > Metazoa > Arthropoda > Insecta > Diptera > Drosophilidae > Drosophila > Drosophila nr. perissopoda 5 BK-2023a. The sequence continues at coordinate 5,786,885 of JAWNMK010000341.1, forward strand.
GCGCGAAAGTAACCAAACTGTGAACTGCACACATACAAACGGACACACAGAAGCAAGAAGCACGCAAGAATTTGTAATTGCTTAAAAACTATAACTATTTTATACACACATTTTCAGTCGCTTGCACAACGCTCGCAATTATTAAATCTGTCGATTTTTTTGTACAGCGGCGTGGCACGCGCTTGGTAAATTTATCGTTCTTGTTCCACGAAATTTTTTCATTTATATATTTTTTTCATTTGCTGTCTGCTACGCTTTTGGCAAAACGACGTGTATTCGGAGCTGTACTCGTTTCTGTGCTGCCAGACCAAAGTACGCATGCTGGTCATACGTTTAGCTCGCTCGCACCCATGCCGTTACAAGGGCGATTCCGCATCAGTGTTGCAATGCGTGTAAGTGAGACGTCGTTCTAAATGGTTACTTTAAATCGTTACTCGGTCGCAAATGGCAACACCCAAACGTGAATAAAAGCTACTACATAAAATGCAACTCTACCATTCAAATAGCATTGTATTTGTTATTGTTCTTGTGGGAGTACTGTGTATGTAATATATGTAATTTAAATGAATTGTTCTGCGAAAAATAATATGCATAATGTAAATTTTGCAATTTTAAGTGGAAATATTGTGGTTACACTAGTTGATTTGTCTTATGAAAATACAAAGTGCTCATTTCTATCTATTTTTGTAGGTGTATTCCAATTTCAGGCAGCCAGAGGAGAAAAATCTTTATAGACTGACTCAAATGGACCCTACAACTGATTTCTAACAAAGCTAACCAAACAAGCTCGATTTGCTGATGATGAATTATATTTTATGTATGCTCCTCAATTAAAAATAAAATAAATAGCAAAACACATACATAATGAGTTTTTGGGATTAGGGATCACAAATTGACGGTGCTTGTGCCGTATTATAAATATTTAGGTTTCAGACGTGTCAACGTCTTATTGAGAAGTTGTTGTAGTTGTAGTTGCTAATCTCCTTGGTTTCCGTAAACACAGCCTTATCAATTCTTGAGGAGGGACTACCTGTGTTCTGCAACCAATGTTTCCTGCAAGCATTCAGGGTTTTTTTTTACACAAAGAACTTTTGAAGAATATTAAAAGGAGTTGTTCATTACATTTCGTTAAGGGGCGCTAGCGGTGACTCCAATATACCCTTTACGGTGTCATCTTTGGTATTCATGCACCAGCCACGCACTCCCAGTTGATTGGCCTGCTTCTCAGTGAACTACAATATACCAAAATGAAGCCTGTTGCAGAAACTCACGGCTCCCGAATTGAATAATAATCTACAACTACAACTTACCTTGCGAAAGAAAACACCTGAAAACAAGTAACAAAAAGAAATGGAAATTCATAACAAATTAGAAAGGTTTTGCAGATGTGGCTTGCGATCGGTGAAATTTACCTTGCACTCGTCCAAAGACCTCAAAGCCGCACGTATATAAGGCTGTCATTTCCACTGTAGACGATTTATCTGCAGTAATTTGAGTTGATATTGCGAGCACAAATAATATTGTAATTATTTTGAGCACTGAATCTGATTTGTACGAAATCACCATAACGACCGACTAACAGAGTTGCCAGCTTGTCACATTTTCCCAATATCGTAGCCAGGCGGTGTTGCGTGAGTCGCAATGTTGACAAACATGCAACTTTCCCCTCAAATTCTAGTAGAATTTTAATTACACTTATTGCAAATAATATTATCGCGGACTTTGTTTGCTGGTTCATAATTGCTTACCCCATCACACCCATAATAACTTTTACGACGCAGTTCTGGTCAAGTTAACCTCCAAAATCTTAAATCCAAATTATTAAACTACGTAGTAAATGAACACAAGCAATAAAATATTTTTATTTATATAAAACTGGGTCTATTTTAATTTACAACTGGTACGAGTCCACAAAAATGTAAACTGATAAAAATTGTTATTTTTTTCGCAACAAAAGAAAATAATGCCAAAGTATAATAAGTAGTTTATCACTTGTTAATTTTCGAGTATGCTGGCAACTCTGTTGAGCTCCTTGATGAAAGTGGCCAAACCGAATGAAAGTTTGTAGGCATTTTTCTGATTTGATTACATGTGAATATAGTCTATTTGATTGTACCTAAAATATATATGTATATATATGTGGTCGTTATGTTAGTGCCTTATTGTTAACACTATTTGTTACTAATTATTAGTGATTTTAAATAACAAAATACTATGGCCCAGGCTGCCCAGGCAGCCCAGACAGCAGATATCAAATTCGGTAAAAATTCGGTTTCAAATGCAAACCGCGGACTTTCGTCGGTTTAATGATGATTGTGCTTGGAGGCGGCGGCGACCTGCATCTTGGCGGCTTGGATAGTGTTATGCATCAGCATGGCAACGGTCATGGGACCAACGCCACCAGGCACTGGCGTAATGTGCCCAGCAACCTGGCGGACTTCTGCAAATAAAAAAAAAAAAAAGAAAAAAATGAATTCATAATTAATTAAATTTGATCTTTGATTTTGCACTCACCATCGAAATCGACGTCACCGACCAGCTTGACATTGCCCGCCTCATCCAGAACTTTGGTGATGCCCACATCGATGATACAGGCGCCTGGCTTGACCATATCCTTGGTGATTAGACCCGGCTTGCCGACGGCAACAACAATTATGTCGGCCAGGCGGCAATATTTGGCCAGCTCTTTGGGCGGCGTAAAGCGATGACAGATGGTAACGGTGGCGTCCAGCGCTTTGGTCGCATTCCTACCATCCGAGCTCAATAGAATGGCTATCGGGAGACTGACATGCTTGGAGCGACCGACGACGACAGCATTGCGTCCAAAAGTGGGTATATTGCTGCGCTCCAGCAATGTTTTGATGCCGAGCGGAGTCGCCGGCACAATGCCCTCCATGTCGAGGGCAAGACGGCCAATGTTCAGCTCATTGAAGCCATCGACATCCTTATCGACACTGATGGCATTGCAGATGGTGCGCTCATCGATGTGCTGAGGCACTGGCAACTGAACCAGCACACCGTTCACATTGTCATCCTTATTCTTCTCCTCGATCAGCTGCAGCAGCTCCTCCTGTGTGGTGTTTTCGGGCAACACAATTGTCTCGCTGCTCAAACCCACATCCCTGCAAGCGATCACTTTGTTCTTCACGTATCTCTCGCTGGCCGGATCCTCGCCCACAATGATGGCCGTCAAGTGGGGGGCACGATTGCCAGCGGCGACAAATTCTTGCAACTCCTTGCGCAGATCATCGTGTATATCGTTGGCCATCTGCTTGCCATTGATTATTTGAGCCATGTTACTGCAAAGGCCATGTTTTTGGGTTAATAACAATATATATTCAACTGAATCATCAGCTGATTCATTGCGGTTCTTTTTATTAATGCCAAAAAAAAAGATAAAAAAAATGAAGGAAAAAAAAAAACCCAACATAATTTGGTTCTGGTTCAGAGACTTTATTAGTAATTTGAATATTCATTTGTTTCTAGCAACCGATTCAACATATATATTACAGTTTTAGTAGATAATATAAGCAATTTGCTAAGGTGTACTCATGTATATATTATGATTAGTTCACAGAGGAAAGATAATGTGTGGCTATAGTTAATATTTTGTATTAGGTGAGGCTAAGGGGTATCTGCACTGCGGTTCGCCCGGACATTGATAATGAAGCAGACTCGGGGGAAGTACCTACAGCGATTGTGCGGTAATTCCCCCATTGTATCAACATTTTTAGAGCGTAAAAAAGTGATTCACAGTTGTGGTTTTTTTTATGAAATTCACACAAACACATAATATTTATATATATATAGCTAAACATGGAAAACAAATCGGGTGCTTCCCCAGTTCCAGAGATAAATGTTAACTTTAATAAACATCGCTTATTTCTAGGTAATGCACAAGAGAATTGTACTCGTTGCAATCTTAATAAATATTTGCGTATATAAAATTATTAATTATTGTGTAATTTGTTCTAGGCATTTAGCATGCCAAGTTCTTGTAACGCTCGGGCGAATGACCTGCACTCCTGATCGCTCGACTTATGGTGTATGTAGTTGAGCATACCCTCCGAACTGGACCAGAGGAAGATCAGTTCGCTCAGCGATGATTTCTCGGCGAGCTCTTTCCACTTACTCAACTTGGGATTGTGGCTGCTCGGCTCGTTCAGCAGTTTAACCAATTCATCAAATTTACTCTTGTTACTCAGCAATTGTTCCAGTTTTATTTTCTGATCTATTGCTGCATCCGCTTGATTGGAATCGGCGTAATCTGGCTCCGTTTTGAAATCCATGTCGATTTCCTCGGTTTTAATGGCCAACGACATTGACGATATCGATGGCTGCGGCACATCTGGATTGCTCTCATCGTCATCTTCAGCTGATGAGGAGTCCATTTCCTCCTTGACATTCATTGGTATCCAGGTCATGGCGGATTCACCCTTATCGGCATACACCTTCTCCAGCAGCAGTATACAGCTCTCATTGGCCTTGGCCCGTGCCAGCTCCAACGGTGTATAACCAGCCGAATTCTTTGCCATCAGAATATCGGTTAGATTCGGTGCATCCAAAATGAGGACAAGCAACTCAACATTCTGTTCGAGAACGGCCATGTGCAGGGCATTGTTGCCATCGGTTGTATTCGAGACACTAATTGAGCTGCGATCATAATTGATTAGCTTCTTGGCCACATCATAGCTATTCTGTCGTATGGCCATGTGCAGCGGCGTCAATCCATCATCGTTTTTCAGCGACAAATCCAAACGGACACCACCCGGCGCATTGAAAAAGAAATCAATGCAATTTGTGTGATCCTCCTTGACGGCCAAATGGAGAGCCGTGTTGCCAATGTGATTCTGTTGATTGGGATTACAGCCGAGTGTTAACAGTGGCCGTATATAATTCGGTCTATCATGTTGGCAGGCCACATGCAATCCACTGTCGCCGTCCAAGTTTAGAACACTATGTGCAAGCTCCTGCAGCTTAAAGTATTCGATGACCTTAAATGTCTTAATGGCAAGCTTCAGGTTATCCGTACGCTGGCTAATCACCTCGTGCAGCAGCGTATCATTGTTCACATTCTTCAGGGCATGGGCCGTGAACAGATTCTCCACACTGCTGCACGAGGTTTCAAATAACTCAGGTGTATTCTTGCCGGCTCGTCGATTCGCATCGTAGATCTTGAAGATCTCGGCCAGATAGGTGCCGGTCAGCGAACGATTTTGTCCACTGCCAGCAAAGCTGGACTCTGATGGTGCACCACCATGGCCATCCTGCTCCAGGGAGCCTATGTCGGTCACACACAATTTTTCCAGCTCGGAGGAATTGGGATCAAGTATTTTGCGAAAAGTTTCCGAATTGAGCAACTGATCCACTGTGAAGTCTCGTCCAAATTCTTGACTGATCGTTTGATCGTGCAACGAAACATTTGCCGGGCCCATTTGCGGCACTGTCTTGGGCAACTCCATCGAATTGTGCAGACTGCCACTGCTGTTGCTGCTGCTGGTTAGTGTGGAGCAGGTGCGTCGACGTTTGCGCGAGATGATCGCATCGCGTGGCTTGTAGCGGAACGGCAGCGGCGGAAATGAGCGCTCATCGTCCGATGGACGTATTAGCTCAATGGAAACGGCCACCTCGCGCTCCACATCCTTGTCCTTGTAGGCGGGCGTTTGGCAAACAATCGCATATTGATGATGCACATCGGATTCACGGAATTTAGCATATGCCTCCCAAACGGTCTCCCCATCGTCGTTCTCCTCAAAGAAGCGCACCTTGATGTTCTTCTTGCTGACCTTCTCCACTAGCAAAATGAGCTCATCGTTGCCCATAACACTGCCAGTGGGTTTACTCAATCTGGTTATCCGCAATTCCCCCGTCTGTGCGGATTTGCGATTATTTATGGGATTGCTGAAAACAGGCGGCGCTATCGGTGTCCACTTGTGATTGCCTTCAATTTTAAAGGCCTCAAAACAGAGACGCACCTGCAAGCAACAGCACATTGGGAATAAACTAAATAGAGACTAAATCCGCACAATGACAAACCTGATTCAGATTCATATCCTTGGCTTCGCGTTCGGTTTCCTGGTGCAGCTCCTGTAGCTGCTTGGTGGACAGTTCGCGTCGGCCCATTTGAAAGACGAGACGATCCTGTTTCTTTTTGAAGAGCTCATCGAATATGTATTTCTTGGCCGTGTGTATGATGCCCATGTTGATGAATTGTGCCACGTAGCCGCGCTCCTGTGACACATGCAAATCGTGTGGATCGCAAACATCGCGGTCATCCTTGCGCACCACCAACTGATGCGAATGCGGACTGTCCAGATTCGTTTGGAATAGGCTGCAACGAATTACCGCCGGGCCCGTATAATTGCGCAATATTACCTCCGGAAATGTTTTCGGTGTACGCTTCGAATTGATGCCGTTGAGGGAGCCATGTGTTCCGTGCATTTCGCTCTTGTAGCGAAAACGAAACTTTTCCACCGGCTGCTCGGCAATGTGCAGCTGGGCGCAATATTCATTTTTAATGCCGCCCGCATCGATTTGATGGAATCCGCCAATTGTTTGCGGTGGTTGCGTCGCATAAAAATGATCCACTGGCATGTGCTGCATGCTGTTGATGTTGCCAAATGTTGTTGCGTTGCCATTTAATATGCTGCCAATGCTGGCGGCGCTGCCATCGATTTCCATGCAGAGGTTGCCATTTGCCATCAGTTGATTTTGATGATACGGTGACCCGCCCAATTGCTGTAGCCGTGGTGAAGGTGAATTCGACAGCGCGGGCAAATTGAGTTGGGCGAACTCATTCTGCAAATTGAGTGTTTCCGGTGAATGCGAGGGCGAAAGTGTCATTGATGTCGGCGAATTGTTGCTACTATATCCGCTTGTACTGGAGCAATCATTAGCATATGGTATGTTCTTCCCCTGATCCAAATCAAAGTATTGCTGATGTTGATTCATTTTGCCTGCTATCTTTTCTTTTTTTTTTGCACGTGAGCGCGCTTGCTCTTCTTCTGCTTCGTCGCTGTTTTGTTTTGTTATTTATTGTAGTTTGCTTTTGCGTCGCTGTTTAGCGCAAGATTTCCGACCGTTTCGCTGCACATCCAAAACGAGAATGAGACGATCGTTCCACACTTCGGCTCGAGTACAGCTATTGCGGTTCGTTATAGGTACTTCCCCGATGTTGCCCGACTGTCAGTAATAAGTAAATACATTTGTACGTACACACACATACTTATATATATATATATATGTATACGCAAGTAATTATCAGCCACGTCAACGTGACTCATGGGTTATTTTGATCGCGTAGTGTGATTTTTTTTTTCTCCATTCGCAATGTGCAGCAGCAGGCAACTGCTTTGTTCGCTGAATTGCCAATGTTTACACAACAACATTAAATCGCGAATTGATATATTTGCACATCAAAACACACATATATACACATATAAGTGTTGTGTACGCCTCGCTCGTCATTCAGAATGTCAACTCTCCACTGCACGTTCAGAAATGAGTGAACGCAAACACAAAACGCGCAAAATCACCTTATACTAAAACACACATTAAGCGAAGCAGCGCTGATAACAGGTTTAAGCTCTGTGCTTAAAGCTTTCATATAACAGCGAAACAATAAAAGCCCCCATTTCCCAAGCTATGCGCAGATATTCACCACGATAATAAGAACCAGATTGAAAACATGTAAATTCAACAACGGCTTGCGTTGCCACATCTGGTAATGGTAGTCACAAAGAAAGTGGCAACGCTGCATCAGCTGTTTAATGCTGACACACGTGCAAATGTTTTATTCTATTGATTACAACAAATATTATTTACTAAGTAAGCAGTTATATACACACACACACACACACATCTGTCTGCACATAGCAACAGATCTGTTCAGATGCATTCCTTGCTGTGCCAATATGTTTTTGTTTATTTATGCAACGTTTTCAACTTACTGTTTTGCTTCAAGTACAAGTTTTTTCAAGACATAGAAATGGTTGCCTGTTGTATGCAACTGCATTTCTAGTCGATTGGAATGTGGCACAACAAATGCGCCGAGCAGCCGTCTCCACATTCTGCACGGCAGCAGCAGTTGAAAGTTCCAGTAAATAAATTAACTAATGTTCAACGTTTCACAATAATTATAACTATAGATAATAAAATCGACCCTTGAATTATGGAATTTTTTTTGCAATTCTTTTTTTTTGCAATTCTTTTTTTTGCAAAAACCACAAAAAGAAAATCAAAAATGTTGACGAGGAGAAACGATATCAAACTGAATGACTTGCACACGCACACACACATGTACATGAATCACGACATATACCCACGCACAAACACACACACACACATACACATTCACACTTGATATAAAGGCTTTGGGAGGCAAAAACAAAACATTTCTGGTCTGATTAAAAAAATGCACAAATTGTGAACTATTTGTCTGTGAGTGTGTATTACATCAGGCGTTATCAGTCTAAGCTTGTTTGTTTATTTTTATAAGTATTCAGCACATGCAAAACAATTCGTTGACACGGGCCCTAACTTGTTTTGGCTACGTGCACAATCTAATACATATACATTACATATGTAGACATTAACATTCACTTCACCTGTATTGTGCAGTGATTTTCCGCCGTTGGTAAAAATCTGAACTGATCCGCTTGTGGGCTGTGAATGAACTGCATGAAAATGGCAATATCAACGAAGGGCAACACGTGCTGTCTGCGAGCTTTTATCCAAAAACCGAGCATCATGGTTGGCAGCCAGAGTGAGAGCGAGAGAGAGAAAGAAATCAACAGCTTAAGCTACAACACTCGTTGCCAGCAGTTAACGGCCAGGCAGGCTCTTCGTATCTGCTGCACGATGCACGAGTATTTTTCCAGTTGCTATTTGTTTTTCATATGTGGCAACTGACGAAATCGGAAAGCGTGATTACAAATTGCAATGCACGGCAGTCGCAATTGTGACGTGAACGAAATGTCCGGGGGATCGATCGGTTGTCTTGAGCTGATAAGCTACCTTAAAATACAGCCCAATCGCAACCCCTTAGCAACGCATAACTTCATATTTGCCAAAGTTAAGTAATAAATAAAACAACAGCTTAAGCGTCATTACAACTGATGCTGATGCTGTTGTTCTCAAGACACATACGTCTATTATTGATTTGTCGGGATTGAGATTGAGTTGAAAAACATGTTATTTTCGTATATATTGCCTGATAAGCAAGGGAAAGTATGAGTAAAAAATGTATGAAAACAATGTCAATCGATAGTGCATTATACAGCAAAGATAACTAAACCTTTAAAATGGAACACGATTAAAAGAAAATATAAAGATGACATTTGAAAAAAGAAAGCTTGCGCAGACGTCTATTAGATTAGATTATCAATAAAAAATGTTTTGCACTGGTTCAAACTGGTTTGCAAGAAGACCGACAATGACATTTTAAACTGAGTACTCTATAAATATATCGCAAGTGTTTTTGATTAGATTATTACTGTAATTTGTTATGCGCTGGTTTGAACTGGTTTCAAAGAAGAGCTCCAATGGAATTTTTATATAGGTTAATACTCTATAAAAATAGGGCAACTTTTATATATACTTGTATATAAAAAGAAGACCTTCAGTGAAAATTCACTAGATGTAAACATTTAACAATTGAATACTCTATGAAAATGGCGTGACATTTAAATAGGAAAATAATCCATAAAAATGGCGTGACTTTTATACACAATTTGTATATAAAAATAAGATCTTTGGTGAAAATTCGATAAATGTACAATATAAATGAATAATCCATAAGATAATATATTTAATGTAAATCATTTGAAGAAATGTGGCAAAATGGATGCAGTTTGCATCACAGACCGCTCTTATTTTGTATTTTATTTTATATTATATTGAGAAACATACCTTGTATAACGCATATTGAGTTGATAATTTTGATTTGTGGCACACGAGAATATTACGCTTATAAATGATTATTTTATGATTGCACTTCAGTGATTTTGTAATTGCTGCACTTGTTCACTTGTTGGTTGGCATACAATATATATTTAAAATGCGTTGAAGCCGCGCGCTTTTTATAATGCATACTTGGGTATTTTCTAGTACATTCTGGGCTAGTATCGAATGAGAGCAATGGTATCGATACTTCAGCATGCACACAAGTGGCAACACCAACGCACATCGAAAAATACACAGGAAAACAAAATACTACGGAAGCTTTAGCAAGCGAAACACAAACAAAATTTAACCAAAATCAATTGTATCGCGTGGATTTACGTGTGAAATGCAGTAAGTGGCGAACTCCCCATCCTCTATGTATATTTGTGTGCATATATATGTGAACCAATTGCAGGTCTTACGACAGCCCCGACCATCCAAACAACTGTCACAAAGCGGAGCAGCGCGCGGTTTTCGCCTATCCGGCGACACATCCTTGGCTGCTCGATGGCATGCCGTGGATGCTAGCGACAACGAATGCCCCACAGCCCGGTGGCGTCATGCAGTTCGGCTCGAATGCCAACTACAGCAGCATTGAGGCTGATCCACAATGCGGCAAGTGGCAGCAGAAACGCAAATCTATCGAGCAATTCGCCTCCGCACTGTAAGTAGTAAACAGAGACATGTGTGTGTGTGTGTGTGTTTAGTGTGTGTCTGTATATATGTATGTTTACGACAGTGGTGGCGCGTAGAGTTGTCACGCTTTCATTGATGATGCATGATGCATTTTCCTGAATAGTAACAAGATTTCAATACTTCAAAAGTAAATACAAATATATATATATAATAATTATTGTCATTAATACAATTAATCATCGTTGACAGGCCGACGAAACAGCTGATCACCGAGGAGCGCATAACGGCACATTTCAGTGGCCTGCAAATCTCTGGGGATGCGAATGGTGTTCGCGCCGGTCGGAATGCCAAGAACAATAACAGTGCGACGACGGTGAATGGCGGCCTGGCCACCGATGATATACCGTCGACGAGCACCGGGAAAACACATCATCCGAATCCGGCCTATCAAATGGCCGCCATGGAACTGGAACAGAAACTGCGCAATGCGAACCGCATCGTGATCTGTGATGAACTGAAACAGGGCGTCGCGAGTCCCGTGGCCAGTGTGGCTTGTGGCGGTGTCTTGCCGCCCGAGTGGCTGCTCAAATCGATACCTCGTCCATGCACCGCTCTGGTACCGTGGCAACCGCCGCCGTTGCAACTCCAGCTGGCCAAGGACGAAGAGCAGCCGTCGGCGCGGGGTGCGCGGCGGAGTACGGCGTCGGCTGCTTCTGCTGTTGCTGCTGCTGCAGCTGCAACAGTCGACCTCGATGATTATGATGATGAACTGCAGTTCTTTGATAATAACAATACGTGCAATGTGAATTTAAATAAGTCTGATGAGCAAATGGATGAGGACCTGTAGCAGAGGGGAGGAAGCTGATTGATGTATGATTAGTGCTAGTTTTAGAAGCATTTGTGTGTTTATAATTTGATTATTTTTTACAAAGAGTATATATTCATAATCTAATCATAAACATATATTTTTAGGTGTTCTAATTTCTTACCACATTTTGAATCACATTAAAAACGAATATTGTGAGATAAATTTTACATTGCATCAGCCTGGTAATCCTGGTAATCCTGGCTGCTCGCTTAACAACAATGCTGCAAGGACAGCTTTTAAAATTTAATTTTTTTTTTTCTGCTTGCAAAATAAATGGCAAAATTGTTCTGTTATATAGTTTTTAATGTTTTCATTTTTAATTTCGATTAACCAGCGTCTTGGTTGTGTGGAGCAATGCTGTTGGGCAACACTTAACAGAATCTGCAAATGCTAACATCAGCAGGCGTTGAATAACATAACATAAATAACACACACAGATGTAATTTGTGCAGTTATCAAGCGACGGTCACACTAACCAGTCGCAGTTCGTTTTTCATCAAGTACGGGTGTGTTCTGCGGACGTGTTGCGACGACGTATTAAAAAAACTTCGATAAGTGCTAAAATGGGTAAAAATATAATCTTTCGTCTCCAACGAACGAATTTTTGTCAAGTTTATAAATTAATTTTCGAGCTGCAGATGCGTTACATTTGCACGAATTGTGTCGGCGCTTTTAATAGATTTAATTAATTATGAGCCACATATGTGCACACATACATATATATCTATACATATATATATATATATTTATATGTATGGCATATGCATATGTGTGTGTATGGCCGGGTCGTTGTATATATATATATATACATATGTGTATATATAGATATGTATCTATGTGTGTATACCTGTCCAATATATACATGCATATTAATTATAATTAAAATTTATTTCGACGCGTTAACAAAATGAGTGTAATTTGGTAATGCTAACCGCACAAAATCACACAAAATCCAAAAAAAATAAATAAACTCTGCCTAACCAAAACGACAGTGTCGGCTTCGTCGTCGTCAGCTAGTTTCTCAGTCGCAGTCGCTGTTTCAGTCGCGTGGTGACGCTTCCACTCACAGAACGAACGAACGAACGAATAATAAAAAAAAAGACACCAAAAGGCAGAGTCACCACTAACAATAACAACAATACGAAAAAAATAAACAGCCAGCTAGCAGAAAAGCGAAAAAGTCGTTGCTATCAGAGGCAAATGCTCAAGTGCAAATTTAGAATATTTATTACAAGTTCATGGGAAATGTGAAATGACAAAATACGCAGTGTGTGGGTGTGTGTGTGTGTATGAGGGGCAAATATGATAAGTGAGCTTTTGTGTTGCTGCTTTCGATTAACGAAATATGTTCGTCAAATGTATATAGATGCCAGATGCAAGCAACCCACTACTTGCAGCACGAAACATACTTTGATGCAAGCGACACGCACGCAGGCAGCAGGCAGGTATTCGAGCCCAACGCTGCGCTGCGACTGATGAACACACCACGAATTTATTTTTTTTCTTCATGTTGACCTGTGAAATAATAGCAGCAGCACCAGTGGCGTAGCTGCGTTCACACGTGGGCGCTATGCGAAACCCCCAACGAAATTAAAGCCGAGCCCCTGACGTAGCAGCACAGAAGTAGGCAGGCAGATAGTAAGTAGCGTGGTGAATTTTACACATAATAACAAAAGCCCACTGTGTTGAGTTCGCTCGCATTCGGCTTGCTCTGCTTCTGGCTGGGCTCTGTCGGTCTACTCGCTGATTCAGTCGATTCAGTAGTCTACATCGTGTGTGGGAGTGAACAACAGACAGAACGCGTGCAAGTCAAATGCATCGCTGCGCCCAAGTGCCCGTAACTTTGCGTGCGTGTGTGTGTGTGTGAGTGTATTTTCGCCTGCTCAATTTTTATGAAGTAATAAACGCTGTCTGCAATTATTATTTTAGTGCGTGCTAAACTAAAATAAGAAAAAAAGTTAAATAAAAAAAACAATAACAATAACAAACAAGTGCATAGTCTGCAGGTTTTTCCATGCATCAGTTTCAGTTTATGTTTCTCTCTAGCTTACTCTCTTTCTCTCTCTCTCTCCTCTGATTACAGCAAGTAATTAAAAGTGAAAAGTGGCAAAGCGAAGAAGAGCAACACCAGCAGCAGCAAGAAGAAGAACAACAATAACGTCAGCAAACCGCAAACAGGCGCTGATTAGGGAACGAGGCGTACAAAAAAGTGTCGGACGAGTTTTTTTTTTTAACAAAAAAAAAGTATAAGTGCAAATATATAAGATAAAACGATTTTGTGGCGATGTCCACCGCCGAAACGGGGTCGTCGCCTGGCAAAAGCAACAGCAATAGCAACAATAGCAGCAGCAACAGCGTCCCTGCTGGCGGCAATGTAAATGCGAAAGGTGTGCAGCGCCGACAATTGGTGAGTAGCTCAACTAACATTTAAAACAAAAACACCAATAATAATAATACAAATAAGAACTTCAAATAACATAGATTGATGGCAGCGCTGTTGGGCTTGTTGTAAACTGTTGTCGTCATTGTGTGATTGGCAAAGCGTAAATCATCATTAGCAATCTATATAAATAAATGCATGTTCACACTCACACACACATACACTCACGCTCTCTCTCTCTCTCTCTATCAAGCTGAAGTTCTGACTGTGCTCTCCAACAAAACAAACACAAAAATAGAGAGAGAGAGAGAGAGAGGCCGTGCAGGCGGCACTGCGCCCGTTAAGCACTGAAGCTCAACTGATGCCGCCGCATGACCAAAAGCAGTTTTTCTTTGCCATTTTGTTTGTTTGTTGTTGGCTGTCGTCGTTCGCATTTCGTTTTCAATTTGGTTTAGTTTTTTCTGCTTTTTTTTTTTTCTCTTTGGTTTGATTGTGTGCGTGTGTGTTTCTGCTGGTATCGTCGCTGTAGATAACAGAGCTGTGGCATATTTACATATTCTTCGTGCAGACGGTCACACTACATTTCTAGTGTGATTATTTGAGTACTTCTTTGTGTGTGCTTTGAGCTAACTCTCATTCCCTCTCTCTCGCTTTGTTGCTCTGCTGTTTCCTTGTGCATTTGATTAGCACCAAATTGGGACAGCAGCTGTTGCTGCTGCTGCTGCTCGTTGGCCAGGCCAATAACAACAGCTACCTTCTCATTCGTCTGCCGCCGCTTTCGGCAATGTCATCCAAATTCATGAATATTTCAGTTGGCATATAAAACTTTGTACATTGTACATTGTACATTTTAAATGTGTCTTTGCTGCGAGGTTGCGTGGCTCTTTTGTGGTAGCAAACCAGCTTTTCTGTTTTTGTTCTTGGTTTAGAGATGAGCCTAATGCTATTTATTTGCTGAATATTATCTTTTGAATTCCTAATTCCCTCAATTAATATAAACGTAATAAAACGTTCACTTTATGGCACAATTTTGTAATAAAATAAATTAAAGTTTAAAGTTCGTTTTTTACATTTATGTTGTGCAATAACAATAACTAAAAATTATATTCGATTTTTATATATTAATTCTCAGAAATATCAACATTTTTTAGAATTTACATTTAAATGAGCTAAATATATTTTAATTAAAAACTAAGTAAATCAATAAAAAGCACGACTTCGCTACCATCTCTAGTTTCAACATTTTGTGACTTATGAAAAATTTATAACAATAGTGACTAACCCAATCCAATCCCAGCCGGGCACATGCTGCTTGCTGTTAACGCACATTTGCTTGTGTGTGAGTGTGTCTGTGTGTATGTGTGCAGATAGCCGCCAGCAATTCCGTTGCGGTGCGTCGCTGTTGGGGGGGTGATCATCTCCCTCTTCCGTCCCCTACCCCCTCTCCAAGCACGTGACAGTGGCGTCCGTTCGCAATTAGCACCTTAATAGAATACATTAAGCGAGCCTAAACACAGCAATCTGGTGGATGGTTAGCATTACGCGTGGTGACGCCACACTTACCACATACACGCACATATATACAACACAACAACGACAAGACGAACCACTTGTCCAACGTCTTATGCTCACACACACACACATACATTTACGCACTTTTATGCTGCGTTGTCTTTTTTTTTTTTTAATTTTAATTTTTCTACCTGTCGATTGTCCCCTGGCGTTGCCAGACGTCTTGCAGCCAAAACAAGCTTTTTTTTACTGTCTGACAAAAACAACAAAAATAAAGTAACAACTGAAAAATCGTTTAGAACACGCCAAACAAGTTTCTGCATTTTGTTTTGAAGCATGGCGATCGCAGGCGGGTGGCGGACAGCAAGTCGCTTAAAAAGGATATAAAAAAAAAATGCACACAAAGATATGCTGCAACCAAATGAGGACAGCCCCACAAAACAAAAGTAAAGACACACACACGCACACACACAGAGAACGTTTATAGATTTTTCGATACAAGTCCACCACAGCTGAGATTTACAGCGCCTGCTAGAAATGCAAAAATAACTCGAAGCCGCAGCCAAATATATACGCACACATGTACATGCAAATATGCATACACACACAGTTGCCTGTACTTGTTGTTGTTGTTCTTGATGGAGCTGGTACAAAACGCAACAGTCGTTTTGGCTACCACCCGCTAGCCGGCGCTGCAGCATATTCCATAAATACACATACGAAACACATACATACATGCACATACATGCAAAATTATTTAAAGTGCAAGGCCGGTGCATGCGCACAGAAAGGAGACAGCAACAGGAGCTGCCGTTACCCATTGCCCTTTACAAAAGTGCATGAAAAGCGCTGCTGCTACTGCTACTGTCTGCCCTCAAAAGAAAAAGGCCCTCTTGCAGTTGCAGCCCAGCGCCGGGTGGTTTGTTTAGCTTAGCTTTTGCCGCCGAAACTGCCAGAAAAATACGACCATGAGATGAAAGTGGCAGCAGTAGCAGCAGCAGCAGCGCAGCAGCAGCAGCTTTCTTTCAATGCGTCGCCAACAGAGGCGAGCAGGCGAATGAAAACGAAATGACAAAAACGGCGAACTTTAAACGAGTGGGGCGAGCCCCATTCGGCTCTGCCAAAGGTGCGCGAGAGCATGCACACGAGCAAGAGAACGCTGCTGGTGTGGTGAATAGAGCGAATTCCCGCTGCTCTGGTAAAAGAGGAGCAACTGTGATTCATTTGATAGCATCAGCAAGTGTAGTAGCATCATCAGTGCTAGTCGCAGCAGCAGTGACAGCAAATGCAGCGTCGACTGCGCAGCAGGCAGCAGCATTGTTGACGACGCCCTCAGTTGATTTTTTGAAGGCATCTATTCGCTCTTCCGCCTCCCGCATAGTTACTTATTAATGTGTTCCGTTTTCTCTCTATCTCTTGTTCTCTCTATGTTACAGCGCGAGCGCAAGCAGCGCAAACTTTACCTTGAGGAATGGTCATTGGGCGATGATGATGCGGAAGGCGCGCGCGGCTTCAGCGTCGCCGAAAAGCTCGAGTCCTCCAAGTTTGCGCAGGCCGGCATGGTGCGAGAGATGCGCGGCAGCGATCTTACAGTCGCGTAAGTAAAATTAAATACAATTAATTAAAACGCATAATAAAATATTCAAAATGTTGATTATAACATTTTTTTTACGCTTACTAAGCGTTCTTTAGATTTAACAGCTTTTTACGGGTCAATTTTTGAATATTTGTGGAAATATATTCATCCATTTGAAATTAAATTTTCAATCAATATTAATAATATTCTAAAGACATTCCGTATAATCTTGATCATTATTTTTCTACTAGATTTTTTATTGGAAAAATATTGCTCAATTTGAGATTAAAATTTGTTTAAAAATAATATTTCAAATTCAATTGAAAAATCATTAATATGAACAAATTTAGAACTATTTCATTTCTTATCTTATCTGTATGTTCTCAAAAAGTATATTCTTGATTATTATTATTGCTCCACATTATAGAATATTTGTCCAAAAAATCCCTTCATTTCAGATTAAAATTTTATGAATTATATATGAAAAAATTCAGAAGATTATTTTCCGTTTATTTGCGATCATTATTTTTCTTCTAGAGTCTAGAATAATTGTCGAACGACATTGAGTTATTTGAGATTAGAATTTGTTAAATAAAAACATAGAAATTTAATTGTTAATTACAGAGTTAGTCCATTTGCCTACTGCATATTCTAAAGATTATATTCATTCCGTACATTCTTTGGCCGTTTAGTTTCCTGCAGCAGCATGGCTTCAATATACCGCTGCTGTTTAGGGATAAGACTGGACTGGGACTGCGCATGCCAGACGCCCAGGAGTTCACGGTGAACGATGTGCGATTGTGTGTGGGATCACGGCGACTGCTCGACGTGATGGATGTGAACACGCAGAAGAATCTGCAGATGACAATGAAGGAGTGGCAACAGTACTACGATAGTCCGCAAAAGGAACAACTGTTGAATGTCATCTCGCTGGAGTTCTCGCACACCCGTCTCGATCACTTTGTGCAGAGTCCGGAGATAGTGCGCCAGATCGACTGGGTGGATGTGGTGTGGCCCAAGCAGCTGAAGGACGCCCAAAAGGAGGGCACCAATCTACTTGGCGGTATGATGTATCCCAAGGTGCAAAAGTATTGCTTGATGTCCGTTAAGAATTGCTATACAGATTTCCATATTGATTTTGGCGGCACCTCGGTCTGGTATCACATACTCAAGGGCAGCAAAGTCTTTTGGTTGATCCCGCCCACCGATCGCAATCTGCATCTGTACGAGAAATGGGTGCTGTCCGGCAAACAGGCGGACATCTTCTTTGGCGATACGGTTGAGAAGTGCGCACGGGTCTATCTCACGGCGGGCAACACGTTCTTTATACCCACCGGCTGGATACATGCCGTCTATACGCCCACCCAATCTCTTGTCTTTGGCGGCAATTTTCTGCACTCCTTTGGCATTGTTAAGCAGCTGAAAACGGCCAGCGTTGAGGATAATACGAAAGTGCCGCAAAAGTTTCGTTATCCCTTCTTCACGGAGATGTTGTGGTATGTCCTCGCCCGCTATGTTTACACCCTGCTCGGACACTCCCATCTGCAGGGTGAGCCGTCGGCGAGTGAGGCTGAAATGGCGGCTCGTCCGCACACGCATCTCACGCATTATGAGCTGTTTGGGCTGAAAGAGATCGTGATGTATCTGTACGATCTGCCGCCGCAGAAGAAGAATGTGCCCAGTTTGGTGCTGAATCCGGTTGCACTCATCAAGGATGTGCGCACCCTTGTCGAACGCCACTGCAAGGATCAACAGGACATGGCAGTGACTGGCATGTCCGTACTGCGACCAGCCACAGATCAGCCCGCAATCAATTTTCAATTGTACGATCGAACGCGTGTCAAGCAGGAGATCAAGCAGGAGATTGTACGCAAAAATGCTGAGGTCATCAGGGAGCAACAGGAACTAGAGGCGGCCAGAGAGGCTGAAACGGGAGAAACCCAGGGCGGCGTCGGCAATCACAACCACAACAACACCAACAACAACAGCAGCAACAACAACACCAACGGTTGCAACAACTCCAGCAGCAGCGGCAGCAATAGCAACAACAACATCATCAGCAATAGCTACAGCAGCCAGGGCATTGAGTACAGCAATGGAGTCCTCAAGAAGGAACAGATCGAGAACGGCACAACCCTCGGCCATGGAACGCAGCCAGGTAAGTTTTAAGCTAAACCAAATTTTGGTTCTCATTTCGATGCTGTTGCAGAATCCCTTCTTTTGAGCCGGTTGCGAATTGGTTTGAAAAAATAAGTGCGAACTTTTCCAGTCGGGTGTAACTGACTGCAAAATACTCTGTGCATCCGAAGAAAGCTCATTACTGGTGGAAGAAATTTGACAAATATATTATATAGATCGACTGGTATTTTAAGTGTATAATGAAATTGAGGTGTTAGCAGCAGAACTGGGGTCTCCAAGCATGTGTCAGGCAGAAGGAAGCTTCTCCAACCCCATTAAGTATATATATTCCTAATCAGGATCAAAAGCTGAATCGATCTTTACATGTAAGTCTGTCCGGTTGAACTAATTGATTTTAGAGAGACTTCAAATTGGGAATATAACAGGATCGACTATAATGATGGCCCCTACGATGATTTGCTTTCGATACAGTATTTTCGGGGCAAATAATATCAGTTCCAGTGTTGAACAACATTTTAGCTTCTGATTCTGAGTCCGATTTCAATACTGAATTTTAATCGGTAGACACGGGATTCCGCTTTCGATTACTGTTTGACACTCTGTTATTATAACAGTCATCAAGACAGAAATGTTAAATATTTATCGATAACAATCTTATCTAAAGATTTACTTGTCATCGAAAGGAGAAAAATGCATTTTAGTCTGTCATTTGCTGTGAGAGTTAAACATTGGATTAAGTCCAATAGAGAAGAATTATAAACAATTAGCTGAGCCTCAATTAAGAGGGGGAGAAGAATGCACGTGCATCATAATTATAAATGTCCATCATTATCGAACTTTTTATTGTAGTAAGTTTAATTTGTTATTAAATATATTCTATATTTAATTTAATAATATTTATAATATAATAATTTAATAATTAATATTTATCATCAATATTTAATTAAATATTTATGCCTCTGCCCGCATTCCAGAAGCCACCTTTGTGCTGCCCACGGACACACTCAAGTATCGTCCGCCCAAGAAGATGCACTTGGCCAACGCTGTGGCAGCTGCTGCCAGCAACAACAGCAACAACAACAGCAGCAGCAGCAACAGCAATAACAACAACAGCAATAGCCGCAACAGCAGCAGTCCCACAAATATTGGCAACAACAACAACAGCAACAACAACAGCAATGCAGTCAGTGTGATTGCCACCTGCTCGAGTTATGTGGATGGCGCTGGTAGTGGAGGCGGCATGGCTGCACCGCTGGACAACTGCCACTCGCCGGGTGGTGGCGAGATTGGTGCAAAGCTGTCGCCGCATTTGACGGGCACCGGGCAGCCAAGGCGACGGCGCACGCGTTGCAAGAATTGCGCTGCATGCCA
Source organism: Drosophila nr. perissopoda 5 BK-2023a (assembly GCA_035044105.1). Classification (NCBI taxonomy): domain Eukaryota; kingdom Metazoa; phylum Arthropoda; class Insecta; order Diptera; family Drosophilidae; genus Drosophila; species Drosophila nr. perissopoda 5 BK-2023a. The sequence continues at coordinate 5,807,309 of JAWNMK010000341.1, forward strand.
GCGTTCGGATTGTGGCACTTGCCCCTTCTGCATGGATATGGTGAAGTTTGGGGGACCGGGTCGCGCCAAACAGACGTGCATGATGCGACAGTGTTTGTCGCCAATGCTGCCGGTGACAGCCCAGTGCGTCTATTGTCATTTGGATGGCTGGCGCCAAGCGCCAGTGTCGCCGCAAACCAAACAGCTTGCCTCCGTTGAGGGGCCCTCCGCGCTGATGGAGTGCTCCGTTTGCTATGAGATCGCCCATCCGGACTGTGCCCTGTCGCAGCTCGATGGCACTGTGGATGCCGCCGATGCCAAGGGCATTGTCAACGAGGATCTGCCCAATAGCTGGGAGTGTCCCAGCTGCTGTCGATCTGGCAAGAATTACGACTACAAAGTGAGTGAAAGACGAGACTGCATTGCTATGTTAAATGTTGAAGGACTGTTAATTTTGCCTGTTAACTTTTGTTTAACAGTCTATTTACATTACATTTAAATGAAATTGTTCTTTAATGTGTTCAGTTAAAGCTTAATTTTCTTTGATAAATGTGATTTTTTATCAAGCTTTTTAGATTTTCTGAGATGTTTCTTTTGCCTTTGGCAAACGACCACAAATGCTAGACCGTTAATTTCCTAATATTCATTTTAAATGGCTTGAATGGTCAAAATTAAAACACATCAGGCTGTTAATGAGATGTAAAATAATGTTTAAACTCCCAAATCATATCAGCTGCTTACCATAACATGCCAATGTTAATAAAAGTACAGCTTTTAGGTTAGGTTCTAAATATTATTTGATTCCAAGGCGTGCTAAAAATAGTGCTTGTTTAATTTTTTTTGCACATCATGTCTATTTGTTTAAGCTCTTATATTGGTGGCAAATCTGAGAAATTTAATATTGAGATGAGGTTACACGAAACTTTTTAACTTTGAAGTCATTGATCTGAAATATTTGTCATTTTACAATTTCCACTGCTAAACATAACATGCAAATGTTATTAACAGTACTGCCTTCATGCGCTGTCAACTGCAACAGTATTGCATATTGCCTAACAATTGCTTAGCATAACAGACTTATGTCCGCTCAGCTGATTAACAGAGGCAGCTAATGTTATTGTTGAGATTGAATAACATTGAATGTAAACAGGCTCTAAATAATTATTATTATTATTATTATTCTCTAAGGGAATAGTGTGTAGCCATTGTTGTTTTTAAATTAATTGCTTTTTGTAATTAAATTGCAGCCACGCCATTTTCGCGCACGCCAAAAGTCATCGGAGGTGCGACGCGTTTCGGTTTCGCACAGCAACAATGCAGGCGAAGGTCACGAGTCTGCTGGCGGAGCCGGAGGCGTAGGAGGAGGAGCAGGTGGTGGGGCAGCAGGAGGCGGTGGCAATTTGTTGGCGCCACCTGTGGGCCAATACAATGATTTTGTGTTTACCAGCGAATCGGAAATGGAAACGGGCAGCGGCAACAGCAGCCAAATGTTGCACACGACACACTGGAAGCACGGCATGAAGCGGCACCATCAGCTGGAGGTGAAGACGGAGCGGAACAACAGCAGCGCTTGTGAGACACCCTCGCCGGGCATATCGCCAAATGCACAGCATCTGCTCGCCCTGGGCGAGAAGGCGATGAAGCGGCGCAAAAGCGATGACGGCACCAGCGTCAGCAGCAGCATCCACGATGGCAACGATGCGCCCGGCTCCACTTCCATGGATGCGGCCAACAATACGACGCCGTCTGGACACGCTGCCAGTGGCTCTAGTGGTGGTGGTGGTGGAGGAGGAGGAGGTGGCTCTGGCGGAGGAGGCGGTGGTTCGCGCAAGAAGAACTCGATACGCTCGCAGCTGGCGCAGCAGATGTTGAACTCGTCGACGCGTGTGCTGAAGAAGCCGCAGTATGTGGTTCGTCCGACGGCAGCGAACAGCAGCTCGTCCTCCGGCGGTGGCACTGGCAGCAACGGCGCCAGCAATGGTCTCAACAATGGTGGTGGTGGCGGTGGCGCCGCTGGCGGCAGCAGTGGAGCAGGCTCTGCGGCTGCAAATGCGAATGCTACGGGTGCAGCAACTGGTGGCCAGAGCAGTGTCGCCAGCAATGGCGCCAATGGACACACGCATCATCATCATCACCATCATCATCATTCGCATCATTCGCATCATGGCAGCAGTGGAGGTGGAGGAGGAGGCGGTGGTGGCAGCAGCAGCAACAGCTCCTCACAGAATCTCGCACTGGATGCGACCGTCTTGAAGATCATCTTTCGCTATCTGCCAGCCGAAACGCTCGTCACATGCTGCTCGGTGTGCAAGGTGTGGTCGAATGTGGCTGTGGATCCCGATCTCTGGAAGCGCATGAATTGCGCCGAACTAAAAATATCCGCCTCACTGCTGACGGCAATTGTGCGCCGCCAGCCAGAGCATCTCATACTCGACTGGACGCAGCTGGCCAAGCGACAGTTGGCCTGGCTGGTGGCTCGTCTGCCCGCCCTCAAGAATCTCTCGCTGCAGAATTGCCCGATTCAAGCGGTGCTGGCGCTACACACCTGCCTCTGCCCCCCGCTGCAGATACTCGACTTGAGTTTCGTGCGCGGCCTGAACGATGCGGCCATTAGGGATATATTGTCGCCGCCAAAGGATTCGCGACCGGGTCTCAGTGATTCGAAGACGCGTCTGCGCGATCTCAAGACATTCAAGCTGGCTGGCACGGATATATCGGATGTGGCTGTCCGTTATATAATGCAATCGCTGCCGCATCTCAAACACTTGGATCTCTCGTCGTGCCAGCGGATTACAGATGCGGGCGTCGCTCAAATTGGCACCTCGGCAACGGCCATTCTGCGGCTGGCCGAGCTCAATTTGAGCGCATGCCGGCTGGTCTCGGAGAACTCGCTGGAGCATCTGTCCAAGTGCGAGAGTCTCGTTTGGCTGGACTTGCGGCATGTGCCGCAGGTGAGCACCCAGTCGGTCATACGCTTCGCCAGCAATTCCAAGCATGATCTCTGCGTCAAGGATATTAAACTGGTCGATCGGCGACGGCTCTCCCAAAGCAATAGTTGGCACGAATGAGCCCAGGCCTGGTGACGTCATCAGCTCCAACTCCATCTGCAGCATCAGCGGCAGCAGCAGCATCAGCGGCAGCAGCACCAGCATCAGCAGCGGCAAAAATAACTCCCATTCACTGGCTGAAATTTTATGGCAATCTATTGGACATTTCTACACAAACGGGGCAAACTTCCTATATCTACAAACACACCCACAACACAAAAACACACTACACACACACACACACAACAAACACACACAACAAACACACACACACAACAAACACACACTCAGTTTTTGTCTCGTTTTAGTTTTTACAAGTCTTCTCTTAAATGTGCAGGCGGAGTTCGAAGTTTCAGTTTTGTCCTGGTTTTAATATCTGTTTAGTTCCATTAATCCATTATTTGGATACAGCAATAGCCCCATATATATATATATATATATTAATATATATATATTTAGATATAGAAAAACCAAAGAATTTTTTTTTCTAAAGACAGCGAGTTGAAGAGTGCCAATTGAAAAATCTTCGCATTGTGTACTGAAATTTTATGAAATCTCTGCATGACAATTATGATTATTTGCTGTGTGTATGTCTCATGTGTGTCTCATGTGTCTCTCATGTGTCTCTCATGTGTGTGTGTGTGTGTTTCTTGTGTCCGCTTCTGCTTGATCCCGTGAAATGAGTTCAGTGATTTCTTAGTGCTGTGGGGAATCCTTTGTCACCAATTGGTTCTTCTCGTTGTCTTCTTCCGGTTGCAATGTATTCACATCTTCGGACGTGTCAAGTCAATGACTTTTTCTGCATCCAGGGTATCATCACTATCATCTGGTTCCAAGTCAATGACATTTTCTTCTTGCTATGTAATATCACCTTCTGATTTGCGCTTCTTCACTCAATTCACAAGGTGCAGGGCAGGCACTGGTGCTACTGCTGGTACTGGGGCAGCTTTCGCTGGTGTCACCATCGCTTTCATCGTTGGTCAATTCCGTTGAATCAGCCGATTACTTCGCCTGCGAGTGGCATCGAGGAATCATCCAATTTTGGTTTTTTGGGTGGCGGCCCGTCGACTGTGTCTTCCATCACCTGGCAATGTTGGTCGCATTTTGGATTCACTTAGTTTTTTCAATTTAGAATTTTAATGAGACCGATTTTCTGCCTCTTCTTTTTTGTTGTCATAGTGACTAAGCAATATTTTGAGATACTCAATTTAATATTAGTTCGATTTTATTATTTGTCTATTTGAATGCACTTGTCTTTTGTGAGTTTGAATTTTTGTCCATGCATAGTTGAACATGTTTTTTGACTAATTTGAAGACCCTTTAAAGAATCCCACAACCAATGCGCAGGGTATACAAAATTCGGTGTTTGCCGAATATGAGAAGAATAATCGAAAAAATATGCAAATGTGTATTTGAATTTCTATTGTCATTTCGTATTTAGTGATTAGGTGAGATTAGCAGATATATATATATATATATATATGTGACACCAGCGATCATTGCAAGGTGAAGACACGGCCGACGGGTGAAGCCACTTGGACAAACAAAAAAGGAGAGGCAGAAAATCCGTTTCATTCAAATTCGAAATTGAAAAACTGAGCGAATCGAAAATCCGACCAACATTGCCAGTTGAAGGAAGACACAGTCGACGGGCCGCCACCCAAAAAACCGAAATCGGTTGATTCCTCGATGCCTTTCGCTGGCGAAGTAATCTGCTGATTCAACGGAATTGACCAACGATGAGAGCGATGGTGACACCAGCGATATCTGCCCCAGTAGCAGCATTAGCACCAGCGCCTGCGCTCCACCTTGTGAGAGCGAATTGAGTGAAGAAGAGCAAATCAGAAGGTGATATTACATGGCAAGAAGAAAATGTCATTGACTGGGAACCAGATGATGATGATGATACCCTGGATGCAGAAAAAGTCATTGACTTGACACGTCGGAAGATGTGAATACATTGCAACCGGAAGAAGACAACGAGAAGAACCAATGGGTGACAAAGGATTCCCCTCAGCACTAAGAACTCACTGAACTAATATCACAGACAAATGTATATACATATATACACACACACACATACATATATACATATATACATGTATACATGTATACATGTTAGCATTCCCAATTAAGGATAAATTGTGTGTGTTTTTTATGTGTGGCATGTTTAATTAACTGTTATTCGAATGCAAATCGGAATAGTGTGTCATATATATACATATATAATGTAGTCTAAGCGTATATAGGAATGCCAATCTTAAAGAGAGAAACAGATAAACACACACACACACACACAGACACTAGGTATACAAAGAGCTGAAATTAATCTTAGCTTAGTGCAGTTAATTTGTATGTGTTTGTGTGCAACTAGCAACCACAATCCACCAATCACCTACAATATACACACACATATATATATATATATATATATATATATACATATACATATAAGTATGTAGAGTCTGTAGTCTGCCCCGACTTCGTACAGTTATAATTCCTGAGCATGCACACGCGCCACCAACCCCAGTAGAAGCTCAAAAATCAGGCACACAAATCCGAGCAGAATTAGAACGAAAAAAAAATATCGTAAACAAATATATAAGCATAGTGATAACGTGTCTAAAATATATATATATATATATATATATAGAGTATATAATATATTACATAAATGTATTTGTGTGAGCAATTAAGAATATTATACATGTACACCTACAGACAAACTTATCTTTAATGTTTTACAACAAATTATAATAAATAGTGCATAATGTTTAAAATCTACTCAAAATCCAAAAGTGATTTCTATTTTTTTATTTGTACTCAAATATATTTCAAATCTTTTAGGAATACGTCTTGGAGTAAAATCGAAAAACACAAAAAACAAATTTTGATTATTAATTTGCATAATTTAATTTTCATATTTGTCAAGACAAATTTTACATTTTAAATTACAAAATTTTGCGCAGATTGGAAAAAATCGAAAAGTATTCAAATTAATTTTTCAATTATTTCAAATGATGCTAAATCTATGCTGCAGTTTGAAGATGCGCTTTCCATTTTGGCCAATTAATATTTGGCTGATTTGTAGTCGGGCTCATCGCCACCACCGGCTCCACCTCCGCCGCCACCGCCATCCTTGGGCAACTTGCGCTTCTGAATAATAGTCTATAATGAAGGAATTTATCAGATAAATTATATATATATGTATGTGAGCATATAGACTCACCTGAATCTTTTGCCATTCGCGATCGAGTTCGGCTTTTTCGTTCTTTTCGGTTTTGTTTTTGCGCGTCTTGCGGCCATCCTGCATCTTGACGCCATACTGAAAGGCGGCCTTGGGCAGCGCCTCCTTGGTGCTCATATAATCGGAGTACTCCTCCTGCGTGTCAAAGTCCCAGCGACCAATGGGTCCCTTCTTGTTGCCCAAATCCATTTTGGTGTAGTCGACCTCATCGTCCGAATCATCGATGGCATCGTTCATCTCCTCCAGGCCCGGATAACACTCGGCATAGCCTTCCGGTTCGTTGGCGAAACGCGAAGCCATCGCCTTGGAGATTTTCGGTGGTGGTGGTATGCTTGTTATCACCGGCTCCGCCGCCTCCGCTGGTGCATCACCAAAGTAGGATTGAGGCGCGCCAGAGCTGGAGGAATTGGTTTTGGATTGATGACGTTCGCTGCGTGGTTGCATTGTGGGCTGATAATCGCCCACATCATCGTAGATGTTGTCACCTGATGCTTTCGAGGATTTGCTGCCACTGTTGCCACTGCTGCTATTGGCAGCTGCTGCTGCTGCTCCGCCTGGTCCTCCTCCTCCACCTGCTCCGCCTCCTGATGGCTGGCTGCGCACATGCTCCACTTCCTTGTCGTAGAACAAGGGCTTATCCTTGTCGCGTTTCTTGTTCTTCTTGTTGCGTCCGCCAGCGCGTAAATAGCTCAGGATTTGCGACAACTTATTGATGACAATATCGTTGGTGGTCAGCGTGGCAATATCCTCGCGTGCCACAGGCACCTCAAATTTGGAGCGCTTCAGTGTCGTCGGTATATCCATCTCCATGTCATCCTCCATGTCGATGACGTACGCCATCCGCCCAGGCGCAAACAGCTCGTTGCGCGGCACCTCCTTGGAGCGGCGTGCTTGGATCAAATTATAGATGTTCCTCGCCAGTGCCCCGTTGATCGCATGAATGTCCTCCGCCTCGCGGCGCTCCGCCTCCAGTTGCTGCGCTGCTGCGGCGGCTTCGGCGAGCTTCTCGCGCGCCAAGGCGGCGGCCAGTTCCTCCTCCTCGGCCTCCTTGGAGTGCAGTTCGGAGCGCACCTTCTGCAACAGGGCATAGTCGAGACCCTTCACCAAATGCGTATGCTTCATGTCACCACCCAAGAACTTGGATTCCTGTATGATACGACGACGTCGCTCCGCCGCATCGACTCCGGATTTCATGTCGGGGGCAACGGCTCGATAAGCGTTCGTATTGCTGCCGTGGCCGGGTGTGCTGCTCGGATTCTGGTAGTCGGGATTGACGTTGTCGCGACGCTCTCGCGCCCGATCTCTGTATTTTTCGGACAGTTCCTGCAGCTTGACATCCTCCTGCTTCTTGAGGGCCGCATAGAAATTCTTCTTTTTGCGACGCAAATCGTTGCGTTCGCTGCTGCTGCTGCCGCTCGAGCTCTTCTTCTTCTCTCCGGGCGTTGCGGGCGTGGCAAACTGGGCGGTGGCCAAATAGCCGCTACCAGCACCGCCGCCGGCGCCGCCAGCACCTCCACCAGCTCCGCTGCTGGTCGAGGAGCCTGGCGGCGGGGCCCGCGGTGTGGCAAGCAACTTGCGGAAATCATCGTTGGTCAGGCGCACCGATGGTGGTGCCTCCAAATGCGCTTCCGACATGGCAAAAAACTGATCCTTGAAAACTTATATTTATGTATAGATTTTTCTTGCTCTAGTTCTCGATAATATTTATGCATATCGATACCATAGTCATCGTTCTCTTATCAGCTGTTTGCTGTTAATAACGGAAACGACAAATGTTAAGTTGCTGTTTGTAGCAACAGCTGACGCTACCAGGGCTGCTTAATCACATGGTAAACAAATTGCCAAATAAAAAACAATTAAAGCGCGCAAATAAACAGAAAATGAAACAATTTCTACGTGAAATACCCAAAGTGGAGCTGCACGCACACCTCAACGGCAGTTTAAATATCGAAAGCATCAAGCAACTGGCCGAGGAGCTCTACGGTGAGCAAACAAACGAATTTGCGACGCTTTGCAAACGTTTCATCAAATTTGAGGAGGGCGCCAAAATGAACGATTGCTTTGAAAAGTTTGGCTTTGTGCACGAACTGACGGCCACAAAGCGGGGCTTACAACGTGCCACCGAATTGGTGATACGTGATTTTGCCGCAGACAATGTGATATATGTGGAGCTGCGCACTACGCCCAAATCAAATGAGAATATGTCCAGACGCGATTATCTGCAAACGGTGATCGATGCCATAAAAAGTGCAAGCAAGCAATATAAAATTATGGTTAAATTACTGCCATCCATAAATCGAGGTGAGCCGTTGGCGGTGGCCGAGGAAACTGTCGCTTTGGCCGTTGAATTTGTGCAAAGTGAACCAGATTTAATTGTTGGCATTGATTTTAGCGGTAATCCAAATCTGGGAAAATTTAGCGACTTTACGGCCGTATTGAGTTTGGCTCGAAATAATGGCTTGAAATTGGCTGTGCATTGTGGGGAAGTTGATAATCCCCGAGAGATTCAAGAGATGCTAAAATTTGGCATGTCCCGCTGTGGACATGGCACCTATCTCACTGGAGCTGACTACGCGCAGCTGAAGGAGCTGAATATTCCAATTGAATGTTGCCTCACGAGCAATGTTAAATCGGGCACCGTTGCCAACTTTAATGATCATCACTTCAGGCAACTGATGGCGACAGACGTTCCCCGAGTGATCTGCACGGATGATTGCGGTGTATTCGATACAACATTGTCTGAGGAATTCCATTGGGCCATGGAGAGTTTTGGCCTGAGCCGGAGTCAGTGCATCGACCTCACAGTGGAGGCGGTGAAGCATTCGTTTGCTACACCCCAAGAAAAACGAATTATGCAATTGCTGATTACAGAAAGAACCAAATAAAATAATATAAATATAGTCGTTTATTTTAATTGCGATAAAACGGCCAAGTTGGCGGGTTTATCTCTTTGGTGATTGCTCCAGCTGCAGACTGTTAACTGGCTGTTACTCTCTGTCGCTGATGTTGCTTTGCAAACAGTGAGCGAACTCCGCTACCTTCCTTCTGTTGAACTAACATACATTCAATAAGCTAGAGTTTGATTTAATGTTTTATGAGTTTTGCTGAACAAAATATATTAAATCTTCTGTAAATTTATTTAAGCGGGCAATTTAAAAATTAGATAATTTGTATTTCACACTCTTTTTAAATTTTTAACAAGTGCACATCTCTAGTTGGAACTGCACTGTTAACTTAAATAGCGGCCTCCGTTGTGTGCTGCACTCGTGCCCAACTTCAGTGCACGACACGATAATTCTTTTCCATATAATAGATATATACCTATAACGCAAATTATGTGGCAGCTGTGCTCTGATGTCATCTGCTCACTTTTAAATTATAGTATTATACCATTTCCCTTAAATTAAGCCACATTTAATGACACTTCGTTAAAATATCGCTGCAACATCGTGTCATGTTGGCACACGTGTCCATCTCTATGCTGTTATTGGCGCGCTCTTATAAGAAACGTTAACAGAGTTTTTCCTCAGTAATATCTCTCTTGTCCGTGCGTGCCGTCGCGTGACTGTGCCGCTCCGTTCGCCGCTGGTGTTTCGCTACGTTGTTCACTGTGTTCGTAAATAATAATAAAGTGTCAAATAGTTTGAATATATCATCAAATAAAATGATTATCAGCCGCAAAAGCAATTAACCGCCATGAAATAATGAAATAACATAAAGCAATATATTTATAAATGCAGCATTTAATAACAACAATGACATATGCTTTTCTTTCTTTGTATGCCAAAATAACGGTGCATCAATATCATTAACAACAACAAAAACAACAGCAACTGCTGAATAACATCAGAAGTCTAAATCTAAGCGCCTTATCGAAATTAGAAAAAAGAAGAAAAGGCACTCAGTGCTGCATACAAGTGCTGTTTATTACCGCTATAATAGTGCAGGCATTCATATGTATTAGTGAGCGAGTGAGGCGCGAACGTGTATGCATAGTGTATGTGTTTGTGTTTTGTGTTTCTGTTTGTGATTTCATGTTGTTGTTACTTCCCCCATTCCGCAATCATAAATTTTGTATAATTGCAAACATATTTCACCATATAAACAAATCAATGAATGAATAAATTTATAAATATTGCATAGTGCAATACGTGAAAAACCAAGTCGTCCCCGCCATTTACAGTTAAAAGGTGAGTAATACAAAAACAAAACAAAAATTAATTTTGAGAAATCACAAGTGATGAAAGTACCGTTCCTGTACGTGTGAACGAACGTTCTCATGTGCGTGTGTGGGTGTAAAAGAGAGCGCGCGCTTTTGTTTTTGTTTTGCTAAATAACTTGAAATGCGGTCGACAGAAAAACACAAAAAATTACTCAAATATTTGCGTTAATGGGTAAAAATACGTAGCTGCAGCTTGTTGCATGCAACGCCGACGCCGATGCCGACGGCTGCGGGGCAATTCAGCTCCCGTTTTCATTTAATTTTCGTCGCCAGTTTTGCTTTGCTGAACCTGTCAGCATGCACATTTTCTTTTCGTTTTGCGTTTTGTATCTTCCTTCCTTTATTGTTGCATTTTTGTAGCTGTTGTTGTTGCCGTTTATTTATTATGCGGAGCTACATCATTTTCTTATACGCACACATCCATATATACATAATACATGCACATAGATATGTATATGTATATGTGTGTTTATGTGCTGCCTGCGTATTTGTTGTTGCCCTGTTTTGCTTTTTTGTTTGTCTGTTTGTCATACCGGTTTTGTTCTCTCTCTCTCTCTCTCTCTCACTGCTCCGCTTCTTCGTGGTGCTCTCAACAGCTCAACGCTCAGCCGAAACACGCGCTCTTCTGCTCTCAATGTGCTTGCTGTTGTTGTTTTTATTATCGTTGATGTTGTTCTTGTTGTTGTTGTTGCTGCTGCACAGGTAGTTGTTGCTGCTCATACATAGTTTACTTTTAGATTTCTTTTCTGCGCTTCTGTGCGTGTAACTTGCTGTTGTTGTTATTATTATTTTTGTTGGCTTTTCTCTGTATTTGTAAGTCTTAATTAGTATTTATTTACTCACAGCAATTATTAATCTGATTTCTGATTTCTGGCTTTGTTGTCTCTCTCTGCGTCCGCATATTAAAAGTTAATTTTCATTACTTGTTTGAGCATTTAAATCTCGATTCTTTTCTTGTTTTTTTTTTTTTTTGATTTGCTGTCTTCTCTTTTATTGTTTATTCTACGTTTCGTATATTTTCAAAATTGCTTTTACATTTTGAGTGTCGTGTTGCCAAGGCTGTTAAACTTTGGATTTTTTTTTAAGGTTTTTCGAATATTTGCTCAACTATCAAATCTTGGCAACATCTTTCAAGATTATTTTTTTTGTTATCGTTTGTTCGCCAGTTGTTTCCAGTTTAATTGTTGTTCTTTTCTGGAATTCGCTAGCGTCGGTAGAGAAAAATCACGGAAAATAAATATTTCCATTGTTTTCTTGATTTTTTCCTTTTTTTTTTGTTGCTTGTGGCCTGTTGCCATGTGTTCGTTGTTTTGGTCATTTGTTTGTTGACGTCAGTTTGAGAGAACATCTTGATTACTTCGTAGACGAAATTACGATTAAAAGAAATAGCCCAGTACAGTGATCACTCGTAAATCGAAATGCTTTGGTTTTGACATGAGATTTGGTTTTGTAAATAACTGTCATTGATTGTGCTCCAGGAAAAATTATTTATTTATTATTCTAATTTGATAAATTTAAGATTTATTTTTAAAAAAAACGGATATATTTGTTAAATTAATTTATTATAATAAACTGAATTAAAAAAAAAATACAGGAATTGGGAAATTCCAAGAAAAAGTAACTTTCGCTAATTGTGTGTAAAAAGACAGTCACAATTCACACATTATTGGGCAATTAATTTCAGCTCAATTCTGGTTGAGGGTTTTTAGAGTCCAAATAAATTAAAATAATAAAAAACAAAATAATAAATGTGACTCGGACAGAGTTAACTTGCCTGATAATGAGTGATTAATCTTTATAAACTTACACATATATATATATGTTTATTAACTAATGTGTTCTGATTTATACATACATACATAAAAAATTATATAAATATATATATATAAAAATGCGCAATACTTGAAAACCCCAAAACCAACCGAGTTATTCATCTTTTACATTGAGTACTTTGACGTCTGACGCATATGGCGACCGACAGACCGACCGCAATCGAAGGTCTCTGGTCTTGAGTGGGGCGTGTGGAGCTGCCTGGGCGCCTTTGCCTTGTTGCCTTGCACATAAATCGTGTCCAATTATAAGTATATTAAACACATTGTTCTGATGAAAAGCCCAAAAATACAACAATATGTGTGTGTGTGTGTGTGTAAAAAAGTAAAAGGCCAAAATCATTATTCTATTAATAGCATTAAATTGATGTGCTATCGAGCTCTGGCTGTCTTTGATTTTTTATTTGATTTAATTTCATATCAGTTGGCACAGAAAAATGCAAATAAGTTAATTTAAATATGATTAAAAATCAAACTTAATATTAATGCATATTAAATTAAAAATAAAATAATATGTTTTAACTTTTTTTGGGGTTTTTAATTGCAAAATTACGAATTTAATTTGGCAAAACCCCGAAGCAAACCCAATCAGACTAAAAATAAATAACAGTTAGCTTTAATTAGTCCAGAGGCTAAAGCACAAATGCATGCGAAAATGTTAATCCCCGGACAACAATATCTCGGTTTTTTTTTCTTTCTTAAATTGACAGCAGAAACTGGTTGAATGCATTTAGAAAAAAAACTCCCCGACTTTTGGCAACAAGCCATGCTTTTTGCGGCAAGGTTTCCCCACTTTAGTTTTCAGAAACCACAGCTGGATTTTTAAGAAAACACACTGCACGCTGAGCGAGTGAAAAGCCCAAGAAAAGAACGGGAGCTGGTTCAAAAAAAATTAAATTTAGATATAGGCAGCAAAAGTAAAAGAAAAAATCACACATTTGCTGAATACAATATGCTATAATTTTAGTTTAACCTGTGCGCAGAATGCCAAGAAAAAAAATGTATATATATAAATACTATATACATACATAAGTATAATGTAAATAATAACAAACAAATCGGACAAAAATTTCACACGCCTTCTCACACAATATGAAGAAAAATCGCATTGAAAATACGATTTTCTTTTTCGCACGATTTTCTTGTTGGAAATTTGCTAATGAATTTGGATTCTTTTGTTTCGCTGTTTATATACCATTTCCAATTTAATTTATTTCTGCTCTCTAGTTTTGTTTAGTTTATCATTTGGCTTTTTGGCCTTTGCCCACAAGTTGCTCAGCTAATATTAAATACAGTTTTTTTACACAGCGATATATGTTGCCTGAATCACCTGCTGTGCCTTTAAATTCTATTGTTTATTTCCCTGGCGCACCTTTAAAATATGTAATAAATTATTAAAACAGCATCTACAGGCATCTAAAAACAATGTTTGCTATTGCCCAGCTGACTTTTCTCAGCTGCCACAATAATTGGATGGGGCTTGGGGTGAGCCTCAGTGAAATTAGACCTTTGCGCTCATTGTTGGCAAGTGTGTGGAAATACATACCTCCATATCTACATTTATCTATATACATGTGTGGCACATACTGAAATCATCTAAAACTCTAACGATGGCAACCAATTAATTAATTAATTGCACACAAATTTTGGTCAACCAAATTGCTCTTAAATTGATTGAAAAACAAGTAATAACCGTTTTCGGAGGCTTGACGAAGATTAAATACTCTTGCAGACAAAACTAATCGATTTTTGCCATGGCCTTTTTTTTATAGTATAAAATCTAAATGATTTTGGGTCTAAATGTGGGGAGTAAGTTGAAGTAAGTTTTTGTTAGGAAATCTTCGTTAATGAAAAAGTTTTTCATACAAGAAATCATCTTTCGACTTCGTTCATGCGTTACAATCTAAACAAGCAAATTCGACAAGGGTTTAGTAACAACAATGTTTAATTAATTTAAAAAATGTGCTTCAAATGGAAATAATGTATACTAATAATATATATATATATATATATATATATATATATATATATATATATATATATATAAATAAAAAAAAGCTTTAATTTGCTAGGTTCTCTTTTCTAAATATGATTTTTATGCGCTTCCGGCTATTTTTGTTGAGCAAAATGCTGCCATATTTACTTGCAACATTTTTGTACATGCCGTTGGCTGTTGACTTGACCAAAACAACAAATGCAATTTGACGGGATGTAAGCGGCATCAGACAGACCTATGATGTATGTATGGATGGATGTATTTGCTTGCTGTTAACTGAAAGACTGGGGCGTGACTCTCTAGATAAATGAGGGAGGCACGAAGTGGGTGTGCCCCGAGGCGAACTGTTTTGGCCACGCGCCAACTCTAAGCACAAAGAGGAAAGTAATAAACACAGAGAGAGAGAGGGAGAAAGAGAGGGAGAAAGAGTGACAGAGAGGGGGAGGTTAAGAGCAAAAATCAAGCCAAAAATGTAAATAGGCAAGTGTTACATGTGCGCAAACCCAAAACAGTGCTTAATGAAATGCTGGCCTAATATTTGCAGATCTATCTTTATGTGTACAGTAAGGCAGTCGGTCATTTTGATACCCAGATCTCATTCAAAAGAGGAAGAGTATATAATGATGTGGAAAAGGGAGACAGTAATATGTGAGACTCCACAAAGTATATATATTCCTGATCAGCATTTACAGGTGGGTCATGACTTAGTTCGTCTGTATGCACAAGCTTCTCTCAGAGACTATAAGAGCTAGGACTTCAAATTTGTAATAGGTTTAATTTCATGTTATCGATTTCCGATTGCAGAAAAAGATGCAATTGTAATGATATAGTCTGCTATTTGATATACCCACACATACTATTGATTAACAATAAGAATTTTATTAAGATCGCATAAGAAAAACTGATTTTGCTTACCGAAATGTATTTTCATAATTTCCACTGTGTATTTAGGGTATCTGCTAGTCGAGCTCTCTGTCAACTAGCTTAAGCTAGGACCCATTCACTTTGGCAATATCGGGTTTGTTGCGCTGCTCGGCGCTCAATGAATTTTTCACAGGAATGCGACACGCACGCGACATTGACAAACAACAACGGCAACAACAATAGTTCGTCGTCTTTTCACGTCCGCTTTTCAGCCTTGACGGCAAATTACAAACAAATTTTTTCCAATTTACCCACCCGCCGCCCATCACATTTGCGCGCGCCTTGCACCTTCACAGCATCTCTTGATGACGACGGCGGCTTTTTCTTTTGAGCTGCCCTCGACGTGCAACGCATGGCAAAGTGAGGGAAAAGCCGGAAAAACTGTTTGACATTCCCATTGTTTGTCTTTGGCAGTTTCCAAAAATCGGAACCAGCTACACACACACACATACATACACACATGCAGTTAGTTAGTTAGCTGCAGCCTAGTTTCTTATTTCGTATTTCGTATTTTTGTATTTTGTATTTTTCTCCATTCGCGCACCAATTTCAACTGTCTGCGGCGATGACGCAGCAATTTCGTTTGTTTCTTTTCTTTCGACAAATGAAAGAAAAAAACGAGCAAACGAAACGAGAGAAGAACAAGAACTGAGACTGTTCACACAAATGACCGGATATTGCAGATTTTGCGCATCTTTCACTTCAATTGTGCTCTCATTGCCAACATTTTCGCAGAAATTTTCCTTTGAAGTTTTTCACACTATGCACTTTTTGGGCCCTTTAGCAATTTTTGACTAGATTTCCCTTTTCTTTTTTTTTTGGTATACGCAACATTTAATGATTTCGAAATTAAAGCGGAAAAGCTGAACTCGTGAAAATGGATAAAAAAAAGGTATATTGGCAGGCAGAAAGCATCATCCCTGACTCCATTAAGTACATTGAAAGTACATGTATCACTTGTTGAGTAGATCTGTCAATGCCTCTGTCTTTCTAAATCCCCGATCACAGAGACTATAAGAGCTAGATCGTTTCTTATCAAGGCATTCCTATCTCTTCTTTATGTTCTCTTCCACTCTTTTTCTCTCTCTTTATAGTTAGCTACTAGAAAAAAAAAATTGCTTTTAATTTTAACTTAAAATTGAATTCGAAATGTAATTTAAAATATTTATTTGTGGACTGTTTTCCGTCCAAATTAAATCAAATAAAAATCAAAAAATGTTAATTTTATTTGATTTTATCGATAACATTCATCATTCAGGGTATCTTCTAGTCAAGCTCTCTAAAAGAGAGGAAAAATGAATTAAACCAAAAGCTTACAGCTTCGACTAAATATTTATTTTTAAAATAAAACAAAAATCTGAAAGTGGAACTTAAATCAGAATCTTATATCCTGGATTAAATATTTATCTCAAATTTGGAAACTCTCTTTTGCCCACGCTTCTCAACACTTGACAGCAACTTCCACACATGCTGTACGCGTCCCTGACATTTTTGGAAGCACGACTCAAAACTGTCCATAAAAATAATGTAAAGTGTAAACAGTGAACAATAGATGGTAAAAACAGCTTCTATCTCAGCTAAAATATAATAAAAAATATATACAGAAAAAAATAAAATAAATATAGAAAAATGTACACAATGATATTTAGTCTTTTGATTGTTTGTCTTTGCAAAACTCGACAAACAAAATTGGCCTTCAAGCCAGCCCCTCTCTCCACAGACACAACACCTTTTTTGGGGGAAGCTTCTGCAGCTTAACGCTTGATTTGATATGCAAACATGAACAATGCAAACTTAAACAGAGAAGAGACCAAAGATATTTATGTGAAATAACAAAATTTATGACATTTGTTGTGACGTGTTCGCTTTTTTTTTTCTGTTTTTCTTTCTTTGTATTTTTTTGGGGTGAGCAACTTTTGCAATGACAAAAAGTTGGCATGGTATTTGCAATATTACTCTTTTCTTATGGTAAATGCATATCAATATTTAAATTACGTTTATACAACTGGGGCAATGGGCCTGAATAAAATCAAATAATAATAATCAAGTATATACAAATAATATTTTGTCTGAATGAGCAGCGAATTCATGATTTCATTTTGCAGCTGGCATCGTTTTTGTTTTTGTTTTAATTTTGACAAATATTGAGAAAAGCAAAATAATTATGGAAGTGGGATTTATTAAATGACATAAATTTAATATTTTTTTATATTTCAATTTAAATTGAATTTATTTTTTACTTTTTGCATTTGTTGGTGTAGTTTGAAATCAGTCGACATTAATCAATAATATCTACTAGAATTGCATGTTTTTTGGTGTTCCACAAAACTGTATTTTTATAATTATATATTTATTAGAGAAGTTAGTGTATTTGGTGTGTTGGTTACGCTCGGCTTAAATGCAATTTTCCTCTTTCGCTTGTTTTGCACTTGTTTGGCAAAGTTATACACTGTGCTTTATATGCTGTGTGTACTTTTTGGCACGTGACAATAAATTGTTGTTCTTTGCACTCTGTTGAGTTCTGCTCGCTGTTGTTGTTGTTGTCGTTCTTCTTCTTCTTCATTCACTTCTTGTTCTTCTTGTTCTTTTTGAAGTTGCTTGGAAAACTATATGTAATTTTGGAGCCAAGCAAGAAAGTGTGTCATAAATGTCATAGTTAATATTTGCTGTTCAGTACTTTTTGGGCAACTGGCTTAAAATGCCAGCCATGTAAGTTCACGGAGCTGCCACAAAAGAACATGCCTCACACAATGTATTCATGTGTGTGTGTGTTTGTTTGTGAGTCATATGGTTTTAAAAATAAAAGCATTGCGCGTTGTGTCAACCTTGACCCGTTAGTCAATTCACTTGCCGAACAAAGAGCAAAAAAAAAAAGTGGAAAAAAATCAATGTATAAAATTGCAATGCAGCGCATTTATGGGAACAGCCCATTTATAAGTTTGTAAGTGTGTGTGTGTGTGTGTGTATGTTTGTGTCTGTGGCTGTGTGTGCCCAATCCATAACCAATAAACCACAAAAGCTGCACAAACAGACACACACAGATCTGAGTGCCTCATACCTTAAATTAGATGATGGCCAGCAGAAGCAACCAAACGGAAAACACAACAAAAGCAACTAAATAAAAAAAATACACAAATTTTATTGCAATCTGTACGAGAAACAAGTAAAAGTGTTCAGGAAGCGAGTGCTTCAACGAAAGATACCCTATACGCCAACTTTATAAACTTAATCTGCATGGAGTATACGAAAGATTAAAAATAGACTACATTCGATCCATAAGAATAGTTGTAGTACAAGCGATCTCAGTGACTATAAGAGTGCTTATTTTATCAGATTGATAAATGATAACTGAAAATACAATACAGCCTTCCATTTGATATATAATATAACTTGCTATGCTATTGATCAACTGTAAAAATTGCATAAAAATCTTATAAGAAATAGAGGATATTTTAATGCTAGCTGTGTTCAGGATTTCTCCTAGTCGAGCTCTCTCGACTATGGCCTTCTATGGCCTTGCTTGCATCACACCACATCCACCCATTTTCAATGGTTGCTGGCGAAAAAATTCTATCTTGATTAACACCAAAGTGAAAAGAGGCTAAAGCAGTGAAGTTAAATGCACAACTGAATTGTGGGTCTGGTAAAAGTATTTGAACGGTGGCTCTTGTATAAATATATATATATATATGTATATATAGACATGTAATTAATCATGTGGCAAATGTAGTCGAAATACCTTGTGGCAGTGTGGAAAATTTCAATGCATTTCAAGATGTCGATTTCAATTGAATTAAGTTGCTGATTTGCAATGATATTAATAGCATTGCAAATACATACAATGTATGGAGTCTGTTATATATCGGATGTAAACTTGTTTTTCCAGACAGTGCTGTTTATACGAACAATAGTATCAGTTGACAGAAATATGGAAATGTGTGGAAAATGTTGATATATTTAGGACTTGGCGACAGATATTAGAATGGGTATTATCAATATAAATAAATTTTTTTAGTAAAAATACATTTTCAAAATCTAACAAAAATCTTTAAATATATATTTTAATTCTTAAAGTAATTATAAGTAATTAGATTAAAATCAAACTCATATTTTCAACACTAGATCGTTTGTTTTAGTAATGCCACAAGTTAGAGTTGCCACAAACCAACATATGACAAGTGGTAACTTAAACATGCCACAACAACAATTTAATACACAAATATGTAATAAGTTCTTGACTCAAATCGATACAAAATTGTGAGCAACGAAAAAAAAAGAAGCATGGAAACGAGTGATATTTGTTATCTCGAAATGTTGAAAAGTGCAACGTGCAAAGTGCAACGTGCAACGTTCAACTTGCAACAATAAATTGTGCACCTTATGACGTGCCAAACACAAAACCACTCAGCGAACATTTTTCATTATGCTTTTTAGGTTGATTTTTAACCATGCACCTCCCCCCCCCCACCCCCTCCCATTAAAAGAATTTTTTGTGTTTTATTTTTTTTGTTGTAGTTTTTGCTGCTTTTAGTTTCTGATTGCTGGCTAAAGTTATGGTTGTTGCTGTTTCGGTTGGTTGGCTGAATGCACTTGGCCCAAAGTTGATTGCATGACATTGTTCTTAGTTTTCGCTTACATATCGTACAGTATATATATACATATAGCTCCCAACAAAGCTTACTCTCTCCCCCTGTAACCCACCCACTTCAAACTTCACACTTCACCTCACATTGCTCTTGTTTGGTAAGCGAACGATTTGTTTACACTGATTTTGTTGTTGCCGCACACAATCAGAGGCACCGCCCAGTTTTTTTTCCCTGTTCATCCATAGTCAGAGCAATTCGCAATATTATTGAGCAACACAAAAAATAAATAAAAACAAGTAAAAAAGAATTTAGAGAGACAGCTCGACTGGAAGATGCCCTGAACGGGGAAAGTTATCGATAAAATGAAATGATGTTGATTTTCTTTTGGTGAGCGAGAGATTTTGGAAGTCTCCAGTTTTAGATAGACAGCCGGATGTGATGAATCATTTCGATTGTTCATGCTGATCAAGAATAAATATATATATTGTGTGGTTGCCAGTTGCATACAGCTTCAGTATACTCTTTTTACACCGTTTCAATGCGCTCATTAAAGTACACTTGTTGAACTTTGATTTATACTCTGGATGTGGTGGCCAAGTTTTGCTGTTTTTAGTTTTTTATTTTTATGCTATACGGACGTGGTTTTTAGTTATGTATATAAGTGTTTAACTCAACTATTTTAAACATTTTGAGGTGATTAAAGTGACTGATCGAATTGTTGCTTAATATCTGTATATGCCAAAGGCTCAATTTATTTTGTAGAGCACATCTCACCGGGAGAGCATTTAATCTTCGTCTCAACCAAGCCGGCTGTCTTTTTTCCCCAATTTTTGTATTTTTTTATTTAGCTTCAAAATACTTGAGTGCATTTCTATTCATTTTGTTGCATTTGCTTTGGACCGTCCAATGATAAATGTTCAAGTAATAAACTTTAGAAATGCCCATTGTAAGGCAGGCAGGCAGGCTGGAGGAGTGGTGGGTGGGAATGCGGTTACCACTTGCGCTCGTTACTTCCCCTACAATTCTCAAGTGTTAAAATCTTTCGTTGTGGGGATATACATACATATATTTCCCCTACACTTATTTGGGCCAAAAAGTGCGCTCGAGAATGAGAGCCGTGTGTGTGTGAGTTGATGATGACTAAGACAAATTGTTTTCACCGCATGTGTCAGCCACCAGTGTGTTTAAAATAGTTGAAATATGGCACGTTCGAAAATATATAGTCCAGTTGTTTTCTAAACTTAAGCACTTAACGAAGTTCTCCATCAACATTAGCATTAAGTACTTGACGTAATCACGTTTAGTATAATTGATGTGACCAACAAACAGGTGGGCTGGTAATTAAATCTTAAAGCACTCACCTTTCAAGCAATTAAAAAGGGGGAACCTGAATTATTCCCTTACATCGAATCACTTGCGCATTATTCCCTGTTTTTTTCCATACCATTCGTAGTATAACTACTAAGCTTTAAGCTACGTTCAGTTTGTTAATTTCAGTTCATTTTTTACAACGTCCGTTCTGAAGTTAATTATCAATCATGTGTCTCAAGCAATTTAGTGCAGTCATTGATAGGAGACGATAAAAACGAGTGACGCTTATGCAACATGGCTCTGACAAACTTTGAATATAATGATGAAGTCGAAGCCGATGTCAAAGTCGATGTCAAAGTATAAGTACTATATAAGTACAAAATGCCATAGAGGAGAGAGACCCATTTAAGAAAAAAGCGACTACAACACTTGACTCACATTTATTGCGCAAAAAATTATATGCATACAGCTTGAAATGGCAGCAAGAAAGTTTCGTTTTGTTGCGTTGCCTCCCTCATAAGCCAGCAGCACTCAGTGCAGGAAATAGCGTTTAATGTACATAATGCATATATATATATATATATATATATATAAATATATATTGATAAAAACTGAAGAGAAGTTTACTGTACTTGTCGTTAAAGAGTTGAGAGCGTGTCGAAAGATGTTTAACACCTCAAAACTTAAGATCAAATTAAATATGGTACACTTGATAATTATTTTTACCATTGTAGAGCGTATAACAATTTGGTTGTAATGTTTATAACACATTTTAGGGCAGCATGAACAGTTGGAGCAGGCCTGATCAGATCATTATATCATCTACCTCCTATAGCAACAATCGAACGAAAGTTGAGTATGAAAAATTTTTTAGTTTACCAAGATTTCCAAAGCATATGCATAAGCTATGCGTGTTATAAGCAGGTAATAACTATGACTTAGGATACTCACCGGTCTATCGATAGGACATTGTATACAAAGAAACGAAATATCTAACTAAACTGATAATAATAATAAAATCTATAACCCGCCGCTATATCCTATACCTTTCACAGAAACAATCAGTCTTTTTTTTTAAGGGGTATCTTAACTTCGGAGTGCCTCAGAAAACAGTTCTATCTTGTTTTTGCTGCATATTGAGTGACACGAAATGCGCTGTGCTCATCTCCGGCACAATACTGTCTGGCAACATTTTGGGTTCAGCCCCTTTGCTGTTGCTGATGTTGGTTGACTGCTGCCCGTTGACATGCCTTTGGCACTTTGTCAGCTTTTACGTTTTGCTTGCGTTTTGGCGACAATATTTGAAGTACAACTTTAGGTTTAATATATTTTGCTAGCAAGAAATACAATTTTTTTAAAGTTTATTTTGAACTTGAAAAAACTCGTTAGAAAGACTCTTTAGTAAGGGTATGTCGCATTCGATATTATTCACTTTCGTTGCACTCTGACACTGCAGCATTTAATTAAAGTTGATCATGCTGTTGTCGCTTTTTTGCTGTTGCTGTTATAAAATTGCGTTTTGCGGTGGTCATTGTTGCAGTTGATACTGGTCTTGCTGTTGCTGGTTAATTGAAGTGTCATTAATTTGTATGCACCAACATAATTACACATAATTATGAATAAGTCATAAGCCATTTTGTTGATTCTGAAAAGGGTTTCGTGTATCTCCTCCTCTTTTTGTCGACGGGAAATTTTTTTCGGTTGCTGGTTGCCCCATTCACAGTGACCCGCTTCGTTGACCCCACTTACTCATTTCCCATTGTTTTTTATTATTATTATTTTGCTTTTATTATTATTTTGTATAGTTTCAGTTGCGCGTGAGTGATTTACATGCTTTACACGTAGCTGCGGGAGCCCACCTATCTTTGGCTTTTCATGCGGCTCGCGGGTGAGCACAATTTTCTCCATGCTGCCAAAGCAAATAAGTTGGAAAACTCTAGTCGAGAGAGCTCGAACAGGAGTTACCCTTGATGACATGATAGACTTGCTGTTCAAGATTGATTGATTTTTTTTTATCAATAATATACATGATAAATGATTTGCACGGCTATATCTTTACAATTGTATATTTTATTGTCTTTGG
This sequence comes from Drosophila nr. perissopoda 5 BK-2023a, assembly GCA_035044105.1. Classification (NCBI taxonomy): domain Eukaryota; kingdom Metazoa; phylum Arthropoda; class Insecta; order Diptera; family Drosophilidae; genus Drosophila; species Drosophila nr. perissopoda 5 BK-2023a. The sequence goes on from JAWNMK010000341.1 coordinate 5,830,533, forward strand.
AAATCGATATGTGATCTGCGTATGGTAAACGAGAACTTATATTCCAAATTTGAAGTCTTCAGTTCTTATTGTCGCAATTGGATAATTCGAGTCTGCTTTTTATGCTGGTTAAGAATATATATATAATTTATGGGATTGGAGCAGCTTCCGTCTGTCAATTGCACAAATTTAGCACAACTTTAATATACCCTTCTACCCTAATTTTTAATGATATTGGCGTATCAAAATAAATGAATAAAAAACAAATTAAAAAACCTCCATTACAATATCTTCTCATGTGCATTATGTTCATTTTGTTTGTTGTTGTTGTTGTTGGTTAATCTTTTGACTTTTATTTATTTACATTTTTTGTTGGGAACACTTAATTTGCTGAGGTTTGTTGAACTTCCTGTGGCGTGTTCTAGTTAGTTTAATGTTTGTCATTAATTTGATGATGTTGGTGGGTTCTTTTTAGTATAGTAGTACTTTGTTTTTGAGATATTCCCTGAGCTATATTTCCCTCAGATCAATCTCTTTACAGACTCTTGGTTAAATGATCTAATTAGTTGTCTACTTGTTTCATGAGGCGTATATTTTCTGATTGCTGGATTGCTGCTTGTAGGCTGATATATATCCACCAGAGTCTAATCCAACCTGACGCAGCAATATGTTCGTTGCAAGTTTGCCTATTGTAAACTAAAATTGGCAACATCCTCACACCGTATAATTCTATGCTCTTAACCAGAAACCCAAGCTATCTCCCTTGCGAAGCAAAAGTCACGTACCGACTCAAAAATTGACTTCACACAAGAGCAGCAACAGCAGCCGCAGCAGCAAAGCCCGTTAAATTGATTTTTGTGGCAAGTAAATAATCAAATAAACTTTTGCCATTCATCGTCGTCTTTATATAATATGAGAGCGGCGCCAGGCACAAAGCTCCAAAACCGAAAAATCAATCTTTGCGCTTGGCCCCATCAAAAGGAAAACGCCCCAAAAAATGCAGTCATTAGTTTTGAAAAAAAAAAAAATAATATTAATAATGAGAACAGAGGCCCAGCAAAACAAAAGTCAAAAATTGAAATTTTTGTATATATATATATATATATATATACATATTTGTTATATGCATGCATATATGGCGTAAAGTTCATGACCACCAACACAACTACTTAGTCATGTTTGGAGTCGTGGAGCGGATTGGCATTGTTTCAACTGCAACATAGTGCCACATTTCTGCGCATATTTCTGTGTTTCTGTGTGTGTGTGTGTCTACCTGATGAGTCGCATCAATCAGCGCTGCCATTGTCTGCACTTGAAATCGATTTTTAAACAGGCTGGCAGCTCAGCTTGGCTCAGACCTAACCAGACCAGGCCAGGCCAGGCCAACATCAGTTAGGCAGGCAGGCAGGCAAACATAAAAGCCTAATGATCAGCGCCAGCGATTGAGTTACATGCAGCAAATCTCTGACGATCTGACTGGATCGCAACTTTCAACTCGCAACGCTGCTGCCGTCTCGTGCCTTCCTCTTAACTGTCCACAGTTAATCACGAACTGGCCAAAAAGAATGCCGGATTAAGTCAAGAGAGAACCAGTTTTTTTTTTTTTAATTCATTTTTGTTTTTTTTTGTTTGCTGGAGCGCCGGCACTGAACTACCTTTGTTTGTTGTTATACCCTAGACAGAGGGGGTATGATGGGATTGGACATTAGTTGTGAAGTAGTTTCTTGGTTGATATGTCTTATTATGAACATTAAAGCAGCGTATAAGAAATTTCTATATGAAATTATTGGCGCTTAAAGTTATTTTCTGGATAATCTTTTTAACCAGAAACTGTAATTTGTAAAAAGGCTCCATTAAAATTGATTGATATTTCGAATTATAGAGTGAGACATGCAGCAAGGAGTGAAAAGAGGGAGGAAGAAATATGTATACTGGCAGAGAAGACATCTCGGCTTTAATTGAAAAATATATTAAAATGAAAAATAAATAAAAATAAATAAAAATAAATAAAAATAAATAAAAAAAACTAAATAAAAATAAATTTATATTCACTTCTGTTAAGTTATAAATTTCCCATTATAAATAATATGTAAATAAATTTTAGAGAACCCATTAGGAAACAACTATAAATATATCCATTTTATTTAAATTTATTTTTCCACCCTTTTTATTACTTTTTTTTTTATTAGAAGTAACAATTAAGCCACCAAAAATCCTATTTAAATTATATATATATTTATATTTGTTGATGCAAAATGGTGGAACTGAAATGACATAATTAATAAGCAAAATTTAATATATTTTTTTTGAGGCAACTCAATCCACAGGATATTTCGTCTAGGTTTTTTTATTTTCTTTTATTTTATTCTAAATATTCTTTGGCTTTAGTTTTTTTTTTTTTTTTCTTTCTTGCAACTTGTTAACATTCAAAAGGATGCAAAACAAGTTCAACTTTCGTGGTGAGATTATTAAACTAGGCTTTTGGGGTTGGCACTAAGAGCATTGAAACTTCGACTTTGCAGCATAGTTTAGCACTTTCTTGGTTTGTTTTTGTTTTTATTGTAAATCAAGTTTTGCAGTTTTGGAGTTGTGTGTTGGTTGGCGCTGCTCGATGTTTGTTATTCTGCGGAACGTGGCGCAACTCGTTTTTTTTTTTTTTTTTTTTTGTTTTTTTTTGGTCTTGAGAGTTGCTTTGGCTGCTTGAGCTGCCTGGCATATTTGTTGCCTACAACAACAACAGTCAACAAGCAAAACGTGCACGCCAAAATATGCAACTGCAACAAGAACCGCAACATGAGCAGCAGCAGCAACAGCGGCAGCAGCAAAAACAACAACAATTGCAACAATGGACAGCGCCTTGGGGCGCGTCGTCATTCCGTCTAGCTATGTTTTGGTTGACTTGTTAGTTGCTTTTTTGGTTTTTAGGGTCGGCACTCGCTCGCCTTGGCTATCTGCCAATTGTTTGGCAAATTAACAGCGAAAAGGAGTTGGCAGCAACACATACACACACACAGACACACACACACACACACTCCCACACCCGGCAATGTTGCTCCTGCTGTTGCGTGTTGTCCTTCTTCAGCTTCTTCCTCCTCCTCGTCCTCCTCCTTTTTCTACTTCTACTTCATCTGCGCGCAAAATGTTGCCAAACATTTAAATATGCCTTTGTTTGGATTTCCAGCTCAAATGAGCTTGTCGTGGCCAAAAGTTGCCGCCGCCAGTTGCTTTGGCGTCTTCTGCGTTCCACGATAATCTGCTGCATGCCACGTTTGTTGTTGTTATTGTTATTTATGCACCCTGGAGCAACTGAACTTAAGCCGGGTATACACGCCAACTGACTTCTGCTTCTTGCTTATGCAAGTTTAAGTACAAATTTGATAAATCTTTGAGAGCCTTTGAAGGCCGGAACATCAACAAATCTAAAATGAGATTAAAACTTTTCTTTTTACTTACAAAAACTTAGGATGTGGTCATATTTAATTATTATGTGGGCTATACGACTTTTATTCTAATGCAATTTTTCTGGCTTGGCTAAGATTAATTTGTATTAATAGATTTTTTAAGTATTTTATTTAGCCGGCTTGATGGTAATAAGCGTTGAGTCTTTGCATTATTCCGTGTGCAAAACTTATTCATAGCGCTTATACGAAAAATCTGTCGCTCGAGTCCCTCTGCAGACATGGTTGTTTGGTGTTGTTTAGTCCAGTAGTAGTCCGTCCTCCCGCCTTATAAATTCTTCTACTATTAATCTCTCTGTGCTATCACTCTTTCTTTGAGATCTACGGTATCACAACGGGCGAAAACTGGCCTAAGTTTGCTGATCTTAGTCGGCAACAGTTAAATCCTAACCTAACCCAAGTATTTTATTATTATTATTATTATTATTATTAATATAATTTTTATTATTATTATTATTAATATAATTTTTATTATTATTATATATATATTATTGTTATTATTAATATTATTATTATTAATATTATTATTATTAATATTATTATTATTATTATTATTATTGTTGCTATTTTTATTATTATTATTTTTATTTTATATTATTTTTATTATTATTTTTTTTATTAATATTATTGTTATTTTTATGATTATTATTAATATTATTATTATTTTTATGATGATTATTATTAATATTATTATTATTTTTATTAATATTTTTGTTATTACTTGCACTCTTGTGCAGACTTTTACAGGGTATTTCGCTGATTGGCATATTTTAGTTTTAGCTCTTCGGTTTGTTATGGCTTTGGCTCTTTGTTAGTGGCAACGTCTTGCGCCTTGGTTTAGTGCGTTTATCTTCATTATGCCATTGAATTTATTCATGCATCCATATTTAGTTAAATTACATGTTCGCGATAAGCTGAGCTCCGATCGTTTTCTCAACCGGACGAACCCAGACCACAATCCAAATCTTTCATCCCAGTCCCAATTCAACTCGAACTTCAACTTCGATTGCAACACTCAACACTCGTCTGTTTAAACTAATTAGTTGAGTGTGTTATTTTGGCCCCTTATTTTGGTTTCCCGGAAAGTCTTTGCGCCGATCTCTTCGCGTACGTACTTACCAATTAGGCAACCCAGTTTCGCCTGCATTAATTCTATCCAATTACATTATTAAATTATACAACCGGCATAAAAGCGTTTTTCTTACTCATTTCTCGTTTTTCTTTTCAGGTGAGCAAACCACTTTCATTTTGGACAGCTGCAGCACAACTTAACTTCATTTTGTGGACAGAACTGAGTAAATATTTGCATTTCTAAGAAACTCTCGAGTGTTTATTTTTGTGTGGCAAATTGTTAGTTTGTGGCTCTACGACTTAAGCTTTAATGTTACTGCATCCTTTCCTTTGCTGGATGCGTTAATGCGTTTGCGATATGCAGCGCAATGATGAGATAGATGAGCTAATGAGTAAAAGGTCTTGGAAAAATGCATTCACAGGTGTTATTATGGATATGGCTTAAGGAAAACTCAAGTTTATGGCGATTGAAGAAGAGCAAGAACAGAATGCAAAAAAAAACTAACTGAGATATGTTTTCTTTATTTAAAAAATATGTATTTGGAAATTAAATTGAAAGACAGAATTATCGAATAATTTGAAGTCATAAAGTTAAAAAATATGTTTAAAATAGAAACTTTTAAGAAATTATTTAAATGGTTTTATGGAAAAGTTAGTTTTAATATATATAATACATAGTCAGTTAATGAAAAGTCTGAAAGTTTCTTGCTGCTTTTCCGTTCACCAATCGGCCACAAAAGTGACATGAAAGCTGCAAATGATTTTGGCCATGCATTTCCAAAACGATTTCCACTTCTTTAGCCGAAATGATATTGTGGACACAGAGGAAAAATAAAAGTAAAGAAAAAAAAGGAGAACTAAAATGAAAATCACTGCAGCGTCGTCGACAACTGGCTGAAAACCAAAATGTCAGCAAGTTTTCAGTTGCATTTCGTCTTTGGGGCTTCTGACGATGCTGCTTTTATTTTTATACGACTATATATATATATATATATATATATATATAGTGTATGTGTATGTTATCTACATGCATATAAATAGATAGCAGTAGTATTCGCTTTATAGGTTAACTGCTTTTGCTTTGGCTGACTTCACCTTTTTACGCTCGATCGGTTCACAACAAAAAACTATATATATATATATATATAGTGAACTATGAAGGCAAGAACAAGTCGCTCGAGTGGCGTAACAATAAATGTGAACGAAGCTCAGCGTATTATACTTTAACGCTACCAATAAAACAATAAAATATTGACTTATCTCTACACTGCAAATCAATTGCAAAAACCAAGTAGAAGTTGAGGCAGCCAGCACAAAACTTGGCCCAAAACGGAAATAGACGGTCTGCCGGCCAGTGAATGGCAATTGCTTGGCTCTCAGTGTTTGTTGTTGTTGTTCTTCTTCTTCTTGGTATTGTTGTCGTTAAAGTTTTGCAATTAAAATGCCATTGAAGTGTTGGCTATATTGTTGTTAGAACAGCAGCTTTTTATTCTTTGGTTTTCGATGGCTTTAATAAGCCAATGGCCTGAGCCATGTTACCAGTTCAATCACAAAAAGTTGCCCAACAGCATTTGGTCATTTGACCTTAGCTGCTGTCGATGATCTATCAAATGGCATTAGAAAGTCGTTGTTATAATATGCTTTTAATTTCTAGATATCTGTTTTTGTTTTATTTTTGTATAGAATATTTTAAGATTGTATTGTTTTCATTAATTCTGATAAGGTGGAAGAGTATAGGGTCTGTCAGGCTGCCTGTTCGCCTTTTTATGACACCCTAGAAAGGCTTCAAACTCGAAATATATATTCGTCTATGCCCAAGATGTTCAAATTGGGGGATTACGTTGAGAAATCGATAAAAACGATAAATTCCAATGGATAAAACATTTTAAATCTCACAATTTGGAAGCTAGATTAATCAAATTTGGAGTGTGGATTGTTGCTGAAGTACTTGAATATGTATATTTATACGAGAGCCAGTATATATATATATATATACATATGTATATATATATCTACATACGTTTTTCCCATCCACGCCGGCCTCAGCCGCTACTCCAAAAATATCTGTATTGTGTGCAATCTGTGAGCTAGAGTCAATAAGTTTGAAGAAAAAGTTTGCCTCGCTCAGTTCCGCTTCTAAATATCCCGAAATCCTGCAGTTTCCACATTTAAGGTGTTGAAGTAAATAATTTATTAACAGAGTATTTCACATTCGATTACGCCCGACCGCAACTCTCTCATTAAATTCTAAATCTCGATTTGTCAGCTTAATTTTGTCAAGAAGCGTTTGACAGAATATGCAAAGTTATTGACAAAATTCATTATATTCTGAGTAAATGTATGCTTTAATTTGTGTGTCTGCAAAGTTATGCTCCAAAGTATATGTGCTACATGGTCATGAATAGGTAACATTTGAAGTAAACTGATCTCAAAAAATGGCTGTCTGAAGCAATTAACATTTAAAGCGTTAATTAGAAATAGTTCGTAGTTAGAGCATAAACAATGGTATTGCAGCTAATCGATAATTGCTTTGCAACGAACAAGCACAGGTTCGTGCAGCTTTCTCGAATTGCAGCTTGTTAAACAGATTTGCAACAGTCGCTAAGCCATTTTGACTGCAGCAAAACAAACATGCAAGTATCAAACTCATGTAGCATACAGCAGCAGCAATAGTAAATGAGAGGCAGGCAGAGCGCAAAAGTTAGCTGAGTGATTGGGTGTGTGAAATAATATCCATCAATGTAGTAATGTGTACGTAAACTTGATGGCACTGCTAAACAAAACGGCACTTGCCCCATTTTCCCGCGTTTTTCCGTTTCCCATTGCCATTTTTCCTTTTTTACATGGCTGTCAACGCCAGCCAGCGACTGCGACTGCTGCAGTGTGTGAGAAATGTAACAATAATTGAAATTTAATAGCCACGACGACAGACGCTCGCTCGCTCTGCCACAAGGGGCAACATCATAAAAAATAAAGTTGCAAGCCCGAGTCTCGCGAATGCCTGCAGGCAGTATACTGCCAAAGTGGAAGGAGCAAAAACTCATTCACTTTTACTATTCATAGGCACAGCAAAAGAAAAAAAAAATGAAAAAGTAAAAAATTATAAAAAAAGATGCTCACACGTCGGCGAAGTTGCCGCTGGCTGTGGCTCAAAACAAAAGTAGGTCAAAAGCTGCAAATGATATTTGTACTACTTGGTTTCAAGATGCTCTGTGCGGACATTCATCCACCCACAGCAAACTTCATTTATGCCCCACACAGTAAACTTCATTTATGCCTCTTTATATTAAAAAGAAAACCAAAACTGCATAATCATCAGAAATCTCAACAACAACGTCATCTCACCATCAGCAGCCTCAGTTCAGATCAGCTCATGCAGCAGTCATTAAGACGCTGAAATGTGCTTTTATTTATGAAAAAAGAAGAAGATGATATATTAATGTATATATCACATATGTACACAGATTCATATATGCATGCTCCTCCTTTGAGTACGTGTCAAATTTAACAACTTGATTTTTTTATTTGAATTTGTGTTCGCTGTCAAAATGCGAGCGATGCCATTGAACTTTCATTGGGGTCGTTTCGCTTAATAATGCAATCGGTAAATATTAACAAACACCGGCTGCTGTGTCTGCTGTCTGCTGCCTGCCGGCGAATACACTTCAAAAGATCGAACAGCAGCAATTAGCACATGACCGCTAAATAACCGCATCTCAAGTAAAAAAAAATATATAAATAATAAACATTCATTCAGGTAAGCAGTGCCACCTTCTCCCCCCAAAAAATACCTGTTTCATGAGCCATGTCACATTTTGAAGTCATACTTGGCTAGCGGTTTTAATTCAATGTGCTCTCTTGTTAGACATGTTGGCAAGGCGAAGGTCAAAACACCTATAAATTTGACATACAACCAAAAGCCAGCAAAACGAACAAGTTATGTTAGCTAATGCATTTAGGAGTAGTTAATAAATAAATGGGCGTGATAGTCATAACCGTGAATGGAATAATTGTTGGGAAATTACAGTAATTAAGTAAGAAACTACGAATAATAAAAAATACACTTGCAGACCGAAGTCGAAATTGCTATTTAAAAAGGCTATATGAAAAGTAAGGGAGGAACATTATATACATATATATATGTATTATATATGGTGGGTTTCGTTTGAATTACTTGGTAATCGAAAAAGTTTCTCGTATATAAAAATTAACTTTCGAACGTTTGTTTAAATGAGATGTTTAAAATATAGTAGCTCGTTTTTTTATCAATAAACGAAGAAATAGACGGACAGACTCGGCTGATCAAGATGTATATAGATGTCTCTTTAAATACGTTATAAAACAATGACTACAAAGGCATTAAAAATCTATTCAAATTCTATTATTCAAACCATTACAACTGGTTGCATTGCTGGCTATAATCACATGCCTTGTCGCTCTATCAAAAATCGCATAAAATGGCATTTACTTGGAAATAACGTAACTTACTAATTTGCCATTAGTTATATCACGGTATATTATTATAGTCGGACTAACTAAGTATAGACCAAGCACATCGAATACAAATAGTTTGAAATGTAAAATAATTTGAAATTCAAATTGTTGTTGTCAGCTCATTAAAAATAACTGTCTGGGGAAATAATGCACTTGACATTTGCAATTATCGAATACGTCAAAAACAGGGCAATCTGACAATGATGGGAGATTAGCAAATGGAAAATATTTAAAAAATTACCTTGGCAACTCTGGCAAAACGAAATCGTTGCTTCTATTTGAAAAACTGGAAAGTGGAGAGAAAATACAAAAACAAATAGATAAATGTGTATGACATGAAAACGTTTCCTGTTTTCGACTTTACAGATGAGCATCATCATAATTAGCATTATGATTATGGGCGGCATTACGTTGTGTGTGTTGGGTGGGGGTGAATGGTTTTGCGTCTGCCACATTTCCTTGCCACATTATTAATATGCACAAGTCAAAATAAAGTTGGAACACCAACAAAAAAATTTTTAATGAAAGCTTTATTAGGTTTTATGAAAACATCAACAGCCGTCAGCAACTTTAGCTTTGCTTTTCCCCCCACACCCACCCCTACCTCCCACAGCTTGTAAGTTTTTTTTTTTTGGTAAGCGTAGGGTGGTGTGTCGTGGGGTGGGGTGGGTTGGGTTGGGTGTGGGGTGATTTGGTCAGCCAGAGTTGTCAGACTATCCTCGCTCCACTCGCCTGTAAATTGTATCAAAGGGGTTGCCATGGGGTCGTTGAGCGGGTTCATTGCGGGTCGTCGGTTAATTTATTTATGTGGCTTTTGGTGTTTTTTTTATAGCTGGTTTTTTTGTTCGTGCTCGTTGCTATGCATAAGTTTTGCTCCCGTTTTAAATTAATTAATTGACAATTTCAAACTGCTAAACTAATTTTTTTTTCGTTTGGCTTCATTTGTTTTTCTTCATGTTGCTTATTATAGTTATGCGCGTTTGTTAATTAATTGAATTAATTAAATGGCAAACAAGTTCAATGCGTTTGTTTCGATTTGCGGTTTTAATTGTGAATGCATTATTATTCACTTATATAACTCTTTTTTTTTTGGTTGAATCGCACTGATTTGTCTATTGACATAATTTGTTAATTGGTTTGGTCGAAGTGCGGCTTAAGTCCAGTCAAGAGAAAAACAATTCATAAAATTAGCGCTCGTTGTGCATATTAATGGGAACTTAACACGTATCAAATTATTGCATTATAATTATCTTAGTAATTATTATTAAAGTACTGGCTCAATTTGCTGCCAGTATCATAATTATAATAAAATAGTTATTCACTTTTGATGACAGCAATCGATTGAAACCGAACATTTTATTTCGGAGCCTCAATCAAAAATTATTCATGGGGAAAAACTGTATAAAAAATGAATGAATATTAAATTTCTCAAATAAAAAACGGTTATGAGAGAATCAAATTTAAATGTAGTTTTATTATGAACTGACTATGACGAATTTCGCATTCCCATGAAAATCAATTGGATTTTTTATGTTTTGCTGGTAACAAGAAAATTCACTTTTTAGTTGAATTTTTTCCATTTTTGTGGAATAGTTTTGACATTTACAGCAATACTCGTGCGAAGGTGGCCGCGCCCCATAAAATAAATACATCAAAATGTCATTTAGATATCAGGAAATTCAATTAACCATCGAGTTTGATAACAATGGCAATGATATTGATGAAAATGGCCAAAGGCCGACCGACTGCTTATCAGCTGTATGAGGGCTGTACTGGAAAACAATTTGCAGCCACAAGCACGGGTGCATTCTAATTAAGCAATTTAATTATATATAGTGAGTCAGTTGGCATTATAATCAAATATATGGCCCATGTGGGTAGTTGACATCAGCAGGTCGAGTGCAGCAACATCATTTCCAATTTCCCATATCCCATATCCCATATCCCACCCTCGACATGAAACGACGATGGCCAGCAAAGAGTACAAGGTGACGAAACTGGCACAGGGTGTGTGGACAGAGATGTGAGATGTGGGGATATGGGATATTGAGAGGGTTGGCTTCGATTCTCGACTCTAGTCGGAGATGACAGCAGCCACTCAATGTCCCATACAATACGTGCGAAAAATGTGATAGAAAGAAGGAAAATTGTTGAAAAACTGTGAACAGCTGGTCACCAGCAATGGTTGTCGTTGAGGGTTGGGTTCGGTTGAGGGTGTGGATTTATGTGGTCGAATGTCTGGCAACGTGACTAGATGCCGACTGGCTGTACACTTATCCAAGGTGTTGTTTGGTTAGTTGGTTGGTTGGCAGCACACTGCGGTTTTCCACTGGGTTTTCCCCAGCGACTATGCGTCCGGATACACGCGCCGACTGCAAACGGATGTAATTAAGGATTTTGCGTGCCAAAAAGAAAACTCAACGCACAATTTGCCACTACTACAATTGTTGGTTGAGTAAGCGGAACTTGGACACGACGTGGACTCAACAATTTTGTGAGGGTGTTTGCGTGTGGATGGATTTTAGTTTTCGGTTTGACTATGCCTTGCCTTGAATTTTCACTGAGTATTATTGTACTTCATCAAATCGTTTGTCTCTCTTATTTAGTGCCCCTAATGTGCTCAGTGTGTGTGTGTGTGTGTGTCTTACAAATGGGGGTAGGTGGCATGTGATTTGCTTCTCATGCTAATTACATGCACATCTGTAGTTCGGATCAATTGTGACTAATGACAGGTACAAGGCGTGACAGGCGTACATTTAGTATTGCAGAATCAGCGATAGTGATGACATTTATTGTATCGATAGTCGATGTTATCGATATTTGTGCAAAATGTGTAGAGTATATGTATATATATCTTGGTCAGCCGAGTCAGTAGATCCAAACGCACAAATCTTAAAGACTTAAAAACGGAAATAGAGGCTCCTCCATACTCCGAACAAGTTATTTTGTCGTTTCCTGAATATCGATAAATATCAATTACCGATAACAATAAAGAAGCAAGCAATATCTAAGACATACACGCCTCATGGTAGCCAATGAGTTGAGTTTGGAGTCGCTTCTAGTTGAGTTCGCTCGACTAAATCATTACAATTATTATTTTTAATTTATTTCACTTCATTTTCTATTATACTGTTTTATCCCTTAAGCGTCAAGAATAAGAGAGAAAAAAAAGGCAGTTCAAAATATGCATCCAAAGAAAGACCCAAGATAAATAAGTTGCCTGTCAACGTGCTCTGATTGCGTTTGGCCATCTGCTCGTTAATAATTCTAAGCATGCAATAACTTAAACCAAATCCCAATCAAAATCACAAAATCACTGTTAAATTAATTTTGTGAACCCAAACCAACTACAAAATCCTTTAAGTAGGGATGCCCGACGCACAAAAAGAAGCAGAAAAACAACAACAAAAAATCCGTTTTATATGCAAGAGCAATAACGAGTTTGCTTGTTTTTCGCTACGTTTTAAAGATCTTCACTAATTTGGGCAAATCAAATAAACAAGCAAAACCGAATAATGTAATTTATGGACAATCCGCACAAATTTATTCACAGCACAGGCAGCAGACTAACCGACGACTTGCTCACTAGCCAGACTAATAACCGTCCCAAATCCTCAAGGGAGCAACAAACAAAAAAAAAAAAAAAAAAAACGAAAAAGAGCAGAAACAAAACAGTTGTCGCGAGTGTATAATAAAATAAATGGCAACAACATGCACATCATAAAATAACTATATATATACTTAAGATTAACGACAAACCAAAGATGACGACGCGCCCTGAATTTCTACGCAATTTAACTTTCGCATATAGCGAATAACCAGAGTTGGATTGGCATAATAAATGCGATAACCGGGCTAGCGTGAAGGAATACGTTAAGCCAACAAGCTGAAGCGTTCTAGTGCTTATAATAACGTATGTATATCAAATATATATATTGATATGCTTGTCTCTAAAACACATTCTGATAGCCAATACTCGACGATGCTCAAAAAAAAAAAAAACGAGACAAACAAAACCCAACACAAAAAAAAAAAAAAAAAACGTTGACAATATTAAACCAATAATGTCTTAGACTTTTGCGACTGTTCGCCAATGTCCCAGCGCAAATACTCTCCATGAGGTCATTTAGTTTATTTATTATATTTTTATTTTTAGCCAAGAAACTCATTTACTGCCGTACGCAGCGCAGCAAATGAAAATGGCCAAAAAAGAACAGTAAAAATCATTGGATTCGCCTGATGACTCACGAGGATATTACGAATCTATCATCCAAGCAATATCTTTTGCTCAATGCTGTAGTAGATTTATATATATATATGTATGTAATCAGCCTAATCAGTTCTATCATTCTTACTACCCACATTTGCATTGAATTGGCTTAATCAATTGTCGACATAAAAAACCGTTTATAAACAGATTTGGTATTTATGTGTTCACAGCGTAACAGGCTAAATTGTTTATCTGCCCAACTGTAATAATTATTGTTAAAAATAAATCTGGAGCTATTAGGTTTATATGATTTTAATTAGGTTTGTGTACTTGTCATTTTATTTTATTAATTGCTTATTCGACTTTAGTTACCAAATGACTGAAGCATGAAATTATTGAAAATTTTGTTGAAAATTTGTTAGTGTATCTCTGTGTCGACATTGTTCACATTTATGGCCAATTTTCATGGTTATTTTGGCAACATTTCGCACATAATCTGACGCTTTTCTGCTCTTCTTCCTCCAGTTGTTGTTGTTGTTGTTGTTGTTGATATAAGTACGGAGCTGATATTTCAGATGACAGTCTTGGCATTCTCAGGCCGGCCACATGTATGTAATGTAATCATGATTTTAAGCAGCTTTAATATAATGCCAACTTCTACTTCGTCCCACTACCCCACTAACCCCCCCGGCTGACTGGGGTCGTTTTAGACGGCGACTCGTGAAATTTTTATTATCATGTCGAAAGTTTTTGGCTGCCCATGTTATTTTGTGTTATGTGATAAAGATGAACTGGCCAGTAGATCTGACCCCACAAAGATGCAGCCGGAGCACTTGGACCATATGGAGTATGTCTTATACACGAGCATAATAAAAAGGATAGCTCTTGCTATTTAATGTAATGTGCGGAATTTAATCTTTGAAATTACGTGTCCCACAACGCACTTTGATTTTCTTTTCGTTTTTCGTTTTTGGGCTTTCCGTTTTCCTTGTCTTGTTTTCCTTATATTGTCATTTTTTATTTTGTTTTTTTTTTTTATGTTCGTCAAGATGTGACAACAAATTGGATTGTGATGTGCGTAATGAGCGGCATTTTCTTCAGACTGAAAGTTTTATGGATATGGATCTGCTTACAAAGCGCCTCAAAGTATTCCACAATTCTGCGTGCGCATTATGTGGCAAATTGCGTGAAAATCTCTTTGATTTTATGGGGGCCAACTAAAGTAATTGGCATTTGAAAAGAGAGACTGTTTACATATAAGCGTATTTATTGGGCAAATGATGAACTGCTTCCAATTTATGAAATGTTATTTTATTCGTATAACAAACACATACAAATTATTATATAATCTTTTGTTCTGCTCTTTTCTTTATTTAAAATCTTTGCTTGCGGGTGCAATTATTAATCTAATATTTCGTAAAATAACTTTGCCACAAATTGGTGACTCCAACCGAGTCTATTCTGTCGAGTCAAACATTTTGCTCTTCGAACAGCAAATATTATTTTAAAATTACATTTTCGTTTTCCAATGCTAGCTTTAAATATTTCATCATTTTATGTTGCACAAGCTTTGGCAAAAATAAAATGTACTCAATTCGGGAATTTACTGGTTTTTATTTACTTTTTCTTTTGGTTATTTTTGCTCTCAACTTAATTTACGTTTGCTCTTTTGTCAGTGAACTGCAAAGCGGCAACAACAGCAGCAAAAACAACAGCATGTTGCAGGTTGCAGGTTGCAGGTTGCATTGTACTCACAAAGTTTCCATTTCGTATTTCTTTTTAGCTACCTTGCGCTTCTATTATTTATCATTTCAAATATTTGTTAAATACATATTGCGAGTCAAGTAAATATTCACAGTGGCGAATAAAAATTGAGAGTGAAAAAAATGTTATTTATAACTAAATAAATGACGAGCTTGGATGTGATGATTGAAGGCCTTTTGCTTAGTGATGTAAATATACATATTGATCGTTCAGATAACTGGGCTCGAATAAAATGCAACAACTCGTTATTTCTCTAGCTCTGTCTCTATATATCTATCTATCTATCTATCTATGTATCTATCTATCTATGTATCTATCTATCTATGTATCTATCCATCTATCTATCTCACTCAATCATTCAGTGAGAAAGCCTTGACATAATTTGTGTCTCGTCTGATGAGTAAATACGTTTGTCTGTTTCACAGATTGATTTCCTCACATGCACATTCAAAGCCACGCGGATGCATTTTTGTATTGCTTTGCGACTTGTATATTTTTGTTGTGTTTATCAAGTTTCATTGTTGATCTAACACTTGTGCATATCAGTTTTTATGGGCGCCACCTTATTTATTTATTTATTTCTTTTTTTCTTTCCAAAGTCTTCACATGCGATAAGTCAGCTTAGCTGAGCATTGCGTTTGATTTTGTAAACAATTTACTTCGTTTGGCGTTTTGGTCTTCAAAATTCATTAGCTGCCCGGAGTGGAAAATCGTAATTTTCGTGTTGATTTCATCATATAAATAAATTTTATAGTTAATAGATGCAACTGTGCTGTAACTTGTTTTTGAATTACTTCAACTCCGCGGGCACTATTGGAAATTGTTGGAACACAATAAGCTCGTAAACTTTTCCTACTACACAGTTTCAGCGATCTTTTCTAAACAACCTAAACATTTTTGAACTGATTGCATTTTTTTTGTGAGTGTCCCCAATCATCCACATTTAATTATTTAATTTTACTGCTCTTCTTTAATTTCAAATATTAATTTAATATAATTTTGATGGATTTTTAGCTTATCGACGAATCTGTTAAACACATTCAAAACTTTTGTAATTTAACTGGAGCATATTTACTTATTTTCCAGTTTACTTACTAAAGAGTTTTACAAATTTCGCTAAATGGTTTTGGTTTAATTTTGTGCTTTGGGGTGGGTTTAATTTTGGTTTGTTTGCTAGTCAGGCCGACCAAAGATACCGCAAAATCCATTAGAAATTTTCAAACTGCTTGGTAAAAAAAAAGAAAATATAAGAAAAGAAAAGAGCAGCTGGCAACAGCAAAATACACGACGGCTAACAACAATAGCGAAATTAATCACACCTGGGAACTAAAATGTCAGCACTGTCATCCATGTCAACAATGCGGTTTATACAGACGCTTAATATTAGATTTGGTCAGAGCGAGACATAGAGAAAGAGATAGAGAAAGAGATAGAGATAGAGAAAGAGATAGAGAGAGAGATAGAGAGAGAGAGAGAGAGAGGGGAAGGATAGTGGGAGAGATCAGAGAGGCAGTCCTGCAAATGTCGAGGAGCTATACCGGCGGCAATTGCGTCTACTCCATCCTTGTGCGTTGACAAAGTGCGTCGTCGTCGCAATGTTTATTGTCAACCCGGGCCGACTGTGGGGCGCCTCAAGTGCCAGTTGTCGAGTGGGGCAAAGCACTTTAGGTGCGCTACGTGTTCTAGGCGCCAGGCGTGCGAGGCCTTTAAACGGCGTCGGGGAGGGGATTGGGTGGCGAGTGGCTCACACTTAATTCCTGTAGGTTAGACTAGAGATGGTCCTGGCCTGGCCTGGCCAGAACCGGCTTAGACTTTACACTTGTCTGGACATTTGATTAATGATGCTTACGTGTCTTCCACGCTTCTTCTTCACATTGTTGTTGTTATTGTTGTTATTACTGTTACATGGCATTTTTATTGTATTCAGTGTCATTCAGGGCTTTTTAATAACTGATTCCTTATGCCCGGAGTGCCTTTGGCTTAATTAAGTTTACATCTTGGGGTTGCTTTATTTGCCTTACACGCTTCGCCCTCCCCCCTCGCCCATGTCTCGAGTGCTTCAAAGTGGTTCCGGTCGCTGTCTCTGTGTGACGCACGCCAACTGAGTTATGTGTCTGCTGCACTGAGTCACCTGAGCCACAATTGCACCTGCTATTTTTTACTTCAATTAATTGTGTCTGTTGTATCGATAAGATAACCTACACCATCTACACATTGACTTTATTGATAAGCTTGCTGTTTGCTTAAGGCCCATTCATAAGGTGTGTATAGATTATATATAAAAAAGTTGCAGCATATATAGTTAATAGTATAAGCAACATAATAGTAATGGAACTAATCTTTCTGCCCATATATAATATATCAAATTCAAAACTTAATTCATGTACTTTATTATCATTATTATATTGAATTCTTGAAGCGCTTCCGAGCTAAGCACAGGGTATCATCGAGTCGAGTTAGTGACACAACATTTATTAATTATTGAACACGTATTCATAATTGTCAGCTAATTGGCTTGTCATCTGTTCAGCTAATCAAAGGTTTTACTGTTTGTCATTAGCAGCATTTTTATGTCTGTTTCTAATTAATTTAAGTTGCATAACAAATGCAATTACATAAATTGATTTTAGTGCGATGCAGACATGAATGTCGGACAACAACACACACACACCCACACACACACACACATAATCACACAGCCACACCCAGACCCACACAACTACATGCATTTTTGTACTTGTTTATGTGTGCAACACCTGATGGCGCCCTTTTGTAATGTCGTATGCGTTGCAGTTAAAACGTAATTGGCTTGTTTCTTCAACCAGTGTGTGTAAGTATGTTAATATGTGTGTGTGCCACATGTGCAACACGCAGTACTCTGCATTAATACTGGCCACATTGAAGTGAAGTCTTTGTTGTAGTTGAGGACACTCAAATTCTAGTTCCAAACGATTTTTGCATACTCCTGTTACCATTTTTTGTGATAGGAGATAAAAATAAAAATTTCGAAAAATTAGATAGGTTCAGAAAAAATGTCTTTAAAAATGTAGCCTTAAGTACGAGTTCGTTTGCATATTAAAATACAGGAAAATGGCTTAAGGTGATAAGATGATCGGATATGTAATGATGATTATTTTGCATAGTTTATGCTTATATCACTAAGCAGACAATACATTGTCTGTTGTATTGTCAGCTTGTCAGCAGCTTTATTTCAAATTCGAAATCTGTATTTTTAAAGGTATGGCTGAACTATTTAGGCATATTTGCTTAGCTGATACAATTGTTAGCACATTCTTCCCGGCATACCTCTGTGGCCAAGATCAACTATATAAGTAGGTTAAAAACTTCTTGGTGAATTCACTTAATAACAAAATCTATTAGTTTACTTTGCTCACTGTTGCTACAGTTCGATTTGTAATCCGTTTATTAGATCTATCCGAATTTGTGAAAATTATGTACAATCTACTGCTAAGTTTTCACATTCACTTTTTTTTGGCTGACAAATACAGCATGGGGTCAAAATAATGATGGTAGCAATGCGATAAACTCGAATAACTTTTCATTTATACTTTCGACCACAAAATACTCTTTCATTTGGCGATCCCAAACTTCATTTTTTCTCTTCTCTCGCTCTATAAAAAATACTTTGCTTATCTGCAACTCAGTCAGTCGTTTTGCTCTCGTTTTTGTTAGTCGATCACATTTAACTTGTTGTCGCTTCGAGTATTTGCACAAAACCTAATAAAAACGCTAACGTCGTAAAAATTATTATTGTTTTTTTATTTATCAAACATAAAGCTATCAAAAACTGAAAATGCAAACAAGGGACTTTAACCCAATTAAGATTGTACATTTTGTGATGTATGCATATTTATATATATACATTAGTTATATATGCTTTGTATATGTATATAAATATATTTTTTTGTGTTCATTTAAATATATTTTTAACAATAGTGCACTTAAGAGTACAAGTTACAACGAGTTATGGATTAGTTTATTTATTTGGCGAGCTTGTTATTATTTAAAGCGAATGTTTTGAATTTTTAATCGTCTAATTTTCTCACTTTTCTCCTCCCTCTCCCACACACACTCTCTCACTGTACATTTATTTCTCTCTCTTTCGCTCTCCCCTTTGATGTCGTCATTCGCTGTCGGCCTGCACTTGAATTGCACATTTGCCTGTCAAGTGCATGTTTGTTGTTGTTATGGTTGTTGTTGTTGTGGTTGTTGTTGTCGCTGTCGCGGTTACTTTGTGCAAAATTGAAAATAATTAAACTAGAAATTAGTAGAGCGTAACTGTGAGCCCGACTCCTTTGTTAAACAGGCCACTTTCGCGCTTACATTTACGTGGGCGTGGGGCTTTTTTTTTTGTTTTGTTGGTTTACGGCAGTATGTTTTATTATTTTGCTGCAACAAGGTTGTTTTTAAAGTGTTGACTTAATTACAGCGAGTGTACGTGTGGGTGTTTGTGTGTGTGCTGTGTGTGTGTGCTTTACACACGCTCACTCGTTCTGGAAATTTCTTCTTTTTTTTTTTGTCAAGTGCCCACAGTTTTATAAATAGCTTAAGCGTCTTATCAGCTATTTAGTTTGGTTTTCATCTATGTGTACTTTTATTAGTTAGTTTAATATTCTCTTGACAGTTGGATTATCTTTTATCTTTTCATTCCTCGCTCTCTGTCTCTCTCTTTCTCTCGTGAAAAGTAATTAAGTGATATTTCATAATATGGCAACAGAAAGCAGCTTAAAAATCAACATGAATACATTACGCTGAGAAAATCCCACAATCTTAAAACTGATTTAAATTTTGTGTTTTGTTTTGTTTTTCTTCCCTTTTAATGATGCAAACGATTGAAGCGTCATTAAAGCCCAAGTACTCGAAAGACTTAGCAATTAAATACAGTTTGAAGAACATTAAGCAAAAGGTTATTATGGCCTTAAGGCCTTTGGGAAAATTTATGTGCAGACAAATTATGTTAATGCACTGTAAAAGTATTTTGGAATATATTTGCATACAGATATCAATGTTTCAACTTGATTTGTTTTTCAAGTTTTTATTCAACATTTTTGATATTCAAATTTCTATTTATTTTTGTATGTTGAGTTTTTAATAACATTTTTATTTCTGGTCTTCAAATATTTTTATTAGCAATTTTCTTAAATATTCTCTCAGTGCTTCTTTCCAGTTGTATTTCTCAGTTGCTCACTGCCCATTTTTGCCAACAGTGCGCATTGTTGCAATATGTGGCAACAATAACTGTGGCTACCGTTGCAAGTCTGTGTGCGGCTGCTGTGTTCTGTTCTGTTGTTGCTTAGACCGTTAAGCATTTTATGCCTTCTTTATATAAGCCGATGTCTGGTCTGGTCACTCAACTACTGGACGCACGTGCTGCTGACGTGTTGGTGCAACAGCAGCGGCAGCAAAAGCTGCAATGTGCAGCAAATGCATTCCAACTATCTGGCCCCAGACCACGCATAATGTGCCTTGACATGTGCTTCATTTTTGCTAGCCTCAATTTCATTCTGGCCTTTTCAGCAGTTCAAGTTGTTGTGTTGTTGCTGTTGTAAGCTTATTGCTTCACCCCTGCCACAGACTTCCTTTTCGCACTAGTTTTAATTGATTTTACCGTTTTATCGTCAGGTGCATTGATGCACCACTGCAACACTTTTCAATTGTCGTACACATAACAATGAAATTCCAGCTGCTTGCCCTCCTGCTGATTAGTTTCGAGCATTGACTTTAAGCAATGTTCTTTTGCAACTGCTGTCAAATTTGGCACAATGGACCAAATCCTTAATTGCTTTTTCAAATGCAATTTGATTTTCTCATTTTTGGTTTCTCACTGGGAAGAGGCCTGGGGTTAACGGATAAAGATTGCTGTGGTTAACGGATAGTGGCTAATGAGGTTTTGGACAAAAACGTTTGTAAAGCTTTTTGTGGTAAGACTCTTATATTTGAAGATGACTTTTTTCCAGTGTTTAAGATTGAAAGCTGGAGTCAAGATGGAAATATAACAAAATGTCGCTATAAATTTTAAAATCCTTAAAGATATTTAACGATTTTCGTTCTAGTTGAGAATCATATTCAAAAAATAACTCATCTTCCGACCAATGATTATAGGAGGTATATGCTATCGTGGCCTGATCTTAATGATTGGGTGTCATACTGAGAACGTTTCGTTCGGATATCATATCATAATAAAAGTTTTTTATGGAAAAACTCATCTTTGGAGCGATCGCCTGCAGTCGGATAAATGCAAAATCAATAAGATAAGCCTTAATATTGAAAAAACAATTGTTGATGTGTTGACGATCTTTTGAGATCGAAGACGTCTGCTGCAATGAGCTTAAAACATCACGATAAAATTATAAAAAAGTCAGAAAGGCTATGCAAATATTTATTTTTCTTTACTTAAACAAAAATATTAGTCAAACAATTAACATTTATTTGTTCATTATCCAATTGTGTTTGCAGTTACGTACATTCTGTTGATTCTACTTCATTCACTCGCTTTCAACAACAAATATTTATTTATTTTTATTTTTTTGAGGTTTTGAACACAAGAATACAAGAGTCAGAAAAGAATCAGCTGAATAAATAACAAAATCTCTACAAACAAATATAGTTTAAGCACACTTTGAATTTTGATAGTGATCGAAAATTGCGAGAATGAACTTGACACAGATTTTCTTTGGTTATTTATGTGTACATATATGTATATTTATATATATATATATATGTGTATATATGTATTTATATATATCGCATTGCCAATTGTCGTTGAAATGTGCACAGATACATTTTGTTTGGTATTTGATTCATTTCATTAACACAAGAAGCGCTCGTCGAATTTCAATTTCAAACAAAAAACGTGTGAACACAGACAACAAAATGCGGTGAGTCAGCTGAGTTGAAAACGCCACAGCTGTTGGGGAACATACATACATATATACATACGTACATACTCATATACATACTATATAATTTAAAGACATATCGACTGCAAGCGGCGATTGTAAAAAAGAAGCGCTCTCGATGGCATTTCGCAGCTGTGTCAATATTTATTCAATTATCGGAAGTTTAGCTGAATTAAGAGTTTTTTTTTTGAACAAATCTGTTTGTTTTTCATACTGTTGTTTGACATGTGCTGATGCGTAGGGAACATTTATGTAATCAGTCGGAATGTGAAATTAATTTCTTATAATTACTTCAATTACTGGGCACATTTATGTAACCAGACAGCAGAAAGGAAAAATTAATTAGTTTTATATTAATTTACCTCTCATGCAAAGTAGTAAAAATAAAATATTTGCTTCTATTTATATTCATGCAAAAAGCGACTTCCAAACACTTCTCAACTCTTCCTTTCCTTAAGTCGCTCGATATTTTAAATCTTCCCTCTACTACATTGGGAAAACTTAATACATTGTTATTTCTCATTTCATACAAACTCTTGACAACTACTAAGCAACCGTTTAAGCCCCAGAACATGACGGCAACAAGAATAACAATTGTTAACCCAAATCGATAACAATGACAGATTTATGTATTTAGAAGGGACTGCCTCAAACTGAAAACCCTTTTGAAATGATTTGCATAATAAGCACGGATGACAGTTTGTTGTCTCTGAAGGTGGCAGACTTAGCTGTTGCCCATCCTCTCCATAATTTAATTCGTATCTACATAATAATTCTTGGTTGACAAAATTGAAAACAAATTTAAATGTTAATGCCTATTCCCAATTTAATATATGCCACACAGTAAGGCGTCGCCGTCGAGATTAATGAAAACCGAAAATCCCAAGTGTGTCTTAAAGATCTAGTCTTGTGTCTTGGCAGTGTGTAAATCTGAGTGTGTCTGTGTGTGAATATACATATATATAAACACACATATATATGTATGTGAATATATGTGTGCTTATATATATTTACATAGTCAGCTTGCGGTTGTCGCTCAGTGTCGTGAGCACTGAGCAACGCAACTGGAACTTTATAATGTGTTTGTTGTTGCATGCTATTTGCATATTATTATATTTAATATTAATAGAAGTCGCTTGATGGATGATACAGTGTCTGATAATGCTGTTTGTGCTGGCTGTATGTATGTCATTTGCTCTAGAGAGATAAGATACGAATACAATTCATTGGAAAAAACAAGCGAAATAAATGCCACTTAACTTTTTAAGTTGAAAGCGAAGAAACAATTTTCTGTGTGGTATTATATACAGTTATCAGTTTGTTTCCTACAAAAAATAGCAATTATTTATTAAAATATTTATTTGAAAATATATATTATACATATATATTAATATATTTTAAATGGCTTTACGAAGAAGTGGGAATTGAGCATGTTTGAGTGTTACTAAAATCTAAAAATAAATTTAAATGAAATAATTCAATTGTTTTTAATCTTTTTGTTATTATTATTTTATTTTATGTTAACCAAAACCCAAAAGATATTCTAAAGAAAAAGCACTGAAGAAAATTCAAAATGCCGAATGAGAATAAATCTTTTATTATTGTTATAAATAACTTCAATCGAAATGGGACAAGTGTAAGCACAGCTTATCATTTTGTATACGAAAAACATCCAAATCGTTGTCCAACTGCAACTGAGAGGAGCAGCCCACACATAAAGAAGAAAACAAACGAAAAAAAAGATACCTAATCCATTAATATCTTCATGCCAGGCATCATATCACAATCTGCGGCTCATGATCATTTCCTTTGGTGGTGTCATCAGTTTTATGGTGCGCCACTGTTGAAAATTCGACCTCCAAAAATGTTGCTTGTGTGTTTTTAGTAAACAAAACAAAAAAAGAAAAAAATAAAAAGAAATAAAAATAAAAAACAAAAAATGGTTGCGTGAGTTTTTTTTAAAAAAGAGAAGAAAAAACCCGAGACGGGATTTGATTGAGAGAGCGAATCCATTGAACTGTGCGTTCAGGCGCCAGCAGTGATGTGGATTTAATAAAGCGCAGCCGATGTGCAGGCTTCAGCTTAGAACAAACACAGCGGACGACAACAAATGCACATGTTATAGCGAGGGAGAGAGACAGATGAAGAGAGAGAGAGAGAGCGAGGGAGTGTGAGCGAGAGAGTAAAGGATAGTGGAAATGTAGCTAGTTCAGTTGCAGACAGTGCAGTCTGAGCTGATGCTATAAAAGCGATTTATTAATGTCAGTCAGACAAGTGGCGGTTGCCAATGTGTTGGTGTGTGCGTGTGTGTGTTTCGGGTGCATAGCCTCAGCAGCAGCCTCTGTCGCCGCAATGCCAAGCGCATGTTTGTAATCATGTTGCTGGTGATGGGCAACAGCTCATGTTGCTGCTGCTGCTACTGTTGCTGATGATGATGATGATGATGATGCTTTTGCTGTTGCGGCTGCTGCAGCTGTTTACTCAACTAGCTGGGCATATGTGTGCCCATGTGTGTGTGTGCTAGAAACAGTGAGTCGTACGCACTGTGGGCAATTTTTTTATGATGACGTCAAAGCCTTACACCAGTGTCTAAACGAATATGTGCGAGAGTAAGCTGATCAAATTGCAGATGAGGGCGACAGAGAAAGAGAGGGTGAGAAAGAGGGAGAGAGAGAGAGGTAGATACAAAAGCTAATAAAAAGCGCAAATAACAAAGTGCAAATTTGTTAAAAATTGTGAAAGCAAACTGTCGTAAAAACAGGTAAAAACCAGGAAATTTAACATTGAATCTCTAGCTCTGAGAGTCTCAGAGATCGGCTTGTTCCTAAAGATCGACGCTGCTACTGATGCTGATCGAGAATATATATACTTTATGGAATCTTCCTTCTGACTGTTACATTCATTTATACAACTTCAGGTTCAGTAATAATAATAATAAATAATTAAGGCTAATATAAATTCAAACTCTAATCTCCATATTCAGTTCTTACTCTTCAATAACGAATGCATTTCTCAAGAGGCATACTTGTGAAAGCACATTCAAAATCAAAATCTTCAAAAGTCGTAACTACTTTTTTGTTTGTTAGTTGCCCCGCTGGGGTATTTGTTTCATTCATGCCGCATGGCAACTGCAGTTTGCTTGTCTTTCAACGGGCTGTGTCGCAACATTAATGTTGCTCACATGCCAACATGGACTTGTCTTTGGCAGCAGCTACAGCAACAGCAGCATCTGCTCCCCGACAGCAGCCTCCCACAAACAGTTAGTCAGCCAGCGAGGCAATTGTAATCACCCCTCACTAGAATGCTGCGCCCATTTATTAAATTGTTGCACTGACTGTGAGATTTTAAATGCTGCCTGGAGGGCGGTAATTTTCTTTTGTCCATCTATTTACTTAACTATTTTGCTGTTGTTGTTGTTGTTCTCTGAGATTTTTCATTTGGGTAGAGGGCGACAACTGTATGCCTGTGTTTGTCTTTGGTATTGAAATGTTTGTTTGTTTGTTTGTTTATTCATACGATTTTGGTGGGCCGCCTTTTGTTTGTGTTATGGCAAGATACTCTCCCTCTTTCTCTCTGTCTGGGTGGCTGCTTAGGGGAATTCATTTGAATCATTAACTTGTGACATTTATGGTAGCGCAACTCAATTATCAGCTGGATTTTATGCTAGCTTATGCGCAATAAACATATCGATTAGCACTTGAAATAAGCTGCAAATGGGCACACAGTGTCGATAAACAAGTTGTTGAAATGTGTAAATGGGAATATTTTAGTTAAGATTGTAACAAAATATGCCTTTGGCTTTCAAATATTTATTAAAGCTCTGAGAAATGTTATTGAATAATTCTGTTTAACAAATGAGCTTCTTTTGAGCTTCTAAGTGGCACTTTGGCTCGCTGATTATCTTAGTTTCAAATAGATTTTGATTTCCAACTCAAATATTTCAAATTTAAAATATTCGCTTTAGCCTACTAACTCAGAATTAAGCAACGAGGGATAATGGGTGCTGGAAATTGCATTCTATCTATCTGAAATAGTTCAATTACCCTTAACCAAATCTGTGATAATACGAAATAAGAATTTCTGAGTGAAACCAAACACTTTGCAACGCTCTCGTCTTTCTCAATCAAGTGCAACCAATCAAAGAAAAAGTGAAGAAACTTTTAGCGTGCCGCCACAAACAAAATGCAAACTAAAAGTTTTAACCAGTTCCACTGACAATTCCCAAAAAATATATATATCCAATGATATGTATTTGCCATATCTATCCAGCTCAGTTGTGTCACCGAACTGTGTTCTGGTATTAATTAACCGATGATGAGGAGCAAAAAGGGAAACTGTCGAGCTGAACGAGTTGAGAAATCCTTTGCGCCAGGTGCCTCTTCACAGCGGCAAGCGTAAAAACTTTTACTGAAAGTTTGACATAAATAAGTGCACTTGTGGCCCATTGGGGGGAATGCGGCTGCTCGCAGAGATAAGACGCAGGAAAATCGGAAAATGTCAGACCAATTCGCAGGTTCAAAGAAAATGTTCAAATTACATTTAAATAGGAATTTATTCTGTGTTTTATGCTCGGTGAAATTAGCCCTACGGAACATATTTATGCAAATTTCGATGACCGACCCTCCCATTCTCCTTTTCCAAAGATTGTAAATCGTTTGCTGAGTTGTGATTGTGTTGAGCGAATGTACAAAAAAAGGCCACATGGGGGATGAACTAAAAATGGCCAAAGCTTCAAGCTCCGGCACATAAATTCCACTCGACGATTTGTGGAGTAAAAAGTGAAATAATATTGTAATCAGTGGTGCAAAAAAAAAAAAAAAAAGTATATTTGATAAGGGTTAAGAATAACAAGCGAGTCGTTTCTGTTTGCCACCCAATCTCCCCAAACAAAGGAAGCCCGACCAGAAACCACAATACGCATATTTCACACACCCACACTTCGAGGCAAGCAAATAAATCAAAAAAAAAAAAAAAAAAAAAATGACCCTAATTTCATTGTTTAGTGTAGTCGAGAAAAAAAAGGAACGTGCAGAAAAATAACAAAAATTATGTGCGAAATGTGAAAAATGTGCAATTTCATGTTTATTTTTTGTGTTTACTCGGCTGCTCGGCTTCTGTTTGTAACTGTAGCCCGTAGACCCGCATCTAAAAACTGGTCTAGGCTTAAGCCGAGCCTTCATCTTGGACTACTCCCTCATATTTCGCCCTCTACCCTCTACTTTGCTTTTGCTGGTCATACAGTTGAGTGAATTTGACAAATTGTAAGAATGGCACAAGCCGAAAGCAAATGAAACAAAGTAACAACATCCAAAAAAATATAGAGTTAGAGATTGGGTGAAAGGGATTTGGTAAGAGGCAGCTGCTGGAACAGTTTTAGACATATGAACTACAGTATATATTTTCTAGAATGAGAGCCATGTGATATATATGAACTAATGATTATTAATGTTCATAAGGATTTATGCAAGTGAGCTGTGTCCTTTTTTCATTTTGGCTCAACTTAAGAGATGGGCCTGCGGCCTGTCTAAAAAGTGTCATGCAATTGAAAAGGGAATGGAAAAAAATTAGAAGGAATGGAAAGGTAAAGAACGGCTTAAATATTAAAAGGGTTTTCCAATTGCACGAAGGATAAAATGAAAAATAATTGCAAAATACATCAGCAAGAATACGATTTACATTTCAGAAAGTAAAAAGTTGCACTTAATTAGATTAACAATAGTATGATAGATATATAAGTGAATAATTGAAAGCAATACCATTTAAATATCTAAGCTCCGACCGCAGATTGTAACCACATCTGATTAAAAATGCATTATCTTTGAAACCATAAAATCTGTATACATATATGAAATTCAATCTAATCAAGTGTGTAATTCAATGTTTGCCCAATAAACAGAATAATTTAGCAATTATATTGGGAAAATTATTATCCATTGTCACGAAATGAAAATTTGATTATTTTTATTATTGCCAATGAATAGCATATATAATTATATGCATGCTAATTAAATTACAATTAGTGACAGTTTTTTTTCTCTATACTTATATACATTGATATGGTATCGCCTGGCAGAGCAAACAACAATCGCGAAATGCGCATAAATAATTCCGCCGCATTTTATTTATTTGAATAACGATTCTAATTGCTGCTAATGAAATGCAATAAAGCCAAGTTATGCTAATTATATTGGGACCAGTGCGATAAACAATATAAAACCCAATTGGCAAAATGGGCTTAACAGTTGAAAATAGGGGCTCTGATTTTTTAAGCGTATAAAAAAATAAATACAAAAACTATAAAATAATAACAATAATATCTAATATATTCGGAAAAAAATAAATGGAAAGCTGAAAGAGTAGTACAAATTATATTTAACTATGAATATTATATTTATATTTATTTCTACTCTATTAATTAGCTGAAAGCCTCTTAAAGTGAAGAAAAATCCAACACCCATTTCAAAGTGCAGCTGAAGCTTAAAGATTAATTAAGAGTGCTTCAGAAAAAAACCAAACAAGAAATGTGACAAATGCTTGGACCAGCTAGCAATCAATTTTGTACAGATTTTAAAAGGAAACTTTTTGGGCAGCACTGGACAAGTTTTTATACCCTAAAGAAAAGTATAAGGGGTATATGGAAAAAAGTTAACTGAATGTTTATCAACATTCTGTCAGAATTAATATCAAAGCAAGACCAAAAAAAAAAAAAAAATCAATTAAATTTATTTATGTAAAGTAAATTAAATTCCAATTTTTTTTTAATATATTACGAAAATGGATTAAGATAATCATTAGTTGAAATAAGATAAATACTGAATGGGAAAACTTTCTGTTCCAATTAATTGTTTAAGGGCGACTATAGAGTATCTCCCAGATAAACTTGATAGCGCTTAATTATTTGTTTAATTTTTGTTCTTGATCCGCTCAAGTGCTCCGTCTCTGCGCCAGGACGTGCGAAATATACGTGAACTAACCCATTGGGTATAGCTTCGCTGGCAAAACTTTGTCGTCTGCTCATGATGCTAATGATTGTTTGATGTGCCCCCAGCTTCCACTTCCAAAGTAGACTTTTGGCAAAAAAATAAATAAATAGAAATCAACAAAATTTGGGGAATTTGGGAAATCAAAAACAGAAGTTGAGCGACGCTTAGAAGCATCGAAGCTTTCATAAACAAAACGATAAAGTGCCGAAAAACTAGCGTCTGACTAGTTTTTTTTTTGGTCATCCTTATGCTTTTCGGAGCTTATGGTTTATGCATTCTTTGGGGACTGTCCTTTGCCTCGATTGCCTGCTGCGCTGTCAATATGCAAAATGGCAAACACAAAAGTTTCGTAATTAAAACAGAGCCAACTCTAAAATTTAAAGGCTATCACGACAGCATGGCTAGAGTCTGTTGCTGCATGCAACACTGTGTTAGAAAGTATCACAAGTGCGTTGCATTTTAGAGATTTGCCATCGCGAATCCTGCGGCCATGCCACTGAATTTCGTCGTCTAGTTTATGGTCAGGGCCGTGTGCCACAAGTTATTTTCCCATTCTTTGTTTCTTATTTTCTTTTTTTTGGCCATGTATTTTAAGTTTTTTTTGAATTTAGTGTTGCATGCATTGAGTGGACTTCTTTTTTGGAGACTCTGCCACAATGTGGTATGTGTGAAAGTTTTCTTTGCATTGTTACAGATAGCTTTTCATTTTGGCGCTTTTTTGAACCTTGGTTTTTTGTGTGACATTCATATGCGTTTGACTGGCGCTTCTGTTTTGCTGGACTAATATTTCTTGAACATTCAGTAAACTGTGTGCCTCTTCCAAAAACTCTCAAGTTGTTCTTAAAGCCAAAACCTTGCGTATCATTTAAACTCTAAAAAGAAAAACAAGAAGAAAGAAATCCCCGTTACCAAAGTTAAACTCTCTTTGATCTTATTTGTTAACCTAATTAGTGAACAGCTTAAAAACCTATTCAAACTTTTTACATTTTCCAAACGTACGACTTCTCAAATACTTCTCACAGCAGGCACGCCTCCCCTTCCATTCCCGCTTGTCGGTAAACGCTCAATGATAATTTCCTATGCACACACATCCTTCAAGTGAAAGAAAGCATTGTGAGTTGAACTGTAGTAGTTTGTGTAACTTTTGCCACACAACCTTTGGAGACGCACACTGAAAAGCTGTTAAGCACTCACTTGACCCATTACGCGCTGGGCTAGGGGCATAAAACTATCAGTTAAAGTGAGATAATGGCCACAAAACCAACCAACAGCAACATAAATAACGATTACGCAAATTAACAAACCTGACCAAAAGTCCAAGAGACCAAGCAACAGCGCCTAGAGATCTCTACAAGAGTTTCTAATTAAAAGTTGCAAACTCCACCTCCACCTACAAGCAAATAAGAGAACATAGCAACAAACCTCCCCCCTCTCTCTCTCTCTCTCTCTCCCTCTCTCTCATTTGAACTTGTTTTTTTGTGATTGTTGTCTGTTTTTGGTGTCTCTGTCTGCGTATGCAAAAATATTGTTGACAACGTGAAATTAATTTCACCCTTGGGAGATTCTTTTTTTTTTATTTCCTGTCTTTTTTTATATGGGTCTGCAACAGTTAAATTCCCACATGCGTTAGCATTCATAACTTGTTATCGCTTAGGGGTCTCTACAACGACGTATGATGGTTACACAGCGGGAGGAGGAGAAGGAGCAGCAAGGTGGAGGAGAAGGAGGAAAAGTAGAAGGTGGGAGCTGGATCTGGAGCTGGTGTACATCAATGTTTTTGTCTGGGGGCTTGTCTGAAGCGTTCTGAAAATGTTGCCAGAGCGAACGAGAGTCAGCGCACCAAAAGCAATTAGAGAGCAGCCAGTGATAAGCCAACGTTGGCAATAATAACAATAACACTTGACTCCAGTTGTTATACCATGTGGCAAAAGCGACTAAAGAGAGGGTATATTAACTATTCGCATATGAACTTTATTGTATGAATATACGTACATATGTATGTATGAAGCTGCTTCAGAATGTGATGTATATTTTTGCCACAACCACATATGTCAAGTGGACAATATACAATTTTATAGTTGGTTTCAAATTGCATATGCTTTTTGTATGTAAGACCACTTATGTGCTCCTCTTTATCACATTCTGCACTGGATTTTTCATTCGTTTTTACAACATTTTTGCGTTTGTTGGATAATTTTTGTACGCAAAAGTTTTCCACCTCAATGGCCGGCAATTAGAACTGTGTAATAAACTGGCTACAGCAGATTTAAATATGGAATTCACTTCATATTTGTTGCATTTTGGAATGTGATTTTATTGTTGAGGGGCTCTTTGGTGTAACCACAAACAAAATTCCATATTTTATGCATTATTATTTTGGTCAAAAATAATTGTTTGCCCCAAAAACTGCTTGTGGTAAAACTTTGCCAAAATATTTAACGGCTTATGATTTCGTTGGGGGCGCTAAAATGGAACCGCGCTTATTGCATTTATTTTGCCAAATCATATTTCATTCAGTTTTCGACAGCTGCATTATTCAGCACTATTTTTCTATATAATAATAATAATAATAATAGAATGTGCGTTGGCGTGAAAATGGGGAATTATGTGCAATATTGTTTTTGTTTTGAAACTGGCTCTTTAAAAAATATTCTTTATTTTTTTTTTAATGCAAAATTAACATATTAAATATACACATTTGAGTAACAAAATGGAAAATAATATTAAACATTCACCATTCAAGTTAAAATAAAATATCCCGTAAATTTAGAAAATATAGTTTTGCATCGGCCGGGAATCGAACCCGGGCCGCCCGCGTGGCAGGCGAGCATTCTACCACTGAACCACCGATGCGATATCTATCAAGTTGTTTAGCATAATAAAATAGTGCTCAACTTAAACAAGACTAGACTCAACTATAAATAAAAATAAGTCAGGGGTCTTCATTCAATGTAGTTCGCCATTAATTAAAAGAAATCACATAAATATAAATATTTGACTGATAAGATAACAACTGGTCAACTGGTCAGCTAACGACATGAGTATGCTTCAATATAGACGTGTACTTTAAAATAAACCCAGAAACCTTCCGAGTGTTGATAAGGCTGGCCTTTGTATGGCTTATCGGCGTGTGAAGTCAATTCATATGCATTAATTGTGTGGCTTTGCTCTCTTTTATATATACTTTTATATATACTTTTATATATACTTTCTTAAGCAAGCCCGACATGAAAAAGCAGTTTGTACACATGAGGAAAAATATATATATATGTATTTGCACATCCGTGAATATTGTCCGTATATATTTTAATGTCAACAATTGTGTGTGCTATTTTTTTCAATATTTCGCATGCAATTTTTATATAATTCCCACTTTGTTTGCAAACTTTTGCCATGCGCTCTGCCTTTTAAATAAATTACGCACACAACCACAACAACAACAACAACAAAAACAACGAGAAAAATAAGTAAAATAAACTTTAGAATAGCATTAAAAAAAAGTTGCACAAGCACGCAACAAATAACAAACCAAAAGATAAAAATCAACTCAACTACGCGTAAATTGAATGGTTCATGATAAGAGCGAAAAAGCTGAGTCGTAGCAAAGTAAAAAGACAATTAACAAAACTGGCAACTGCAAATAAA
This sequence comes from Drosophila nr. perissopoda 5 BK-2023a, assembly GCA_035044105.1. Classification (NCBI taxonomy): domain Eukaryota; kingdom Metazoa; phylum Arthropoda; class Insecta; order Diptera; family Drosophilidae; genus Drosophila; species Drosophila nr. perissopoda 5 BK-2023a. Next base: position 5,863,057 of record JAWNMK010000341.1, read on the forward strand.
CAAACATCAAAAGCAATTAAATTCCAAGCAAATAAATTAATAAGAAAACATGAAAAAGAAAACTTTAAGAAAACAAAAATGCAAACAAAAGAATTTAATTTAAATGTAAATGAGCGCAATGTGAACACAATGCAAATTGTGGACTGGGCCAAACCACACATTCACCGAACAAAAAAAACTGGTAGCAAGCCGTTGGCGTTGGGTTTTGCGCTAATTTGTATATGACTTTTGTAATTAGGTCTCAATGATGGCCAAAAACAGGTAGCGAAGCAACACAAACAATTGCACATTTGCGTCCATAGAAACCACGGTTTTGGCACTGAAAAATCTACTGAAAACGCGGCTAAAATCTGCATAATTAAGCCAGACATACATGTCGTTGAGCCTTATTAGCCAAATGGCCCAAAGGCAGAAGCCATTTGGCTAAAATCAAATAGTAATCCAGCAAGCTCATCGTTGATGTTGTTATGGCTTAGCTTGTTGAGTCAATTTGGTGATTAACATTCGTTGACAGCCACACAGCTACACTTAGCCTAATTGAAACTAGTCTAAGGCAGGGCATCAGCCATATCTGCAAGTGGAACACGAGCCAATAAATGAAACGAACCTGAAACTAAATCTGAAGCAGCAGCAGTGCCACACTCGATGGCAGTTCATCCAACTCCATGAAGCAGTAAGCAGTAATATGCAAGTAATTCAAAATTATTCTGTCATCAAAATGATGCAGCCTGTGGGTATGAACGATATGTAGAAAGTGCACATAACTTTAAAGTTAAGATAAAGTTTTATAATTGGCAATATACAGAAAAGTTCTGGCCTAAGTCAAGTATAATTGGGTTTCATCTGAGTGAGTTGAGATGGGACACTTGGGAGTTATATATGCATATATAAAATATGTTACCTTTTAAATTCTCTTAAAAAATGTTATTTTAAGCCTTCTATGAACTATATATACATATCTGTGTATTTTCCAGTCAAGTTAAACATATTTGATAAGTTAAACTTTTGTTGTTGTTAATGTGCCACGGGATTCACTTGTGTTTGCTGCCTGTCATTTGCATTTGCTAGTTGCTGTTCCGAAGTTGTTGTTCATTTCAGTGAACGAGCCTTGTGCGCTTCGCTCCACTTCACAGCTTAACACTCGACTGCAAATAGTTGAGTATGCGTGTGTAATTAAGAGTTGCAACTTATATATAATCTACAGATTACATTTCTCGCCGGAATTTTGCTTCTGGACCACAATTCTAACTATGTTAATTCATAGCTTCACATGCATTTGACAACGATTTTGACTTCAGTAAACATTTTCGATTTGTGCACAGTTATTCATAATAATTGTAAATAAAGCAATTGCTGGTAGTAAATTGACACTTTTCACTTTAACATGGCTTATAAGAGCTTAAGAGATTTATTAATCAATTATTAACAACAATTAATAACAATTATTAACAACAATTAATAACAATTATTAACAATTAATTTTTGTTTTTTTTTTAACAATTTTCACTTTGCTCTTATTTACAGGTAAGCTTTAATGAAGGTTTAACAAATGTGCGGAAGAGATGGCTTAAGCGGTATGAAACATTTATTTTAAAGATACAACAAAAAGAGCAGTAAAATTTCCAGCCGGAAATGTTCGAAATTCCAGTCAAAAAATGAAAAATGAAAATGAAAATACAATGGAAAGAAGCGGGCAGAGCCAAAACTTAAGAAACTCGGTAATGAGATAAATTCTAGAATGGAATACAGTATATAGTATATAATACACATATATAGTATATATAGTATATAATATATTGAAGTATACAACTTTCAAATAGTTAAATTATTGGTCTACAATCCTAAAAAACATAAACAAGTGCATTCAATAGCCGCATTTAGAAACAATAATTTTTTTTTTATTGATGTCAAATGCGGTTAGATTCGTTCCTAGAAGTATAATTATAACAAAACTGAACCGCAGCTCTCGCGATTGTTGATAACAAATGTCGTAAATGTTGTATTAACATAGTTGTGATACAAAAATAATATGTTTACAAATATTTTGATATAATATATATATATATATATAAATATAGCTTGGACTCACGCTCAAAACTAGTTAGCTACACTGTGATAATTTCAACACGGTAATTGCACACACAATAAAAAGCCAAGTCGTACATGATTTTGTAAGTAGGTAAAAATCAAAAAAAAAATAACTGTCTCTATTAGCATTCAATTGAGTGCACATAACAGTATTTTTCAGCACCATCGCACCTGCTAATTGATTTGCTCCAGTTCTGAAATGCCTCCTACTCGTGCAGTTCTTCATTAGCTTGTTCTAAATTTGTGTGGCTCCTTTGGGAGTCTGGGAGTCTGTCCAGAAATCTGTGCCACAATATGACTCATTAGCATGCAATTAGTGCGTAAATTGAAAAATTATTTTGTTATTTTGATTGGCTGAGTGATTTTTGTGTATCTGTGAAATACATTTTGCGCCTGACAGTCTTACTGCTGCACACCTAATTTGTGTTTTTCATTAGCATCACTCTAATATTCATTAATGTTAATGTTCATTAAATGGTGCTTCGGATGCACTTCATTTTTCTCATCTTCTATCTGCTATCTCGTCTGATTACAACATCCATTTCAGGGAGTTCAGCAACCTGTCGAGTGTGTTGCACTCAATATTATAATCTTGTACAAAAGTAGCTGGGGATATTTGCTTAAGAGCCGCTTTATTATGTCAGATAGGTATCTGATTATACAAATCAGTTAGTTATTATATAAATCTCTGGGATTTACATTTTAATACATATATAAGCAAATTTAGCTCGGCTCACATTGTGGGAAAGTTTCTGTAATAAATAAAAGTAAAGATTATTGCCTCAAGTTGATAATCACAAGACGCTCACTTATCAGTTAGTAATATAAGTTTATTATATCAGTATCAGTAAACATGCTAGACAGTTAATTGCGATAAAACTATATAATAATATAACGATAACTGTACCTGTTGCCACAGCAGCTGCAATTATTTTGCAGTTAGTATACATTGTTTGGTTATGTGAAGATTGTGTAACACACAACACAAACAGCAGTTAGCTAATGTCGTGTTTATTAATTATAATTTTAGGTATTTTTGTTTGTTTTGGGATTTACCCTATTAGCTGACCCCGCAGCCCTTTGGTCTGGCCTCTTCCATCGCGACTCATTAAATGCATTCGATTATCAAGAAAATGTGTTTTCAGTTGCTGTTCATTGTTGTTCAGTTCTGTTGTTTTTATTATAGAGTTTGGACTAGTAGCATCCAGTTGTGTGTATAGACGCTATTCCCGTACTGCGCAGCCAGTACACTTTCAGGCAAGTTTTTTTTATTGTACTTATAGAAGAGGCAAGAGAGAAAAAAAACTATGAAAATAGAAATATAAAGTAAATCGCTGATTAAGAAAATAAACTACTTATTTAACAAAGCACAGAACACAATCCAGTAAATACAAATATTAAAGCTCAGCGAATTATCTAGATATAAAGAAAAATATAAATCGTAAAAAAATGTGTTTAAATGTTTTCTGTTGTTACTGCATTTTCCGTTTCATTGACACAATTAAAGCGTTATGAAAATATTCTTTTCAGATAAGGCCAAGTAGAACACTGCAAAAACTTATTTTAGAAAAAACAAATATAACATGTTAACAATTTAATTAATTAAATTAAAATTAAAAAAAATATATTTATATATATTTATATATATTTATATATATTTATATATATTTATATATATTTATATATATTTATATATATTTATATATATTTATATATATTTATTATATTGCAAACTGAGCAATGTTTTAAAAAGAAAGATAATATATATCATATTTATATATTTTTTTTTGTGATTTTAAGTTTTGCATTTTCATTTTGCACAACTTTTTTTTTGTGTTCTTAAACAAAGGCGCTCGATATTTATCTTATATATATGTTTATTTGTATAATATGCTTGAAACTAAAACTTCAGCTTCAGATTCCGCTTCATGAGATCTTATCTTAATAAACCACAATTATTATATAGCTGATTCGAAAGCACTCGAGATGATAGACAGGGAGACATGAAATAAATACATGTTGAAGACGAAGCTTCCGCTTATGGAATCGTTTGACATTCAATTGAAAGCTTAAAAAAATAATACCACGCAAGCGTATTTCAGCAATTCAAGGTCAACAATTCAATGTTGAGCTATTTTTGGCAATCGAAATGCTGAAATTATATTATTTCTAGCTTTATTTATTTCTTACGTCTTCTTTGGTTCAATTTATATATATATATAAATTTGATGCGCTTCTTGAGCACAAACGAACAATTAACTGAGTGAAGAAGTGAACAAACCATGAAACGCATTTCAATGTCAATGAACAACATGCAAATGAAACTGTTCGGATAACTCGAGATGTTAAAAAACTGAAGCCACTTGGTCAATATATAAGTATATAATATAAATATATATACATGTATATATACTATATACTACGTATGGATGACCATACTGAAAGGTCAGCGCTGCCACTCAGTCTCTCAATTGAATTATGTAACTTGAACAAAATGTTGAAATACATTTATATATATATATGTATGTAAAGCAGCCTCGTGGCACTTATAAAAGATGCATCAGCTGCTCAAGTTGCTTGCGGTCTTTTGAAGTTGCGGCACATTATAAATACGTGTAAAAATATATGTATGTGTTTTTGATGTCGGTATCTCTTTGAGTTGCATACGGGGTAGCAATACATCTATAGCATTAGCTTTGATCTTTGATATTTTGTTTTTGCCATTACAATTTGACTTATAACAGAACATTCAAGTCTAGAGTACAAATACGGCTGCCAGATCTAGGCAACATTAAATTAAAATTGAAAAAATAGAATAATGCTAGTAAAATATAGAAAATCGTTAAAAAAATATGTACTTTAGTATAGAGAAATAATAGATTAATTATATTATTTGTCTAAAATAATCGAAAGAATTAACACAATGTGAGAGAAGCATTTAGGCATTCAAGGCCGAAAAAATCCAAAAAACGAATAAAAAACAGCACTTTGATGAAAGCGCAAAGAAATCGAACTGATTATTATTGGAATTTGAACAACATACTAAAACAGATCCGTTGGGAATTGCATTAAAAAAGAGTCGTAATGAAAGAATTGAAAAAGCGGAATGTGAAATGGATTCCGAGCGCATTGTGGGAGATTTCCATATGACCTGCTTTTTTTTGGGGCCACATTGAATCGAGTGGCGCACGTGTATAACACCTTACCTACCTGGGTAGTAGGTGTAGGCTGTGTGTGTGTTGCATGTGGCAAATGCGGCCAACAGACGCTTTTTTTTTTTTTTGCCATTGCAGCAACTTTGCCTTGCTTTGTGCCTGATCTTCATTTCACTTGCCTTTGCCTGCTGCCTTCTCTTCAATTCGATTTACGCACTTTGCACTTACACAGTGTTTCATCCAGACCACAACCCCTTTCCCCTCCCCATTGCCATTTGCCTCTCTCCCTCTGGGCTCATCATAACCAATGCTGAGGCATGTGAAACTGGTCAGGTGTGCCTTTTTTTAGCCCACTTTCTTTCTCGCCCACAGTAGAATATTTAACTGAGTTGTGGCATGTGCCATTTGGCCAATCAAATGTCTGTTTAATTGAAGCAGTTCTGAGAGTCTCAATTATCAACTGGATTGGGATTTGTTTTGCGCAATTTAATTACCATAATTGACACGAGTTCGATTTACTGACAATCTACAATTTTGCATAATGAATATTTTAACTAAACTGTATTAATTTTCAGCTTCCCATATTACATTTTCAATTCGAATATGCAGTTTGAAATCGATGTGAGACTCAAAATGGAATCTGAAATACATTGAATACATTTTCAAATATTTAAATCTCTCGTATGCGTTGACTATATAGAATCGATTTATGCAATTTATGTGCCGCCTTTATTAAGTCTCTGTGAATGGGATAAGCACCAAAATGTAGAACTTAATCTCTTGTCCGAGCGATTGTGTTTTGCTCAAAATGAAGTTACGGTCCCCAAATTATCCCCTCTGGCAAACTGAACACAATCATTTTTGTTATTTCAATGTGTGTGTGCGTGTGTGTGCGTTTTGTCACACACACACAATAAACTCGCGAAACTGGATAGCCAAATGAAAAAAAAAAGCAATTTCGTATAAAAGCCACAACAGACAAAACCAGAGAAGCAATTCCAGAACATAACTGCCGCAGATTCATTCCGAATGACAGGCAGACATATGAAAATAATGCGTGGTGAACATTTGCAGAGTTACACAATGTACAGAAACCGAGAAGGTTAAGCCCCAACTCCAACTCGAAGCCACAAACCCATCGAATTCCGCCCCCGAAACACCCATCCAAAAAATGTTCATTGTCAAACTGGTGGACAAAGCCAAAAATCTCATTCGCTTCAGTTGGCAAATTAGCATAGATGTAGAAATGTGTGAAGCAATTACCAAAACACAACACAAGCCCAACTTCCCAGCGGTCGCACACTCCCAACACACACACACACACACACACACACACACACACACACACACACACACACACACACACACACTCTCTCCCACACAGACACACAGGCATGCATATGAAAAGTAACCCCTTTGGGGTAATCAGAGTTTGAATCGCATTCGAATGCAATTTTGGTGCGGTACTGGATCAAGTGGCGCCCCAAAGTGGCACATAACCTTGTGCCTGGCTTGCAAGTGTCTGCCAGTTTCAATTGTTTGTCAATCATACACATAATTAACCCATAAGCACAATTTACTTGCTTTTGAGAATTGAAATTGTTTGCGATGCTAAATTTAAATTATGAAAGCTGAAGGCAGCCTGACTGCCCCTAATTTGCTTGTCTCTGTGTGGCAACCTGATGAGTGCCGCCTGCAGCATTTTTGAGGGTTGGTTTGATGCAACCCTTAACTGCTTTTTTGTGCCTCCCCCCATCCAGGCACAACATTTTCGCTGTCCGTTTAACCCGAATGCACTTTAACGTTAACATGTTTTGCGGTAAATGCCACAATTAAGTGACTTGTCAATTGGTTTGTCAATTGCGGCGCGCTTGTGTTTGAGTTATGTAAGGGTTCCTCTTCTATGGAATTAGGGAAGGGTTTGAATTGCTGACATGTCTAAGCTCCTCGAACAGGTTTCACTTCTATTCATTGCTGTAGTCTTAATACAGCTTAACAGATTACAAACGGCAAGCTTAATATCAATTCTAATACATTGTTGTGGGCTTTTAAATGGCTTCTAACAAATTCGTTGGACTACATAATTGCATACATTAATATTTAATTGATGTGGGGATCATAATAATACAATTATTCTAAATTAATTGTACATGTTGATTATGCGTTTAATATTAAATTAATATAATATGTATTTATATATTGAGTTAAAAAATGGTTACAAAAAAATTTAAAACACAAACGAGTAACTAACTTTAATGCTAAATTGATATATTTAATTTATATATATTTATATTTAATGCGATAAATTATTTAATAAAGAAAATCAAATTGTGTGAGAGAAAATATCAAATATCTTTTTACTAAAATCGCATTCAGAAAAGTCTTTAATAATAATTGAATTGCTGTATGTATATGTATGGTTAGCATAAAAGTCGACCGCACAATTGGGTTATTTCGGCACATTTTATGGCAACTCATAATGCGTTGCAAAATTGTTGCATAATCCATTTTTAGACTGAAAGGCCACGCTTGTTTGTTTTGACAACATGCAGCGTACAAACGCAGAGATAAGCTCGGTTCTTTACGCAAAATAACAATGCCTGTCATATTTGCACAGAGACAACCCATGGACACGCTGCAGACCGCCCTCCTCCCTCCCCGCTACAATCCCTGCCCGATAACCCCAACCCATTAAAGCTTTGCAATAGTTTTTGGGCCAAAATCCTTTATCAAAATGCTGCTTAAAATATTTTGCGCAAATTTCTTTTTGGGAAGGTGCATGATATGTTGACAGAGTGAGTGTGCGTGTGTACGTGGGTGTGTGTGGGTGTGTGTGGGTGTGTGTGGGTGTGTGTGGAGGTGTGTGGGTGTGTGTGGATGTGTGTGGGTGTGTGTGGAGGTGTGCGTGTGTGCATTATTGTCAACATGTGTATGCGTGTTGTTGTTGGGCCTAAAACCCGTTAATGAAGGGCGCTCAACCTAATGGCAGATTTATTGTTTTCTACGTGTTCCGTCACAAAATGTTGTTGTTGCTTTTGTTGTTATTTCTGCCGTTTGTTATTGTTTGTTTGCTGTCATTTGTATAACTTTTCACACTCTCTCTCTATCACTCTGGCCAAATTGTCTTTTCATCATGTGTCACCAGTTTTGGTTCAGGTACAAGGTTCAGATTCAGGGCTCGTGCCTGTTACATACATATACATATATATATATATATATATATATATAGTTATCTGTATTTAGCTAGCTGTTTTCATTGTTAATGTGCACTTAGAGCAAGCGAAATGATTTATGATCCTTGGCCAAATTGCCATTTGGCGTTTTTGATAACATTGCTTGTGGTGATTTGTGGACACCGGAAATAGTGATAATGTTGGGCGTGCAAAGCAGTAAATATCTATATATTTCATTCCCACGTATTTTGTTTTTGATGATCAACATGACGATGCATTAAAAAAATAATCAACATCGGAATGAAGTATATCGTATGTAGTAGTATATAGTATATACTTATAAGGGTATATAATCACGACAAAGAAGATGAACTTTCTGTCTTATTTATTTTTATGGTATGTTTTTTTTATTATTTATCAACTTTTGATATTTGTATTAAGCGGAACACATGACAGCTCTAATCGTCTTAACTAATTATATTATCCAATAAATTACATTATTTTTGTATAAATAGTGTAGACATGTGGCAGCATCCGTAAATTATTCCTTCTGAACTCGTGAAACTCCACAACTAGATGCTGTAAGTGATTTATGTAAGCTCACAATTACATGTTGAGCTCTGCTTCAGTACAAACGAATTACGCACACAGTATTTAAGTTATCCTCTAGAAGTAGTAGTACACATTCACTTAAGCCAATTAGGTGGTTTATCAACCTGTACATATACAGCTAATTCAATTGACTTGCAACTTCCAACTATCAAAGTGAAATCGTCTGCAAGAGGCAGCCGTGCCTTGAACATGTCAATCAGTGTTTCGAGACAGGAGCTGTGCTCATTAGCTATTCAAGTCACAGCCAATTTCATTTGCATTTGCGGAGCAAGATAGCAACAATAGCAATGCGAATAACAATAATAAGCGAAAGAAGATAATATAATAAGAGCAGGAAGGATCTGAAACTAATTAGTATAGTCAGCAATTAGCAGTAATTAAATCATATTCAAAACATGGTCGCCTGCTACGGCAACTGCTTGTTTGTGCCTTGTGTTTATTCTAAACCATAGCTAAGGACTTTGCCACGCAGCGGCGTTTGGTTTAGCGATTTGCTTTTGACTTGCCACAAGACGAGCCAAATTAATGACACACAGTCTGTGTCAGCCTAAACGACTGACTGACTGACAGATAGACTGTCAGACAGACAGATAGACAGAAGGAGGCAACTCTCGAGGCGTGTTGTCGACCGGAGTCGAACTGAATGCCCTGGGTGGTTGCAGCCAAGCGGGCTCCACTTGACACACATAACCATCGGTTGCCTCCAAACCCTGCCACACAATACACCCTGCCACAAGACGGCAAGTAAACAATGCGCAAGGCTTAAACTCGATATGGCTGCGTTGGGTTGGGTTGGGTTGGTTAAGTTTGCCTCTTCGGTGTGAGTCGGTCTGTGGTATTCTTGACGTTCGTCTGTCGCGTTCCGGTTGCGGGCAACACCTTTGCCAAAGCAAAGGATTTTCCACGCTGCAGATAAAATCGTTCACCGCAAACTTGTGCAATTTTCCATCTAGTATTTTTCTGTAGCCACAACTTTTGGCTGAAACTTTCTATACCCTGCAAATAGTTATGTAACGGCATATGGTTGCTCATAAATAATTATAACAGTTTTCTGAATACCAAATATTATTGTAATTTATTAATACTATAATATTATATACTGAAACTGAATTATTAAGGATTAATTATTGGGTAATTGATTAAAAACTTTTGTTGAAATAATTTCAAATTTACTATTTAAAAAAGTTTCTCTTCAGGCTATAATTCGATCTGTTTGCAGGGTGTTTGCCCATCTTATAGTTTTGGCTTTCTCAGATTTGTGCAGGGTATTTTCTTATCTTTGCAGTCTTGCAGTTTTTTTTGTTGATGTTTATTTTTGGCATTTAAATTCGAAGCGATTGCAGCTTATCGAGTGTAACAGCTTCGAAACACAACTTTTGAAGCTCAATATTCTGCGTCCTAAACGTTCTCCTTTCGTCCTGCTCAATTCGCTGGAAAGTGCCTACCTTTTTTTTTTTTTTTAAATTGCTATTTGAACAGTGCTAAGATTAGTGTTGTTGTAAATCAAAGCTACGAGTTGTTTTTGATGTGCTGTGCAGACCACACAACTCGACACACAAATTAAGTGCTTAAGCGACTTGTGACATCCGCCGTCGATGGTCGTAATTAGACCCATAAATAATCAAACAAACAAACAGGCAGACAAGCAATCAAACCATCTCTAGAAATGTGTGCGTTAATTTCGCTTGAAATATCTGAAATATCTGGCCAAGTCTCAATGAAAATAAACATTAACTTTTATTTTTGGGAATGGTTCGCACTCAATTGCCAGTTTGGCGCCTAACACAGCAAATAAAACTAATTGAGTCGACTTCTCTGGCTTGCTCTCAATGTATATATATTTATATGTATGTATATATATATATTTATTCTTACTTATTTACTATGTTTGTTATCCTTTGCAGTCATCTGGCATCTGGTTTCTGGATACTGCTGCAAAGTTATTTTGCTCGAGCACATCAATTGTAAGTGTTAATTTATGCTCTAGCATACTTTTCGGCGTTAGCCAACACATCAAATATAAGTAAAATATATAATTATATACGAGTGTGTATACAAATGGCTGAAAAGGCCTTTGAATTAGCCAAATGATTTTCATTGGCATTGTTAATGTGTTAACGGCAAGCTGGTGCTCTGTTCCTTGGTCAGAAGGAAACAAATAGTTGCCCGAAGATTAATGACTTCCGATGTAAGCAATTTGTAGCAAGCAGTTTCTAAATTGTTCTCAACTAACTTGTTAGTTTCAACTTGAAGTGATTTTGTAATTTAAAATAATTCTATTAGTAAAATTTGGGTGGTGATTTATGTTTCAAATTGATATGTAATATAAGTCCCACAAATTTGGCTTCTTAGTACAATCATATTTGATGTTATTCTTGTACTCTATTTTTATTTCATTAATAACGTGATTTTCATGGCCGATTATTATTGGTCTACTGTTCTTTTACTGAATAAATTTAAGTACACTTGATTTGCATTTAATAAAAAGGCTGCTTCCGTCAGGCTCTGAAAGGAACTGTCAAGCCGAAATGTATATTGTTGTCGGGAGAAAAATTGCGTTGAAATGGGAATAAATCAGAAATGTAAAGTGTTCTTATCACTTCAGCCCATGGAAATCCATTTCATTATGCATAATATGAACATTTTTTGCGCCAAGGACTTTTATCTTTTTTTTCTTCATTTTTTTGTGGGCATCAGCTCGTGAAGGATGTGGACGTGCGGGCGGGAACTCCATCAACTTATTTGTGCTAGATATTTACATAAAAATGCAAATGTTGTGGAACTATTTTTTGGAGTGTTTTGTTGTTGGCCAACCCCAAATCCATTTGGCTTATTGTCAGCTTTTGACAGTTGATAAACACATCATCAAAATAGTTGCCTGACATCTGAAAAATGTAGAAAAATAACATATATAAATATTAAATAGAGTATATAGTACTATGTATGTGAGGCTTATTTGTAGTCAAACTTCTGACCTTTCATGCCTGCCGGCTGCTGTTGTCGAGCAGCTTCAATTTCAAATCAAATTTCTTTTTCCAACATTCTATATACATTTGTATATATTTATATATATGTCCTGCTGCACAAATATTTGCCTTCAGCGGCAACAATAACAATAATAACGACAACGTTGACAAGAAGGCCAAGAAACGAACAACGAATGCCAGCGAAAACATTTGACATTTTGTTTCTATTTAGTTGTTGTTGTTGTTCATTCGTTTCTATCTGCCCCCTTTCTTTACCCCTCCAACTCTCGTCTGTTTGACAAAAAACATGAAAATACGATTTTTAGTTTTTCGTGATGCCGCCAGCGTTGCCATTACCATTGCCATTGTTTTTGTGTACTCGCATACCCTATGCTCAAAATAAGATGTGCTCAAAGAATACTTAACTTAAAGTTCAAGTGTGCAAATATTCTTTTGAGGCAGCTTTGACAACCGACCCAATCCAAGTTGAAGTTTTATTTTAAATAACGAAAATATTAAACTAAAAAATTGAATTTAAGTAATAGTAATAACATAAGCAATCGATTTCTAATTCATTGGTTGTCTATATCTTTAGAACTTTAAAGTTATGTTTGCAGGATATCTCATAGTCGTTCAGGCTTGGTCACAATTTGTCACTGTCAGCAACGGATCTCTAACATGATGGCACGCTAAAAGTATTTGCCGTTTAGGGCTTTTGTCTTTTACTTTTTTTTTTTAGCATCCCGCACGTGCCAGATTTATATATATTTTTTTTTTACTGAGGGGCTATACTCTATGCCAGATATGCGAAAATCCCCTTTGATACATTTTAAGTGTATGCTTCAGGGTTTCACATGTCAGGAATACCAATAAATATCATAAGCATTCAATTATGTGGATTGAAGCGTCGACTGACAGCTGAAGGTGAAGTTAATAAAAAAAATGCATAATTTATTTGAGCACGATTCGCGTTTTTTTTGTATATTTTTTTTATGTATTTGACATTAATTTGAAATATTTGCTTTGACATCTCATTCTAATTTTTTACTTATTACACGTTGTTGAACTCGTGTACTTCGCTTTAACTAATCTTCAAAACCAAACGTTGCATGTGTGCAATATTTCAAAAGAGCAAACCCAACGGCGATTAAGGGAATCGTAAATGAATAATGGCTAATGATTAGACACAACAACCATGGACCCCAAAAAAGAGCCAGCAGCCATTTCTAGCCATAAATTAGCAGTCAGTTGGCCCACAAAACAAAAAAAGAGGCAACCATAAAGAGGCAAAACGAACCGAAAACAAACTGCACGTAAAAACGTCTGTTTTTCCTATAATTGGCCACATATTTTGTTGGTTTTGGCCATGGCCACGAAGCCTGGCCAGGTGGAATGGCCAAAAATGTTAGCTTCGGCTGCAGCCAACAGGAATTTGTTGTCGGTTCTTCCCCACTTCTCACCACCCCCATTTTGTCTATGTTCGGGTGGTCCTTGTGGGTGGGTTTGATTTGCCTTGCCAACTGGGGCACAAGCGGCTTATCAATATATTTTAGTCTGGATGTACACATGAAAATGGCAAACGTGTGCTAAAAACTGTCCCAGGTTGATGTTTGTTATGGAAATCCTTCCGCAGAGCACTCTAATAATTTTCCGAAAGGGCTGTGTGGTCTGTTATGGAAATGAGCCCAAAAAGAGATTTGCAGATTGAAAAAGTAGCAATGGGAAATGAGAATTATGTGAATTACCATTGGCCACAAATAAGCTAAGCACAGGTAAAAGTTGAAAGGGGCCATCGAATTGGAAATGGGGATTAAAGCTTTCTATTAACGTGCAGGTGGCGGGCAAACGTATATGCTGGAAAAACTGTAACTAAATTTAGTGAAAACTGCAAATTATAGTAATTAAAATGCTTAATATTATTTCAAAAAATATGTTGCATACTTTTTCGACTAAGTCGAATATGAACATTAAATCGAATTATAATAAATCAATTTAAAAGTTACTTCAGATTGATAAGAATTTAAAACGCATTTACCGTTTATCGAAACCGACTTTAAACCAAATAAAATTCAAAAGTAATTTATTGATGTAATGAAACGCGTCTATTCTATTAACGGGACGAGTGTAAGAACAAGTTGAATCAAATAAGAGGGCATGTGTGCGAGAAGAGGAGATTAGATGGGGGGGAAGGCACACAAATTGGCAGATAGTCGAAGACGACGACGAGTCAGTGATAAACTAGAAATAGACGCAGTTGGCTAGTAAAAAGCTGGCAATTCAATAGATGACACACAAATTGTAGGGCCAAGCAACGGGCACAAGACGATGACAAGGGCAGAACCTAGAATCCGTGCAAGACTCGGCAGTTCTGCAACATATTGGCAAATGTCGTTTTCTTGCAGTTGTTATAAAACAAACTCGAGCATAAAGATATGCACACAAATAGACAGACAGACAGAGAGACAGATAGATATGCAGGCAATGCACAATGAAATTCTTATGATATAAAGTTTACATAAATGTTTTCTTTGCAAATAAAAATGGGGGTTGCCAGCTGGGGGGAGTCTGGGGAGGCAGCGGCAGTGGCAGCAGCAGACTGCACTGAGCTGGAAATTTTCGTGCTGCTTGTCAGTAAGTCAGCACTAAAGTAAAATGATTGTTTTCCTTTGTCTATTTTTTTGCTCTCTTTCTTGGATTTTGCTGGCTTTTGTGTGTCACACATGTTGTTGCTTGGTATTTGTTGGTTTTTTTTAATCTTATACATATACATCCAAATCTGTACAATCTTATCTGGCTGACCATTTATTTTAAATTTGAATTTATTCCAGACTACAATTGGATTAATAATTTTTAGAAAACAGGTTATCTCATAGTCGATGGCTTGCTGCGACCAGCAAATGGTTTTTTGGCTGCATTATGGTTTTTTCCCCAAATATGTTTGCATTTTCTCATTTTCTGTAGTTTTCTTGTGGTTTTAAATTGTATTTTTTGCTTGATTGATTTAGATGATTGATGGCCAAAAACACAAATATCCTTTGGATGATGATTTGTTTGACTTCTATTTGAGGCATCAGAATAGTTGTGCTCGAGCTTACGTGCTGTAATTAAATAGCCTTGAGCTGACAGGTAGACAGACAGAAACACAAATCCTGCACGGCCATTTTGTTGTGCGTTGCAATAATAAATATGGCTACCAGCCCGCCCTCCTTACTTCCATTTGGCAGTTGCGGCCTCGTTGCGGATTGCTATGTGGGTCAGCTATATCCAAACAGATAAATATATATATATATATAGTTTATATATAGATTGACCACGATATGGCAAACAAACTAGTGGTCATTCATAGTTGAAACGTGCAAATAAAATATTGTCTTGCATTGTTGTGTGTGGCAAAGCTTTAGCTCAGTAAATGATAAACAAATCAAATTAAATGCAAAATAGCAATTGACCAAGTCAAGCCAATCAAGTGCGGCTTTCAGATGATTGGTCTAACACACGAAATGGCACAATCGGTAACAGGCGAAAAAACTAACTAACGAAAAAAGGGGCTTACTTAAGACTGACACGATTTTTACTCATTCATTACTCATTAATGGGAACTATATGGAACTAAGTGGCCTTTTCATTAACAATCCGAATATATTCAGTTGCCTGTTTTCGTTAAGGGTATTCCATATTTTACTTAGAAGGAATACTCGCTGCACTATGAATACGACAATAATAACGACAACAATTTATGCGCCACAACACTACAATAATAACAATAAATATACCCACAACTATAAAAAATAATAAAAAAAAAGAGAGCGAATAATAATAATAAAAAGAAAAGGTTTATGTGCACTGTAAAATGGCAACCGTTTTGCACAACCTTCGGCGCTAAAATGTTTTCTTTATTTTTATTGCACACATATTTATATAAAAATATATTTATATATATATACATTTTGTGAAAGTTATTGAAGAGTATTGACGCTACAGCAATAACCATAGCAATATTCGTTTATTTTTTGTCCTCAAGCAAGTTTTCTAGCTGTACACTGCAGTAGTGGCATGACTGAGTGACTGACTGATTGATTGATTGAATGAGTGTTCGGCACTTGCTTGTAGCTGTTATTCTTACGTGTCCCTTGTGACAAGTATTGTTTGTTATTGAGCAATTGGCACAACAAAAATAAAGAACAATCAAAGGTATATGGGGAAAATATGTTACGACAGCTGCCCGATTGATTCGTATTGTGAATGGCTGGATTGTGAATGAATGTGTGACTGCGTGTTGGTCAACTTTGCAGTTCTTAATTCAATATTTGCTCAAGTTGCATTTTAAAATTTAGTTTAGTTAACTTAAAACAATTTTGGAGTGATTATTAATAATAGTTTTATTCAAAGAGCTCTGATTTATTGACAGTTACAAATCAATCAAATCTGCAAGCCAATGCAAAAACTGTATAAAAAAGTCTTATTTATTCATCAATAAATTGCAGTTATTTACATAAATATAAATTGGCAAATTAAAAATTGAAAACGATATATATTTAATAATAAATAAACGATTTGCAAGGGAAGTGTTCAAGCAGCAGTTAACCTGTGATAAGATATTAATTGACATATTCATATATATTCAATTAATATGATGGGTTTAGCTATATAATGTTATAAAAGACAGATGTAAAGTCAGTCTATTCACTCTTCCAAACCTTAACATCAGTAACAGTCTGGCAATCCATTTCATTTTGCGATACATTTCATTATTGATTTGATGCGCTCTTGCTCCTTATTTATTTACCTGCGTGCAGCAAATTTATATTTATTTAGTTTTTCAATTCAATTGAATTTCCATTAACAAATTGCGTTGGCGGGCCCCGGGAATTTTATTGTTTGTCTTCATCGTCATTGTTGCTGTTTTTTCTGCTATTGAGTTTATACGCATTTATTTTTTATATTTTGTTGACTGTTGACTATATATTTATATCCGTATTTTGTTTTATGGATGAGCGCAAAATTCAAATAATTTGCACAGGCTTTCATCACTTTTAGTGTTTGGCAAAATTCAATTGATTGTTGGCAGGTGCGAAATAAAAATGGAATTGACTGAATCCATTTGTTGCGAGTTTTGAAATGATTCACCCAAATGTTTGCTATTAGTAAAGTTTTGATAATTTATGAAAATATCGAAGTAAAATTTGTCTATTTTTGACGAAGATCAAGTCTGTTTAAAAAGCTATTACAGATATTTCAAATACAGAATAATATTTTCTGATAAAACAAATTTCAAAAAGACTATCAATAAAAACTGATGTTCGACTTGATTTTATAGATTTACTTTAAACTCTTTCAATGTGAAAAACTATCTTAAAACATCATCTTAAAATTGTGATTGATCACTAACGAAAGCCAACTGCAACTATTTTCCCTTGTGTGGTAAGAACTGTTTATCCAGCACTTAACTAACTATTGCCACACGCCACATAATTCATAAACATTTGCCTTTTCAAAAACATGTCACACAGCTGACCCAAAACCCAACACTTCAACACTTTGCGGTCTTGCCAGGCACTTTACGGTACACTTGACAGCTGCCAACCACTTCCATGGCTTCGATGCCCACCACCACCCCGCAGCCACCACCCCCTTGGCGCTCATTGTAAACAAAAAGCATTCTCTAAACCTAAGCGAACTTGAGTCAGCTGCTAAATTATGAACAGGCTTTATTGCTGTGCGGAACCTTGACCTGACCGCATGACAAGCTGAAAATGTTAAGTAAAGCTCTTTTGGCAAATGGCATCAGGAACCGCAGCGTGTCAAACACTCTTTTGCCAATGGTTGGCAACCGGAAACATTTATTTATAAATTTTCGAGTTAATTCGCTTTGCAAATTATACGCTCGATTAGCTTCCATTTGACATTTGATCAAGATTCTCCTTGAGAATGTATTATGATTTTATATTGGTAGTTTATATATTTGTAATACAACTAAATTGACGTAATATTTTTTGGATTTAACCGGATTTATTTTCGTTGATCCATCTTCGTTAAATTTAACTTTGTAGATTACTTTGGGGATACTCCTTCACAGCTCACAGCATTTTGATAATCATTTATTAGTTTCCATCGCAATAATTTTGGTTTTTTTTTTTTTTTTGATGTTTTCCAAAGTAATTTCCATTTAAGGGGTGTTTATTAATTTCTACCCCACACACACACCTCATTTTAATGTCTTAATTTAAGGCCTTGCTTCACTTAATTTTTGTTGGACGCCTCGCTTCCCGTTGGAACTTGATGTGCCGCAAATAATTTCCAATTAGGCTTGACGATGAGGCATTAAGATGAGTAAGTCGAGCATTTTGCGCCATGCTGAATCATAAATAATTGAATAAGTTGCTCATTTCAATGTTGCCTCCTCCACGCAGGCAAAAACAATTTCTCTGCCAGACGCCATTTTAGTTGTTAGCGCGTTTTGGTTGCCATTTTGTTTGCCCAGACACTCTTATCTAACGCTGACATGCACATTATGTGCTCTCTCTCTCTCCCTCTCTCTATCTCTCATTTCTCTTTGTCGCTTGCTTAAATTTGTCACAAATTTGATGCTGCAATTTTCTCTCTGTGGTTTCCTCGGTTTTTGCCTGCCTGATGCTGCCAGTTTATCAATCATAATGTACTCTGCTGACTAGTCTCATTAATGTTTGCCTCTTATCTTCCTATCTCTTTCTGGCGCTGTGCTCCCTTTCCCTTTCCTTTTTTTTTTTTTTTTTTTTTTGATGAGATTTAAGTTGGCTAAGCGACTGCCCATCTTGTTGCAGCGTTTGCGTAATTGCTTTATGAACTGATTTATGCTTATCTTTTATCTTTTAGTCATCTTTTCACATTTACCTTTAACACGCCCCATCGCTTTACCGTTGCGCCGTGTCACAGTTTGACCCTATTTCTTTAAACTGAATGTTGTCTGTCTGTCTGTGTGCGAGTGTGTGTGGGAATGTGTGTGTGTGTGAGTGTGTGTCAGTGTATTTGTGCATCAACGTAAAGGGAATTTTTTGTCTAACATAATGGGTGTCCTAGTTAAAAGGTAAACGTTTTATCTTAATGAATATTTTTTAAATATGTCATTGAAATATTTCTTCTTTTTTTTTTTTGAGCCTTAATTAGGAAAGATGCAGCATCCTAGAGATGCATGTTATGATATGTCAGGACATAATAGATTCTTCAGTCGTGCAGGAGCTGGGGTTGTCGGAGTAGCTTTAGGCTCAGAAGGGGGCACAATAGACCTTATAGGTTGCAGTGATGGTTCCCCAATTTATAATAATAATAATATTGAAATATTTTCCATTATCAATAATATTTCCTATCGTAATCACAGTTATCAAGCAACACAACAGATAACTCTGAGAATTATAACTAATCTGCCTAAGAGTTGACTTCAACCCTTTTTCCTGTTTTGGTGACACCCTGTATGTGGTTGGATAATCATCATAAAAATGGCATTTGGTCGCAAATAGCTTCACCTGCTACACACACATACACACACACACACACACACATACGTCCATTATTTCAAATTTTCACACTAAGCTGCACGATGTTTATCAATGTAATGACTGGTTAACGGCTGTAGCTTACAGTCTAGGTCAGCTGTGCTTGCTTATCGGTATTTATGTATCTGTCTGGCTGCATATACAAACAGCTCTATTTTTCACCATTATAATTATACGAATAGATAGCTGCTTGCCGAGGTGATTTTATGCCACGCACGTAATGGTTAAATCGCACAGCAATTAATGACTTCTTTCTTATCCTATCGCCATGCTCATACACTCACATTCATTTCCGCGCTTAATTGTGACAAAAGAGAGCAGCGTCACTTAAAATATGCAAGATAAGACAAAAATAAATAGAAGGAAAGAAAGTGCACGACTTATAGATACCCAGGGATACACAGGGATAAGAATGATGAAGAACTTCTTGATTAAGTAAGTTTTGTAAGGTAGTTGGAAAGATTTGTAAGTTACTTACCTCGGAGTGGGTTAGAGCTTGCTGAAGAATAATATAAATTCAAAATTACTTTTTGTTACATATTATTCATATATATATAAAATTAAAGGGTTTTAAACAGTATGTTTGCTTTCTCTTTGCTGTAGCTTAGCAGCTTGCAGTCTACAATACCCTATCCCTTCTATTAAAGGGGGTATGCACAGATGTGCGGCGAGATATCGCGTAGAGCTTAGTGGCCTGCCATGTTTCGCTTGCCTCCAAATTAAATTAAAACACAATCAAGCCTCAAGTGCTGTGCTCCTCTCGCAGTGATGCCTGCGTGACTCGACATTAATCTGCTGGACTCCAGTTGGGTGCAGTGGCTTCAGCCTCTCACAGCCTCTCCCTCTCTCTCTGTCGCTCTTTTGGATTCAATTTAAACATAAATAGTGTGTTTCTGTGGTGTTGTTGTATGCGTACGTGCCTGCAACACCTAACTGCATGCAACAACAATGGTTTGGCCAACAGAGAGAGAGAGACAGATAAAGAGAGAGAAAGAGAAATTTGGCCAACGTTAGACAATGAATGCCGCTCAAATTGAAATTCTTTATGTGCACATGCGGTTTAGTGTTTTGTTTGTTTAAGTGCTCTGACCCTCAACAGCTCCACACTCCACACTCAACTCTTAACTCTCCTTTCCCCTGGTTGAGCATCGGCTGTTGAGTCTGGTTCCCTGGCTTTTGCCTCTTGGCTGTGTCTGTGCCTAGTAAAAGTTTTGTTAGCCTTAATGTATGCAAGGGATTTGTTGCATTTGAAAATCTGTCTGTCTGCTGCCAGCACAAAATCAACTTGAGTCCAGGGACTTGTTGGGCATGTCAGTTGCGCTACGCTGTACATACATTTTTTGGGCATGTCTGAAATAATATTTTCATATATAACAAAGTTCTTTTATGTATATTACATATACATATATTTTTGGCAACACCAATTGGGCGTTATTTTGGGTCTGCAGTGGTAAAAGATTCGTTACTAAGTGAGGATTTTTTTGGTTGGGAATTTTTACATGAATGCTAGTTAAAAGCAGTGTTTCTACCACTACAATGTCTCGAAAGGAATAGCCTCAATGTAGATTACTTACATACAGTTTGTTCAAATAGTTTTCATAGAATGCATTTTAAAGTGCAACTGCAACTGCAACTGCAACTGCAACTGTTTATACTGTGTATAAATATTACGTAACAATGATAATCAAGTCGTGTGATCAGCTTGTACTTTTAGGTTAAGCGTTCTTCTGCTTTTCTAAGCACAGCAGCAGCAACTGTCAATCAGTTTAAGTAGTAGGGGCATTCCAAAGTGCATACTAATTAAATTTAAAGCGACTTTGCTGTTGTTGTTGTTGTCTATCGTATCTATGTAAATGTCATTTGTAAAATGTTTTGCAATTGATATTATCATTGTCATTGCGATTGCGATTGGCATTGGCATTGATGTGTGTCATTTTGTTATCGTTCCCATTTAAGTGACAAAATTGCGAAATTGCGATAACAAATGACAACATGAGAGGTCTTCACATATCCGTCTGACAGCTGCCCGGCAACATTAAAAATGTGTGTTTGCAAATCGTTAAAAGTGCTTTAACATGTTTTTCTCTCTATCCACCTGATGATGAGTACCAATAACTTCATTATGATCTGCAGTCTGTTGTTTGCAGTACGATAAAAAATAGATGCATAAATTGGTTTTTTTTAATTAAAATGAATTTGCATTGCATAGTTACGGACGTGGCGCACCTGACACTAGCATTTGCCTTGCAGCTCGGAATGGGACACACACTCGCACACCCACATTAGTCTACTCATTTCAACAGTGTGTGCAATTCAATTAGAGCCCGAAAATGAGTGCAGCACACACTCGAAACACACTCACTCGCACACATTCACATTCACTCACACTCACATTTTAATTAAATACATTTTGTGTGTTTCCTAACGTCATAAACATTGCGGCTGCAGAAGCAGCCATAAAGGCATGAAAATGAAAACATTTAACCGTTCGTTACGTAGGTCTGAAGGGATGTGGTTTTCAATGTGTGTGTGTGGTGGGTGGGTGTTGTGCGTGTGTGTTTTTGGATGTGTTTGGCTCCTTCGTTTCGTTGGTGTATCTCTGGTGTATAACTCCAAAGGAAATTGCCTCAGCAGCTGCTTTTGCCGCCAACAACTATGCAATTGCATCATTTTGAACTCATCGTCAACAGATTTTGTGCCTCGCATATAGTTCTAAATACACAGTACAAAATAGTATAGCATATTTAATAAATCCAAAAGGCATATATTTATTATGAATAGAAGTAATATTTTTAAGTATATTTATGTGTTTTTTAAAGAATTTCTTTTCGATTTTAAATTATTCAAATTAAATATTTAAATAAATTAAATAAATTAATATAATATTATTGAAGTTTCACGTCACTTTTTTACTCGTGTCTCTCAAGAATACTTTTAATGTGTTAATGTGTTCACTTTTTTAGAGGCATACTCATACATGTGTGCATTAACACCATAAGTAACTCAATTTATCTGTTTTTTTTTTTACAGTGTATACATGTGTGTTGGTGTTGGTGTGTGTGTGTGTGTTTATATGTTACATGTAGTTTCGTTTTGAAGTTGCATTGCCGCGCACATAATCAAATTTAAGTTGACTGCCTCGACGAGTCGCTCGTTCTGCCAGTTGGCTGGTTGGCTGGTTGGTTGGTTGTGGCTTTTCTTGTTTTAGGCTTCTCGGCCGCATTTAATTGCACATCCTGCATAGTTTTCTAGCCTCGCTTGTGAGCTGAGCACTTTTCATTTGCGGACCCTGCTTTATCCTAATGAACGTGTACAATTCGCAATTTCGTTGAGTTAATGAAGTCCAACCATGCCTAGTTTTACTATTGACGCTTAATCTAATCTACTTTCTCTGTGTTGTGTGTATGTGTGTGTCGGTTGGTTGGAAAACGAAGACTGACACATCAAAGTGAGCAAATTGAATGTTGGTTTTGGGCATACAAATTCAGTTTGTTGATTAGGCGAATGTCTGTCAAACTTGCATTGCAAATTTGTAAAATAGTCATTCGACTAAAATACTAAGTTTTGTTTCAAAAATCGCTTTAGGACTAAAACCAAAATATTCTAAGGCCCATTTGAAATATTTTATACCTATGGAAAATTCCAAAATAAAATTTTTACTTCTTTGCTTAGTTTAGTTGGCATTAGTTTGCTATCTTTGCTTTGAAATATATATTTTGTAAACTTTTCATATTAAACAGCATATTTAATTTGAAAACAGCTCGCTGAGTGCACTCGCAGCATTATTTCCTCAGACTTTCGGCTCACAAATATTTGTGCAAACAAAACAACAGTCCGCAACTACAGCTACTGCTAATTAAGCAACATTTTTATGGGTCCCATTTGGTGTTTCGCCCACATTTACCACCCACACGGGACAACAATGGATGCCTTTTGGGACTGGCCAAAGCCAAAACTTTGCCTTTGCCTTTGCCTTGCCGCCTGCAAGTATTTTGTGGCATTGGATCTCGTAGTAAATTATTATTATTATTATTATTTTCGGGGATGTGGCAGCTGCAGTTTCTGGCTCGTTGGTTGATGTGGTCATCCACTGTTGAAACTAAATACTAAGCAGATTTAATAGAGCCCCAAAGGCACAGGAATTTGCAAATCAAGTTGTTGGCAAATGGGTTTTGAGGCTCGGATGCGCTTGCTCCCAAAAATGAGGCAACAGCAAATAATAATTTAGACGAGTTTCAATGTTAGCCCAAGAAAGCTTTAGCTTTCGGCCAGACAGTGCATAATTGTCTGTGGCTTTGCCTGGCAAAATTTTGCCATTGGTTTCTGTCGGCACTTCAATTAAATACAAATATTTACTTAAACATTTACTGATGACTTTAACTGGAAATATTTAGGAAAATTTGCTTTGGATTGTTGCATTTTTAATAATAATGAACACTTGAGTACTTGCTTTGGTTTTATGCACGATTTTAATGGCATGCAAATTTTAATATTTGAAATAAAAATAAATTTCAAAATTCTCTTAGTTAAGGGAAATGCTTATGACAATAATTCCGTTGACGAAAAGAAGAACAATAACTTTTTTGCCACATAAAATGCCAGCTTAAGCTTGAGCTCATTTCAAGCAAATATTTTGTTCTAATTTTATTTAACTGAATTTGTTTTCATCGCCGTTACCTGTGCCACATATTTCATGCCCCAACAAGTAACAATAATGCAAACAAAATAATAATAATGCTTAACCAAAAGTTTAAGCAAATAAAAACAAAAAACAAAAAATGTATATAAATGTACATAGGCTTAAGGTAAGCAACTTTTTGGAGAAGGGCGGTTTCAATTTAATGCTTCGTTACCTTTTTGCAGCAAATGTTGAAACATTTTCAAGTGGCCAAAGCACTTGGGACCCAAGTTTTTAAAGTGTGTTATTCAAAATATATTGAGTTACACCCCGGATAAAAAAAAAGAGAAATGGAAAAATGTGTGCTCCCAAAGCAACCCATAAAACAATAACTGAAAGATTTATTGCATGGCTGGCTGTTTCTTCTTTATGTATGGGCTATTTGTTATTTTTAAATAATATGAGCTTGCGATTTTTAAGAGCAACGAAATTTTGATATAATACAAATTATTAAAAAAGTCCAAGTTAAGCGCATACTTTGCCAATGTTTTTTTTTTTATCCGCTAGCCAGGAAAAGAAAAGTGATAATGGAAAAAAACGCCACAATAAGTATTAACTGCTTGCTTGCTCCCAAGCCCAGTGAGGCCTGCGGCTAAACAGGAAGCAAGAAGGACGCATAATGAAGGAATTTCGAAATTTGAGTAAAAAAAAAGAGGCGATGCAGAAAAATAAATAGCCTGGTGTAATTTTATCAAAGAACGAAGTGAAGACTGAAGATGAAGTGAACTAAATTATTTTGTAAAATTTAAATTGAATCTTCAAGCATATCTAAAAGTTTGGTGGGTTAAGCCAATGCCAATGCCTGGTCGTCAAATTTGCAAACATGCCACAAACAAATACTTGCACACACACACACGCACATACATGATAGCCTTTAAGACCCCTTTGCCGCTAATTCAGCTGTTTGTTGTGCAGCCATGACAAATCCTTGAGGCAAATAGAAATTTAACAATGGCTTTAATCAATTTGCATGCATAATTGGCTGGAATGTGATACTCGCCTTAACCTCAAAACACATACACAGACCCCGCAGTTATGACGCATGTTGACATTTACGCAAACATCGGCCCAAATTGCTTATCACTCTGGGTGGGCCGACCCACTAAAAACGAAATTAAGGCAATTGTGGAATGTGGGTCTCTTCGGCAGCTGTGTTTATCTCAAGCTAAACACTTCAACTGACATTTTAAATGTCAACCAAGAAGAGGGTACATCTTTTTGTGGTTTATTATTTGTTTCATCTCATTTTGAGTTAAACAAAGTTTTCCGATTCGGTTTTAATTGCTTAAATTGAAATTTAGTTTTATTTATTTAACGATTTCCGGTTCTTTATATTAATGTTTATTTTTTTTCCATTTACCTTTTCATCACAAATTCCATTAAGCTTCTTATTTGTACCTATTTGATCAACTATGGCAAACAAAATTCTTGATTTTTAAGTACTTTACTTTGCTAGAATTGTTTTAATTTCTGCCTTAGCTATTTGTTCTGTTGAAAAGTGAATAACCTTTAAAGCAGTTGCTCCAGACTGCTTTGTTTCCTGCTTGATGTGCAGCCTTTTGAATTAATATTTATGTTTCGCGCCGCGCTGTCAGCCAACTTTAAGTTGAGCTCATTTTATCCAATGGCCAATTAGTGTTTATACCCTGAACCCATTAAAAATGGGTAAAAAGAAGGGTATAATGGTTTTGTGCATATGTATGTGACTGGCAGAAGGAAGCATCTCCGAAAGTATATATATTCTTGATCAGGATCAACAGCCGTGTCGATTTGGTCCGTGTCCCTCTGTTCGTTCGTCTGTCTGTAACAAGAGCTAGGGACTTCAAATCTCGTATACCAGGCGTAGATGGGTCTGCCATAAGCTAAGAGTGCACTTGAAGACCTTCCCACATTTGGGTGCAAAAAAACTGGAATACATTTAACTTCGGGGTATATCGTAGTCGAGCTCACTCGACTACAGCATTCTTACTTGTTTTCCTTGGCAGAAGGACGAAGACTTCGACGCTATCCGCTTACCTATCTCAACTGCTTTCTCTCATCTCTTTCTTTCTTTCCCTCTATTATGAAAACTTAAAAATGGAAACGCTTTGATTGACACACTGTTGAATTTAGTCAGGTAATTTTCATGAATTTCCGCACTTGATCCATATTTGAAATTTTGGCTTGCATCTTGTCTAGCAGAGATATTAATCTTATTGGTCATGGAGCCTTAAAGAACAGCTTGTTTTGGATTGGGCCAACTTGTCCAAATTAACTGGGAACAAAGCGAGTGCGGCCTAAAGAGTATTACAAATTGAGTTGCCTACCCTTTTCATAACTAATTGGGTCAAATTGGCTTGCAGTTAATTGAAGTATTTCATAATTGAGCACACAATTATTTTGGAATTAAATTATTAATTTCGTTACATTTGTTATTAACTGCAAATGTAAATTTGCTGAAAATGCACTCAAATAAATTAAACAGCAATTTAGAAAAAGACGTTAAAATGTCAACGATTTTTAAAGCGCTTACGACTTAAATTCGCCTTAACTTAAATTCTACATAAAGTTTACATTGTATTATCGTTTTTTTTTTTTAAGCTGTAAGCTGAAAAAACCAAAGATAAATGTTACCTGGCATAAAAAGCTTTGCCTCGCGGCAGACTATAAATAGCTTCGATTGCAACAGTCAAAAAAAATCCCTCCACTTTTCACATTTCTGCTGGGGGTGTCAATAATAAAAAAAGTAGCGACACTTTTTACACTCCGTAACATTAGTGTTAGCTCATCAGTCCAGTGGGGGCGGGTAGCGAAGGGAGCACAATGTGTGATAAAAATCAACATCCTTTGCATTGTCCTTGATGAATTTTAACTTTTGGCTCACAAGCTTGATTTCTCTTTTTTTGCGCTAGATTTCTATTGATAAAAAAATGTATAAAATATTTGTGTTTCTTATTACTCTTATTTTTAAACAAGCTTTGATATCAGAACTATGAAAATCAAGTTTATCATAATTTAAATAACCATCATAATATGAACAAATTAACTGTTGGAGTCATTAAGTTAATATATCAGGTTATATCAAATTTATCTTTTTTTTTTTGCTTTGCTTTTGGAGGTTTTTTGTCCTTGTTGTAATTTTTTATAATGCTTCCCATTTGCCATAGATATGCGGCTACTTTTTTGTAACTTTTGTGGGGGGACTTATTTGGGCGTGGCGTGCAATTTGAGGGTCTGCCTGTCTTACGTCCCATTTAGCTGCCATCAGCCATGAAATGGCTGCCATTTCAGGAGATGGTCATTTGTCTCTTCTCGGCGTTTTGTAATTATGCTCTTAAAAAGTGCATAAAAAACATTGTTTTCGCACTGGGAATTGGTGCGGGAAGCGATGGGGGTGGAACTGACTTTGAATGTGTTTTTTATATGGTTAATTTCCTTATGCATTTTTAATATGATGCGCTAACTTTTTTAATGAAGTTTTCATTTTCTCGTCCTCTCTTTTCATGTAACTGCGCAGCGTCAATTAATTGAAGCGGCTTTTTTATTTGGTGAGTACCGCAATTAATTTAATTGGCATAAGTTCGTCAACGTCTATAAAATTTGCCAGATTTATTTTTTTAATTCTATCTTTTGTTATATATTTTGCTTATTGTTTGTTTTTCTTTTTTTCGTTTCGGGATTCTCAAACTAAGCTGCGTTTAGTTGTCATAGAAATTGTAAAAAGTTTTTTTTTTGGTGTTGCCATTAAGCGTAGCGAGCTCAACGCAAGCCATCTCATTAATGTTGACCTTTCGCCACTTAACTGGTTTTTCTTTAGCCTCGAAGCCAGAAAAAAAGAAAAAAAAAACTAGCTTGGAAAATCTTCTTTCCTCAACCGAAATTTTAATTGCACACGGAAAATTAAAAGTCGTAGAATAATATATGCAACGCTTTTTCGCCTAATTGCAACCGCTTGGCACTAAATTTTTGTCTAACCCCATGAAGCATGTCACGCCCATCCGCCCAGCTTACACCCCCCTCTGCCACACTCGACTGCTGCTATCGCTTGAGTAGAAAACGCAGTGACAAATCCAAGAACCGAGTTTAATTTAAAATTTTTGTGCTGGCTTGGCACGAAATTTTCTCCAATTTCGTTTTTACCTTTTCCCATTAAATGTGTCAAATGTCTAGAACGGTGGCTTACAGATTTAGTAGTAGATTAAGATTAAACTCACATTTGTCATGGTTTAAAAAAAACTTATAAAATTATCGGATTATAAATTGAAATATGTTGCTAAATGGATAAATGGTTAGATTTTTATGATTCCCTCATTTAAGTTGCAGCATATGATTTATTATTTATTTTTTTACAAAGTTTTCACCGTCAAACTTTGGTATTTTTTTTCTACGCCAAGATTTTTATTTGTTTGAAATCATTTTTCTTCCGGCTACTTTTTTGATTAGGCGCCGCAAATTATGCTAGCAAATCCGTGAGCAAAGTTTTGATGCAGTTTGATTGGATTTTTGACGTGTGACGTTTTCCATGTGATGCCTGTTGGCTTTTTATCGATTGCGTTAGCTAACTTTTTGCTGAAGCTTAATTAACGGCTCTAATAGCTGGCCATAGCTCCATTAAGCAGCACACACACACACTCCCACACACACACACACACACACACAGGAGTGAGAAAGAGAGGGAAAATGTAATCGTTTAACGCGCATATTGAGTTGCCCACTTTATTTACGCCCCTTGGCTTAGGGCAATTATGCAATTGGGTTGGTGGGCTGTTGGGCGTGGCAGCTCGTTACGTGAAGCACTTGTTGCCACCACGTTGACCGTGTTGCAAGTGGCAACTTTGACAGCGTTAATTTACATACTTGGCCTTCAAGTTTTCCTACCTGCTGCCAAAAGAGTTGTTTTCAACTTTGCTCAAACACTTTTGAGCACAACACAAAACACACAAGGTAACTGCAGGTGTGTATATATATGTGTGTGTGTGTGTGTGTGTGTGTATGTGTGTGTGTATCGCATTCAAGGCATTATTAATGAGCCTGTGTGTGTTCGTTCTAGCTGCATTGAAAATTGCTAGCTGCTGCAACGTTTTGGTATTTGCTGATTCGATTAGATGTATGTGTGTGTGTGTGTGTGTGTGTGTGTGTGTGTGTGTGTGCGGCACTCCCTGCTTAAATTACCATGAAACGGAAAGTACTTCACTGCGATAGAAGAGCTATTGAATTTTGCACTGCGCTTGGCAATAAAATGCGAACTAGAACTACTTAACTTGATCAAATTAAGCTTTGAAAATTTTAAAAACTGATGAAAATAAAGCTTTAATTTGTCTAGAATTAATTTGTAATTAAGTTGGAATAAAATTAAATATTTATTAACTCTTATGCGTACTTAGATGTTGTAATTATAAAATAATTGTAAATTTTCATCTAATTATTCGCTGCAGAGTAACTGTGACTTGCTCTATAAATGTACATTATATACGCGATCTGAAGTAACATCTGCTCAAATAATATCATTTATATATACAATACTTTTACTTACTTTGTCAACATTTCGATGGCACTCGCAAATTTATGTCTACAAATTCATTTGATTTCCATGATGGATACACTGCGCTGCCACATCCATAAAAATCAACAGGCATACAAACATACATAAATGTTGCATGTGAGTGTGTGTAGGTATGCCAAGAGACATTTCACACGAACGACAAACACCACCCCCCCCCTTGAAATCGGAACCATTAGGAACAATTTTGAAGCGACCACGCATAAATTGATGAGCGCTCTCACTGTGGTGTGGACAGGCTATGGGGAATGTTGGGGGGTCTTTTAGGGTGCCTGGGGGCTTATGGAGTGATGGGGCAAACACGTTGTCCGGGTTACAATATGAATGGATACGCATTTAAGCGCTGCTCATATTACTGGGCACAGATGGTGTGCTTGGTCTCAAATGGCGACCAGCGTCCACCGCAGACAACAAACAATTGTCAATTAAATTGTTTCTGCTGCTCGTCAAATGCGTCTGCTCCCTGCTGCTGCCGCGTTTTGCCCTCTTCAGGCTCACACTTTAAGGGCGTTGCGTATCAATTTGCATAAAAAGGTTAAGCCCTGCCCCCTTTCACTCTCCACATAACTGTTGTGCGGCTGCTTGCCTCCCCCTGTGCGCGTAAGCAACTCAAAACCGAAACAACTGTTGCTGGCAGCCAACCCTCAATTTATGTTGCGGTTCAATTTCCATGCGTTGATTAAATTTTATAATTCTTACGCACAATTGAGCGCGAGGTGGCGAAAGGTAATTGAAAGTAAGACCCCTTTTGTATTTTTTTTTATTGTTTTTTTGTTTTTGGGTTACGTTTTCACAATCAATACCTGGATGGCTTTGAAAACATACCATGAATTGTTACCAATCGTTTATTGGCATAAATATAAAAATCATTACAAATTTGCTAATTTATTTTCTATTTATGAGTGTGTTTTTTGTGGTCTACTTTGTTTAAAATTATAATATTCATTAGCATTTAAGTGCAGATAATTTGTAATCATAATTACATTTAACTTAATTAAGTATTTTTAATTTGTGTGCCTTAACAAATTATTTGGTTTGTTTTGAATTTAACCAATTACGTATTGGTAGTTAATTACTCTGATACCTCAGTTTGGCTGTTGAAAGTTTCGACCCGTCCCGATGCACTGCTTTTGAGGTAATAATTTGACCATATTAACTGAGCCAGCACAGCGTTTCCAATTTTGAATGTAGTTTTGTACTAAAAAAAAAAATAAAAAGTTTAGACTAATAAATTTGGTAGCACTTTTGACAAAGTTATAGCTGTGGAACATTTTGACCTGTCCATACAAAAACTTTTTGAAATGTTCTCATTGCTATAATGGCCTACAACTTTGTCCTATGTTAATCTTGTTAATCTTGACTTTATAATTAATCAGCAAATAATGCTGTGGATTTTTAAAATATATTCAGTTGAATATTTTAAATATTTCTTTGCTTAATAAAAGTGCGTGTTGATTGTCGCACGCTCGAAAGTATGCAAATATTTTCACACACCTATATGAATGTAGGTGGATGTGTGTGTGTGTATGTGTGTGTGACGATGCTGATTTTGTGAATTTACTCAAGCGCTCATCCGATTGCAGAGGCGTTCTGGAAAAAAGGTCGAGCTATGTTGAATAACCTTTCAAACATTTAATTTCCTTTTTACATTACGTTTCGAGCTTTGACGCTTCAAAAATTTAATTTCGTAATTGAATGATCAGATGCACGTACCCCACTTTATGCTCTGCTGCCCCGCCTACTCTTGCCCCCCCTTCTACCCTCCTGCCACCGTAGTAAGCCACATGTGCCATTCGTTGTGCCACTTGAGTTGGCTCTTGTGTAACAAGCAGCAATTTAATTGAAAATTTATCAGTTTCCCATATCATTTGCATATGTGCTGCCACCCTCCCAGCCCCGCCCCGCCCCCTTTTTCACCCAAACACAAAGGTCAGAGTATATGCTACGTTTTTCCAATTTGCATCGTTGACATTTTTAGTACATTAGAATTGTAAATGCCTGGAATAGAGCCGCTCTTGGCTCAAAACAATTTCCATAAGTGTGCACCTCACAAATATTTTGGCCACAAATTGTTATTATTTTCGAATCTGTCGGCTTCAAATTTGTGCTCCACATTTTGCTTAAAGTTTGGGATGACCTATTCACTTTGACTACATGAGAGAAGGTATGCCAGAAGAGAGGTGTTCACTTGAATTATCCTTATTACGAAACATAGTCTTGTTGAGTATATTTTGCATAAATTTTCGCTTGTGAGTTGCTGATGAACATTTCCAACTTTAATACACTTTCATGTCTCGATTCATTCTAATTAAGTGAGATGGCTGAGCGAAAGATGGGAGGAACACGTTGAGAGAGCGAGTTGGTAGTTATAGTTACTAGTTGGTTTGGGGTTGCTCGTGTCCACTTATTGATTTTGTCTGCTTGACAGCAATAAATTAATTAATATTAATGAGAATTTTGTTAACTTGAGCATAAGTGGTGCGCCCATAAAATCGAATTAGTGTGCTCATGATACTATGAATATTTTGTTGCATCCTTTAACTTTCATGTAACATTATTAAGTAATTCTAAATGGATAGGTATCGTATTTACATGACTTGGAATAAATGTATGAAAGCATTTAGTTTATTTACTTAAATAAATCTGACATCTAATGAAATCTAAAGCAAATTTCTTAAGTGAGACATTAAGTTGAGTTTAACTTAATAATTAAATAAAATACATATTAAGAGCAGTCAGCTTTTAAGCACTATATTTCAGTGCCAGAAAAATGTGTACAGGAGTTTGTTAAAATTTAATTTTATATATTAAATGAGTAATAAATCCCACTCCTTATCAGCTTAGCGCGACAGACTGCATCATGTATGAGCTGAGCTGAGCTGCATCTGCACGAGTGCTGATAAACTTGAATAAGCACTCAGAAATGGAGCTGCGTTCATATTAAAAATATGATATGCTATATCTTGCTTCCACTTATCCAAACAATTTGGAGAGACTGCAGCGCAAAAACTTCGAATGGCATCGTTAAAATATTTGCGCGGCGAACATTAAGTGCCGGTCGCTAAGTATGTGTGTGTGTGAGTGTGTGTGCTTTGTGCGTGTAAATGATGTTATTAATTTATTTTTATGTTTAATAACAAGCACTCGACTGGCGCCGCCAAAGTGATAGCCTTAACAAAATACCCAATTTGGCTGTAAACTATAAAAATAAAAAACTTCATTTTGTGGCAACAGCTTCAACGCCTGAACTGAGTTGAACTTTCTGTGTGTGTGTTTTACTTTACTTTAAAGCACGTTCAACTTAAATAAAGCCAACGATCAAATACGGTCGAAGTCGACCTGGGAATACGAATTTATCATTTAGCTCCGACTGTTTTCCCACACTGATTTCGTTTGCACACGCACAGTTACCACTGTATTCGCTCATTTACGAATTGCGGTTGTTTAATTAATAGCAAGCTGATTAATTAGTATTTGTATGAGAAATTCAATAAACCACCCTTGACCCCCCACCCCGCCAAATCGTTGGGAAATTCATTTCAATTTAATTGTTAACTGCATTTAAGTTTCCATTGTGAATTGTCATTAATTGTATTTGCCAGTTTGTTCGAAAACCACACTTTTGCAATTATTTGACTTGACTGTGAATAAGCTCAATTTTATAAATATTTTAGACATATTTTTGTTTGGCCAAAAATGTGTTTTGCTTAAAAAGTTTGTCTTAAGCTCAGTTGCCATAAATTTGAAAAGCTTCTTGAGATTCCATCTTCATAGAAATACATTTATCGCATATGAGTGATTTGTCATCATAAAATAATTTGTATGCAAAATTATTTTTTTATGCCAGCCAAGCAATAAAATTAAATAAAAATAAAAAAAAATATTCTTCCTCTTTAGCTGTTTCTAGCCTAGCTCCGTGTTTCTCGCCAGCTTCGCATTCCCTAATCCAATTGAAATTCCACCATAAAACATCTGCACCACAAAATACAATCTTAAACATCGTTTCCAGTAAACTTTGTTTGGCGTGTTAGGGCCTAACCCGACTTGATGCAAACATGGAGTTTATTTTCCCACTCAAACATTTTTGCGTATATTGGAATTATATTGCATTTTTATTACCTACGCGCATAAATGGTGGCATTGTTTTTTTTGTTTTTCTTCTGTTTTTTTTTTTTTTTTTTTGCAAAAAAGCAGCCGCCGGGCACGCAACATTTTAAAAAACAATTTTGCCAGATACAATTTCTTGTTTGTGTGTATTATCGTCGATGAGTATGCAAATGCACACGCACACACACTTTGTACACCCAAAGCTGTAAACAACGAACACACACATACACATACACATACACACATATATATATATATATATATATATATATATATATATAAATTACATATAAACAAGGCGTATGCGTAATTTTTATTCGCATGGCAGACAGAAAACAACGTCGTCGCCAATCCACCCTGAGGCTGCTTATCGTGTTAAACGAGTCGAGACTCTGCCAGTGGGTGTGCGTGTGTTTCTTTGTGGGTGTGTGTGTGTGCGTGCGTCTGCAAATGTTGAGGGTCTTATAAAACGTTTTCGCTCCAATTTCATTGATAACTATTATAAGGAGAGCTTTCAAACTATTTTATTCAGCCTCGTTTTAGAGCAAATCTTGTGCTCTCTTTCGAGAGTGCTTTCCTTATGTCTGAAGACTGCCTCGTTTTTATTATCATTTTTATCTGAAATTCTCAAACATTTTTGCAATTAAATTTTGGATTTATTTTATGAGACTATTTTATTACAGTTTTAAATTACACTAAATTATTACATTTGAGAATTGCCAACATAATATTTTTATTTTCTTTTTTTTAATATGTTTATACATCATTGATGCTCGAGTGAATAAAATAAACAAGGTTATTTTTTTTCTTTTATTCGTTTTTTTTATTTTTTATTGTGACCAAGTGAAAGGTAAAATAAATAATGCAGGTGACATTTTACTGTACGGTTTGGGTTCAATATATACAGAGTGTGCGGGCAAGCGCCCGCTTTTATGATTGTGTTGTGTCGGCTTTAATGCGTTTTCATGCCTTATTTAAAATGATTTTCGCTTTGCCACTCAGGAAATTATTTTCGTTTATTGCTTTCTGCGGATCGGAAGCATGAGACATTTGGTGTGTCTCCTGCGGCATCTGTTGCTTCAGTTAATCATTTTGCGGTTGTGGGCAATTTTTCAGCTCAATTAACTGTGATATTGTACAGCAGTTGGTGTTCAAATTCACTTGTACAAATGCAGACAGAATATTTATATATATATATATATATATATCTATATGTATATATATATATGTCTGTGTGAGAGACAGGCGCCATTCTCAAGTCGGTATTAATCAAATTTCAATTGCACACATTCCAAGCAAATGTTAAAAGACAAACAAAAAATGCCGTTAGTGGCAAGAAGACACAAAATGAAAACGCTATGTGGCACAAAAGCAAAACTCAACGCTTAATTAATCGAGTGGAAAGACACACACACAGACACACACACATACACACAGACACACACACACATTCATACACACACCCAGCACACAGTTCAGTTGAATTAGTCGTAAAGAAGAAAAGACAAACGTCAATATGGGGCGAGACCAGCTCAAAGGCGAAATAAACTCAAAAAGGACCCTTAAGGCATAGCAAGGCATACCAAGGCATTGGCAAACAAAAAAGGATAACTACGAATGCGACTGGTGTGAACTCAAAAATACCCTCTAAATAAATATGATTAATTTAGAACGGAGTGTAATACAAAATAGTCTTTTATCTGCGAGTACAGAATTAGCCAAGACACATTAATAAATTGTCTAAGATTATAATATAGTCAAGAAAAAATAATATGCATTTTATTTGTGTCACTTTAGAAAAAGATTGGGAACTACAAAAAAAAGATCTATTCGAAATATCAATGTCACTTTTGAGATTTTTTACAGGGTGCACAAAGAAAAATTCAAATTGAAAGTCTGTAAGAATTGTGGTCTGACAGCTCAGCACTTTGAGATGCAAACGAGCTTGCCAAAGTGTACAAGCCTAAGCGAATTTCTATATTATCTATATGTAGATGATATGGCGATATAAAGCACCGTCAAGCAAAAGTGACATTTGATATTTCGATAGGCCTGGGTTGGCCAAATCCAAACTCCAAATTCCCAAATTCCCAATTCCAAATTCAAATGACAATGCATTAGTGACACAAACCAATAGGGAAACGTGGAACAAAAGTGGGCAGTCAATCGATATACATCATTTAAGTGATAAGTGTTAAGGTTGGAGGCGTGGCAAACTGAAAGCTTTTCTTGTAATTGAATATACACTACTCGGCGTATGCGTATTGTCCTTGGCTTAGCTCTTTGCTGTGCGTCCTTGGCCAATCCCAATTGCCATTTAGCATTGTCATAAGCCTTTCCCATGCAAATCTATTGCCGTTTCTTTATTGTTTTATTAGTATAAATTTATGGTACTGCTTCTTCTTCTTTTCCCATTTCTTATTTTGCATAGTTTTCGCTGTTAGCTCTTGAGTTGATTTCTACTTTCAAATTGGTTTCCATTTGCAATTTATTACTTTATATTCGAGTAAACTCGAAATCAACTTGGAATAGTTTGTGCTGGGTACGCACTCAAATGTGAAGCTTTCCTTTGGGTTTTTTTAAGCGACTTAATGCATACGATTTGTGCAACTTACTTATTGTATTGAAGAGATAATAAAATCTGGAGGGAAAAAATGAATAATATCAAGAGATGGAGAAGTAGAGGGGAAAGAGCATCATTAGTTAAATGAGAAGATTTAAATATCAAAATGATTGATTTATTTTGAAGTTACAAACAAACTGACTTATTTATACACACATATTGACTTCTAAATTTTCTCTATTTGCAGGTAAGCAACGCTCGCAAAATGTTTTGCACTGTTTTAATCATGTCAGGTGAAACCAGTTTGAACATTCAATTTTCCAATAAAAGTTTGACTCTAGCATAATTGAATGATTTATGTTGTGCATATCATATCAATTTGTAACTGTTCAATATGCATAGCATAGCATAGCATAGCAGTATTATTTGATTACATCCAACTCTATTTTTTAACAGTTTGTGCTAAAAAATCAGTGCACGTCTTCTCTGAAATGAAAAAACTTTTTTGGCCGCCGCACATTTGTGCCGTGGCAATTAGAAACATATTTCGCATATATTTCGACATGGGTTGCCTCAGACATGTTGGTTTTTTATCTTTTATATTTTTTTTTATTATTTTAATGGCAAATAAAAAATGGCGACGCCGCAGACATGTTTGTGCATGCCGACAAGCGGGCGAAAATAGGGGTAAGCCAGACTCGAGGGCACCGGAAATCAGGCGGATAAGGGTTGCCAAGTGACTCGGGCATTTTTATTGTTGTTAAAAAATGGAAAGATAGACCGAGACAGAGTGGGAAAGAGTAGGACAGAGAGAGAGAGAGAGAGAGATATTTTGCTCAGCTGGCAGCCCAATCGGAACAACAAAGCCCAAATCTTTTGTTCGTGCTGCCAGACTCGGAGTTTCATTCAATCAAAAGCATCAATCAGCTGAGAGAGGAGCTCGATCCCAGAACAAAAGGCATCACGGATTTTCAACTTCATTTTTGTCGATTTCGTGGGCAATGAAGCGCAACGGCTTCTTTCTCCTTTGTAGCAGGCGCTAACACCTTGGGCCAGTCTGTCCACGTATTTATTAAGTCATGATGTGGAATGGCAGGCCATTCACAATGAAAAGAACACAACACTTGATCCCCACAGTGCGACGTCCATGTCTTTATTATCATCCACACCAGCCATCATCATCATTATTATCATCATCATCATCGTTTTCATCGGGTTCGTTCTGTTTCCTCGCCTGTTTGTCGGCTTTCTTGTTTTCGTCCTCTTGTTCGATTCATGCCCTCATCCTTTGATTGCTCTTGTGCATTTTTGAGTGTCCAAATCGTTTGAGTGTAATTTTTCGCATTTGACGCCATTTACGCATCATTGATTCTTCCTTCTATATATATATACATATATATATATATTATTTTTTTTTGCTCAAATGGCGATAAGTGTTCAAATCATTCATTGCGGCTTGATATCCATCCTAAAAAATGTATTCGGCTAGCATTTTTATGACTATTGCTACAACTTAGTTAGAGTGATTTGTGGCATGATCTGAGCAAATGATGTGCTTGCTGTAATGCTTGGTAGGGTTACATATGAAATGTGGCTAGCAGATAAAATGAAGTTGCTGGTATTCAGAGTAAAAGCATACAGAAACTTAAACTAATGGCATTTGTTTTATTTTTACAAAATGTCTGATTATTCCGAATAAAAATGATTCCATCGATTACGTTCTAGTTAAATGAATAAACTATCCCTTAATAGTAGAAGTCATAATTAAATATAATATGCTTAGTAGAATATCTAATTGTGACAATATAAATGATTCACAAGACATTATTTTTAATTTGTTTGTAAACTTTTTTACTTAAGTTTTTCGTATATATCGTATATATATCAAGCAAGAAGTATGTTGGTCCTACATCTGTTATTAAAACCATGTTCGAGAAAATAATTGAACAATGCTCACAACTTTTTTGTTTCATAACTCACTTATAGCAATTGGGCTTTGGCTAAACATTATTCTTTGGAACTCAGTGTCCAGGCCGGAACTGACATCTGACACGGCTCATTATGCACAATTGTGAAGGCGGCCCTGATGGAGGGGTCGGCTCAAGTTCAGTTGAGCAACTTGTGCGCAACATTTGCCAGCTGACCCAACAGCAAAAGCATTTAAAGTTTTCTTTTTGGCTGTCATGACTTTTGCCAGCCCAAAGCAAATAAATTTGCCCAGCATTCAAACAAGCCCGTCTGCGACGACTGCTCATTAGTTCAACAACTGAATTTGGACACCCAAGAATATTATATAATAGATATAGATATATGTGAGTATGGGTGTGTGTGTGTGTGTGTCTGTGTGTGTGTGTCTGTGTCTTGGCTTCGCATTTCAATCAATGTGCAAACTTTTGCCGCATACAGATGCATACTAAAAAGTCCGCCAGCTGATGATGATAGAAAAAGCCAGCGAGAAAGTTACGTCAAATTGAATTCCGTGCAAAACTTTTTGCTTTTGCGCTTTCATTTTTTTTTCTTTTTTTTTCAGGGCAATAATACAAGAATTTTTCTGCAACTAGGCATTTGAAGTCTTTGGTGTGAATACCCTAGAACATCAGAAAAATATGATAACAAGAGGGAGATATATATTCGAGTGCTTACTTGCTTACTTATGTGCCTCTGTTGGTGCTCCTCTTTAAACCCTCATCTGTCGTTGCTTAAGTCATATTTTTTTTACTAGGGTATCTGCTTTTGGATCATATAAAATACCTAATAAACAGATTTTTTTTTTTTTTTTTTAAATTTTTAAATTGAATTTGCTTTTATTAAGGGGCAGCCATAAACTGCTGTAAGTTATTGATGGCGCGTTTTAGGCATCGTATAAGTAATAAATACATATGTACGTATTACGTATACGTATTTTGCTTATTTTTTTTTGGCAGCAAAGTTTAGCGGAAGCATTATGGAACTGATTTGCAGCCGACTGTTGCCAGCCTGTCTGCGTGACTGCTTGCCTGCCTGCCTGCCTGCCTGCGTGCCTCCTTGCCTGCCTGCCACATGCAGCTGTCAGTCGGCAACAGAGAAAGGCACACAATAGCCAAACGGAAGTGGAAGTCGCTTACCCAAGCAGCTTTGCCTAGTGTATGCCACACGACACCCAACACCACCCCCCTCTTGCCTTTAGTCGCTTTGTTGCGCTCGCTATTTTATTATTACGAGTAGCTTTTCTTTTTTCCATTTTTTTTTCATTCTTTTTTTTGTGTTTTTTATTTTTTACTTGTGTAATGCTCGCCAGGCGCACATTTGCATATCAATTTGTTTCATTCGTGCACTTAAAGCTTTGCTGCATTTGCAGCTCGTTCTTTTCTTTCTTTTATTGTGTGCCACATTTTGTTGCATACTTCGTGGGGACACTAAGTGCATTCCGCATTCAGTAATCTGCACTGTTATTGTGTGGGTTCTCCCATTGCACGTAATCGTGCAAAAATCGGATCCGCCCGACTTTTCTGTCTTTTACCTATTTTTTTTTTTTTCGTTTTTATCAACTATTTTGGTGACTTGTTTATTGGCCATTGTTACTTTTTATTGTGCTTAACGCGGTGACAAATGGGCTTATATGGGCCAAGATTTTTATCTATGTTTTTGTAAAATATTTGTCGGGATTTTTGCCTTGGTTTTTTTTTTTTGCCAGAATTTATGGCACACTCGTAAACGTTACATATTAACAGAAGAATGTTGGTGACAAATGATATTTGTAGGCTGCGCCTAAGTACGGACTTACGGAGATATTTCTGTAAATTATTTGTAAATCATTTCTTCTATATAAAGTTTTTAATAGGCAATTGACACAGCGAGCAACATCAAACAGCTGGAAACTTTTGCGAAGATTTTAAAATATGATGCGAAATATATTCACAGACTTTATATCTTTAATCTCCCCTCAAATGGTATGCTTTTAATTATTTATTGACTTCATCAGTGGAACAAATTCCACAAACTTTAAATAAACCTACGAATAAATACTCGTTCAATTGTTAAGCACTTTAGCTGGAAAATGAAAAACAGCATCGGCAGTTATTTAAGCTACATACGTTAACAAACAGTTTAAGCAATTTGCCAGCGAAATGCCGTTAAACAATTTAAATACACACACACACACACACACACATACACAAAAAAAAAATGGAGACTAGCTGCCCGTGGAAAATCCGTGTTGTCATTTGTTTTGACATTTCGCTAATAACTGAAAATTAGTGTTTCCGCTGTCAGCGGGTTTGCAAATTGCACAACAACAACAAAAGCAGCAACAACAACGAAAATCGTGTGCAAATAAAGCGGCATTAAAAGCGTAAACGAAATGGTCGACAGAGATTTGAAAAAAAATTGGGGAAATAACGAAAATCTGCACTGCTGTGCATCAGTATGTACAACCTGGCCGAGAAATTTGAATTTGAGTTCGCTGAGCCACT
Source organism: Drosophila nr. perissopoda 5 BK-2023a (assembly GCA_035044105.1). Classification (NCBI taxonomy): domain Eukaryota; kingdom Metazoa; phylum Arthropoda; class Insecta; order Diptera; family Drosophilidae; genus Drosophila; species Drosophila nr. perissopoda 5 BK-2023a. The sequence continues at coordinate 5,903,918 of JAWNMK010000341.1, forward strand.
ATGTTGATTAGTGCAGTTTTATCCACTTAAAACGGATCGCAACACAATTTCTTGTTTTGCATATGCATGAGGGAGGCTTCACTGTACTCGCGAATGTTCGCCAGTGCGGCTGTCTAAGCTTCGCACTCGAACGAGCTGAAGTGGATTGGACAGAGTATGAGGAGCTGCTGCACATTGTGCTGCATCAGCAGCAGTCAGACTGGCAGGCAACATGCAACATGCTGCTGAAGCTTTGTGCAAATATGACAGACCAAAAGAAGCGCTGTGCTTAACTAGAATAATGGATAGAGCATGTGGCAAGAATGGGGGTTTGGCAGTGGTTCGGTTGGTTGTGCTGGCTGGTAACTCATTAACAGCTAAATGTTGTGGCGTTGCTTTGGCAAGAGTTCTGGAGGAGGAGTCGACACTTCTCGTGTAAGCCATAAAGTCAACACACTGCTGCAACTTTCTCAATAGTTGTTGTTATCACCAAAACTGGTTGCAACAGCAACCGCAACAGCAGCAGTAGCAGCAACAATTTGTCAATGCAAATAGAACAAGCAACATGCAAAGTTTTGTTGTAAAGCTGAACTATGAAATAAACAGAGTTACAAGAGTGCCAAAAACTTTGTAATTGTTTGAATTGCACACACACCACAATATGTGGCAGGTGTGTGCCTGTGTTGTGGCAATAACACAACCTTACACGCTTTTCCTGTTAATTTTAATAAATGCTTGCAAAGCTCGGCTAAACTTTATGACATCCAGTTTTGTGGCTTTTTTCAACGCGCCAAAAAAAAAAACCAAAACAAATTCTGTACAAAATTCTGTACATTTTGGTTGGCAATTTATATTGAAAGCACTTGAAAATAAATCGTTTTTCGATAAGCTTTTTCAATTTAAAAGCCAATTTGCTTTCAGTTGAACACAGGTATTGGTTTTTTTTTTACACATAGCTGGCCTATTTAATGAACTTGCGTGCATTTTTTATAAGTCGCCGAAAATGCACAATTAAAATGGAATTTAAAATATTTTTTTTTTGACTATAAATAAAGCCATGTTTTAAGCGGCAGTTTCACTTAAAATCAGTCACATAAATATGTTTCCGTTTTTTTTTTTTCTTTTCAAATCTATGGCAATTGTTGAATGGTTGCTTGTAATTCGTTTTTCCCTTTTTTTTTGGTGGGGGGGGTGGGGGGTAAACTGTGAACATTATTAGCATTCCATGTTTGCTGCTGTTGTCCTCGTCGTCGCTGTACTCATTTCGCATACGGTGGCGTTGCATAATAATGAAAAATTAATCGCTGCAAAATCAGCGCAGTGTGCAAACAAATACAAGCAGTGAAAAACTTCGTTGCATACACTTTGGCGCCTAGTTTAATTGAAACGATGGCGCCACAAAAAAAAAGAAGAGAAAACGGAAAATGAAAAAAAAATCGGAATGCGAGGTGAAAATTGTCAGATATGCAACGAAGCGTTGCGAGAGCGAGCAGAACAAGGCAGCCGATGAATAGACACGCATAAATTTAAAAAAACAACCAGCGGCCCCAAAAAGTTTGCACCCTGCTCTGTGTGCATACTAATAACAGCACCACTTTTTCTTCCAACTATCGCTGGTACGCAAACATGCCCTATAAATGGACTCGAATAGCGAGAGCTTAACCGAAGTTGTATTGAGAACTACATTAATTGGCCAAATTCAGAAGAATAATTTGCAGCAAAGTTGGAACGAGTTGTATTAGTAAGTGTAAAACTGTCGAAAACGGAATTCAGAACAAGAAAGTTTGCACTTTTTATTGGAGAGGTATTAAAAAACCGCCTACTTTGATGCTCTATATTTTCTCTTGCTTTTGGCAACTGATGCCATTGGCAGAAAATGTGCATATTAAGTTGGTTGATTTGTGGATTTGCATTTGTATGTCGCGCAACCTTAATCCATCAAAAACCAAAAAAAAAAAACGAATCTGAGTGGCGCAAAAAAAGCTGTGATTGAAGGGAAGCTGAAAATCTGTAGGATGTGCAACACAATACGTCAGTAAAGGCGACATTTTCATTTTCATTGTCAATGCTAATGTTGCCTGGCTCCCCATCAAAGTAGTAAAGCTGTCAGCAGCAGTCCCTCTCTCTCAAACACCAAAGTGCTATAACGCATCACCTGCATCCAAGTGCCTACTTCCTATCCACAAAGACCCCCCCCCCCCACCACCCAACGCCATCTTATAAATACTTATGCAAGCCTGCAGCTTGCGTCTTTATCAGCATCAAGAGGGTAAATGGCAGTCGCCTGCTGCCTTATCCTGCCACTGAATTGCCCCCTACAGCTGCAGCAGCACTGCTTACATTGTTAAAGGGCGTGTGGCATCATAACTTTTTTATGCAGTTTGTTAGCTCGTTTGAGAGTTTCATTTTCGATTTGCATAGATTAAAATTGTTGGCGAATTCTGTTAGTCTTATCGGTGAAGGTGTGAAATTGAACAGGCAAGAAAATTACACGCATAACTCAAGTTTGTATTAATTATTTTCTTAAAATATTTTGCTCATACTCAAACTGAGTATTTCAGAGTTTGCTGCAATACCTATCGATTTATTTTCATTGCAAGCAAAATCAGTTAATTTATGTAAAATACATTTAAGATAATATTCATAAACATCAACGTCTTCATCCAGTTCGCTTGAGGAAAATTTCACTGATAAATAAATATTTCCTAGAGTATTTGAACAACTGTTTGCATTTGTAAGCTCTTTCGGTCTTGTTATTTAGCGTTAAATTGTAAAAAACTGAGGGAAGTAGAGGGAATAATTATGCAGTGTTTTATATGAGCAGCGAGTTGAAGTTCAGTTGAGTTGAGTTGAGTTGAGTTGTGGGCCTTGAGAGGCTCTTTCCAGGCAACACTTGAATCAGTTCCAGTTGTTGTTTTTGTTGTTGTTGGTGTTGTTTTGGCGCTGCTTTTGTTTTGGCATAAATTTGTAAAGAGCTGGCATTGTCGGAAGCTTAAGATGCTTGCATTAAGCGTTATTCAACGCACTGAATAGACTGAGACTGAGATTTGCGCAGCAGCAGCCCATTTTTGTTGCCAGCTTCAGCAGTTAATTTCGCAAATGAAAGTCAACACAAAAGGGCATGTCAGAGGAGTGTCCCTACTCCTGCTCCTGCACTTTATATCCTTTATGTCCTTATGACATATGTAAAACGGAAAATGCAGTTCCTGCTTTTATTTCATACCTAACCGTAAAGAATCAATTATGGCGCCAGACAATTTCATGGAAATTGTTGTTTTTAATTTTTTCTTTTTTTCATCTCTTTTTATTTGTACGCACTTTTCTGGCTTTTCATTTCATTTGCATTGTAGTTGCACTTTTCTTCTTTATTTCCTTCTCTTGTTGGCTTGTTTTGGTTTCCATTGAAATCACGCACTCGTGTTTGGCGCATTAACAAGAAAATCCGCTGGACGACGGAATTATTCAGTTTCGAGAATTCCATTCAATAATCATGATCTGGCTGCGGAAGAGGCTTGCAAATACAGCCAAATTATGAAATTTCTGCTGGCAATTTGTGAAATGTGAAATCATTAATGCACTTTGCATAAAGAGAATGAAAGCTGCAGCAATAATAATTATATTCATTATTTAAAGACAACAAGTTTTTAAATAATTTTATTTATTATTTAAAGACAACAAAAAATTATAAAAATCCGGCAGATGATAAAATCCAATAAGGGAATTGACTAGAAGCGCAATATTTAATTTATTTACAACGTTTTTAATTTCAGTACAGTTTTTATTTGAGTCTCTTATTATTTCACTCCATTGCAGATTTGTTCTATTGACTCCGTTTTAAGTCAAGTTTTTCTACTTATTTTTAGTACTTCTCCACTTATGTTCCTAAGTTTGCGACCCTAATGGCAACATTTCCTTTCCCAACTCAATTGTACGTTTGCATTGCTTTGCTTCAGCTGCACATTAACTGCTTTTGAAATCAGTTTCAAAAGGCGCCATCTCCATACAGTCACTCACAAAAGTATGCAGCAGCTTTTGTTTTTCGCTTGCATGCAAAATGTACTTATAACTAGCTCTGAACAGTAAAATGCCCCACATTTTTTAAAGAAATATGTGAAAGCATTCAAGAAATGTTTAAATACCAAAATCTAATTATCGTTTATATAATAAGAAATGTGTGTTGATGCCATAGCTGAGCATATTTTATTCAGAATCAGAATAAGCAAGAGAACTTTTTATTTACTTACTGGATATTTACTTCAAAGCTAAAGTCGGAGTACTTCTTTTAGTCATCTAGACTGGTCCATGGTGGGAAACTGGGAAACTACCGTTTAGTGCTCGCTATCCTATTTATATTTAGCTTGGCGCTGACACTTGGCGTTCTTTGAATGCTCTCGTTTTCCACACACACACACACACACATACACATTTCCACCGCCATCCACTGTGCATTTTTCTTCTTAATGTTTGTTTTTTTTTATATATTTTTTTTTATACTTTTTGCTGCTTTTCACCGCAGAAGAGAAAATCGAGCAGGAGCTGCTTTTCTGCGGGCGTTAACCGGGCACATTTGTTGTTGACTTTGTGCTCCAGTTGCAGCCGCGATTGCGGGTTGGCAAAAAAAATAAAACAGGCGAGTAGAGTTGCGGAAGAAGAGAGCGTTAGGAAGCGGCATATTTGGCTTTGTGGCCAACTATCATTAAACAACTAAAGCAACCACAGGCGGAGGAGCACAAGCAGCAGCAGCAGCAAAAAGCAGCTCTTTCTATTCAAACACACTCGTACACACACACACTCACAAACACACACACGCACACAGAAAGACACATTCACACTAAAAGCCCTGTCAAGAAAAACACAACAGAGAACGCGTCAACAAAAGACGTCGACCCCGCACCCCGTTCGCCTTACTGCACTTTAGCCGGCTTTTGACTCATGTAGCCTTTTTAAGCTTCTAACTGCTGCTGCAGGCGCCTTCAAAGGCATCAGCTTAATGTGTTTTGGCATCGGTTTTCAAAGTGTAGACTCGAGCAGGCGATACCGTCTTCACCCTGCTTGGATCTAACACAGGACATTTTGCATGCACTGTACGCAATTTTAGTTGCAATTCAATACATATTTTTATTAATTTTATTTATTTAATTTTATTTATTTAATTTTATTTATTTAATTTTATTTAAATTTATTAATTTCTGTAAAATTTCTGCTGGCTCATTTATTTCAAGCAAGCGCACATTCTCCAAATCTCGATTGCAATCTCTCTCTCTCTGCACAATTTTTCTGTAGTGTATGGCTGTTGCCAACCACAGCATCAGCCTCAGCAGCCAAGTGTCAGACTGTTTACCAAAGACTGTAGCCTGTGGGCTAGCCTCTCGCCATCCTCGACTTTTAACTTCGAAGCTGTTCCAAAATTGTTTTTCCTTACCTTTTTCTGCTGAATTCCGTTTTGCGTTTTGTTTCTTTCTTTTTTCTTTTAGCTTTGAGGCTCGATTTGTGGCATTTGCAATTAGGCAATGTGTTTTTCATTTTGGTCAGTTTTTGATTGATGTGCCAAAGCACAGTTTTTGCTCTTGATTGTAAATTGAGTTTCTTATTTGACCATAAGCACAATATGACAGCAAACAAAGCTGCTGCTAATGATTTTTATTCACGCACAACTTTGTCAAAGTTGAAGCAATTAAGTTTTCGTAAATTGATCAGTTAACTAGCCTAAATTGATATGTAAATGCTTTCCTTAAGCTATTGTCAAAATAAATACATTATTTGTTTGTGCGTTTACTTGAGATTAACTCTGTGGTTAAACGTACAACTTTTTGTATCTATGATTATATTTCTTACACTGAATTCAAATAAGTAACTCAATCTAACCATTGAGTATGCAGTAAATAAAACACTGACCTCTGACAGTTACTTGCACCTAAGGCTGCTTAAAATGCAGCTGGCAGTGTTGCCAGTATCTCTTTATTTTGTAGGGGGGGTGTGAGTGTGTTGGGGATCACATCAATTCTCGACGTGTTCGCAAAAGTGAAAGAAAAACAACATCTCAATTTGTCTTCGAGTTGTCAAGTTAGCGTTGCAACACTTTACACTCGGAGTGTTGCCGACGGGACGACGTCAACGCCAAGTGCAGTTTTTCCATATTCTCCCACCCGTTGCTTTTGATGAGCAAAATGTATTTTTGTTTTTGGTGTTTTTTTGCCTTTGACACCGTTTTCCACTTTTCGCTGGCATGTAAGACCATGTTCTTGGCTGGTCCACGTTGGGCGCCATGCACGCGCTGACAGCCACTTATTTTCTTATTATTAAGTATACGCTTAGTGCGCGCGCTTCAGTGCAAGTGCAGACTGTAATGCGTGCCAAGTAATGATTACTTTATGTCTCCCGCTGACAAATGCCGTCAGTCAAAGTCAAACCTTACCAGGCGAGCAGAACCAGAGCCAGAGCAGACAAAAGGCATCTGAGCAGGTCCTATTCGCGGGTTTGGGTTGCCTGCACTACGCAAGTCGTGGTACAAAAAGACCTCGTCTGGGTTTGAGTGTGTGTGTGTGTGCATCCATGTGCATTGCAGCCGATAAGAGTGGATTAAAATTGCCCTTTGACTGCCTACCCCAAAAAAAAATTAAGGTACAAGTTTTTAATGTTTTTTTTTTTTGCTTTTTTATTTGCACGAGTGCAAAACTTTATTATGGCCCAACAGCCAAAACTTTAGGCAATTCTGTTGCATAAGTTTGTGGCTTACGTAAACCACTCAATCAGAAATTATTTCGAGTTTTTCGGAAAACTACTTCAACTGCTAAACATTACAAGAAATTGACTTGAAACTCAAATTTTGTTTTATGTAAGAAAAATACTTCGATTTATTTGTCAATACGCTAACAGAACTCGGTTATTAGCAGACATCAGTCAGCATAATGACTAATAATACTGATTACTGTAACGGCAGCATAATTGCCATGCAGGGCAAGGATTGTGTGGCCATTGCCGTAAAAGGAGCAAACAATAATAATAATTTATATAAGCTGGGAGCTCGCTTGTATTTAGGACTGACTGGAAGGCAGGCAGATGTATTGATGGTTCACAAGCGTCTCATGTTACGCAAGAATATGTTTGAGTTGGATAAGAATCGTGAGCTGTTGCCCAAAGAGCTGACATTAATTCTATCGCAATTGCTGTACGCGCATCGCCCGAGACCGTTTCACATTGAGGCAGTGATTGCCGGCATGCATGCCGATACCCTGGAGCCCTACATCTGCAGCTTGGGCATGATTGGCTATCCCAATGTGACAAAAGATTTTGTTGCTGCCGGCCACCGTCCAGGACCAATGCTGACCTTGTGTCAGAGTCTGTGGCGTTCGAGCCTGAATCCAACCCAACTCTATGACGCTATTGGTCAGACAATGATGAAGTCCTGCACTCCTTACATACCAGTTGGCAGTGGTGTGGACATTTATCTTATTGAAAAGTATAAGATCACGGAGCGTTCACTTGGCATAAAACCGCATTAGATTGGTTTCCCTTATGCAAGAACTGGAAATCTATACGAAAGTTTCTCGAGCATGAAATTGAGCACATTTATTTGAAGATTTGCATTTGTGATAAAACCATTAACTGAAGTCGCGTTGAAATATTACAATGATAGTTCCATTCCCTTCAGTCTGATTGCTAAAAAAAAAAAACCAACACAAATACAAGCAAAAATATAAGTTTAAGTTTCATATCTATATTTTGGCCATTAAATATTTGTATATAATAGGAAAACTTTTATTGCATATTTCTTACAAAGCATTTTTGGCAATGGTTGACAAAATGGAATTGTCAAATATTGTGCCAGCGAGGCGGATGCTGGATTTGGATCCTCTGGCCAGTTGCTTAGCATCTGTTCCATTCAAATGCGGCGCCATTGTCGTATGAAAATTTAATTTCCTATCCACTCGACTATTGATTACTATGTCCAAACGTCGCACACTAGAGCATCCTGCCATTGATGTCATGCTCCTGATGCTGCTGGTGCTGATGGTGGTGCTGCTGCTGCTGCGCATTTCCGTTCTGAATCCCTATGGCTTTAATTATATGCTGGCCATACAAATCCTGAAATCCGCCTGCCCAATCACAATTGCCTGGAAAATATGATAGTCAGTGTTTTGGACTTTGGTTTAGCCTCGGGGCCATCATCAGTCATTGGCATATTTTCGACAATGGCATTAGTCAAGAGGCAGCCAACCAATCTCAGTGCCTCATTTGCGTTGCCAACTTCTGTTTTGGCAGGGGTGACAATCAATGAGATTTGACCTTAGGCCAGCTAAATGGTTGCCAATGCCAGTGTTTGGCATCAAATACACTGCCACTCTTCTGGCCATGCGGCACATCCTCTGCGTCATGTTTGCTCGTCAGTTTTGCCAACGACTAATGAGCCTAGTTTTGTGCCGTTTCCTTACTCTGGCTCAGCAGAAAGTACTTTTCTAGTGGTATGGTTGGTGCTCGTTAACAAATTGGATATGTCATTTGCAGGCACTTAACTTATTTTTTTTTTTATCTTCTCTTACTAACTATCAGTTGCGGTGTCCTGTTGCCAGCTACTCTCTCTGTGTGCTTAAAGCTTCTGCCAAGTTTTGTTTATTTTCTGTATTATTTGTGATATTGTTGGGCTATTCTGGAGAATGTTTTGCCATTAAGTTCTTAGCACAAAAGGTCAATGATGATATACAAGTGCTTCTTATTTATATAAATATATGTATAAATATATATATAGTATTTGTTTGCCATGTAAAATCTTGTTTAAGTGTTTGCCAACTGAGAAAATAATGCAAATTTCAATCATATGTTCTACTTGCAGCTTGCAATGCGACAGTAAAGCGATTACAGTAGCTACTCAACGTCAGGAACATTGTTACAACTGGCAGTCAGCGTAGAGGAAGCAACAATCACAACATTATCACATATACAGACAGACAGACAGGCTGACAGACAGACAGACAGAGAGACAGACAGACAGACAGAAAGAGAGAGAGCAGGAGAAGGAGAGAGCCACGTCTTCAATAAAATAACACAAATCGAACGCACAATGAAAAACGACGTGGTGCGATGGAGCAGGCAGCCAAATAGCAACAAGAGCAACAACAACTGCAACAACAGCAGCAAACACAGTCAGCAGCACTGCAACAAAACGAATGCACAGTTCCGGCAACATGTTGCTAGCAAAAGGACTTGTCAGCCAAAAGCGACGCATGCGAATGTTGCAGCAACCATTAACAATTGGCAGCAGCAACAAGAACAACATCAACAACAACAACAACAAAAACAACATCAACAACAAACAATCATTGAATGTGATATAACAAATTTAAATTACAATTGCAATTTATTCAAAACTAGTTTTTTAACGCACAACAAAACGAAACGCTATCGCAGCAGACACTCGAGCACGTCATTAGTGGCGTCGACATCGTTTGCATTGCTGCTGTCTTTGAAAATTAGTGTCGTAGTTTTTTTATGTAATTTTAATGTCGGTTTCGCGGCCAAAGTGGAGCCGGGCCCCGCCCAGTCGCCAATTCTGCCGCCCTACGTCCTTGACTATGAGACGGCCAGAGGCAACAGCGCTGCCACAAGCGGCGGCAGCGGCAACAGCCTCAACAGCGGTCGCGATGCGGGCCACTACACGCACACCTGGGCGGTGCACATACCGAACGGTGATAGCAACGGCATCGCCGATGCAGTTGCCAAGGAACACGGTTTCGTCAATTTGGGCAAGGTGAGTAAGCAACTTCTAGAACAAGAAAAAACAATTTAAAAAAAAAAAATTAAAAAATAAATAAATTAAATTAGTACAAAAATAATGCAGTGGAAAATATTAAATTTTCTACAAATTGATTTTATGGTATGCAATTTTTAACACTTGAAAATAATCCAAATACAGTTTAAGAACTTTTTAAAATAAATCACTGCAAATGCAAATTAAAACAAATATTCACTAAATTTTACCCGTTTACTGGGAAACTAAAAACCATATTGAAATATGCCATAAGTTAGCAACGCATCAAAAATAATATTCTTAAATAAACGACGCTTTCCCATAGATTTTTACACCTGTGTGTGCTTAGGAAAATGAAATATTCGTGTCTGTCCAACTATGTCCAAATGTCCAATTTCAGTTGAAGTGGATGCAGTTAAAGTCGAAACTAAACTACTGTTTTGGGATTAACTAGCCATAGTAGTGCAGCAACAGCATCAGCATCGGAATCAGCCCCGCCCCAAGTGATGATAAACTTTGGAAATTGAAACAATTTGGCAAAAGCGGAAGTGCGGGTTGCAAGAGAAGGACATGCTAAACTTGGAGGCAGGACCTCTCGTTTGGCAGTTTAGCATATCATTAGAACACTCAAATGTGAGACTATTAAAACTTTAGCACACATGTACAAACACATATATATATATCTATATATATCTATGTATGTATGCATGTATGTTTATCTGTGCTCGCACAGGGAAATTCATTCAAAGCGCATTTGAAGTAACTTACACGTTTTGGGATTCCAACTTCTACTCCACGGCACACGGCAGATATTAGAGAGGGACAGAGTTGTGTGTGTATGTGTGCCACTCCTGGACAAAGTTTGATTTCCTCTTTATCTTTTGCCACAAGTGTGTCCCCCTAACCCGCCGATTGCTGCTTGTCCATCATTTGTGGACAGTGGGCATTGAGGCAGTGGCTCGTTGCTAGGGGCCAGCAGGTGTTGAAAATGCTTTAGCAAACTTTAATCTGATTTCAGGGAAGCGGCTGCGATTTCCAAAAAAAAAATAATAAAACAAGTGGGAAAGTTGCAGTCGTGCGTAACCGACTGCGAAATACTCTGATACCATAAGTAATTCCGTCTGGTGCCGGGGGCCGCAAAACAGGGTGGGTGTAGTCCAGAAGCACCGGTCTTTGAAGGAATTTCCTAGTCATCTCTCCTCCAAGTTTGCCTTTCAAATTGCGGTGGATATGGGCTTTTGCGAACTTTGGGGAACAGAGAGGGAGTGGCTGAAAATAAATATTGGAGTAGTTTCCTAGAAATCTTTCTTCCAACTTCTGTACCCTCAGCAAATTCCATAGGATTTAAGCTATTGAGAATTTTGATGGATCAAGGAGGTGTGGCCAAAATAAATATTATATAATATGTCTTAATTGGGAATTTTGGGTGCTGGACTGGTCGCGGCTAAAATTTGACGGATCTAATTCAAAAATTGCTGAAGATGTAGCCAGTTCAAATATTTATAGGCATGAGGCCAGCGGGTGGCAGAGGTGGGCGAGGCATATGAATGGCATCGCCAATAGCTTAACAACCAAATTTTGACTCTGTAGCCTTAAAATTGTGGGAGATATGTGGCTTTATAGATTTTATATGATCGATTTTATCGATTTACTACTTTTCCTACTACTTTTTACAATTTGTCTGATAATATTTCACGTTTCAAGCTCCTATCTCAAACGGATGGACAGACTGCATGACGGACATTACACAAAACCAATATACCTTAATACCTTCCGTAACAGAGTATAAGAATCACCTAACTGATACACGTTGTCACACAATTGAAACACAGACCAGACCATCACAGATACCCCTGCTTCACTTATTCACCCACGCTCTCTCCCTTTCTCTCTCTCTCTCTGTCTCTCTCTTGCTATCTCAGCACTAAGTAACTGTCGAGTTAGTGCACCCATTGCCCATCGAACAAATTGCTTGTAATGGCTGCAAAGCAAGCAGCTATGTAAAATATATATATAAAAAGCGAGGCTATGAAGAAAAGTTAAGATTGTGAAATTTCAGAAGATAAAAATTGACCTAAAATAGTTTAGCTCATTAAATGATTGACGAAGGAGCAGTTGCATAGTGAAATAAATTATGTAGTTTTGATTTTTTGTTTTTATTTATTATTATTTCCATAATCGTTTTTCGAGTTTTTTGCTTGTACAATTCGATAACTTGCCTTATCTAAAACTATCAATTATTTCATAAGTATTCCGTATTAATACAAATTTAAATTTGGTTCGTTCGCAAACTTTCTGGTTCACCCTCTCCTAGGCGAGATATCTTTGATTGCCTCCACTTACAGCTAACGTTTGAAAGTGAAATGCGCTGTGGCAGTTACTTTTTGCGGCTGTGGGGGTTTAAGTGGCAAACTTGAATTCCTAGTTGGCATTTGAGTTATCAATTGAGACGCGCTCAGGTGGCGAAAAACTGTCTGGGAGCCTTTTGTGCCACAACTTGTTTGAGTTGGCTGCCCAAATTGAAATTGATATCATGCACAATGGGCGCCCATTGTCTTAAGCGGCACCTACAAAAGCCCAAAACTCAATTAATTGACAACCAGCCCAATGCTAAACTTTTACCTCAGTCTCAATGCGAAATTCATTTAACATCTTTCCGTTTTGGGGCCACCAACCAATTTCCATAGACATTCTCCTTTCGACCCGTTGCAAGTTCCGAGTTAATTGAAAATTAATTTTAAATGCCATTGTTGAAGTGGAATCTCCGCGACCCCCCTCCCTACTCAGTGGGGTGTTGAAATAAATGCCACATTTGCATAATTAAACAATGCCAAAATGGCTGTAAAATTGTAATGGTTTCAACCAAGGGTGGAAACTAAAAATTAATCCGGCATTTTCACTAGTTGACCTCGATTTCAGCTCAGTGTATATGTATTTCGCTCTGGCAATTTGTATTAGCGTATACTTAATATTAATTAATTAACATTGCGCAACTATGCGACACTTGTATAAAGGTTTAGCATTCCTTATCAAAATGTGTTACTTATAGTGGTCAAAGTAAGCTAGAAATCGAAATATGTTGAAAGTCTGATTTCTTTTATTAATCACATAATTCACTGAGTACATTTTATAAATACCTTTAAGTGAATAGTTGCAAATTTGAATAACTGATTTTACACATTCCTTTTAGTTAATTGTCAACCCCGTTTCTCTGACATAAAAGTAGACTCTCATTTCACACGACTGTTGCTAATATTTCTCCTATTTCCGCTGCAATTTTCTGTTTGTTGTCTTTTAGCAGCAAATTCCATTTGACAAAGTCGACGAAACTCAAACCAGCTAACTGTGCAAACGGCTTACAAGTGAAACACAACTAGTAACAAACAACAACAACAACAACAACAATAAAAATAACAGCAACAACACCAACAAAAACAAATTAATAAACAGCCAGCGACTTTTTGCCATTTGCTGTGCATTGCGACTCCCCGTCGTGAATTTGTTTTTGCCCTTGTTTATTTTTTGTTATTATATTTAGCAGTGGGCGTCACTCGTCGTAGTAGATGCAACTTGCAACGTTGTTTTTCCAACTCACAGCGGAGTCCCTGCCACGCCCCGCTATCTATTCTCCTCTACTGAAATGCCACCAAACATGCAGAACTTTTAATAAAAATTATGGGTGTATGCAAATATACATATAGAATTTTAGTTATATATATATTTAAAATGTATGTTTGTTTTTTGCGCAACATCAACTTGTACACTAAATAAAGTTTTCGCACTGAAATTATAATGATAAAATAGTGCACAAAAAGTTTTCAGTCTAAAGGAGTGCTCCTGCCGCGTAGACTAGGCGAAGTTTCTGTTAATAGCAATTAAGTCCATTTTAAATGAAGATGCTTTTCACTACCATTTCCGTTCCTATCTTGAAATGAGCATAGCAAAAATTGCAATCTTATCAAATAAGAAAAATGTTCACTGATCATCACTGCATTTTGACATATTCAATTATGAAAAGTTAACAATGCTTGCCAAGTATCAACTATGTTTCAGCCAGATTAATCTTGTACCCCTTTTCAGTTTGTGTCATTGTTGTGTTTGCCTTTGCTATTATACGCGAAACGCTGAGCTGAGTCGAAGGGGCGTTTAACTAACTTCTGACAAATGCATTTTTGGCGCACAAGTTTTACAGATAAGCCAAAGCCAATTTATGTGCTGCATTAATTTGCGCGACTGTCGACCAGGATACAGTTTGGTGTACGCCACACCTCAGCAACCAGGCAGCAGGTCCTTGAGCCTGAGCCAGCTTTTAGGGGTTGTTGTTAGCAGTTGTCGGTTGCAGCGATCCAGCTCCTACTCCTACTGTGAGGATACGACTTTGCGCCTTAATAGCGGCAGCTGTTTGTCATTCGTTATCAGCGACTGCAAGCAGGCTTGCCTGCTTCCTTGACTGCTTCTTGGCCATTGTGTGCCGGGACTTGGACGTGGTATTGTATTTAGATGTATTTACATAACACAGCCCAGCCAGCCAGCCAGCCAGTCGCCATGTCCTCCATTTGCCCTGTGTCTATTGTTCGTCCTGCGATAAATATTATCTTTGTCCTTCTGCCAGGACTCGCCGCCATTCATCTGTGCTCATCAATATAATTGAAAAAGCCCTGTTGGATTCGTTCGTCTCTTCACTTTGTTATTTGCTCTTTGTCTTTTCACGATTTTTCTGCCTTTTTAATTAATTTTCTTCACATTTTTTTACTTATTATTTTTTTTTTTCTTTTTTTTTTATCTTTTTTTTAATTTTTCGTTTTTCGTTCTTCTTTTATCTTTAATTCTTTTCTCGCGCTCTTAAGCTTGTCGTTGGTTTTAATTTTGCCGCTACTTCGATTATTGATTGACACCGATGGGATTTTCATTCTCGTTCTGCACTTTGCAGTTGTCGCCTTCTCGGTATTCACTTTTTTATTGCATACGCATGATTAAAATCACGGTCAATGATGTGTAAAGAACAAACCGCTTTCCTTCCTTCCTGCCTTCGGTCCGACTGCTATTTAAGATTAATTGTCACCTGGCAAAGGATTTTTTTTTTGCTCGCCCTTCTTTGGCTTGTTGATAAAGGTCAACCGGTCATTAACAAGGGTTGCCTGCATGCTGCCAAGATGAAAGCAACAAAATCTGAAGCAGATCCTGAAAAGTATGCCAGACTTTTCATTTCCTATTAAAACGCACCTTTTAATAAAGCTTACAACTGTCAAAGGTGATAAGGAAACTGTCTAAAACAGTGAGAACAACCTACAACGATGCCATCTAATTTAGGCAGTGCTATTAAATGCTCAACGTGGTCTTATTTGTGTCGTTTGAAATTACCAGAAACACATTATTTCAATCATTCTCAGTACTTATAGATTCGGAAAATGATTTAATTTGTGAAATATAAATATTGAAAAATACATAGTCATTTTTGGTTTAATTTGCCAAAATAGATTTGAATTCGAGAAAACAAGAGTTTAAAGTGTGCCAAGTGAGCCAAATAAACCCCCAAAAATAAGCGCTGACAAAAGTGCCAATAAATTTTCGTAAAAGTTTTTCAGCTTTTAGTTCGAGTGCTTTTTAAAAAGTTTTTTTTTGGAAATTAACTTGCAAAAGAATTTCACACTAAATTAAAATTGATATTAAAAGTGAGCAACAACGAGTCGTATTTCATTAGATGTTGTTAGAGAGAAGCACATCAAATGAAATAAATTTATCACAGACATCAAAATTAAAACATGAACTGGTCGTCCTTTTGAGTACATGACAAATTGACACATCTTATATTTCATTTTATTTTTGTTTTTCCCCTGTTGCATGAGAGGAGCGCAAGTTTATGTATATATATACATATACATATATAGCTGTAGTTGCCCCCTTTTGTGCGTGTCTGCCTCCTATTTCTCTCTCACTTGGTCTCTTTCTGTTGTTTTTGCGCTCGAGTGTCTCATGGCGGATATCGTTGATAAATTTCAAGTCAAAAGCTTGGAAAATATTTATGACTTAACTTTTGTTTGTAACAAAGCAACACGCGCCACGCTTACACACTTCTATACACACACACACACACACACACCATTCACACACACTATGCACACAGACACACACCATGCACACACATGAACTTGTATGCCAAGGCATTTATCTGTCGAGTGCAAAGCAGAGCTTTTCTGCTCGGCGCTGGCTTTCACAATTGTCACAAAACTTGGCTTCTGCTTCGCTTATGTAAATAGCAAAACGGGAATTTTGTTAGCTCAGCTCTTTGTCCATGCAAAACAGCAGCGGGTGGTGGAGGATGGAGCTCATGTAAAACTTTAATCACATGTCATGAAGAAATATCGCAAGTTTCAATGTTTTTGTCATTGATCCACAACTTGGGGGCCAGAACTTTGCTACGTAATTTGCTGACAACTTTTTTGGTTGGGCCTTGTACCTAATTGAATATCTAAACCCGGGAATGCGATTGAGTGTGAAATGAATGGATTATATATATACATATGCACACAACCACACACACTCACACACGCACGCACACTACACCACTTAAGCAGGAGCATTTTTGCAGAAGGCAAAAGTTTTGCACGATATGAAATTCAAGAAATTTTTGGCTTTAGCTCGGAAATTAAGTTTACTACTTTTGTGCCGCAAATAAATGAAGTGAATCAATGAGGGAATGTGTGCCCAGGAAGCACGAATATATATTACAAATTCTTTACATAGATACTACGTATAGATGTATATATATAAATATATATATATATGCGCTTGTGTGCCTTTTGGCTGGATAAAAACTTTTTGCATGGCCAATTGCCGAAAAGTTGCAGCTGGCTAATAAATATTTCAAAAATTCATTTGAACTTTTTGCTTGATCCTGCCACAAAAAATTACTCGAATTTATTGCTTACAGTTCCGCAAAAGTATGCAGTTTGAAAGCGACTGCTATGAAAGGGCTCAATTAACTTGGCCCCAGCCCTCATTTGGTGGCCCCAACAATTTCCGGGCAACCAAAGGGAAAGAGAGAAAGACTGCTTAATGAATTTTCACAGCCTGACAGGGTTGCCAACAGCTGGCAATAGTCCTTGTTATATTTGATGGCTTTCTAACGAGCAACACCGGCAATTGCCAATCACGATAATGATTCAACATTATCATTATGACGGTCGTCATGATGAGCAAAGCAGTTCTCGGGCAGACAGGCAGTTAAATTAATTAAGTGAAACTTGTTACAACACGCATTTAAAATATCTCTGCCAGTGTTGAGTAACTTAATGAACGTGGAACGGCAACATTATGAGTGCGTGAGGAGTAATTGATGCCCAGTAATTTATCCAAATTTATAAAATATATGCAAAAAATATATTGAAGACAATATAAATATTATGTAAATTACGCTTCCTGCTACTTCTACTCAGCTTTTCGTATGTTCAAAAATAATTTCAACTTTAAATCGAAATTTATGCAATCGCAATTCTTTTTTTGATGCATAGCTTACAAGACTGCAATATGAAAGGGAAACACTTGGCTTTGAATAAAGTGCGCCGGTAAATGTTCACTTCTAATGCAAAAGCTGTCGAAGCAAACAATTTTTATTTATTGCAATATTTTTCGTTAGCCATTTTCCTTATGCATTTGTTGGTATTACGTATAAGAGGCCAGCAGAAAATAAATACCGCCTTGCATAAATATATTGAAATAAGATTTTTACGTACGCTGTACTAAAAATGTAGATTTACGGAGAGCTCGGTTAAAATGTGTATGCAATGGGCTTAAGAGATTCTACTAAACTTTAAATATACTCGATTGCTTACAAATATAAATTTAATTTAAGGTTTAAATATTACTCACATTTTACATACAACTAATTAGCCAAGTCCAACCTACCTTTTTTACCTTTTTATGTGTTCTACTTTATGCCTTTAGCTTCCTTTTGTGAATATGTTCAGTTTAGCCGGGTTTGTTTATCTTTTTGTTGCGCCTATCTGCCTGTGTGTGAAAAGTTGTCTACTTCAATTCAACACACTGCGGGAGGCGGCACCATTCTCCATTTTCTTTTACAAAATATTAAAATATGTTTCCATGCCCAAAAGATTAAATAAAGCATCGCAAAGCTCTCTTATTACTCCTAACTAAATTTAATAAGCATTTGTGTAGGCACTTCATTTCAAATATGAATTTCTTCACCAAAGTTTAAAATTATTAAAGACAACAATTGTTGTATATATATATATATATACATATATATATATTTTTTTGTTTGTTTTTTGTGTGTTTTTTATGGTTATTTGTTGAAACATTTTTATTTCTGTCGGCCCCTTTGTTGCTCTTTTTCCGGCTTTGATAAAAATCCCCCCTTTCGATGTCGGACATCGCTTCCATTGAAGTGAAAAATTGTTTATGGTCACCAGTCGGGGGCCCACAAACAAAACAGGCGCCAAATGTCCCCACACCGAGAGTCCCCACTGCTGTTTCCGCTGTCACAGTCACTGCCTGTAAATTGCTGCTGTGATTTTAATTAAAAGGCTCAAAGTGCCTAGCCAGTCACAATCGCAGTCACAGCGAGTGCACAAAACATCCCACCATTTCTGCTAAAGTGAATGTCAAAAATGGAGTTGATTTTAGTGCTCTTTTAATTGCCCCAATTGAGGGGCGGTACCACAAAAAAAAAAAATACGAAATAAAAAATAAGCCAATGGCTAAAAGTCCAGAGAGAAAGCGAATTTTGTACAGTGCTCAATCAAGCGTGACAACTTTATGGCACAGGACAAAATCAAAATTTGAAATTGTGGCAAATATTTTGGCTTCACAAATATTGGCCATATTTCTTCCACTACGACGCATAGCAATACCCTGCAAGCAACAAATTAGGGAATGCTAAGCTATATATCTTTAGCTTTATTAAGTAATTTGAATCAGCAAACAGATCTGTCTGCCAATATATGCGACCTTTTCCATCAGAATGAACTTAATAAATATCGCATAATAGGTACTCGACCTGGGAAAAGTCCTTCAGGCAGGGTATCCGCTCAGTGAGCAATCGAAATTCAATAATTTCAATACAATTTCTTGTTGTATTTTTTGCGCTTTGCCAAACAAATCGTTAACATTTGTATTTTTGTCCGGGATGGTCGGTTGAGTTGGTTTTTGGGCTCTGTTCGACAATCGCCATGAAACGATGATTGCGCAATCAAATCAAATCATCGGTTTACGCTTGATTAACGGTATGTCATGTTTACCATAAGCTACCGCTGGCAATTATGAAATTATTGCGTCTAGTATTTGTCGAAATTCAATCAAATTTGTTTCATGAGCCACACAAATTTGCAAGCAATTAATGTGGATTTCACTGTCCATCACAAAAACCTAATAAAATATAACATAAATAAATGTGAATGAGAGTGCAGATAACTAGTGGTAATAATTCAAATTATATTCATACAGCCAACAATCTAAAATTAAAAATAAATATCCATCAAATAGCAATCAATTTTAATGTCATACGCAAATTCGATTTTCTTTTAATATTATATTTTCATAATGTAAACATAGATTTAATTTAATATTTTATGCATCGCATTTTCAGCATTAATAAAAATGTCAACCTGCATAAATGCACAGATGTCCTCGCGTTTTGAGTTCTCTCATATTAATTTTGTGACCAATGGGCGTATACTTGATATTTGCGCGATATTCAGTAATATTTCGCTTACGTTGTTTGCGTACAACTTTTATTACTTTTCCCCATTTGCTTTCGCTTTAATGAGCGCTGCGCAATTAATTGGCCATAACTTTCGCAATAGCAGTCGCTTTCGCAGCTGGCGCTTTGCTTCAGTTTGTCCTTAATTTTTTTTTGGTCATCAACCAGAGTGCAATTTCAGTCTTTGTACTGGGGCCAAAGAACGACGGGGTGCCAAGCAAATCATAATGAAGATATAAATCATTGAGTACCTCTGGCCAGCAGACACCGGATTGAGCAGGTGATAGATAAATCGAACAAGACACACTGAACGAGTTGGTGGGTGAATATTTGAGTGAGTTATTCGACTCACAGTCATATATCATGGCGTTTAGTGAATGGATTGGCATTTTAAGTGCCAGGCATTTGAAATTAAACTGCCATGTCAAGTGGGCAGCAGATGAATATGACTGTGAGCAGATGATACATCTGGCACTTAACATTCAAGCTGATATTTGGAAGCCCATCTTTTTATACTTTCTACTATCGATTTTACTAACAATCACTCAATTTAAATTTTTTATTAAGTTAAATAACTTTTAATTTACTTAGCTTACATTCGGTTATCAGCTTGAGCTTAGCAATCCATAACAATAATTCGTCATTTAATTATCTTTTGCATTGCATTTTAATCAGACTTCTTTTTATTTGTGTAAAAAAAAAACACACAAAAGTCATTCTTGTAGAACATTTTAATAACATCAACTGCATTTAATATTTATAATTGACATGATTGATGAGGCTTTGCTGGCGTTTACCCAACACAGAAATTGATAATTAAATGAACACTTGGATCTTGTTTATGTAATATTTTGAGTGTCAGCTTAAGCACAGAAAGTATCGTAAAGTATTTATGAAGTATGCTCTTTTCAAATATGATATTTCTGATAATGGGCAGTTGCTGTCAGCATCTATCATCTGTGCCAATATTTCCATTTCAAAGGTATTAAAATCATTTTGTTTTCTTTTTGCTGTTTTCCATTTTAAAGCATTTTAAATATTTAATGAACTTGATGAAAGCATTTCCAGCTGATTGAATAGATAAGTGCCGGCAAAATGATAGCTTTTTGTTTAACTTGCGTTTTGATCAAAATTGAGCGGCAGGCTAAAAGCCTCGTTAGGATTTGGCATGCATTCAAAAAAGTTAGCGAGACAAAAGCATTTTGTCCTGTGCCGCATGACATTGAAAAGTTGCCTAGCAAAAAGGACGCACAAAACGGATGGCAATCAACGTTGCAAGTGTGTGTTTGAGTTTAAATGTGTGTGTATATGTGCGTGTGTGTGTGTGTGTGTATGTATTGAACTTAGCCGTTGACCTTAGCCTGCTTTCTGCTCATACACTTGGGCATTTTGTCATTTACTTGTTAGTGGCACTACAGCAGAAATAAGTACACACATCTAACACATATTTTTGACTTCATACATATACATACATATATATATATATATATATATATAGAAAAAATCGTGCTGCATATTTTTAGGTGGCAACTCGTGTTTTCGTTCACGGCCAGTTGCTGCAGCCGAGCGGCGCTCAACGTCAACATCAAGTGGTCCACTCGGTGTTGCACTTGAACCCTAATGAAAGCATTTGCTGCCGCCAGCACAAAAACAAGGCACAGAGTGTACACGCTAAAGACACATTGAGCGAGATATAACGAGAGAGATAGAGAGAGAGAGAGATAGAGAGAGAGACAGAGAGAGAGAGAGAGGTAGATACTGACAGAGACAGAGAGAGAAAGCGGCACAGAATTGCACTTGGTTAGTTTTTAGTGTGTGCGATATTTGACACTTGTCTGCACTTTTCTATTGCACTACGCTTGCACCAGCAGCAGCCAGCAGCCGGCAGCTTCCTAGATGGAATTCAAGATTATAAACGGTGTTGAAAAATGCATGGGCCAACATTTTTGTACAGGTGCCAAAAGATTTGTTTTTCAAGTTGTGTGCACATTTTTGAAATGTATTTCTATGGATTAACATGCTGATATTGATTGCTAAACTAAACTTAAATATTTTTCTACAAAATATAATTTTAAATATACAATATTTTCTTGCACTGAAATTTATTGGTCACCAAAATCAAATTTATGCTTATGGATTTTCTATATCAATTGGACAAAATAAATTAAATTAGTTCTGAGTTATAAATACATAAAATAATTATTTTAATGTGTTATATTTCTATTGATTATATATATTTATTAAATTAACTAATGAATGGACCAAAATGAATGCAAAAACTAATTCAACTATTAATTGTCACTTAATTTAATTACAAAACAAAATACAAATGAATATATTAATACATGAATACACCGATAATGAGGAATTAGTTAGTTAAAGCCAAATCAAAACCATGGAATTAGTAAATAAGAGATTAACAAAATTCTGCTAGCTGGTGGCTGGCATGAAATCAGGAAAGGAATTTCGATTCGATTACGCGCTGCTCAGTTATTTGACACAATTGAGACGCCAGGCAATGCCTTATCATATCCCATATCGATATCCGATGGCCTTTTCGTTGTTCTTGTTGTTGTTGTTGTTGCTGTTGTAATTGGCGTGCGCGGCGGCGACACATGCCACAAATGCCATGCCGCACATAAAGAATAGCCAAGCATCATTAACACGTTCTGTCACCGAGCATAAGCGAAGTCAATTTATTTTATTTGGTGCGGCCAAGAGAAAAATGTGTCTTGTTTGTGTTGGCCCTGCTCTTTAGGCAACTTACTGTGCACTTGTGTACAAACAAACCTGGGCAATGGCCGAGCTGTGTGCGAACCCACACACACAAATCAACACATTAACACCTATTATGAAACAAACATACATACACCCACACACACACACACAAAGCACACACACATAGCTTGGCCAAACACGAAGAAGCATTGGAAAAGTCAACGAGGCAGTTGTGCAAATGGCCACATAAATAAAAGCGCTTGTCTGCCAAGTTATGAATAATCTCGACAATAACAATGGCCAACCTACACACACACACACACACACACACACACACACACACTCATGATGCGCCATGTGTGTGGTTGTTTGTGTGAATGTGTGCTATTGTAATTAAGCTTTTGGCTTTGGCATAGACCAAGTGGCGCCTGCATTTGAAATGGCGCCGCTTTGGGCTAATTTTGTGGTCAATGCTGTGTAATGGATCGGCAGGAAAGTCTGTCTGACAATATACACATACTCATACTCACATATATAGATATATATATATATATGTATATATAGAGGTGGGCACGCATTAGCCCTTGCCATGAGCGACATGAACATGGCCGAGATAAGAACAACTACTGCCAGGATTAAACCGTATGTGCGTTAGCTATACAAATCCCAGAGTTAATTAAAAGTCATTAGTGTGCGCCGTAATTGCAGCTGAACGAAATGCCACGTGGCATTATCGAGAGCTGGCCCGACAGCAGCAGCAAAAACGAGCAAAAAAAGGCAAAAAAGCAAAAGAAAAACTAGTTAACAGATAAGGGAAATCTTTCTCAAGTGGCATAGCTTAAGGTAAACCCAAAGTGTAATTAGAATAAACATTTAGATTTGTTGAACTGATAAAGCAGATTTTTATCGATTTGCTTAGACATGTTCAAATTGAAATTTGCCTATTGAAAACTGTTAACATTTTGAATAAAACCCGCAATAACGAAAATTGCTCCCGAAAACTTCCCGATTTAAAGTTCTTTGTGTGTGCAAAAATATCACATATTTTGTGTACTTCTTTTAGCCAGTTTAAATACCTATTCAGTAGTCTAATATTTTAATTAGACAATGCAGACTTTTATCTTCTAATTGTTAAAATATCTAATTTATCTTCATTCTTCTCTTGCAGGTAAGCAAATGGGCAACTTAAGCATAATTTACACACAAGCGGCGCTCTCAAATTCGTTTTGTAAGTATTTATTTCACAACACAGAATTTGAGTAAATGTTTTTTGGCAAAGGTTTCACGAGATCTTCGAGCGTGAAAGTTGTTCAGCATTGCGTTGTAACACAAACTCTGAGCACATAAATCAACTTAATGAACTAAATGCTTTGCCGTTGGAGAGGTGGCGTCAAAAGTATGCTATACGAGTATTTTGGAGAATATTTGCGAGGCAAGTTTCACTTAAAATTTGAGCGACTTATGGCGCTGCTCCCCGAAGTATGCCGCAAGAATTTTAATGCGTTGCCATAAAAAATTAATAAATAGGCGCAGCGAGCTGGCTCGGCTGGCACAGAGCAGAGCTCATTATAATGCACTACTTGGCGAACTGTGAGTGCCACTGAATAAGTTATAAGAAAATGTTGAGCACTACTTTGAGTAATCGCATCGATTCGCATTGAATGGAAATGCGTATTGTGAACTGTGAATTGAGCTGCAGTGCAAATGATTTGCTCGTTCTGGCGAGCTTTTATCGCGCGCTGCGAAAGACGCCGCTTCATGAAATATGCAAGTGAACAAAAGCTGGCATCAAAATGGCGACGTTTCCTTTTGTTGCAACCGGCTGTTGCTGCCTTATCCTATTATCTCATGCCAGCATTTTGCTCTATTATTCATTTCTTTTCGCAATTTTTATCTTTTTTTTCATTTTTTTATGCGCGCAAAACGGCGCAATTCCGGCCAATGTTCATTTTGTTGACTGGGCAAACTTGTTGGCCTCTGCCTGCAAATTACCGACAACTTTTGTTTCAAATACTACCCCCAGTCCAGCCCCCAACCACTCCGCCCACACTGTTGGGCTGTTTGCATTGGTGGCCTTCCATTCTGTGCATATCTTCTAACAGCAATAATTTGCCATAGTTTATTTCAACTTTTCTGTGGAATGCAAATGTTGTCCAGTCACGCCAAGCATTTTCCATTAACGGCATTACCCACTAAAGTAGTATGCTGCAGAACAAAACATAAATAATTTTTGTCCAACAGAATAACTTAAACATTTATTAAACCCACCTTGCATAACTTGGCAAAACCATCTTGTTATCTAAATAAATGTTTGCTTAACTTGTTCCTAAACTTTCTCTATCTAAATGCAATCAAGCATTTAAAGCTAAAGCATTTAAATGCTAAAATTTGTTAAGATATTCGTTTTCTAATATTTGCGGAATTAAATTTAAATAATTTCCTCGTCAGTCAAGTTCTTAAACCTAATGCAAGGCAATTTCCATGAATCATTTCATGGCCTTACAGTAAAATGTAATTTGCTTATTTTTGGGAAATTTGGTAATGTAATTAACAATTTTGTCGCTTTTATTAATACAAGATTTCACATTGCTTTATATTCATTTGATTGGGGCTATCATTTTGTTCACATTTGAAGGACGGCACATTCCGTATACGACACGTGTAACGCAGACATCAAAGCGAAAAATGCCGTCTTAACCTCGTCTTGAGTTGAAGTGTGTACATTTTCCGGGTATTTTGATATTTTTGAGTTAACATAAATTGAGTTGAGTAACCAAAAACTGCCTGCTCAAGTTACTTTTTGCCAAGTTGCGTGTCTTAACGGTTCGGGGGGGTTGGGGACACTTTATTATTTATTGTCATAACCATGTTAACGGCAGCAAAAAGGCAAAAAGCAAGAAAACCGACACGATAATCATGTTTATTAACATCTTAACTTAATCAACACACAAGCGGGCAAAACAGTAAAGTGATAAGCAACACTCCACATTCACTTTCCGATGGAATCCTTTTTGAAGGTGCTTCTTGTTCTTGCACTTACCAGAGCCTTAAGACAGCAATTTATGTGAAATGTCCTTGTTGTTAGTCTCTTTACATATGCGAGGAAGCCTTTTCACAAAGTTCTGAGAGCATAAATTGTTTAATGCTGCTGAGCATTTTTTAATTTCTTCACAGAATGTGGGAATTTATTTTAAAATACTTCAAATAAATCACAAGTCTTCATTCGGGGAAGTCTTTTCACAAAGTTCTGAAAAAACACATTTTATACTTCTGCTCAGGGTATTTGAATTGCTGCACAAAATGTGGCACCTTAATTTAAAATACTTAAAATAAATCACGTTTGATCAGCTCATTTCTTAATTTGTTTATTCAGTTATCCAGTTTTATTAAGTATTATTTTATTAGTTTATTTTTGTATAGGGTATTTAATGTTTGTTATGTTTGTTATCTTCGAATTATTCGTTTATTTTTTATTATTGCGGCATACATTTTAATTTTTATTATGCTCGCACACACATTGGAACATTTACAGCTGGAAGCTGACTTAATTCACATTTGTCTGGGCGTCTTCAACATATGCTTTTCCGTAACTTTTATTCGTGTAATTTATTTACCGCTTTTGAGTTTTTCCTTTTTCATTCTCATTTTTATTTTATCTCTTTGCACTGCTCTCTCTCTCTCTGTCTCTCTCACTCTTAGTGCCTTGCCGCAACTTTGGTTTGTCATGCTTGCCTCCCTTTGTAAGGATTTCTGTTTTCACATTAAGAGATAAGAAATGTGGTCGAATAATGCTGGTGATGTTTTGCTAAAAGTTGTGTACGCATTTTGTGTTGCAACATTAGCACTTAGGAATTAGCTCTTTAGAACTCATTCAAACCAATGTGTAAGCATTATGGCCTTATTCAGTATTTGAATAATGAATGAATTCACTTCAAACAATGCTTTTATCTTTTATTTTTGTGGAATATCATAAATGAGATGTGGTTTGTGTTTCAAAATGAATGTCACTTATTTTGAGTGACTTATAGAAAGTTGCATAGATTTAGTTTTTTGTCAACTCACTTGAAGTGAATGCCTTTGAAGTGAATGAATAATAATGAATAATGCATAACAGTTAATCGAATAAATCAACTCATATTAAACTCAGTCTTCATGGGGGAACTATTGTAAAGATTGATGCGAAAGTTTGTGTCTTTTGATAGCTAGCGCAATTAGAAACACAAACATTTTTCACACACACCCCCGAAAACACGCACACGCAAACACACTCCCACACACACACATATATATCTATATGCGGATGGTTTAAAGTGCCCTTCCTGTGTGTTTTTCAGTTGGAAATGCGACCGGAGCCGCATTGCACATAAAACATTTTCATTTAATTGAAACAAATGCGTGCTGCGTATCAATTTAAGTAAACGGAACCAACACAAACAGAAACAATGATAACAGCAGCAACTACAACTACCACTATAAACACTGCAACTATTGTAAGCGCTGTGTAGTGAAGAGCAATAAAACTAACGACTACAATAAGATCAGACTTTGCCACAGATTGTTGCCATCGTCAACATCAACAAGGTGGTGGGGGGTTGGCTGGCGACAGGCGACCCCAAACGACAATCGAATGTAACACGAGCAGCATGTGTGTGTCTGTGTGTATGTGTGTGAGTGTGTGTGTGATTATATTTAACATCATTACTCTATGGGTGTGTGTGTGTGCTTGTGACGGGGGATGCTGCCAAGTCAGAGGGAGAGAGATAGAGAGAGGGAGAGAGAGCGAGAGCTTCAGCAACATTGTCGTTGTCAGGTGATATATAGAAACTATACCAACAACAACAACATCAACAAAACTAGAACAATATAAGTGAACCGTAAAATGTCGCCAATTGAGAGCCAGTCAATGGGGCTGCCCGAAAAAAAAAAGAAGCAAAAGTGAGAAAAAAGTAGAAAACGAAGAACTGCTGTTGTGTGCTATCAAAATCCATGTAAATTACACACAATCATCATAATGTGCTAGTGTGCGTACGTGTGTATGTTGTGTATGTGTGGTTGTCACTGCGATAAAATGACACCAAGCACGAGCGCACAGATAGTAGAAGCTTTATGGTCCCAGCAACACAACACAATCACATCATAAACATATACTAAGTAGCTATATATATAATGTCAACGAGGTGCTTTTCGTTGTACGTAAGTACGACTGTACTTTGCAGGCAAGCAAGCAAAAAATAATTATCATTGAGAGATTGAGAGAGTAAAGCTGGACGACCTAAAGTTAAAAGGAATTCACTTTCTCGTCAATAGCTATAGAAAGAAACTCAACTCAATCGACTGCATCAGAAATCGAGCAAGGGAGACAGCATGATCGAGATCTAAAAGCAATTGCCTTTCTCATAAGAAAATTCCCAAAACAACTCAAGATATTAAAAAACACTCTTTTGGATATTTTACTCACGTACTTCTTATTATTCTTTAGTTATTATAACTATTTGCGAATTGTTCATACTGAGGTTTAGTGTTGCTGTTGCCATTGATGTTGCTATTGCTCTGTGCATACCAAATACTTTGGGGACTCTGGAGTGCACTGCTAGAGCTGGGACCGCGTGGACCCTCTCTGCCCCGTGGTCCAGTTGGACCTGTGGGTCCACGTGGTCCAGGTGGTCCAGGTGGTCCGCGTGGACCTGGTGGTCCCGGCGGACCAGGCACTGGTATCTGAATGTAAGCGGTTTGTATTTCCTCCTTCTGGGCAGCCGCATCGCCAGGCTGTTTGCTGGGCTGGAAGTTGATGTTGGGCCAGTTGAGACCCGTCTGGCCCTGCACATTGAAGCCCAGCTGGACACGTGGCAGCACCACATATGGTACTCCATTCACACCCAGATTATTATTGCCATTGCTAATTCTATTTGGGTTTGCAATGATCTGCGGTCCATAGGCCACCGGAATGGCAGTCAACTGGGGCAGGCCATAGTTGATGCGCTGATCGCTGACCATGGGTAACGCATTAGAGTAGAGATAATCGGGCACCTTGCGGCCATCCTTCTCCGACTCTGTTTCGTCTATCTGCGGCTCCTGGAAGCTGGGTTCGTGTTCCGGCTCCTTTCTAAGCTGCTCTCCAGGCGCAAAGAGCACAAGTTGAGGCGTATTTTCAGCTCCATCGTTCTCCATGCTGCGACCCACAGCTTGTTGTCGTCGCAGTCCAGCGAGATGCGCCTGCGGCAGGCTGACAAGTCCCAATAGCAGTGCTAGAATTGAGTAAACTTTAATCCTCAGTTTCTACTTGAATTATTCTTTTAGCGTTTTCTTACCAAGTAACTTCACGCTGACTGCCATCGTAGCTAACTAATTTAATATTGCTTCTAGCTAACTTCTTTTATAACAAAATGTTCCATAAGATAAGATCATTTTGGTTCTTGGAAGGAGTTCGGCTTGTCTTGAACCCGCCTTTAATCTAAGGTTCAGTCAACCCTTGGGCTAAGTAATCAATTTCAACTGCCTCTTAACTCATTCTGTTTGATAACTAGGTCAGTTTTAGGCACCAGAAACTGGTTCCACTCGGCTTGGCTTATCTATTTGCTGATCTTCTCAAATGGTCCACGGGTGTGGCATTTAAACACTCATCACTCATCGTTAATTAAGCTTAAAACATTTTTCTTTATTAGAAACCCCGCTTGCTTAGTTTGAAATGAACTTAAATCTTAGATGGTATTTAATTGTGTTTGAGTTCAAAGCCATTTTTGGGGTTAGAAGTAATGTTTGCTAATTGTTAATTCCTTGTGGCATGAACCTTTCATTCATCAGACAGTTGAAGCTACTCAGTTGCCACAAAATGATTGTTGGACTTAATTGCAACAACTGAACAATTAAAGGGCCACTAAAAACTGGGATAACTATTAAAATAGCCCGAGTTTTATTTCACATGGAATTTCGTAATATTTATTCCATCTAATCGCTAATGCAGCGATTCACCCCCTTTTTTTTTGAGCATTTTGGCATTTCCTACTTTAAAAAACATTCATTTTCATCATGCAGACAAGCAAACCGTAAAAAATAAACATGAAAAAAAAAAATAGATATGTATATAGAAAAAAGTCGAATATAGTGAAAAATAGTTGTGCAGCACGGAATGAAACCGAAAGTTCAGCGCAGTTATTTGTGACATAAACTTAGCCAAATGCCAAGTAAATATATATACACAAATAATATGAGTGAAAAAAAAGAGAAGAAATTGTGCAGCATTTAATTGAATTAAATCAAAGGCAATGTATACTGGCAATTAAAGTAGGACGCTGATGGAACAATGGAGCATAGCACACACACGGCTTGGGGTTGCAGCGCTGCCCTCTTTTGCCTGCTGTGGCACAATTGAGCCCGCATTCAATAGCGGCAACCAAAAATGATACCTGCTGTGGTCCACTAAAGCAAAATGAATTTAAGTTGCAAACAGTTGAGCCAGTTGCGCCGTGGCGTGCGCGTCGTTGGGCGCTAGTCGCCAAATCGAAAAAACGCATCTTTAGAATCGTGTCCTAGGCTGTCAAAAAGGGATGTGGCTGCCGCATGTGGCACAGCTGCTTTCGCTGCTGTCGCTTGTCGCGTTCAGTGTGCGTGCAGCGAGTGGTTCGAGTGGTGTTTCCTCAGCCGCTTCGTCGGGTCAATTGCGTCGCATTTGGCTGGAGGATCATTGCAGTGCGGGCATTTGCAGCAATGTTGAGATTGGACGCAACGATTATGTCATTTTGTCGCAGCAGCCAATTGCCAAGCAGCTAATGTTGACCTTCATCAATTCGAGCATTGCCAAAATACCGCATTTGATGTTCGACACGTTTCCCGATCTTCAAGTGCTGCGCATGGAGAACTGTTCGGTGGAGACGTTCGAGAAGCCGCAATTCGAGGGCGCCAGCAATTTGATGAGCCTCTATTTGGGCCACAATCGCTTGAAGGACTTACCCAAGAATATATTCCTAGGCGCCGATAATCTGGCCACATTGCACTTGGAGCACAATCTGCTGAAAGTGTTGCACAACCACAGCTTTCACGCGCTGAAGGAGCTCAAGCAGCTTTCCTTTGCCGACAATCAGGTGGAACAGCTGCCAGTCGGAGTTTTTACCGGATTGCGCAAATTATTGGATCTGGATTTGGCTGGCAATCGCTTGGAAGCCTTGCCACGCGGCATTTTCGATCGGAATTTGAACTTGACACGCTTGAGTTTGGCGCGCAACTCGTTTGCGGCCTTTGAGTCGGAGCTGCTGCGGTTGCAACAGCGCCTCACGCTGCTGGATATCTCTGGGAATACACTGCAAGAGCTGACTCTGAATTTCACGCAACTCGACCAGATTGTGGCACACAGCTGTGATCTGCGTCGCCTAACTGTATACGGTGTTATCAGGGAACTCGATTTGCATAACAATGCGCTGCGGGAGCTGCCCCATATTCCACAGGCCGGCAATGTGAGCTATCTGGACTTGTCGCGGAATCCTCTCGGCAACCTGCAGGGCAACCCACTGCGTCGCTTTACATCCCTGCTGCGTCTCAATCTGTCGTCGACCAATGCGCACGAGTTGCCCGAGGGTCTGTTCAAGAAGCAAACCCATTTGCAAATGCTGGACATATCGGGCAACTCGATCTACTCGCTGAAAATCACACTCTTCGACAGCCTCAAGGCGCTGCAGTATTTTCACTTTCAGCAGAACAACTGGAATTGTGATTTTCTGCAGCTGTTGATGAGCTCGTTTGTGAAGAAGCGCGACATTTCCTTTATGGAGGATGTTACGGCCCCCGAACTGGTCGACGACTTTGTCGATGGCATTGCCTGCTGGTACGAGAGCGATAAAGCATCCAAGAAATGCGAAGGCGGCTCCGCCAATTCCGATGCAGCTCTTGAGCTGTCCATTGTGCGAAATGAGATCAAAGCATTCACCGAGCTGGTGGAGAAGAAATTCGTGAAGGTCTATCGCATGCTGGAGGAAATGAAACTCAAATTATGAGCAAAATATAAATTTATGAATTAATCACAAGACGCGCTTTTTATGTACAGGCGTGCGCATATTTATTCAAATCAATTCAATTATATTCTATTCAATAATCCGTATTTAATCGCATTTTAAGAAATTATAATAATTGACACAAGCAAGCCACTGACAAATATTTAAGAAAGTATGCAACTAATAATAAAGCGCGGTACTCTTTGAGAACCAACAAAAAACAAATTGTTTTTTATCATTTTTTGGATAGAGAGAAGGAGAGAATATAGAATTATTATTTTTTTTTATATTTGTAAAAAATTCATGATGCGTTTTTTTGTAGTTGGTTAACTGCACAGAATTTTACATATTGAATATTTATGGCTCATCTTCTGAACGCTGTTTAATTAAACATTTGCTTCAACAGCCCCGGCATTAAGAATTTTAATTTAAATTTAAATTTAAGCAATTACAAATTCTTCTTAGCATTTATTTCACATGCAACGCTCAAGGGCATGCCACAGAAAATCCCTTGCTATTGTATCGTGTTTTAATAGTTAATAACCAATTCGATTTGAAGATTAATTGATTTAATCTTGCTCAATTTTGACACCAGTCATCTTAACTGAAAATCACCAGCTTTAAATTTCAGAAACTTTTGCATTAAATATTGAATTTGCAGCTGAACTAAAATGTCATTTCTCATGCTGGAAAACGCGCATATTTTGCAAATATCATCTGCATTTTATGTCCTTTACAACATGGCCATATTTCAACCATTTTTTTTTCACACATTGCAAGCGTTTAAACAGCTTATCATGTCAAATATGGGAAGCGAAATTAATGGAATAATAAAAAAATTTACACATTTATTGCATGCTCTAAATGGAAAAAATCATTGCCATGAATATTTTACGCCCACTGAAAAAACCAACAATAACAAAAACCCTTTTGTTCATAATGAAAGCTATCAAATAATTCGTCATATATACATATATATATATATATATATATGTGACACTTAAATACCGACAAAACTTAATTAAATGCAGACACACAAAATAAAAATCAACATCATTTTTATGAGCAACGACAAATATTTAATAAAAAGAAATAAATTTATAAATATTTATTTTTTTGGTTGCGTATTTAAACAAGTATTTAAATATGCAGGCGCACACAAGCAGCACACACATACTTTTACATTTACACACACACACACACACACACTTTGACATTCATATACACACAACACACATACAGATGATAGCAGTTGTAAACTGTGGGTAATCAAGTCAAATTTTAATCTGTGGTCAAAACCTATTTGGCTAAAAATTGTGATATATACGTTTGTTTCGGCTTAGCGCGAAATTGATAAATATTTAATTGTGGCAGGTGAAAATGAGCAGTTGAGCACAGTTGGTGAACGTGATTCGCTTGTATATTTATTTTGTAAATATCCACAGCTTGTTAAATCAGTTTTTAATGGCTTGTTTAAATGGCCAGTGCTCTTTCCACTTGAGTTTGACTTAATTTCCCAGTAAGCTCTTTTGGTTGATGCTATTAAAAATCTCTATCTAAATGGGCATTAACTTTGCAGCCATTTGCTTTCACCCCCCAATCAAAAACGAGATTTTTGCAGCTCTCAACTATTTAAATGTTCAAATAGAAATGAATTTCTTCAATTTAAGAGTCCATAAAGTATGCAGCAGATTTGAAAGCTTTTCCCATTAGGGCCTTAAGGTTGTGCGCCCTTGTCTCGTCCGCTGTAAACTGTAAGATTTTTTAGTACTAACGGTTGTAAGCAACTTCCGTTTCCGTTAAACGTCTTGCCTCGCCTTCGTCATCGTCTTTCTTTATTTGTTGTTTTCGTTTGTTCTTGGCATTGTTGCAGTGGCAACTGCTACAGCTGCTTACCCAGTTAGCAAAACGTAACTTTAACAATGTTAACGCGCTTACGTTACGCAACATATGCGCAACACTTTGCCCCAGACATGCTTCCAACAACTGAAACACAAGCTTAAACACACACTCGCACACACTCAGACACACACACATCCGCTCACCCTGCTGTCATGGCGGATTGTGTCTGTCTTCAGCAAAATTCATTTCGGCAAGTTTATGAAAATGGTTGTTGCTGCTGCTTATGTTGCTGCTGCTTTTGTTGCTGCTGCTTTTGTTGTTGTTGTTGCTTCTGTTGCTGTTGTTGTCTAAGTTCATTAGGATAACAAAAGCTGTGCGGGAAAACTTTCAATTTTTTGGTTACTTTTGCTTTCCTTCTGCTTGCTTGCAGTCTGCTGCTCATTAAAATAAACAAAGTAGGGTATCTTTAAGTTGTCAGTTGTTGAGATGAATACACCACTTCATTTACCATTTCATTTTGATTTTTTTATCATGCGAATAACATAAATGGAAATTATCTGATAAATTAAGCCTTATATTATATTTTCCTTATTTTCCCCCATTTTTTCCGCATAATAAATGCCAGAGTTGTGGCAACGATAATAATACTGCAATGTACTTGAACCCTTGCATTACAGGTCATCTGGCAGTCGAGCGCTATTCGCTCAAGTATTTCCACTTGTTTTTATTACCCTTGTTGATTTTATTAACTGAATTTTACAGCTGCTCTTAGTTTCTCTCTGTCTCCCCATTACCAAAAATCCGCCCATTTTGGGCTTCTCGTCGCCTCCGCATTATTGAACTTTTGCGCTTTTGAATTATTAATTATATTGTTTTACAAGTCGCCTCTTGCATGTTGTGTGTTTGGCAACAACTGTTGTTGGCCGCATTTAATTTTAGACACGCTCTTGAGGCAGGCTCAACTGGTCTGAGAAAATCAAACTGTTGCAACTGCCATAACGTCGTTTTGCTGCTCTCATTCCACAAAATGACTTTAGCAAAGTTTTGCAAGACATATTTATAGTCTGTATATATGCATAAGATCGTTCAGTTTGTTAAGGGCGTAATTGCGTTGGCTGTCGAGCTAAATCACTTCAAGCCCAATTTGGCATGAGCTAAAGGATTAACAAGCAACGCTTACAAATAAATTAGTTTCTTGAATTGATTGCTTGTCGCTTAGAATATTAACTGATATATTCTGATTTTTTGCGTGTCTCGCTCGATTCATGATATTATTTGTAGTCTGTTTCCCAAATAGCAAGTAATTCCAAGAATTCAATTCCCAGCAGACGCCGTCTGAAATTAAATACGTGTTTACTTATTCGCCTAAATGCGTATTTGCCTCATCAATAAAATAACATTATTATTTTATGTTATTCATGCTCGAAATTATCGCCTAATTGGGGCTTATGCAGAGGAGCGACTTAGCGCTGCAAATGTTTATGATAAGCAGTAAATACATTTTTCCTAGGGTCACAGATTATGTGTCACATTTCACACACACTTGCATGCAATTATGTGCACATTAGCATATCTCCGCTCTAGCTCTTATCGCTCTGCTCTCTCTGCTCTCTGCTCTCTGCTCTCTCTTGTTACATTTTTTGTTTCTGCTTTCTGTGCGCAATTAGGCAGTCAGCGTTGGTGAACAAATTGCTGCCTACTTTTTGGCGCACATAAATAAAACTTAATGTCCACACGAACAGCTGTTTAACTGCCTAGCAACAGCAATTACTGCCATAGGTGAGACTCCAAAATATTCTACAGACCGCAAATGGGTTTTAGGTTAAAACTGTGTACTGAAAATACATTTTCTACTCCAATTTGCCAGGCATTAATCTCTGTTTGTAACTTTACTTATATACAATTCAAATTCAATTTTAAATGATTTTCCACTTGTTATGAAATATTGCCTTTAGTTGCGAATCTTTTTGTAAGCAATGAATCTACCCCTTGCCAGCTAAATGACAGGGTAAATATTCAACGAGTGTTTTCGCTACATTAATATTCAATGTTCCCCTTGCCAGACTTGAATAATATACTCGTATGAATATGTGCATGTTTGTAGATATGAATGCGCTTCAATGCTCCGAATGTGGCTGGTTGAGGCGCAAACGAGGCGTATGTGCAACATGCGTACGCATAAATTTAAGCTTAATTAGCAGCATGCCACACCCGCCAAAAACATGTTATAGCACTGGCTAATTAGCAAATTTCTTGCAACTGGCAAAATTGTATGTTAAATAATATATTTTACACGTCCCTCGCTGGGTGTTTTTACTAACACATTCACTTGTTGTCAGCTAATTGTCAAAGGAGCCAAAAAAGAACAATTAATAAAGAGCAACGCAACAACAAATTTATTTAGCTACATTGAGCCAAATTTAATTTGGCCACGCGCCGCATTTGTTTTCGGACTGCCTTATTAACTGGCGTTGTGACGCAATTATGTTGCCACACCGTGCCAGACCATGCCACACACTATGCCCACCTGCTGTGGTACGTGTCTTTGGTGCTACTTCGTGGATTTCTGACTCCTGCTACAGCTTCTGCTTCTGGTCCTGTTGCACGCGCTTCCCAAACTTGTGTGTGCGTGGTGTGTTTTCCAACTCAACCAAATTATTTAACTAAGTAGTAAAAGCGCACAAGTTCACAACACAATGCACACACGAGTTGTGGCACTAAGCTGCAAGCTAACTGCATTTGGTGCGTGTGCAACTAAAAATGCGTGCTGCCACCTCTAAAAGTTCTAATGCCTAACAGTAAATTGCTTTCTGGCCATACATTTTGGCTTTTCCATCTATTGCAACAAATTGTCTGACTTATGAGATTTTCCACTTTAATTTTTCATCTTTAAAAATTGAAAGTTGAGTTTTCCTTTTAAGCTTATCCCTGGCCCGGACTACTGAGTATTTGTGGAAACGAAGCAATGCATTTTTGATGAACAACGACAAAAGGAATAAATGCATGCTTAAGGCACAATCCAATCCGCAAATCATTTGAACTGTCCATGCAAATAATACAAAGAGCCGAAAAGGAAACGAGTAACATTATACGGAATATACTTGCAGCTATTCTAATATCATATATGCAGACAGCCAACTATTCAAATTGCCATTCGCTGCTGCCATCGACAAATAGGAAAACAAAACGCATTTGCATTTGGTGCTGCTTTTGCATTGATTTCGCTTTGCTTTGCTCAATTCTCTTTGGTTTATGCATTGAAATCAACATAAACTGCTGCCCAAGAAGGAGCTAACATGACAAATCATTATTCGATGGTTGCCGGAACACAAATTTTCCTAAAATTAAATGCAAAAATAAGGAAGAGAGAGAGAGAGAGAGAGGGAGAGATGGAGAGAGAGAGGGAGACAGAGTGAGATTAGATAATAGTTTTCTTGGTTAGATGGGTTTCAGTTCTGGTTGCTCGCTTACCTTGTTTGCGACCATGGCATTGGCAGCTGACCAAGCACAGCAAGCAGCTAGCAGCATATACACAAGCACAATCACAAACACAAACACAAGCACAAACACTTCCAGGCGAGTGAACAATGCTTCATGTATAAAACCCAACCACACAGAACCCAAACTACAATTTGCTCATTGTGTTGCAGTCGCATGGAATGCGCAGCTGGCATTTGCCCCTTGCCTTGCACAATTTATAGCATATCTCTATGCCGCCTGGGGTAACTACAAATGCGTATGTGTCTGTGTGTGTGTGTTTGCGAGTGTGCGTGTGTTTGTGTGTGTTTGTGTGTGTTGAATTGGCAGTCAGCCTGATAACAAGCCTTGCTTTTTACTCTTGCTTGTAAATCTTATAAATTGCAAATTGAATTTAACGATAAGCACTGAAGCGCATAGGGCGAACATGGAGAACATTGAGCGTTAAGCGCATCTTTACGTACAGAAACTACAAAGTAGGAAATTTTATTTAGCCAACTGTTTTCAGCTTCACTTATTTTTCTTAGTATATCAAGTGGCCATGGATTTGCCAGGCGCTTTTGACATTATTATTCTAGGTCACTTAATTCACTTTTTTTCTGTTGCCTGCCTGCCTGCAATTGACACTGATTGTGTTGGGCAGTAAAACTGTCGTCTTTTTAGCCAGGTTGCCAGACTAAGTCACTAACACTTGCTTCAATCTGAGACGTTGCCAATCTTTCAATTGATATTAATGTGATTTTCATTTTTCCATTTTGTTGCAGGTGAGCTGTCGATCTGAATGAATGAGACATTTAAATCCAATCCTAAAGTATTCTGTGAGTCAGTTTGCATGCCACTCAAAGTTGCCACAAGCAATTGCCCGCTCGAAGCAACAGACAATGCATTTAACATTTACAACTACACGCACTTACACACTTACACACACACACACACACACATATATATATATATATGTGCTGTGCAGACATGGCATTATGTTTGCTAGCCATGTTAGCAGCAGGGTAAAGTCGCCACCCGACATTTTGTTCATAATTTATAAGCCGAATGAAATGCCAAAAGACCGAAAAACCCAAAAAAGAAAAAAGAACACATAGACAGAGCCAGACAGCGTGGCGTTGTCGGTGACACGCCCCATTCAGACACCCATTTCCCACTCCCATCACACCTAATACAAAAAAGCAAAAAAAGGAAAAGGGTAACAGCAGAGAGGAAATTCCAAAAGAAACAAAAAAAAAACTCAAATGCGGCAGGCAAAAGTCAAAAACTAACTGGCTTTTGTACGAGTCGCGCCATGTGGCCATTAAGGATGTCTGCGTATGTGCGATTGTGTTTCTGTGTGTGTGTGAGAGAGAGGGTGTAACGACCCGAAGAAGCGTATGTGTGTGTGCGCCCAACAAAGTCTGTGTGCATATCCTGTAAAATTGGCGGTTGAGTTCGGTGCATTACAAATTCTGTTTGCTATCTTTTAGAAAGAAGAATAGAAATATTTTTTTAATTTGCAACAGCAAACAACTGTCATAGAGTTAGTATTATAAATATTTGTATTTCTTACTTCTAGAGTTCTTATATACGCATCCATATCCTGAGTATTTACTTTCAATATTATTATTTTATACAATCAAATATATATATATATAATATAGTTTAATAGTTGTTATAAAGTTATAAAAAGCAGTTTAAAAAATTATATGTTAATCAACAACATTATTGTTAACGTTTGTCAAGGTAAAGCAGGCAGTTCGATATTCATGCCACTAACACTTGCCTTGAGACTAGATTATAGATACTACAATAGGCATTTAATATTCATTTTCCTTCCGGATAAATGGAACAGATTTGAATACAAAATAAATAAATGAGTATCGCTGAGTATCTGCAAGTTGGAACATTTTATTTGTATCTTAGCTGTCTAAGTTTATTTGTCCCTTTGCACGTTGCCATGTTTAACCTTTATCCTCCCTCTGGCCATATTGTTGCTGCTATCATTGTTGTTGTTGTTGTTTCTATTGTTTTTCTTCTGATTGTTGTTGCTGTTGTTGTCGTGCGCGCATAAATAATTCTGCACACAGACGCACAAGCAATGTTGTTGTTGCTTTTGTTGCTTTAGTTGCTCTTGCTGCTGTTGGCTTTTTTCAAAGCCTACCTTTAAGGGCTTACTGTGTTGTTGTTGTTGTTGTGTTGGGTCAACTGATTTGTGTTCCATCGATTACCTCTTTCTCACATTTTCCATTTTCCATTTTCCATCCCATTGCCATTTGCCGGCAGTCTCTAATACTAACTTTTAGCTGGACTTTTATCGAGACTTTTCATCTTTTTATTAATAAGTAATCGTTGCTCTCGCAAGTTTGGACCAACTTCTGTTATCTGAAATTTGTAGCTCATTGTCTTGGCTTGAAAATCTGTTCGTTACGGCCTGACTAAGTCCAAGAAGCATCAGTTTCATGCATTTTAGCATTTCCATATGATTTACGGACCTATCCAATTCTGGCATGTCGCAGCAATTATTCAAAAGCCAGTTTCTGGCACCCACAAAAAGTACTCTCCTAAGCGCTTTCGGAATTTGCATATGCCAAACACACACTTACACACACACACACACACACAGACACACACACACACAGCGACTAACTTCCATTCTCATTTTCTTGGTTTTTGGGTTGACGTTTGGGACTCGAACTTTTTGGCCCGTTTCTGGCAGTCAATTTGTTCAAATAAATTGAATTATGTTGCGGGCTCTTTTTTTTTTGTTTTTTTTTTGTTGTTGTCCACATAGTTTTGGCACAAAATTGTGCAAAACCTTTGGGGAGCAGCTGTTACTAATCAAATTACTTCACATGCCACTTATTCGATGTCCACTTTTAATGGCATTACGAGAGTGACAAAAATAGACATTGCCACTTCAATTATATATATTTATGTCTTTATGCGTATTAAATAATTAAATAAGCTTTCATTCTGCTAATTAGCTGAGCAACTTTCATCATCATTTAATTATCCAATATTCAAGGCATCAATTTGATTATGCTGCGCAAACTGTAGGCTGACGCAACAGAAGCAAATTTAAACCAAAAGCCTAAATATAAAATTTAATCTTACCAATTATGACTTTTAAAAGCAAACAGAAAAGACACAATTAACAGGCAGGGAAATAAAATCATTGACTTCTAAATATCCTTGACTTCGGAGAATACAATAATTGCTACAAATTATAAATTCTGTATTTATCCATTAGCTTGAGCATAGATATACAAGGATGCCAAACGAGGTTGCTCACTTTGATGAGACTTGCTGAGCAAATATTAATAATCATTTGGTTCAAAGATATCTTTACCTCTTTTTCCACATTCAACCCTTGCAGGGTATATATATATATAACCAAAGGGTTCAACCAAACCAAAATAAAGGCGATCCCAAAGTTATTAAACTGTTTTTGTTGCCGCCCCTGCTAAATTCATTTGGAGAATGAAACATTTAGTGAAAGCCATTTTCATGTTTTAATGCTAACCATCTTCTCAAATAAAAAACAAAAAGAACAAAAATGCTGCCAGTGCAGCTCATAACTCATAATGAGATGCGAATTTTTATAACGGCATCCGGGTTACTAAAAAAAAAAAAAAGAAGAAAAAAAAACGGAAATCCAATTAAAATTTATGCTGCTTCCGCTTCTGCATTTGGCGAGCAACTACCAAACAAAAGCCGCAAATAAGTAACGCTAAGCGTTGCGAATTAGTCTGCATTTGCCACATTGGCCAGAGTTGCAGTTAAAGTTATTGTTGTGCACAACATGTGGTGCGCCCAATTAAATATTGCCACTCGTAACTTTGTTCGACATTCATTTTTAACAACATTTAAGTGCATATTGTATGGCCGGTCATAAAAAACTCTCAGCCTAATTAAGAAAAAGCCAATTGAACACAACAAGCAAACGGTGTCACTGTCACTTCGTACACGTTGGCCGCCATTTTATGGCCCCAAGCGTTAATGTCTTAGCATACTCCATGGCTGCTTAATTAGATTTGCTAGTCGACCACTGCGTCTACTCAACTGTGTGTGTATGTGTGTGTGAGTGTGTGTTTGTGCGCGCTATCAAGTCTAACAATATACTAAGGAGAACTGCGACTTTTATTCTATTTTCGAGAGCGATAGCACATAAAACGTAAGAGTCGTAAACCTTTCTTCTTCTTTTTTTTGTGAAATGCGTAAGCAGCTCTAATGGAAATGGATGTAGATATATATATATTTGCAGGATGGGGAGTGTTTCTGGGGATAAAACTGTTAAGTCCGTGTCAGTTCAGATGACTTACTAGGCCTTACTGCCTTGTAATGCGTCTCATTGACTTGCATGCGAAGATGTTGAAGATGTAACTAAAATCAAGCGTCTTAATGCCAACAGATAAGTGATCAATAAATTTAGCACCATTACGATTGAAGCCTTTTGTGTATCAATTAAATACGAAATCAAAAAATTATTTTATTATTTGTTATTTTCATTCAAGCTAAACAAATTATGAATTAATCAAAATTCGAAAATATCAAATTACTCGCAACACAATAGAAAATAAATCGCTTAAATGATCCGACAGCTTTATGAGTGAGTATTTGAGTACATTATTGGCAATCATGAGCACTTTTTGCAAACAAGTATTTTCCGCAGCAGGCTTAACTTTTAAACATTTCCCAGCTGTGCGTGGCCTTAAAAAATATTGCAGCTGCTGTTCAAAAAGGCTATTTTCAATTAATGCCCAACCAGCAAAAAACAAAATACTGCAATATGCACAGACATACAGACTCGCAAATGCATATGCATGTATGTATATATATATTTATATATATATATATCACTCACTCCTACATTGGCATGAGCATGTAAACATGTTCTCGCACACAACTCAATTCAGTGATGCTTAACTGGCCATAACGAGCAAAGCCACAGGCCAAAAACGTATACGTTGCAAGAGTGCCTGCCACACACAACCACACACACATACACGCAGAGCGCGTACTTTTTTTTCTCAATGCCCGCCAGACATTTTTAAAAACACATTCAACGCAATACACAA
This sequence comes from Drosophila nr. perissopoda 5 BK-2023a, assembly GCA_035044105.1. Lineage (NCBI taxonomy): Eukaryota > Metazoa > Arthropoda > Insecta > Diptera > Drosophilidae > Drosophila > Drosophila nr. perissopoda 5 BK-2023a. The sequence continues at coordinate 5,945,441 of JAWNMK010000341.1, forward strand.
GAAAAAAATTGTTAAACTCACGCAATTTGTGTGCCCCTCTCTCTCTCTCTCTCGGTCCGATGCCGCTCTGTGTTGCTGCTCTCTCAGCGTTTGTTCCTAAGAGACTCATAAATTTTGCCATTTCTTCATTGCCGCTAATTTATATGACATGTTGGGCGGGGGACACACGCACAAGGACACTCGCTAACACAAAGCAAATAATGTGTTGCTTACTTTGGTGCCGCACGTAGCCACAAGACGCCACTCAAAATTGTTTCATGGCCACAAGCGCAAAAAAATAAAATAAAATAAAATAGAAAAAAGAAATCATCAAAAAATGAGAAACAAAAAAAAAAAAATTGGAAGCACGTAACTTTTGCTTAACCAAAAGCTATGGCCCCCCCTCCCCCCATCCCAACCGTTGCAAACAGATGAAATAAGGCCTGCAGGCAGCAGCAGCAGCCAATTTGACCCACTCAGCCAACAGGCTGTGGTTGACCCACTCAACGTGGCTCCCCAGCGGCGCTAACTGAACCGAACTGTGACGCGAGCTGTTGCCTTAGTTTAAATTATCTGCAGGTCCTCTTGGGCATTTTCCAACTGCAGGTGCTGCACTTACTCTACCTCTACCTCTCCCTGGCCCTCTATCTCTCTCTCTCTCTCTCTTTCTCTTCACTCCTGTCATTTGAATGTGGGCCTCCTCATTGTCAGCAGAGAGCAGCTTTAACAATTTAAAAGCTTCGCAAACTTACTTTATTGCATTTGCATAAATAAGCCAGATAAGCCGGTTAGCAAGAGCAAATATTTTAATGAGAAATCTGCTGACTAAGCTTAAAGAGAATCAAATAAGTTTTACACACGATTTCAACTTGATTTATATGAATAAACAAAATATACAAAGTAAAGAGTATATTAAATAAACACTGATCTAATCGTCATCATCTTACTCAAATGCGTCCATCAGCTTTGTCTAACATAAATTCAATAATTTATTACATATTTCTCTGATTGACTGTATTTCAAATGTCTAATCCATTGTGGCTTAAAGTATTTTTTTATTTCTACTAAAATGCAAAGTTGCAAAACTAAGTTTATACTTCGGCCTTTTAGGAAGAAAACCACAATTGCGTTAACCACACAACTTGACCACTTGTAAACCTAATTACTAATGCAATGCAAATGGCTTGATTAGTTTTTGTGTCCAGCTGCCCAGCAGACAATCCGCTTAGAGTCTAAGTCCAAAAATTTGTCAGAATTAAGGGATTTGATAACACTGTATTCATATAGACCAACCCATCTGGTCGCCCTCAATAAACTCCGCTCACCACTAACCATAAACTTGGTAGCATTATCTGCAGTCAAGTTTTAAAAGCCCCATCTAAAATACGAAGTAAAAGTAGCCAAGCAAATTTTATGCTACAGATGGAATAGCTGAAAAGCTGGGCAGCTGTGGAACGTAACTTTATATATGTACACACACATATATAGTGGCGAGTGTGTGTGTGTTTGTGTGTGTCTTGCAGTATCTAGAGTGAGGAAAGCATATTTGATGTCTAGTTATAAACTGAACAATTTGCTGTGAAATTATGCCTGTTGCCACAGGACAAAAGCTGAGTGAAAAGTGTCATAAAAAGCACATGAATATTTTCGGCCACGGCCAGCACTTGAGTCAAAAAATCGAAAAACAAAAGCCACAAAGTCCATGCAACATTTTGAGGCATGTTTATGGTCCCACAAAGCAGTAGTGAAATGAGGAGACCGCCAAGCATGCCGCTTGCAATTTATTGAGGGCACCAGAAAAAACTGTACACTGCAAGAAATATCTGTGAAATAATTTAAATGACTTTTCGTCGAGCTTAACTTCAAGAGGATAAAGAATTGGGTGTAAAATGATTTGTTTGAAATGCTAATATAAAAATTATTCAAAATATATTTATTATGATATTCCATGTAAGCAATATTGATGTTGAAAAGAGTAATTTCTTTCTGTGTGTAAAAGTAAAGATAGATAAAGCAGGAAGGACAAAAGAATATCCACTAAATACTTGGTGGAAATATGTGTGTGTGTGTGTTCAAGGCGTAAGCCACAGCGGAAAAAAGAGGAGAAGAAAAGTGTTCCCAAGCACGTGAAACGGCCCCATAAAAGAATCTTGGTCCCCACCAACTAACACCACATTGCATCCTGCCACAGCCCTTACCTTTGCTGCGCTGCGTGTGCTTTTGTGACCGCATTTAAGCGCAACAATTCCGTTTTGCCACACTTCCAACGGTTTGCGCGCTGCACGCAATTCGCTCGCCTGGCAAATTGCCATCAAATTTTCAAGCGCCACAAAATATGCAACACTAAAATGTGCGCAACTGCGTGCACACTCATCTGTGTGTGCTGGTGTGTGTGAGTGTGTGTGTGAGCGAGTGTATGTGTGTGTGTGCGAGTGTGAGTGTTTGGTCGAGTGAATTTGGTTTAAATAACGCATAACATTTCGCATTGCATTTTCTTGTTTTTTTTTTGGTTTCTTTTTTATTTTTTAGGTTTTTTTAATTTAAACAGCGCAAGTTTTGCTTACACCTGTCGAATTTGATAGAAAATGCGTTTAGCTAAGTGATTCACCTGCAATTGACAATCTGAGCCGTATAAATGCAACTGACACAAAATTTCACATTAGCATTTTTCAGTTGCACAAAGTTGCCAACTTCTATTTCTAACAGCAGACAAATTCAGAATGTTGCAAAATAAGTTCAATTTTGATGAAGACAAGTCCCAAAAACAATTAAAACTCACATTTTATGCAAAGCATTGTGTAAAATGTACAGCATTTAATGATAAAACTAGCTCACAAGTTATGTAAACCTCTTGCGCACACAACATTAACAAATGTTCGGCATTTGCAACAAGCAGCTCCAATATTAAATACTTTATGCAATTCTAAATGTGGCAAAAACAAATAATTACTTAGTTCAACCTCAATTTAATATTAAATATTTAAATACTTCACTTGTAATTTTGTCTAGTCAAATGTTTTCTATCACAAATCGCCCACAGCTAACTAAGCAACTGCTTGCATTTAGAGCTTGTTGCAATCACGTTTACCAAACACTTGATTACTGAAGTCTTAGAGTGTTGTCTGTTCTTTGATTCGATGAGTGTTGTAAGTGCCTTTCGGCTTGCAACTTCTGAGCTCATATTTAAAGCCTTGGGCTGAACTTCACACTTCGTCCTTTTTTTTTGCTGCAGCTGCTACACAATATTTAGTGCCAGCAAATAACCAACTGACAGCACTCTGAGTGCAACCTGTTCCTACATACTTTCCTTCCATTCCATTCCTCCCCTTTCTTATCGCCTGACACGCACAACTTTCACTTGTGTTTGTAAGTATGCAAAGAAAAATTGTTTTCCTTTATTTTTATTTTGAATCTGATGGCTGCTTGACACGCAGCTTCCCCTTGCCTCGCTTGGCATCTTCTTTTTTTTTTGTTATGCTTAAATTTCTTGTGGCTGGGGCCTGCTTGTTGTAAGCACTACGTGATAACCAGCGAAAGTCGAAAGTACTTAACTTTGCACATAGTGTTGCATGTTGACATCATTTGAGATGCTTCCAACTTGCTGAGCCTGCCTCCTCAACAGTTACATGAATAGTCAAAGAATGGAGAATGTTAACTTAACCTAATTATTAATACGTTTCCTGCCAACTCAATTCAGATTAAACCTAATCTCGTGTACAGGGTATATTTTAGTGCATATAGTATTTGTAGGCTTCAATTTATTTTTCATCTTTTTCGGCTTAAGTTTGTCGCTTTTGCGGATGTTAAATTTCCGCCAGAGCAGCTTAGAGATTCTACGGCAAATCCATCACTCACAATTCCTATCAACCCACCGCTACTTGAATGTTTTTTCCATTTTTCAAATTGAATTTTTCCGGCATTTAAATTTTTTTATTGATTTAGGAAATTAAAAGCCAAACCACCTCCTGTTGTCAGTCAGTGCTGCGGGGCAGCGCCTAAGCGTCGAAGGCCAGGAAAACAAGCAGCGGAATTAGTTCATATGATAAACACGACATATAAGCTAGAATATACAAATATACGTACATTATATATGTATGTATGTATATATATACATAGATGTACACATTTGTGCATTCTAGCTGTGTTAACTGTTTGAGCAACTGGTAACACTTCTGTACAATACAGGTAGCTTGAGGTAGAGAGAGACTCGCAGAATATGTATCTCGCATATGTATCTCATAAATCCTGCCTCTCCTGTATTTTATGCTCATGCGTAGGCTTGTATCTAAAGCTAAGTGCTCCGTTGTAAATTAATACACGACTAGATGATTAAGTGTTGGGCTCGCTGGCGTTTGCCCGTCCGCGGTCCGCTGTGGCTGCGGCATTAGATGAGTTGCTTGTGTGTGTGTGTGCGTGGGCCTTAAATTGGGGTTTACCATTAAGTCAGGAATTTATGTGAAATGCGCATAGCGAATTGCAAAGTTACAAACTGAAGGGTTTAAATTATAAAATTGAATTCTAGCCTGCTTAACAGGAATGGGCTGCATGATTAAAACTTCAAATACAGCAAAGGTGTGCTTAATTAAGTTTTTATTACCAGGAAGTAGGGCTGATTCGTGTGAAGGAAAGGAAGTTAGCTTAAATTTAGTCATAAAAATAACAAGAATATATTCAGAGGAGCATTTGAAACCGAGCAAAATAAGTGACAAAAAAAATATAGCTGAATTCAAAGAAATTCACAATGGATTACGAACCCATCTTCATATTGCATTTCTTTGATCTTTGCTCACTTTTATATTGTGAAATGCATAGCTCGACAAAATCCAATCCCATAACGCTGAACTAATATTAATAAAAATTCCCCCGTGTGTTGTGTGTTGTATTTCGTCGCTGTTAGTAAAAATCAGCCCTTAAGTGCACTTTCACCATCACCCGCCACCCCCAGCAGCAGTCAACTAGATGTTCCATAACGCTCTTATTGCAATCTAAAACCAGTCACGAATTTCATCAATAATTTCATGTTCGAATTGCTTTATTTAGGAAACCTGACGCTTCAAAAACTACCCCGAAAGGAAGAAAAAAAAAAAACATAACACACACATACACATACACCAAGAAAGTTGCTGATTAATGCATTTCAATAACAATAATATTTGTGTTGTTGTTGTTGTACTTTCGCAATTTGTAGCGAGCCACTTCTTGCCTTTTTGGCCCTCTCATCTTTCAGCTGGCAAATCGCAATTCGCTTCACATTTGTACTTTAATGGCTTCATCTGATGTGTTGCTGATGTTGCCACGAGCAACACACACCGCGTCGCTGGCTGGGTGGTGGTAAGAGTTGCAATCTGCGGGGGCCATTCCCTTTCGCATGAGTTGCAATAACTGTGCTGAACGCTGCATGTTGTTTCTATAACTACTAACTGCAAATTCGTTACAGATTTTTGTTTCGCTCGAATCGTGACTGAAATTGACATCAATTGCATATTTAAGGGAGAAAGTGTTGGATACGTTTCATAGAATACTATTTTGGCCAACCGAAAATGCAATTTATTTTTCTTTCTCTGTTTGACAATGTATATTATCTTGCGAATGCCTGCTTTTTAATATAAATATGCACTTGCAGAATTTTGTATACTTCTTAACTATAATTTTTAACTGGCCATAACTTCGCCTCTGTTGAGCAAGTTTTTTTTAAGGTGGCCATTGCAATTCGCTCGTTAATTTCTCAGCGATGGCTTTTGCTCAAAGTTTTCGTAATTTTTGTACAGTTTTTTGGTTTGTGCGCCGAGCATAAGTTTTTTAAGTAATTTAACTTTTGACGAGTTTCATTGTTATGAGCTCAACTTAAGCACGCTCCTCACTGTTAAAAGCATACAAAGTTTTCATGCAAATTTCGAAGGAATTTTTACAAAAGCTAAAACTATTTCAGAAATTTCTATAGTCGTCTTAAGACGGCTGCTGTTCAGCACACATATATTGAAAAAGCGCACTGAAGTGTAAAATAATTGAAAAGCATTGCTGAAATATTGCAAGAGCTGTTAAGCATTGAAAACGATGAATGAAAGTGGCAGTTAGAGAAACGAAATGTAAATTACAAACGGTAACTGATTGTGTTAACAAAGTTTACTTTAGCATATTGATTATATAACTTACTCTTAATTACATAACGTACTTTCCTGCATTTATCTCATGAGCTAGTGCACACAAAAATAACAATTTCCAGTAAAATGAAATTTATATAAATTTAAAAATTCTTTGCTCATTGAGTAACATTGAAGTTCTTCACATTTCTGCCACTTGGCTCCACTCCACCTGACTTTCGGGCTTGTAAAATGAAATGAAAACAGAAACCTTAAATAAATTGTGTTTCAAGAAGCACAAAGTGGAGGCAAGAAACAAATAAATTGCTGCTAGGGCGATGCCTTTTATTTATTTTATTTAACTTTTTCCGCTTTGCAGCATTTAGAGCAGCGGGCCACGCCCCCTTTAGAGCATTGTGGATTTATGATTATTGTTATTTGTATAAAGTGCACTTTTCAAAATTTGTGCCCCCTCCACTGCGACCGTTTAACACATTGTGCCACCATTGGTTGCCACACAGCTGCTGCTGATGTTGCCACACAGCTGCTGCTTGCGGTTGTCGTTTCTTAACAGCTTTTCGGCAATGTCGCTGTTAAGAAATCTGAACAGGAAATGCAGGTTTCGCTGTGTGCGTGTGTGTGTGTGTGTGTGTGTGTGGCGCGGTTTACACGTGTGCTGGCAATTACACATCAGCCGCAGACGGAAATTGAAAATGCATTGAGCACCAGCCATGGGCAGCTTCCGACTCAAGTTTCCGTTGCCAGGGGCCACGCACAACAGACACAGACACTCACACACACACACACACACACACACACACAGACACACACTCACGCACACAACACACACCCCCCCGTCTACAAGTCAGCGCCAATGGCAAAAGTTAAACTTTTCGGTGAAACATTATTTGGACATAAATTTGAACTGAGTTTTCCATTTGCACACTTTTCTATTATGAATGAATGGCATGCGCTTGCCTCACCGGCACCTCTTCCCCAGCAGCCACCGCCGCCGACCTTTCAGTGTTCCACTTGGGCGAAGACATTTTTGACTTTGAGGTGCAATAAGAGCGCACATTTTTCACTTCTTTTAAAATATTCCGCTCTGGCATTCCACATGCTTCGCATGCTGTCCTGACGAATGCTACACTCTTTGCATGCGTTTAATTTTGTTTTCCTTCACATATAACTTAAGTTAAGTACTCGTTCAAGTTGCTTCTGAGTAACTTACATATTAAAGATTAGCACTAAATGAGTTCTTCCGTTTTAAAGCAAGTCAACTGTAATTAACTATAATAACTACACATTGAGTAAGGCACAAAAATGCTGGAAATGTCTGCAAGAAAATGTTTTTTAAAACAAATCTGCTGACTCGATCTTGTCACACATAATTCCTTACACATTGCATTATTTCAATAATTGCAACTTAAGATGCAAACTGATGCAAGATGCAACATCTTAGTTGGGTTTCGCCAACTGAGCCCGCATAAAACATCCAATTAGAAGCGAAATCAAATGTGGCAACAAAGGCAAACTGAACCAAATTTCAATCAATTTGAACTAACAAGCGACTGACTGCAAACCTAACGAATCAATTGCGTTGAGGCAAAGAGGCAGATGGAAAGACAAAGAACTGACAGAGAATTTGTGTCCTCTTAATGCTAAGCACAACGATTGCAATTGCAATTGCGAATCGGCAACAAATTTCGCATTTCATTACAAGCCCAAAAATCAGCCAAAGATGCCACACAATGCTTTTATTTGAACGGAGGAGGGTGCAGCCAGCGCGGACAGGAGGTAGCAAGTTGAGGGATTACCAAATCGATTTGTGTTGCAAGCATTAAACGCCCAGAAAAGTGACTTGAGCCCGGTCACAGGACACGTTCGCAGGACATGGCCAATGCAAGTGGCGTCATTACTCAAGCAAATGGGGTCATCAACAGCATCCAGCACCATGATCACGGTGAGATGAACCGTAGACCGATGGACCAAGTACCAAAAACCGAACTACAACTTCCAACAACCAAGTTGAGCCCTTTTCGCACATACACACAGACAAACAGACAAACAGACAAACAGACAAACAGACAGACAGACAGACAGAGAGGCAAGAAGAACAACAAGTGCAATCAATTTGGTACTGCCACGAAGCAAGCAAACTGCCACCACTGCCACTTCCTGCCCACTTCGCTCTCTCTCTGTTGCATTGTGGGTGCAAATTACGTGCCTGATGCTGATGCTGGTAATTGAAATGCAAAAATATTTGGAAATTTCCATGGAATTTACAACATCAGGGCATGAGCCCGAAGTGCACCCGATGCGATCCGTTGCCATTTAACAAAGCCCAACTACTGTTGCCTGGCAAACTGACGATGATGATTATAATGATGAACAGCAATTCGAAGCAGTTGCGGTTAATGCTGATATGAGCATATGCGAGCCATACAAATAAATGGAGAACTCATCGATGAATGCTCGTTCCGAAAATACTTCGACTTGGATGTGGCTGTGGCTCTGTAATCAGATCGAAGGATTAGATATGCTATTTGTGAAATCAATTTATAGCTTTCGTTTAGCACTTGTTGAAATGTAGTATCTTTAGCTTTTATTAGTCATAAAAACTAACAGTAGACTAGGAAATCAATTACAATACGCTTTTGAGTAATCTGCGCAGCTATAATAAATCTATAAAAGTCTTATCTGCTTCTGGTATACATAAATCAGCTGCTTTCAGCACTTGATAAAGAGCTGAATTGGCCTATTAAAGTTATTTGCTCAAGCTCAAATAGCCTCTGATATCATTCAAATGACTGACGTTTAATAATTATTGTTATGCTATACCCCATTTACATTCATCCTGCAATTACAGGGTATTATATGAGCACGCGAAATTATATATTTATGTATAAATGTATATACATATATGTATGTGGCACATTCTATAGAGCATTCCCCTGCTGCGGCTGAGATAGTTTGCATCCCAGATACAAGTATTTTGTAAAGTGGTTTTGCTGTTGTACTGAAGTGGTTGCCACCACCTCCCTGCATGCCCCATCGAAAGGGGAGGGAATTGAGCACGCTTATATCAGAGAAGTTGTGTTCGGTTTGGTTAACTCGCTTGGCTTCACTGCTTTTGTTTTCGCTTGAATGCGCTGCACAATTTCAATGCTTATCCTGCATCGACTGGCACACATTACGTATGCGTAATATTTGTGCATTCTCTACAAGGGGCACGAAATGCGTTCAGTAAATCCGCATTGTGCACTCAATGCCGCCCATGCAGCCCAAGATAAAGACGTCTCCTTGTGAAGTCTATCAAAATGAAATTTTGAAATACAAGTGGATTAAGTTCGATTACGATGCGAAAACAATTTTGAAACATACGGGCAGATCTGAAAGAAGACATCTTCTCTGTGTGGTACACATATCATTTTTCGTGTCACTTTAACTTTAACTGAATAATTTCACTTAACAACGTGGCGGCAATCGCCAGCAATCGCCCGGCTTTTCAGTCAAATAATGAAAGGTCCTGCGAAAAGATGCCGCTCTTTCGAAAAGTCAATAAATTCCGTGGCAGAGTGCAAACACAAACATGTCAACCGTGTGTGCCGAATGCCGGCAGAAATGTTGAAATGTGTAAATGGACAACACCGATAAATGGTCGAGTCGAAACCATCCAATGCAAATAACCGATGTTAAGCAATAAAACTTGAATCTGTGATTCTTTAACTCTTTTATTCTCTTGAGTATTTAATCAGCACAAATGTTTGTTGTATCTTCTCGAGAAGCAGTTGCAATACAATCTCTGCAACTCGGACATTTTAGAATACTGAATAGTGGGTATCTATCGATCTATTACATTCCATTGGCATATGCAAATTTTTTTTTCAAATTGGCATTTTTCTGCTACGGTTACGTAGTAGATTTTGACCGAGAAATGATTGTCAAAATTGTGCTCGTAAATCATTTTGACACAGCTGTCGCTTTTGCCTCCGAACTGGGGACTATTTTGCTTACCAATTTTGACAAGTGCTCCGACCGAGTGACTGATGCAACTTTGATGATTGGAACACCCCAGTGGCGCCGGATCAGCTATCGCTGAGTCCAAATAGTGTCAAGAGTTGTTGACTGGTTCACTCGGCCCCGAAGGCGACCCATTTCAAATGATTTGGCCATTAAATTGTTTCCATTTGGACGTAACTCGAGATGATGTAGCCACTTCAACGAGGGTTGCCGCCGCAATATGAACAGATACTGCATTACCGTTTTACATTAACTGCACCCAGGGGTGTAGTTTTACACACACACACGCATAAATTGTACTTTATTTTTTAATTTGTATATTTTAAGGAAATGCTCTACCTTAATTAATGATATTATTTCGAAATGTGCACAATTAAATGCGTTACTTCTCATTTCATTTAATTTCGTGTATGCGTGGTAAATTGAAAATGTGATAATTATATAAAATCAGTCATGAGCGTAATTGGGGCTCTGTATGAATAAATTTAAATCGTTATTTACGAAACCATGTGATTTTAATGGAAGGTAATGTCCACGCCATTAAATAAAATCAATCCAGCTGCATGCAACACATGTGGTACATGCGATTTTCTCTATTTTTATTGTTGGTTTCCAGCTGTCGATTATCCGATCTATGCAGCACTCTCATGTCATGTCATACACGTATATTTTCATTATTCCCACAAATTTGCAATTATAATCGGCAGAAGTTGCTGCTGCCTGCTGTGCGGATGCGGCAGGGGTGGGATTATTTACCATTCCATAAGTGCATTTATGCATTTTAATCATTTTCCACGCAAATAAATTGGAAATCATTAGCATTGCAGACGCGTCAAATAAATTAAATAGAAATATAAAAACAATTTGAAATTGTATTGATTTCGTTTTTAGAATGCAATTATAATTAATCGTTGTCACGCATATGCCAAAATGCATTTTAATTACGTTTACTAAATTGATTTTGATTATTATTGATATAACACCAGCTTTTAGTGAAATGCATCTATCAAAAATGACGTTGACTATAAAGAGAAAATTTTAATTTAAGCATAGTTCAGTGCATAGTTTGAGGATATTTTTGTGTTGAAGTCTAATGCCTAGAAATGAGTTTAATTTTGTATTATTTTTTTTGGGCTGATGCTGCTGCGTAACAAACAAAAATTGAGCCCTCAGACATCTTTGTTACTTGCTCATGCGAAACGCAAGCAACCCTTAAGAGAAACGGCTGCGAGACACGTTTCCTAAGATATTGCTCCCCAATTGGCATTAAAAGCAAGCAGAGGCCAAGACCCACCGACCAGGTCGAAATTTACAGCAGCTGATCTTTTGGTTTATTAAATTTTTGCCTTTGTGCTACCCTCAATGATGCGCTACCCACAGGGGACAGTTTGACATGCATTTGTGCCAAGGGTTGCCGCCCTGCCCGCCTGCCCAATCTTGTTGGCTGTCTGTCTGGAGGGTAAGCCGTCAGCCTACCTGATTTGCCGAAATACAAAAAATAAAAAAAATTCAGCAAAAACAAACAGAAGGAAGAACATGAAAAACTCAATTCCAACGTGAGCTACATATAAACAATTATGTTGTATCTGACAGCGACTAGGGGTAGATTTTTATTTCTTGTCAAAACTTTCCCCACGGGACTGAAACCTGGCAAAAAGCTGGCATATTTCACAACCCTAAAACACACTTATTTATCTATCTTAAGACTAACCGAACTAAAAGCTTTGGCCATGCTGAGAAATTAGTTTATTAGCAGTGTCAAGATTTGCCACAGGCAAAATATACAAATTTCAATGCCTCTGCAAGTGGGCGTGGCAAACACATAAGCAAACACAATTTATTGTTTGCTTTTAGCAAATAAAGAGCCAAAGCCATAAATATGCATACAAAAGACTCTGCCACTTTTTGTAGTCTCTACTCCCTCACTCTCTCTCTCTCTCTCTCTTTCTCGTTCTGTGTGTGTTTTCGTTTTATTTGCGGCAACTCTGGCAACAGTACAACTGTACTGTACTGTTAAGCGCACCCACTCTACCAATTGTTTTGGAACAAATCGTCTTCACTTTCTATAAATATTACAACAAAAGCCAAGCGTACACATTTCCAGAATACAAAACAAACAATTTGCATTTTTACGGCTTTAGCATAAAAAGCAACAGGCGAGCAAACAAAACGCAATTTTTGTATGCATGAAAATGGCCACACTGGCCATCAAAATGATTGGGCAGCCACATGGTGCACCAGCAGACATACATATTTAAAGCCGAAACGCTACACATTTTTTAAGCATTCATTGTACATGCCAAAGTAAATATTTATGAAGCTCTAATAATCATCAATTAGTATTCTACGTTGAATCGAAACTCTAACTATCGACATTTCAATCACTGAAGATTATCACAACATGGAGTCGTTGCATAGCTAAAGATACCTTTCGAATACATTTTGTGTAAAAACTGTGGCAAGCTTAGCATCATTGCCAAAAAGCCAACTGCTGTTGACATTTCACGAAACTTTTGTGTGAGATTTCACAGCTTTTATGCCACCCTTTTGGAGACTGTCACCTGTCACGAAATATTCCACAGCCAACATCAGCAAGCATCACGAATATTTACCTTTTTCCATTTTTGGCTATGTCACAGGTCAAACGTTAGGATCTGGGTTATCCAGTTTGATATGACCCCAGAAAAAGAGTTTTATCAATAACAAAAAAGAACCGAAAAGAAAAGAAAAATTTCAACGATTGGCAGAGCAAAGCTCAACTTTCATGTTAAAAGAAACACAATTATTTTGCATGTGCAGATATTAATCTGTTAAGAACAATGACTTGATAAATATTGACAGTTATTAGTTAATAACTGTATTTACATTTTTCACTATATGTTATTTCGAATTCGTATTTCTTTTTTTATGAAATGACACACATTATTCTCCACATTTAATGAAGCTTCCGCCTTTTCTATGCATTATAAAGTAATTTCATAATCTGTTTTATGATTGACATGTCAATGACCACAGGGCATTAACTTCTATGTACATACATACAAATACACTTACATAAGTACATACATGCATGCATACATACATACATACATACATTCATATCTATCGTGTATAGATTTGCCAGCTTAATGGAGAATCAAATCCGCATAGAAGCGAGCCCGCAAGCCACAGCTTGGGCTCATCGTCGACTTTGAAACTTAATTAATTAGCAGCTAATTAAACGGTGCACATATTTATGTTGCTCTACTATCTCACTACTCTATTTAACCCACTCTCTCTCTCTCTCTATCTCCATCTCCCTCTACCTCTCACTCGGAGGGCTGCTTTAAAATTAAGCATTCGCGTTGGCAATCGAGCGTGGTAAACGTGACGAGCGCTTTTGCAAAAGCTCATTCACTGACAACCCGCACAGCGGCTAATCTGACGCCCATTCACTGCTACTACTTACCCACCTTCCCCGCTTTCGCCCTTTCAGCGCATTTGTCAGCCCCTACCTTTTTTTGTACGCTCACATCGCAAGTTGATTAATTAAATTGTTGACAATTTTAAAAGCTCTGCTCTTGTTGTTGGCTCCAATTTTAACAACTCTCCAAGCTTCGCATTATTCACAGCTTAACATATTGCGCTCTCTCTCTCTCTCTCTCTGCCTCTCGCTCTCTCTCTCTCTCGCTCTGTTGGACTGGTTGCTTTTGCAATTTGTTGCGGTCTTATTGCCTTTGTGGCGGTCCACTTTGTGCTCTGTGACAAATGCTCTAGAAAATTGGCTACTTTTCCGTTGGGAGTGAGACTGAGCGAGAAAGCGAGCCGGAAAATGTGTGGGAAATCATCGATGAAATCGTAGCAGCAGTGTGCCATTTTAAGCTTCTCTATTAAATCTATTATAAAGTCATGGATTGAATGTGAAATGGAGAAAAATTAAAGTTATTATTTTTAAGTGAAATTCTGATAAGAATTCTGCGTAGCAGTTCAGAGTTATCGAGCGAATATATTGATTAGGTTGTGTGTAGGTTATGTAAATCGAAATCATTGCATCCATTATGTAGCCAGATTAAAAGTCATTTTATTATGCAACATTTGCATAAGCTCATTTAATTATATTTACGAGCCCAGGCCGCAAATGGTTAGTTAAAGTTAATGTTTATAGTAATGCTGTCGAACAACAACTCACAAAATACTCATTAATCCATCAACCTGCACTTAAATTTAATGCACAAACTATGCACACAGGCAGAGACAGAAAGAGAGAGAACAGACAGAGAGGGATAGAGAGAGAGAGAGAGAGAGAGAGAGAGACAGAGAGAGAGAGGAAGGGAGAGACAGATAGATTGAGGGGAGTATAGATATCCATTCTAGGTATAAGCGAATTTTAATTGAAACCGCAACAAAACAATTAAAACTAAGCTCAATTAAGTACTTGCATAAGGGACACGCTCGAACTGTTTTTAGTGCCGGACATAAACTTAGCTTTGACACCAAACTCTATTAAAATGCTGAATACATATTGCATATGTATGCGGCTTGGGCGGGAGAGGAAAGGAGAGGAGGACTATCCTTAACCAACCATTATGTAGATCCCATCCGGGCTCGATGGTTGATCTCTTCTCATGCGGCTGTGCTGCATAAATTAATAAACTTGATGGCCAAGGCATAGTTGGAGTTGAGGCTTGCATAAAAACTAAACGAGCATTCAGTGCTGGGACACGTACGCAGAGAGTGGCTGCAATTAAAATTTTAGTGCTCCACCGGAAGAGGGCAAGGGGAAATGAGCTGAAAGTGAGAGACAGCGAGCAACATAGACAGAGAGAGAGGATGAGGATGCCAGTCGTTTGTTGTTGGGGGCGTAACACGGGCGACATGTACGTCCGATTTGCAAGTGCTCAAATTTCAGTACAAACTTACGCTGACAGCTAACGCACACACACGCACTAAACACACACACACACACACTACACACACAGAGGCACAGTAACCGCTTTCGAAAAGCGACATCCTGCTGTGGGTATAAATAAATTGTGTAACATACTTTTAAGCTTCGTTGTTGCTTGTTATACCCTGTTGCCAAAACAATAAAAGCTATTTCCGGCCTGGCTAGAGACTCGACATATCTAAACTCTGAAAATAATTCGCCCTGCATTTTAGAGAATCGCCACACTCTTGGAAGGGAAACTCACCCTGTTAAATGGTAACTCATTTTATAGTTACAATTTTTTTTTAATATCTAAGATAGTTTATAAATTCATATAATTAATTTGAAAAACTTACGCTCTTACGACTATTCGAATCCGAGAGCCTTCATTCGAGTAGCAGCAGCTTTACTCAAATATATTGTCCGAGAGAAAAAATTGTATTAACATTTACTGAAATTCAGAATCGAGTTTTTCTAACAATAATTTTCTATTATTAACATATATATTTCTGAAAAATATATGGAAAATCTTTTCCAATTTATGAAGATTATTTTCCTTTATATAAAAATAATATTTCCTTTTATACACACAAATTATTTCTAAAAATAAAAACAAATTTCTAGAGTTCAACGCGTTTTTCTAAAATTAATTAAAATTTGTTTTCTGAGAGTATATAAAAATCCTGGAAAACTAAGGACAAAGGATGGCGCAGTCGGTTTTTTTGTGTCGTCGTGGCGTCACCCAGCAGCGTACAGTCTGCGACAGGACTTTCGGTCAATGATAATATTTGTAAAGCGCTTAATGATGCATATGTGATATCATACAAATGTGTGTCTCTCCCTCTCTCTCTCTCTATCTGCTCCCTCTCGGTCCACGAACTAGTCTAACGCACACGAAAAATCAAACGAGAATCATGAACAAGTTTTTGGCAACAGTAAAAAGCGTATTTTACGCTTGCACACACACACACGCACACACACACACGAAAACACAGGGGCGCAATTTGCCTTTCGAAAACGTCAACGTATAACAGTAGACGCTGGACAGAGTTGCCAAGTGCATGTCATGCGAGGCATACAAAAAAACAAATTTTTTCGCCACTTTTCCTAAAAGTTAAAATTTACAGTTGTATTTTGTATAGCCCAGAGTATTTGAATTATTAAGCTTAAGAAATTCCCTTAAAATAACTCTTAACACATTTTACAACCCCAAAAATTACATATTACAAATAGCAGTGGAGAAACTGTTAATATGACCTTTTTTGTCCCCTTTAATGGGCAGAAATTGTGACCAAACATTCCAGTTGCCTAAAAGAGTTCCAAACGATGCCAAATTCGCTAGGTCCAACAAAAGTAATTGCAAAATTGTTGCTTTGCAGCATTTAAATTGTAATTTGGCCAAGAATTTCATACAATAAAATTCAATTATGGGCAAATTCCAGATGTCAAGCCAAGCGTGCTGGCAACCCTGGCAAGCATACACACACACACACACACACACACGCCCATCCATTACATTTTGAGACGTGTGTGAATTAATCACAACAATTTTGCAGCAATTGAGTAAAACACAATGAACACATTATATAATTATGAGTATGCATTGTATTCGAGAGTAGTTATTTAAAACAGTTGCAAATTTACCGTTTGTTATATTTTCTCATTGCTGCAATTATTATATTAAGCTGTTGTAATTGATGCTGTTTGCACTTACAATTCAACACTTGAAGTTGCTGCTGCTGCTGCTGCTGCTGCTGCTGCTGCTGCTGCTGCTGCTGCTGCTGCTGCTGCTGCTGCTGCTGCTGCTGCTGCTGCTGCTGCTGCTGTTGCTGCAACTGACAGTGGCACAGTTTGACACTGAATAATTATTGACTTACTTAAAAGTTTAACACTAATTGACAATTGTATACTTAAAGTTTGGTGGACAGAAATTGAGCCTAATCAACCCGTAAACTTGACAGCAATGCGCTGATAGTTTGACATAGTTTGAATTATTTTACAGTGACACAAACTAAAAGTTTCGAGATTGCATTCCATTTGACTGTCAATGCAACTGCTTACATTTTGACATTCACAGCTGAAGATTTTTAGTTAACTTACTTAGGTTTAACTAATCGCATTTTTGTGTAAATTCTGGGCTCTTTACTAGCTGACTTTTATTTATAGATTTTAGATTTGACAGTCATTAGCAATTAGATGAGTACAGTTTTAGAGTCCAATGCTTAAGGATTTGACAATCACATGGAAAACGATAACAGTTTTGGAGTCACTTACAGATAGCTTAAAGCCCTTTATTATAGTTATTCTTTATTATAATGAATCTTAGACACAATTTAAGTAACATTGCATTGGTCTTAAGCTAACGATCGATCTCACCAAACACAATGTCTAGTGAACCAATGATGGCCACAATGTCAGCCAAGAGCAGCATTGGCGACAGTTTGCTCATCAGAGCCAGATGCGCATAGGAAGCTGGGCGAATCTTGCAGCGATAGGGTCGGGAACTGCCATCCGAGACGAGATAGACGCCAAACTCGCCCTTCGGCGATTCAATGGCCGTATAGGTTGCACCAGGCGGCACAGAATAGCCCTGCGAGTAGTGCTTGAAATGATGTATCAGATCCTCCATGCCCGTCTTCATCTTGTCCCGTTGGGGCGGCATTATCTTCTTGTCATCGACCTTAACGTTGCCAGCCGGCATGCAGTTGAGACACTGCTGTATAATTCTGCAGGATTCGCGCATCTCGCGAACACGCACCAGATAGCGATCATAGCAGTCGCCCTGCGAACCGATGACCACATCGAAGTCCATATGCTCATATGCATCGTAGGGTTGCTGCTTGCGCAGATCCCATTTGACGCCGGTGGCGCGCAGAACGGGTCCCGTGCACCCAAAGTTGAGGGCATCGTGGGCGGAGATGGTGCCGATGCCAATGTTGCGCATGCGCCAAATCCGATTATCCGTCACAACATCCTCGACCTCATCGAGACGATCCTTGAATTGCTCGATGAACTTGTACAGGTCATGGCTAAAGCCCAAGGGCATATCCTGAGCCACACCACCCGGTCGGATGTAGGCTGCATGCAGGCGAGCGCCTGACAGACGCTCGGAAAACTCGTAAAGTTTCTCGCGCTCCTCGAAGAGCCAGAAGAGCGGAGTGATCGCACCACAGTCCAGCACCGAGGTGGCCACGGCCATCGTATGATTCGTGAGACGCATCAATTCGGCGCACAGTGTCCGTATATATTTGGCCCGTTCTGGTATCTCAATATTGAGTAGCTTCTCCACGGCCAGGGCATAGGCCTGTTCGCAGGCCATGCACGACACGTAGTCCAATCGATCGAAGTAGGGCAGGGCTTGCGTGTAGGTCTTGTATTCGATGAGCTTTTCGGTGCCACGATGCAACAGACCAATGTGCGGATCCGCCGAGAGCACCGTCTCGTTGTCCAGCTCGAGGATCATGCGCAGCACTCCATGGGCAGCCGGATGTGCCGGCCCGAAATTGACGAACTTGGTGCGAAATGTGCGATCCTCTGGCGGAAAGTAGCGACTCGATGGATTCGGACGCTGCTTCCACTCATCACCAATGGGCCACAGCACTTTGCCCTCGTATTCCTTCATGAACTCGGCATCCGGATACCAGTAGTGTGTGTCACGTGGCTCATAACGCTCACCAGGTGGACGCAGTTCATCCCAATTAATTTCGCAATTGGGCTGCAGCTGATCCGAACGCTCATTGCAACATTCTTCGCTGGTTTCTGTGGAGTGTTGCAAGCATAATTAGTGGGAGACTTTGGTGTTTGCAAGGCCCAAAAACTTTCTTACTTTTGGAGTCACGCGTTGCAAAGTAACGCGGATTCATCCACTTGGGTATTGTGGGTCGCCTAAACTGATAAGCACTCAATTTGAGATACTTTCCCACAAAATCATGGCGATATGCATTGAAACGATTTATTTCCGTTGGCGTGAAAAGCTTTTCCGCAAGCTGACGCAATTTATTCATTCGCGAGTGCATTTTTTAAGCAAAAATGTGTTTATTGAATTTGTTTAACCTGCACAACCCACAACTGTAAAAGGTGTGCAAATGAGTTAACTATTATCTAGAACAATTTTAAAATTGAACTTTTGAACAAGGCACACTGCTTTTTATATGTGTAGCAATAAGTGAATCTATTCAGTTTGGAATCGAAATTACGACTATATCTAAGTACTGCTTATAGTTAGGATCGATTAAAAGAATTTCGAATTCAATGCCAACAAATATATTTATTTATGGTATACAGACTCAGATCCTCAAAGTTGAGCTTATGCAAATTGCCTAATATATTTCTACTTGCTCTCTGCTTGCAGATCTTCGATGATCATTATCACTTTGCCCATCACAAGGTGTCGAAGCGTTCGCTGATGCCCGCCTCACATCACCAGACCCGCCTCGACTTGGACGAGCGCGTCCATTGGGCAAAGCAGCAGCGCGCCAAGTCGCGATCCAAGCGCGACTTCATCCGAATGCGTCCATCGCGCACCTCACCGAGGGCCAAGTCGCTGGTGGATGCGGTGCCCTTCAATGATCCCAAGTGGGAACAGATGTGGTATCTGGTAAGCATGACTCTATAACTTGTAGATAGGATTCAATACTAAGAAGGATGCTTCACAGAATCGCGGCGGTGGCCTGGACATGAATGTGATACCCGCCTGGAAGCAGGGCATAACTGGCAATGGTGTTGTAGTCACCATACTGGATGATGGCCTCGAATCCGATCATCCGGATATATTGCAAAACTATGTAAGTAATATAATAATAACTTTGTCTGGAAATGTTTTACGCATTGTAGGAAATTTATGCTAACTGGGAATTCCACAAACAGGATCCGAAGGCATCGTACGATGTGAACAGTCACGATGATGATCCGATGCCGCATTATGACATGACCGATTCGAATCGTCATGGAACCCGGTGTGCCGGCGAGGTGGCTGCGACGGCGAACAATTCGTTCTGTGCGGTGGGCATTGCGTATGGGGCAAGTGTGGGCGGGGTGCGGATGCTGGACGGGGATGTGACGGATGCTGTGGAGGCGCGTTCGCTCTCGCTCAATCCGCAGCACATTGACATCTATAGTGCGTCGTGGGGACCCGACGATGATGGCAAAACGGTGGATGGGCCCGGCGAATTGGCATCGCGTGCCTTCATTGAGGGCACAACGAAGGGACGGGGTGGCAAGGGCAGCATTTTCATCTGGGCATCGGGCAATGGGGGCAGGGAGATGGACAATTGCAATTGCGATGGCTATACGAATTCGATATGGACACTGTCCATATCGAGTGCCACGGAGGAGGGGCATGTGCCTTGGTATTCGGAGAAATGCAGCTCCACGCTGGCCACCACCTACAGCAGCGGCGGGCAGAGCGAGAAGCAGGTGGTCACCACAGATTTGCATCACTCATGCACCGTATCGCATACGGGCACCTCGGCCTCGGCACCGCTCGCCGCGGGCATTGCCGCCCTGGTGCTGCAATCGAACCAGAATCTCACCTGGCGCGATCTGCAGCACATTGTGGTGCGCACCGCTAAGCCGGCGAATCTCAAGGATTCCAGCTGGTCGCGCAACGGTGTGGGCCGACGTGTGAGCCATTCCTTTGGCTATGGTCTCATGGACGCTGCCGAAATGGTGCGCGTTGCCCGCAACTGGAAAATGGTGCCCGAACAGCAGCGTTGTGAGATCAACGCACCACATGTGGACAAGTAAGCACAGCACAACTGAATAACCATTTAAAGGAAAATGTAATCAAAATACTCAACGAATGCACTTTGCCCCCTTTTCTAGAGTCATTCCACCCCGCACACACATCACTTTACAGCTGTCCGTCAATCACTGCCTCTCCGTCAACTATCTGGAGCATGTGCAGGCCAAGATTACGCTTACCTCACAGCGACGTGGCGATATTCAGCTGTATCTCAAATCACCGGCGAATACTAAAGTCACGTTGCTAACATCACGGTAAGTTGAGAAGGAGTTCATTGAAAGTGCTTCGGATTCAACTTATTAATTTAGAACTTTGCTCAGGAAAAGTGTATTTAGAGTCTTGCATTTCTATATATAATATAATAATAATAAAAATAAATTAATCCAATAAAATATACAAAACTAAAAACTCCAGGTGTATTCAAAGTTCCATATAAAATGCTCATATTAAAGTTAGTTAAAGAACTTTAGTTATTTGAGGTACTTGGAATAAAATAAGTTAATCAGTAAATAAATAAAAGCTTTAATAGTTGGTAGAAAATAAATACGAATATTACGGATTAGTTATAATGATGGAGACAGTTGAAAGGCAGACTAATTTGATACAAAAAAAGTTCGAGATGAGAAATAGAAAACTAGCCCAAAATGCTGAACAAGTTAAGAGCAGTTAGAGTAAAGAAGAAAATCAAATGCGATAAATGTTAATTAGTAAAAAGTAAACTGAGAGTAATTTGAATATTATATTATAATATTTTATTAGATATAATGCACATTAAATCGCTAGTTCTGCAGATGTGATTCTTGTATCCTTTAAATAAGAATAAATATGCCAGAGTGAAGTAGAGATTAGTGCGATGCCAGAGAAATCGCTTGTAGGCAGAGTGCTAGACTCAACTAGCAACTGCAATAAGGATAGTAGCATAATAACTATTACCAAATATTAATAAAAATATTCTATTTCGCCACAGGATGCATGATAATTCCCGGTCTGGTTTCAATCAATGGCCTTTCATGTCTGTGCACACCTGGGGAGAATCGCCGCATGGCAACTGGCAGTTGGAAATTCACAACGAGGGACGATATATGGGTAAGTTTTACAATCAAATATAAACAGGCAATTTGCCACTACAACAACAACAACAACAAAAACCCCAAATCAATTTTGACATGCTGCGCTTTCTGTGTGGAACTGTTTACTACTAAACTCATCTAAACTCACCGCATCGCTTACAATAACAACACCGCTCACAACCATCCCCAAACTAAAACCACAACTCAGGTCACGCCCTCTTGCGCGAGTGGTCGTTGATATTCTACGGCACAACGCTCACAATCGATCCCAATGATCCCATATCGGTGCCAAGAGCAAGCAGCGCCGAGCAGGCAACCACACCCAACTCCAGTGGGAACGGAAGTGGCAGTGGAAGTGGAGCTGGAAGCACGACAAGCAATTTGCATCAGATCTATTCACCGCAATATCCTCGCATATCCCCCAACAATTTCGCAAATTCGCCGGCAGGTGGCGCCAAATTGGCACTGGGCAAGATGCCGCCAAATAAATCGAGTTTTGTGACCAACAATCCATTGCTAATGCTGCCGCCTCCGCCACCGCCTTCGCCCAAACAGGGCTATCAGCAAATATCCGCCACATATGGCGTTATATTGGGCAAACCCAACAACAACAACAACAACGGTAATAATAAGGGCAACAACAACAAGGGAAATAACAAGGGCAACAACAACAAGGGAAATAAGGCCAACAAGGCGAACGAGGGAAAATCAAATAAAAAGGAGCAAACTACGCAGAGCAGCAACAGCAGCAGCAGCAGTAACAACAACAACAACAACAACAAGAATAAATACTATCGCATATCGCAGCAGCAGGGTGGAGGAGGTGGTGGTGGTGGCAAGTCTAAGGGTCAGTCAAATAATTTACAAACGCAACGCCCCAAAGTCAGCTCCAGTGAAAAGTTCTACGATGAAAAAACGCGCAAGGTTATTGGTGAAATAAACAACAACAACAATAGCAATAACAACAACAACAATAACAATCGAGGCAACAACTCAGCCGGACAACGTTTGCCAGTCAAGGCTGCCAAGCAGGTAAAGCAGGACAGCAGCCAGGACTCTCGCATACCCAAACTATTCGAGCACTACGAGAAGATTCAGGCCATCTTTCCCGAACTGGAGCCATACGAGAGCAGCAGCTTACCCAAATCCAACAACAACATGCAACAACAGCAAGAGCAGCAGCAGCAGCAACAATCGCCTCGCAAACAGGGCAAACAGTTTGAGGTTGATTTGTTTAGGCCCACCATGGGCAATGCCAACATTGGCAACAGCCGACCGGGCAATACCAAAAAATCACCATCGGCGCCGCCGCCTGCATCGCAATTATTGCCCGTTTTTCCAGCATTTCCCGCATTAGCCGCTTTGCCACCTGCTCTGCCAGCGGGCGGCAGCAGCTTTCTGCCGGATCAGCGTATACTCAAAAAGCAGCAGCTGCTAATGGCCGCCGCCGGTGTCCTGGCGCCACTGGACGATGATGTTAGCGCTGCGGATGAGGATGTCGACGATGATGATGAGGAAGTCGGGCTGCAACTAGCGCCGAGCAGCTATCGCAAAAATGGTAGCCTGAAAATTGCCAACCAATTTTTAAGTAGCATTTCGAATTTTTGGTTCAGTTATTTTTAAGCAGTAGACCCCAAAAAAAAAATTGTATTTCAAATTGAACTTAAATTTGCACTAAAAATAAAAAATTTGCATCTTATTTTCGTCATTTGCAAAGTGAATATTTCGAAATATTCTAAAGTTACTTACTCTTTATTTATACTGATTTTTTTATTAGAATTATATTTTCAAATTTATTGTTATTAATTTCCTGTTAAGGCCATAATTATGTAAATATTTCTACTACTTTAATATAGACTGGAATTTAAGTTTTGGCTGCAGCTTTATAAGCAATTTTGAGTGCATTGTTTTTGTGAACTTTTCTTATGATTTTCGTGTACAACTTTCGAGAGCAGCTGACCGCCTTTCATCAATCAAACTATAAACTGCAAAACTGCAAACTCTAAAGTGCAAAGTGCAAAGTGCAACTTTTGGCAGTTGGTTGCCTGACAGCACACAAAAAAAAAAAAAAATGAACATAAAATAAATGCAGCACATTTTTCATTTGGCTTTTGAGTTTTTGACGCTGCCTCAACTTGAAAATTGTGTTTAGCTGTTGTCAGATCATTTGTTTTATTTGTAGCATCTGGCAGATTTATCGGTCCTTCACTTGCCCAGTTTGCCATTCATAAATCATTGAATAATCGCATTTTCCGTCGTTGTTTGCCTTTTGTTTTGAATGCTTTTCATTTTCATTTTGATTTTTGATTTGATACATTGGCTGATTTGTCTAATCTCATTTGGTTGCCTTGCAGCGCAAATCACACAATGGGACATGATACTCTACGGCACCGAGGTGCCCGCTCAACCGGATGACCAGCCCCACGAGAACCAGCAGAGTCAATTCAATATATATGGCAACGATTTGGCTCACAATGACATCGAGCACGATGCCAGCGGCCAATGGCGCAATATGCAACAGGTGAGTTCAATTATATCACAGTTACATCCACATTCCCATTCAGTGGAATATTCATTGTTGCAACAATAGTTAGTGCAGAGGCTTTAAAGCAAGCACTGATTTCATTTTGTTGATAAGACTTTAATATTAATGTATTCAAATATTGTGAGCGAGACGAGTGGTGGGTGGTCAAGCGAGAATAGCAACAAGAGTTTCAGGAAGCATATAAGCATATAAATCGAAGCAAAGCGAAAAGCAAAGCGAGAAGCAAAGCGAGTAGTACAGCGAGAAGCATACCGAGTAACACAGCGAGAAGCATAGTGAAAAAAAGCGAGAAGCATAGCGAGGAGCATAGTGAGAAACAAAGCGAGAAGCATAGCTAGAAGTATAACGAAAAGCATTGCGAGTAGCATAACGAGTAGCACAGCGAGAAGCATAGTGAGAAGCATAGCGAGTAGCACAGTGAGTAGCATAGCGAGTAGCATAGCGAGTAGCATAGCGAGTAGCATAGCGAGTAGTACAGCGAGAAGCATAGTGAGACTATAATAAGATGCTGAACGAGATGCTTAAAAGATATACAATTTGTTTGTAATTACTTAATATATTTTTTATTTAAATATATTAAAAAGAAATCCTAAAGCAATATTCCTTCAGATGAGAAGGAAAAAGAAGAAGAAAATAAACATAGCTTGTACAATAGAAAAGATTTTAGAGCAAGACTCCGCGATATGCGTAGACCATAAATAGTTCTCAGCTCTGGAAAAACATGTTAAATAGTTGAGAAAATATTGAAATTCTTTCTCCAAGAACTAAAATATTTTCATAAATTGCTGATTGCTTTTCACGACAACTCAAAAAAGTTTTACATTCAATTTAGTTTTCACGAAATATAGTTATGGTTTCTTGTTGCTTTTTCTTTCCGTTTTTTCGCTTTTTGTTTTTTTTTTTGGTATTTTTCAATTTTTGGTTTTGCAGTGCTTCGCCAACGACTTGCCAGAGAGCGATGTCGAGTACGAGGACGAGGACATTAGCAATGTCCGTGTCCGTGTGCGAGTCCGACTACGTCTACGTCAAGATAGCGGCACAGCGTCGCGTGCTTGCATGTGGCTAGCTTAATCACTGATGATGCAAATGATATATAATATATATATATGTATATATATAGAAATATGTAGGTATATGCATATATATTATATATGTAGAGCTCGCAACTAGTCATGTCACAATAGACTTGCCGGCTTACTGGCTTTTTGGCAACGCTTTGCTAACTGAATGGCCATGTGTAGGTAGACTTCTATTTTGAGTTACTGTTTGGCATGCTTTAATTTTTTTATTTTAATTTGTTTTTTATTTGTCTTTTCTCCTTTGCCATTTAGTTCCGCAAACTATGTAGTCAGCTTAAAGGCTGCGCTGCTCATAAATTCCCCAACTATTTAGTATGCGAAAATACTCGAATTGCAGTTTTGCTGTATGCAACCAAATTCAATTTTTGGCATGCCACTGCGTCTTGGCCTGGCCAAGATGGGCAATGTGCCAAGTTCATGTTGGCAGCAGCAGGCAGTTGCATTTTCTTTTTTTCTCTCTCTCTCTCTCTCTCTTTGTTGCTTTCATCAGCTGCAGTGGAGCTGTATTAGATGCACTCATATTCATTTTGCATGCACAGTTTGAGAGCCAGCGCTGCTTGAACTGTTGTTGTGCTTTACACTTGAAGTGCACTCACTTTTGGCATAAGCACAGTGCCTGCTGGCAGGCAACACTTCGCTTTGCTTACAAACTTCTCTGGAACGGTCAGTCCCTTAACCTCTTATCGTCTATTGTTGCTTAAAGGCCACTGCACATTTCCTATTTCGGCAGTTTGCCTTCAAAGTGTTCGAGTGTGTGTTTGTGTATGAGTGTGTGTGTGTCGCCACAAACTAAAAGTGCACTGACCTTTGGTTTTTTAAGCTTCGCGCTGTAAGCAAACTTTTTGCATAACAAAATCATTTATTTTTTTTTTAGCTACTGCTGCTGCTGCCAACACGCGACGTCGTCGCATGTGAAAGTACTGTTAGGGTCAAAGTTACAGAGAGAGAGATGGAGATAGCTATAGAAAGAGATAGATACATTACATAGGCATAGGCATAGGCATAGACATAGACATAGATTATTTGGCTCGGCCAACGATAAATAAACACTCACACTCAACTCACCACACACACACACTTAGCCATACTAATACCTAAAATGCCAGACATTGCGGCAACATGCAATGAACCACAACGGAAACCAGTCTGAACTCCACTTAAGCAATGCCCCATACAGAATACAAAATGGCCGAATAGCTGCAAGATATTATAGAGAAATTGTTAAAGCGCTTTACGCTTTGGATTTAAGAACATATTTAGTCAAATTCTTTAAAAAAATTTCATAGATCTGGGACTCATTTTCCACACAAGAGAAAATGTTGTTCTACAAATTTATAGAACCCACTTTTCCTATGTACAAGAAGATTTATTTGGTAATGTTAGAAAATTCTTAATTTACTCAATTTGGTGCCACTTTGGTTGTGAGCATACCTCCTAAGCCCATATTCCAAGTTATAACATTGTTAAATATTTTCCACTTCTCAAACATTTTGAGTATTTAAACATTTTGCACATCTTAAACCAACTTAAACACTTAACATTATATTTTGTTAATATTATTGAAACTTTTAAAAAGTAAACAACTTTTTTGTTTTGAGGTCATGACCCAACCCAAAATATGATGCAAATAGTTTACTCAGACTGCAAAAACATTTGCTCACTTACCTATTTCATATTCAAAATTAATCATACATTTTAAGTCTTAATATTAAATTTCATATTTTGTTTCTCTTTGTGCTTTTGTGTATTTGCAGGTGGGCGAGGTGGGCATGACACAGGATCGCAGCAATCCTGCCGCGTGCCTCAAGTGGAACGATCAGAAATGTTTAGGTTTGTCTTTAATCTTTCTACTCATAACACAAGTCTTCTATCTAAACTTTAAACACGCCATCGCCAACAACAACAACAACAACAATGGCAACAGCAACAAAAGCATTAGATAATTCAACAGAAAATATTTTTGCATAACTGAGAACTGTAAAAACACAAAATATGCGGAGAGACTTCAATTCCAATTTAAAATTTGATCAACAAACAAAAAAAAAAACAACAAAAAGAAAAGCATTTTGTGCTTAATTTAAGCATTTTCTAAGCTGACAAAAATCAATTGAACAATAGACAAGTAAGCAACAAAACCAACATGAATAATAAGCGTAGAAAACAAAACAAAACATAAGAAAAACACTGCAAGTCCAAAAAATAAATTAACTAAAACTTTTTGTAGTTAAATTTAAATCTAAGCATAGCTATACACACAAGAGAAATATACATAATTAGTAGGCGTGGTAGCTAAGAGATGAAAAAAACAAAACACGAACAAACATGATAAACAAAAACGAAGGTTGTTTCTTCCAACTCGGTTCGCACAAAAAAATAAAAATATTAATAATTATAATGATTATATTTAATGTTTTAAGTTGAAATATTCTGTAATATTTTAATCAGAATTTAGTTAAATTTGTTTGTTTTCGTTTGTTTTTCCTTTTATACATAACTAAATATTTTTAATTTGTTTGCATTTAATGTAAGGGATACAAATTCCCTGTGCCAAAGTCATTTAATATGTTTTGCATGCATTGCGCCTTGGCCCTTACAGTTTCGAATGCATTGGCCTGCCGCAATTACTGTCCAAGTTTAAAATGCACTGCAGACTGCAGTGCAGCGACTTATTTTCTTACATATGCATATGCTTTGTACATGTCTATTTATGTACATATTTGTATATATGCATTTCAGATATTGCCAGGCCAGCCAAATAGCTACAGTTTGGGCAGCACTTACTGCTTATTATTTTCGTATCTCTGCAATATTTTCATTACTTTTTTTTGTAATTATTCTCTTATGCCGCGCAAAGAAAATTGTTCAACACTACAGTTTAGAGTTCATAGTAAAAGACTGTTTCTTAAATTTAAACGTATATCTTAATGAAGTTATGCGAATAACTGAAATCGTAACGAAGAAGAAAAAAAAAACATTTAAAATTCGTAATTCAAAAGTAAAATGCATACAATTTTAGAGTTAAGGCGTCAAAGCAAAGCAAATAAATTTTTGTATTAAAAATGTAACAAAAAAAAATCAAAAAAACAAAAATAAAAGTAAACGAAAAACGAAATTCTAGGGTGTAGGGTACGACTACGTCTAGTTTTAAAGTAGGCAAGCAACCAATAATAAATAATTCAAACAACAAAACAAATTTAACAAATATATATATATATATATATATATATATATATATATAGAAACAGTTCCTGCAGTTTTGAGAAAAGTTGCAATATAACAAAGAAAACAAAAACAATTAAAGAAAAACGAATAAATAATTAGCTAATTTTCTAGTGAGTATAGAAAATAATATTAATGAAAAATAAAAATAAAAATAAAAATTTAAACATAAATATAAAATAATGGCGCACAGAAATAAAAGTTTAAGAAAGCCAGAAGTAAGCAACAAACTTCTAGTCATACAGTTTTTGTGCGGCCCAATAATAAATGCAAATATTATTAAACTATAACAAAAAAAAACCAAACAAGTTATAAATATTTAAAATTTAACTAAATCCCATATCAGAGCAAAATCGAATCGTTTTACAACACACACACATAAACATATCTTTGTTACAATATTTGTTGTTCATCACTTTTTTGCCCATACATAAATACTTAGTTTATGGTGTGCAATTGGCTGTAGAGATGGGCTCGATTCGCGAAAGAGACACCCATTGTTACCAATATGATAAATATGACTTAAATATTTCATATTTATTTTCGTGTCCAGTTCTCAATTGGATCGTCATCTGCCCATCTCTATGAAAAAGTCAAGTTTAATCGAAAAGAAAATCAAAACGCAACACGAGTGCAATAATTATTTGTAATTCTTTCTATTAACTGCAATAAGCAAAAACAAATACTGACAACGCACAATTTTTTTTTTAGTTTTTTTTATTATTTTTATTAAATTAGGTCACATATCATTGGATATAATTTGGTTTACTTTGAACTCGGTACAAATTTTAATTGTCTTCAAATATTACTTTGACAGTTGATGCGTTCTGTTGAAATGAATAATCATATCGTAAACAATAAATAAATTTAAAAATAAATAAATATTAATTTGGTTAGCCATATTAATGATTTTAAAATTATTCTTTTACTTTTGATTTATTTGCTTTTGTTGTACTTAGCAAACTCACATGAAATTTAATTATTATAGCTTAGTCATTTTACATGCCTAGATGAAACAAACTGAAAATCTTCTAGCTTATATCATAAATAGCAGCAATTATATATATATATTTAAAACATAAAACTAACCAATATTACGCAAACAACCTTTTTGCAAACAGTTTTTCATTAGTTTTTCCAAATCTATTTTCTACATGTGTTTCGATGAAATGACACAATCTCTCAGTGCTGGCTGCGGTACTTATGCTTAAACAATTTTCAAAAAGCCTAATACAAAACAAATAAAGCCAAATTAATATTTAAGTGCATACTAAATATAAAATATATAAGAACAAAGAAACTAAATTTACAACAACAACAAAAAAAAAAAGATTAATAAAATCTGGTACTAGGGCCTGGGGTAGATATTAAAATTAAATTTAAAAACAAAAACAATAACAACTGCAGTTTTGGAACAAAATACTAAATTTGTGCGAAAATTACACTTTTTAAATGTAAAAAACAATAGAAACAAAAATTTGAAATAAGAACAAAAAAAAAAAACAACTGAAATATAATAATTGTAAATGAGATTTGATGGCCGCAATTTAGAATCAACAATTTTTTATGTATGTTTTGTGTATATATATACTATATCTATCAATATAAATATCTGAGTAATAAAGAAACGCATTGAAAACGTATTAAACAAATATATTTACCTAAGAAAAGATTTTGAATGCAACAACAACAAAGATCTCTAAGCTGCGCAGCAAGTAAAATGTGGTCCAAAAACATTTTAGACAATTCCAAAATTATTTTCCCACTCGTATGTCTCAAAAGCAAGGTGAGTTTAGCAACAACAACACATTATAAAATATAAAGTACTTAAATAGTGTTGTGTAATTTTTGTTGATAACCCATTCCCAAAAACATAATGCTACTGTGCTATTATTAACATTCTTATTGGTTTTTCTGTATACGTTCGTAAACTCTATTATCTAACATAATTTTTAAACAAATGCACACCTTACACTGTTCATCCCTATTCAGCCTTGTTTGCTTTCCAACACTGGTTTCGGTACATGCCACATGCACATCCACCCAACTGACTTTCTTCCTTATTGTTTGAGCATGTTTTTTGGACTACTGCGCTTGCCTAAATGCATACACATTTGTATGTCATTTGAAATTTTTGTTGTTTATGGAAGAGTTTCAGCTAACTGACTTGACTGTTGCCTAAACCTTTTCATGTACAAAAAAAAACAAATAAAAGAAACAAAAAAAAAGTTGTAATCAATTGTAATTAAATTCTTTTGTTGCCTTTGTTTTGTATACACAAAGTTTATTTTCTTCATATTTCTACTTAGCTATTTAGATACAATACTAACTAAACATATATTTCAATTTTCCTTGCTCCATTTATCAACACTGTTTCGGAGGTAAATGGATTCACATCTCTGTAGCTGTAACTATCTAGTTTCTTTTATCAGAATGCTTTCCCCTATATATATCTTGGCTAATTGTGTGCATTATTTGCTGCTCTCCACAGAGTGCCAGGAGCCGAGCTTCTTCTATCTGGATCTGTGCTACGATGAGTGTCCGCAGCACTCCTACCCCAGAACAGATGCTGATGAGCTCGATGAGGGCGTGACCCTTAGTGAATTGAGTGCTCCTGCGACTCGTACTCCATTGGATGTTGACAACGAACTGCACCACACTGGCAGCAGCAGCAGCAGCACCAGTAGCAGCTCCACAGAAAACGATGATCCACTGCAGGCAGCGGAACGTCGACGTCGGCGTCGCATCGGGGACGTTGAGTCGAGCATCTTGTTGCTGACACCCCGGAACAGTCGCATCTGCGCCGGCTGCGACAAGAGCTGTCTGCGCTGCTACGGTCCGAATGCCTCCCAGTGCAGCACCTGCTATCCGGGCAGCCAGCTGCGTCGGCTGCCCCAGACCTACGAGACCTTCTGCTATGCGTATGTGGTGCGCAGTACAGTTGTCGACATCTCAAATCCCACGAATGCCCAGCAGATGCACGAAAATTCGAGTCTGATCCGGAGCATGCACTGGAGCATAGCACTGCTGATAATGGCGGTGATTGTGTCACTGGTGGGCATTGGCGTGGCCGGCAACATGGTGTACCGTCGGCGAGCGTCAAGGGAGGAGCGCTACACGCGAGTGGCCCTCATTGCCGACGATGACAGCGATGAGGATCAGGACGAGGAGTTGTTTACTGCACACATAACAGCTCCGAGCGATGTTCTCGAGTATCACGATGAGCGGCAGCCCAATGAGCTGCCCAGTCAGCCAGAGGATGAGGCTGGGCATGAGGATGAGGATGAGGAGCGCGCTCAGCTGGTGCCTGAGTAAGCGGAATCCTATGTGATTAGTTCTAAGCAGCATTTATATTCGGTTGTTACTCATAATCAGCTTGGGCAAAGATCAAAAATAATTTGCTATTTTTTTGGTTTTCATGTGTGAGCATTGGAAAAACATATCAACATTTAAGACAACTGCTGCGATTTATTTATGATATGCATTTAAATTATTCACATTATTGTAAATTGTTTTTTTCCAAAATGTATTATTCTAGTAGTAAGAAATAAAGTTTCTATTAAAATATTTAATCATTATTAATTATGTTATTTGGGGAGTTCACTCATTATATTGGAAACTTGGAACATACACAATTTTAAAGCTATAATCATTCAATTTTGTTAACACGTTGTTGGCGATGTCAAAGATCAACACCCACCTTCGCCGCCTTAAACCCCCCGCCGATAAGAATCGACAGTTTTTGAGTTAGAGCCATATTAGTATCTATCAAAAACTTGATGGTCTGCCCACAGCTGCACCAATAAAAGCCAAAAGCGATAACTGCTCGAAATTGCTAGTAGAGATCGGCATATACGTTTTCAGATTCCGATTTGAAAGCTTGAGTCACCAAATTTGCAAGGAATATTGTTAGAAACACCCAAAAACGATATCTCCCTCAGTTTAAAAGCTAAGATTACCAAACTTGACAGGTAGATTACTAGGAAACTCCTCAAACGATTTCTTCGGCCACACAAAATCTTATATCTGCCGCAATTTTAAAGCCAAACTTGGAAGGTGGATCACTAGGAACATCCTTCACAGATTGGTATTTCTTAACTACTTCTTAACAGCCTGTTCTGTGGCACCTGTTATCAGATTACTTATTGGTACCAGAGTATTTCGCAGTCACTTTCGGCCGACTCTAACGTGCTCATGTGTCTTTTAGATGATTGAAATAATACAAGGTGAACTTCAGTTGACTGAATTCAAGTGTTCATTTTCAAGTTTATTTATTTTGTCATCCTTTGTTGGAGGTACTTCCTTATATTAGATAGTTGCAATGCACTTAACTAGTATTTGAAGGGTAAAAACAATCCAATTCAAAAATAAAGTATTTTGACTGTTTCAAAGTTAAACAAGGTTTTCAACCTATGTAGTTTGATGTTTTTCCTCAGATTAGATAATTACTGGGCACAAATCAATTAGCAACTACAAAAAACAAACCAATTGAACATTCCAAAATAATAAAAAAAAAATTTCAACAATTTCGAGTACACTATATTTCATTTCTACAGATAATTGTTTTTGGGTCTCACTCGAAATCAGCTAACCAATGGTTTTTAATACAGTACTATAGTATTCGAGAGACTCATTATCAGGTTGCTATACAGTTTTGGCATAGAGTGCATCGTCACCAGAGATTAGAATTATTGATAATGGTCAAAAGCTTTATTTGTGTAGCTGTTTCACGCTCATTGCTCATGTCGAGGCTATAAAAGAGCACCGCTGGTGCAGCTCTGGCAATAGTCTACTCAAAATGCAGCTGGGAATCGCAAGTGTCGCGCTAATCCTAGCCTGCGGTCTGTGGGCAGCTGTCGAAGGCTGCGAAACCGTCGAGCAGCGCTTCAAGTTTAGCAACAGCGACGTCTATCTGAGACTGAGACGTGGCGCAAAGCTCCAGTATGAGCTGATGAAGGGCAGCCGGTCGCTGCAGAGGGTCACATTGGATAACTTCGAGGGCAGCGGTGATCCGGTGGCCACATCCACCGGCAGCTACCAGCTGAGCGATGGCGTTACCACCATCGAGTTCACCTTGACAAAATCCACAATTGGACTGACGCATATTCGTGTGGCACGCGATAAAGTGTTGAGGGGCACCCAGCCGAGGGATTGCCTGGCATTGCAGACGGGTCGTGTTCATTGGTACGGCGGCGCCGAGCAGAAGCAGCATTATTGGCCCGTGGAGCGACAGCAATTTACTAACTTATCCTATGTGCCCAAGGAACTGGGCAACATGGGTGTTGCGGAACGCTACTGGCTTAATAGCGAGGGCTTTTTCCTCTACGTGGACAACACAACGCCATTGTTCATTGATCAGAATGCTGCCGGTCTGGAGGATCAGTTGTGCATTAGCGCCATCAGTGCTCTACCCTATCAACCTCGCTTGTCCTCGGCGAAGTTTAGCTACCATCTGGTCTTTGCCAAGGATGCGAAGGCGGCGCACATGTATGCGGTGCAGACATTGTTTGGCAAGCCCACTGGACATCCGGATGAGCGTATGGTTCGGCATCCGGTTTGGTCTACCTGGGCACTGTACAAGGCTGAGGTCAGCGACGAGGTTGTCCGCAATTTTGCCCAGCAAATTCTGGATAATGGCTTTGAGAACAGTCAGCTGGAGATTGACGACGATTGGGAGGATTGCTATGGTGCTCTTACATTCCGTAAGAATAAGTTCCCGGATACAAAGAAACTAACGGATGACCTGAAGGCGCTCGGCTTCCGCGTTACCCTTTGGATACATCCGTTCATTAACAACAACTGCACGGCCATCTACCAGACGGCCAAGCAGCAGGGCTATCTGGTGCTGGATCACAACGGCAGCGCTGACACAAAGTGGTGGAACAGCATACCTAAGGATGCTGCCTATCTGGACTTTACTAAGGAGGCGGTGCGGGATTGGTTCACCACTCGGGTGAAGCGTCTGCAGACGGAGGATGGCATCGACAGCTTCAAGTTCGATGCCGGCGAGACCAGTTGGATGCCCCCAGATGCAGTGCTGCAGGGTGATGAGTATCTAGCGCCACTGCAAATCACCACGGACTATGTGCGCACGGTGGCCGCCTTTGGGGACATGGTTGAGGTTCGCTCCGGCCAGAACACTCAGGACTTGCCCATATTTGTGCGCATCGTGGACAAGGACACCGAGTGGGGCTGGAACAATGGTCTGGTCACGGTAATCACATCCCTGCTGCAGATGAATCTGAATGGCTATCCATTTGTTCTGCCGGACATGATCGGCGGTAATGGCTACAATGAGAAGCCCCCAAATAAGGAGCTCTTCTTGCGCTGGCTGCAGGCCAACGTCTTCATGCCCGCTCTGCAGTTCTCCTATGTGCCCTGGACCTTTGACGCTGAAGCCATCGAGATTAGCAAAACCTTCACAAAGCTCCATGCGGATTATACGCCGTACTTTATGAAGATCTTCAAGCGTGCCACGGAAACTGGAGAGCCTGTGAATGCGCCACTCTGGTGGATTTCACCCGATGATGCAATTGCGCAGAGCATCTACGATGGTAACGTTGACCCACATCTTAACCATGACTCTGTCCATTATGTGTTCATCCCTTCTTCTTCTTGCAGAGTTTTTGCTTGGTGATGACATCATTGCGGCACCTGTTGTTATGGAAGGCGCCACAAATCGAGACATTTATCTGCCGGAGGGCGAGTGGACCGATGGCAACACCAAAGTCGTCCACAAGGGTCCCGTGTGGCTCATGGAGTACTCTGCACCGCTTAACACGTTGCCCTACTTTGTGCGCGTCGGCGCCCAGTTGGAGTAACTCCCAGTAGCGCTAATTAATATAAATAAACAAAGAATACATTTTAAAGATAAAACTTAATTAAAATTAATTTTGTTTATCTATAAGCATATTATCAAATTTGTCCATAACATGCTCACATTGTTTTCATTATAAAACAAAAAGATTAATAAATGCAATTGATGGAAAAATATTTTGTATTAAATGGAAGGCAAATTTAAATAGAAATATTAAATGAACTCGACCAAATTCATATCTATTTTCGAAGGACATCGAAGTTTATCGAGCTGCATTCAAGGAATATGGTATAATCAGAACAGATTCTTAGGAATATGGTTGCGAAGTGACTACGCAAAAGCGTCGCTTTATGAAAACAAAATTTCTTTTGGTCATATTGCAAAGATCAACGGGTGCCTAAGCCATTTTTACACAAATTCTTAAGACTAGTTCATTTAAAACTAGTCTAATTAAAAAATAAAACATAAATTTGAATCACAAAGCAACGAAAAAAAAATACTAATTTAAAATCCAAAAAATGATGATATAAAATATTTGTAGACATCACAGATAATTTGGTCGAACTTCAATGGAACTAATGCATGCGGGAGCTTTCCGTGTGTTTGCCAGGTTTATGCTGATGCACCGCATGGCTGGAGAGACCGAGGAGATCCTTGAGCAGTGGCTCCGGTGAGTCGCCGGAACCGGAAAAACTGAGCTCAGCGTCTGAGCGACGATAACGTCCATATTCACGCTCAAACTCAACAGCATCCTGGGTGAGCACGGTCTTGAGATTAAGTCCACTGAAATGAGGAATGCATCGGTAGGGATTGAAGATAGTTGGAGATGGAATGGGTTACTCACCATTCTGACAGTTTCTGGTACTCTTCCTGCACATTCTTCTCATACAGGGCCAGCTTCAAAGTGTGCACTTGCTTGGCACAGCGCCGCCACTGTTTCTTGTACTGATCCTTGGCCTTGGACAAGTCCAGGTAGCGCACATTCTGTACACGTATCTCGTTGAGCAACTGCTGCAACTCCTCGCCATTGCAGTCCTGCTGACCCAGCTGTGCGATACGGAGCTCCATGCGAAGGACGCGTTCCTTCAAGTGCATCTTCTCCAGCGACAGCTTGGAGTTCTCCACCTGCATTTGCATTGTGCGACTCTCAAAATTACGCAAGTGTTGCTCCAGCATGGCTATGTGCTGCTCCATCTGACTGAATTTGGACGCGTAATCTGCTTCTTTGCCACACGGCTGTTGCTGCGATATTCCGGATTGCTGCTCTCTATGATTATGCCTGACATCCACATTGGTTACATGATTCGCGCACTTGGTGTGGACTTTAGCTACCTCTCCTGGTTTGGTTAGTGCATCACTTTCCACTTGAGATCTATTCTTTTTGGCGCTGCAGCAAAGATCGCCTATCACATCTTTATTTGAATAATTGACAGCAGTTGCTTTCGTTGTGCGCTTCTTCAAGCGTTTTTTTGCCTGCATAGAAGACTCCAATTCACTCGACTCTGCATCTGGAGCTGTATTCACGAATTGCATCTGGTTTTCGATGGCATTTTTCTTGGCCAAGTTTTGTCTCTGTCGCAGGTCCACAGCGACTGCTGCCTCCGCTTCCAGAAACTCTTGCAAAGATGTATTATTAAGATCTCTTATGGCTTTCTTTCGAACTGAATTGTCTTCCTCGACCTCTGTGGAATCCAGCTCGGAAGTAAGCGTAATTTCCACACGTTCTGTTCGAAGCAGAGTCAAATCTTTTACTCTGTTTGTCTTGGGCCTCAACTGCTTCGCTTGTCGTTTCACTTCTCTGTATTCAAATTCCGGGTTCTTTATAAAGCAGCTACTCACACTGGATTCCAATTCTGAATTACTTTCAATGTTTGTTCCCTGTGTTAGGCGAGGGCAGCTCTCTGCTGCGTTCTGTTCGCCGTTGGATATTGCACCAGGCTCCGCTCTACATGTATCGTTAATATACATTTCCGTTCCCTGTAAGGCTTTAGTCTGTTCCTTACTCACCTGCACCCACCGAGCACATAGCGAGAGATCATTATTTGACATGGCAGTCCTAGTCACTTTGGGTGCTTTTTTGGTTAACACTGAATCACAAACTTTAGTTTCCGCATGACCTGCTGGCTTCGATCTATTTTTGCATTTATTTGGTGTCGGCTCCTCACTTTCTGTTACTGAATCCGCATCTAACGATGGATCGACCACAATTCTCTTTCTTGGCTTTTTGAAGAGCTCATCTGCATTTAGATTAGGTGCAACTCCATTTCGACGAGATGCGTTTAGAGGATTTACCTCATTCCGTGTTAGCTCAATGTCTTCAAGTAGTTCAAATTCTTCTTTTCTCAAAGCACTCTTCTTATTTGGCTTAACGCTCAGCGCTTCATTCTCTGATAGATTTTTTATAGTTTCTGTTGTGATATTTCTAGTCTTTTTTACAAAGTGTTTGCTATGGGTTGTCTCTGGAGATTTTGAGTCGATTTCATCTGACTCGCCAGACAAAGAACTACGTGTTTTTAGTTCCTTTATCTCTTGAATAGTTTTAGACATGATTACTCGGCGATTAGGCCCTTGCTTTGCCTCTTGAGGTGGTGGTAACATCTCACTTTCCTTTTGTAATTGAGACCATGAATCATCATTATTATTGTCATCAATCACAAATTCTTCACCATTATTAAATGTTGCCTTTCTTCTAATTTTAGGCATTTGCGGCAGCTTGAGCTGCATTTGTTTCTGTGCATTGATTGGCGTTGCAGTTCCATCCACGTTCAATTCCGGTTGCTCATTGTGTGAATCAATATATTCGCCTTTACTTAAATTCTTTTCGTTTCTCGCTGTTTTTTGGGTTTGTTGCCTTTCCACAACAGCAGCCGAGTTCGTTTTCAACTTCCTTGGCTCTTCCACAGTACCATAAATATCTGAGATTTCCGAGTTGAAGCTGATCTCTTCCACGAAGTCAGCATCCTGCAAGTGTTCGTCGTCAGGCACACGTCTCGTCGACAACACACGAGTCATTTGATTTGAGGCATTCACTTGATCATTGCAGAGCTGCTTGGCAACATCCTGAACCGGATTATTGGCCAATAGCCGAGTGAACTTTCTGCGACGTGTGGGAGATGACTCTGAGACAGACTCTTCCGAAGGAGAAAGCTCGGTGCCCACAATCAAGCTATGCACTGAAGCCATTTCAGATGCATAATGATTCTCGGAATTGGGCTGACAATCGGCCATGTTTTCTTGCACCCGATCCTTAGGCACTTCATGTATGACAGCCTTGCTGCCCATGGCATTCAAATCCAGCTGTTTCTTCTGCAGCTCCTGCTGCTGCTCACCGGGCTGTTTGTCCTGCTGGCCACCGCTGACTTCTAGTACGCCAACTGTAAAGGTGAAGTCCATTATTGGCTTCAGCTCACGTGCACTGCCCAGGCGACCAAAGCGCTCAAAGGCAAAACTGCCTCTACGCACATATTGCCGATTCTCGGCAAAGTAATCATCCGATGGAAGTAATTTACCAAAGTCCATGCGATAGTTGGCTAAAAAAAAGTCAGATAAATTAAGTAAAATAGAAGAGGAACCAAGCCTGTTTTACTAACCTATGGATGTGCCATTAATGTACATATTAATGGGCAAATAGAATATACGCTGGAAATATAAACGTATGCTGTGCAGCGAGGACTTGAAACGCATTCCCAAAACATCATTCAGCTGATAGGAATCCGAATTGTTCAACTTTATATCAATCTTCGTGACATTGCCGACAAAATCGAATATTAGTTGAACGTTGGTCACCTTGTCCTCCTTGTCTTCCTTGCCGTTAAAAAGCGACCTGACAAACTCGTTGACGTTCCTGACCTGCTGGAATTGTAGCACCAACTCGATGATGTTACAATCCACCAGAGGATTATTGCCCACCTGCAGCAAACCCAATTGCACCAACAATTGCACATAGATATTTGCCTGGAATCAACATTTTAGTCAGTTAAATAATAAATGTTTACATGAAATTGGTTCATTGTTTTTTAAATTAAAAATTTCCAATAAAATTATACTTATATATAAAATGCTCCCACTGACTCACCTGGGACTGTAACATGTTGGAGGTAATCGAATTTCCGGGCGACTGCAGCGGCGGCGTACGCACCTGTTTTTCCTCCATGTAGAAAAAAAAAACATATATAGATATGGATATGAAAAGATCTTGAAGACCAATGCTTACTGTGTTAAACGCCATCAGATGCATGAAATCCTTGGTGTGCAGCAGCGACTTTTTGATAATGGCCAGAAGCATGAGAACCTCCGGCTTATGGGAGCGAAACTCATTGTTGAGGCAGATCAGCTTGTGCCAGAACAGTTTTAGCTGGAGCGGACTATTGTTGCCCCCAACGCCGAGGATGGGCAAACCACGCAGTGGCAGCAGCAGCGTGCCAATTGTCTTGCGCGCCGAGTTTTTGCTGGAGTAGAACATGAGCTTCACCGGACGATGGTCCGTCTTGATGCGCTTGATGCCAGCCATGTCACATTCCCAGATGCAGTTGCTATTGAAGGATATTGTTTCGGCTGTGCTGGAACGTGTGCCTTCCACCTCAAAGTCGACCGTGTTGAGGGCAGCCGTCATGATAATCTGCTCTTTACGCTCCCCCTCTCTCATCTCACGGCCATAGAAGTTAATGGCTATGGAATAAAATTGTTAAAAATTCCATTGACCATTTCCAGCTAAAGGTCTCACCTTCCACGACATGTAGAACCACACAGTAGGTGTGTTCCATTGAGCTGGAGCTGCCACTGACGCTGACGCTGCCCCGATGGGTGGCATGCATTGGATGCGGCTGCCTCTTGGATTTGACCATGCTGCGACAAAACTAACAGAAATAATTTGAAACCCAAAACAAAATACCTTTAACTGTGCACTCAGTCTGATTTGAATTTAACTCGTATCGATGTGTTTTCTTAAAA
The DNA here is from genome assembly GCA_035044105.1 of Drosophila nr. perissopoda 5 BK-2023a. Taxonomy (NCBI): domain Eukaryota; kingdom Metazoa; phylum Arthropoda; class Insecta; order Diptera; family Drosophilidae; genus Drosophila; species Drosophila nr. perissopoda 5 BK-2023a. Next base: position 5,985,852 of record JAWNMK010000341.1, read on the forward strand.
GCATATATAATTCGTTGGGCCTTTTGCCGCAGTTGTTATTCTTGTTCTCAGCTGAATGTAAGAGACCGGCTTACTTTGTTTTGCCTTCAGCGTAACCATGCCAACGGTACTTTGACACTATGAGTACTTTTCGGCGATAACATTGGTGTTGCTGCTGCTGCGATACTTATCGATCGCACTGGTATCGAATGAGCGCACTTTTGCTAGTTTGACTTTCTCAACATCGTCTCTTTAATTTTCGTGCAGATATTCAGCAAAGTTCAAAATGTATTCTTAAAATCTTTCAACACAAGCGTCATGCTGTACAGAAAAAATTTACTTTACGCACATAAACACATACTAGGCAATACCTGATGAGAACGCTTCTAGCAGTTCTATGTGAACATATGGGATTATTAAGGGAAAGTTTGATTTAATTCGCGTTTTTGTTATTTTATTTATTGTATGTTTTTGTTTTCATTAGTTAATATTATATTTTTTCGCCCCACAACCCTGTTTCTTTCGCCTATAGGATCGACATATATTCAATGTCAGCTAATGCTTCGATTTATCGAAACGAATTGCCGATAAATCGATACTTTTGATAGGAGCTAGAAATTGAATTAAAATACAGACTAAAAGGCTCAATTCTCACGCGGCATTTGCATAAATGTTGTATTTTTTATTTTAAATTCATATTTCCAGCTTAAGTTAGTCAGCTTAGTCAACTTTCGATTGACCCACTTCCGTCTCATAGTGGCCATTCTGCATTCGATGGTTCTTGAGCGCTGTGCCCTGAATGAATCGCTCGCCGCACGTATTGCACTGATAAGGTCGCTCGCCCGTGTGGCGCCGGATGTGGAGTGTGAGGTCATTGGACTGGGTGAAGCTCTTGTCGCAGAAGGTGCACTTGTAGGGCCGTTCGCCGTTGTGGATGCGCATGTGCTGCTGCAGCTTGTAGGAGCGAGCGAATCCCTTCTTGCAGACTGTGCAGATGTGTGGCCGTTCGCCGGTGTGAGTGCGTCGATGGCACTGGAGATCGGAAGAGCGCGGAAAAGCCATGTCGCAGTAATCACATTTAAACGGCTTCTCGCCGGTGTGCCGACGTATGTGTATGATTAAATTGGAGGATGAGCTCACCGCCTTGCCGCAGAATGCGCACAGGAAACTCTTCTGCTGCTTGGCAACCGCTGGCGCTTTTGTTGACGCAGTTGAGCCAGCTGTGTGACACTTTTTTACATGGGCGGTGAGGCGATCCTTGCGATTGTATTTACTGGGACACTGACCACATTGGAAGATGTGGCACTCAGCGTTGGCAATGTCGGGCACGGCCATGGGCATTAATGTTTTTGTAGTCGACTCCTCGCTGCTGGGATGCTGCAGTTGGATGTGCTGCACTAGATTCGATTGCCACATAAACTTGTAGCTGCATTTAGAGCACTTGAACTGCTTCTCCGTGTTCTCGCACAGCACACGCCGATGATAGGCAATCAGATCGGGCGAAACGCTCTTGAAGATGCACAGATCGCAGCCATCGGCGATGCGCTCCAGACGATGCATGGCCTGCTGATGCTGATGCAGCTCAAACTTGCGCACACAACGCAGCTGGCACATGCTGCACGTGTAATGCGCCGGGGTGCCCGCCGGCTTGGCTTCCTCATCCGTTTCTGAGTCGTCCAGGTGCAGCTCGTAACCCAGCTGATTGGTGATCGAATAGTTGGCCATGGACTCAATCGGATGATGAGTGCCAACTGGCGACGATTGCAGATGCGAGCGCAGTGCCGCAATGCTGCCAAAGGATAATTCACACACGCGACACTTGATGCATTTCGGGCCGTGCGGATGACGACTGGCGTTGAGCAGGGCCTCCGCATAGGGCAGCTGGTCGGCGCTGATGCCATGGCGCTCGATGTGCTGCAGCAGATTCGACTCGCGATAGAAGCGTCGAGCGCACCAGCGACACCGATAGATGCTCGACTCCTGGGCATGCATCAAGGTGTGCCGTGTGAGATCCTTTTGCATTTTGAAGCTACGCTTGCACACGACACAGTCATAGCTAACCACGGGCAACATACGCAACTGAATGTCCACATTGGATTGCTGTTCCACATTCCCTCGCTCCTGATGCGCTACACCATTGTGCAGCTTGAGATTATCGCGCCATCGAAAGCGCAACGGACACTTGCGACACAGGAAACGCCGCTGGGCATTGCGGCAGAGAGTGCGATAGTGATGGTCCAGCAGCTGCTCATTCACGAATCTCGCCTGGCAGTGGCTGCAGACGTGCGTCGTCTGGTGCCACGTGTGCTTCTCCAGCTGGTGGGCATAGAGCTGATGTTTGCGCATCACCTGCACCTGGCACAGTTCACAGCTGTAACCGCGTTCCATGCAGCTCCGTTCGGTTTCTGCTGCACAATCCGAATCCGTGTCCGTTTCGCTGCTGTCCAGGCTTAGTTCGATGCCCGCCTCGTTGGTTATCGAAACGAATCTCTCCAGCTCCAGTTCATTGCCCAGATCCCGCTGGATGCGCTTGGTCAATGCCTGCTGATTCAATGGCGTGTTCAGCTCCGGATAGAGAGCACGACAAATGTTTGCGATGCCTCGCTCCTCGGCCAAACACAGTCTCAACTGATGGCTAGTCAAATGCGTTCGCAAATCGGAGATCTTCGTGTGCTGCGACAGGCAAATCATGCACTTGATCTGCTTGCAGCCATTGGGGCGACACAGCTGGCTCAAGACCATCGGCGCCATGCGCTGCAGCTGCTTAGCGAGAGACGGCGTCGGCAGCTCGCCGTGCATCCGCATATGCGACTTGAGGCCATCCTTGCGATGGAACTTGCGATCGCAGTGGACGCATTCGAACTGCACCTGCGACTGATGTATGCGCTTGTGGCGCGTCAAATCCTTAGGCCAGATGAAAACCTATAAGATATGCTCAGATAAATAACAGGCTATTTCCCAGTCTCAAGTTAAGCTTCATTTTACCTTATCGCACTCGCTGCACTGAAGCTTGCTCTTCTCCTGCCCCTGCTGCCTCTCCGCAGGATGTTGCACCTGAATGTGCCGCTCGTAGTTGGAGTGCCAATAAAACCGCTGACTGCAACGTGGACACTGGTACTTGGCATGCAGCTTGGCGCAGATGCGACGACGATGCTGCTGCAGCAGCGACTCGGCCACATAGCCCAATCCACAATCTGAGCAGACGTGAGGCAGTCTATCCGCCAGCTCAATGTGCTGGCTCTGCTGATGCTGGAGCAGCTGATTGAGGCGGATTCTACTCTCGCCACACACGGCACAGCTATGCAGAGCGGGCGCATCGCTCCACTCCATGTCGGAATCGTTAAAGTCCAGTTCCTGTCCGCTGTCTGTACACGCATTGAAATATCTTCCATAAAGCTGCGCCTCAAAGTCGCCAGCGATGCGTGCCCTGATCTCCGACAGGCTGCTGACGCCGTCATCCTGGTAATAGGTGCGAAAGAAGGCAGACTGCTGATGCGGATCGATGCCCGTGTGTCCATCGCGATGAGTGAGTAAATGAGAGCGTAGGGCAGCCATGCTGCTGGGTCGTTCATTGCACAGGCAACACTGGATCTGGCTATAAGGTGCCTGCTGCTGCTCCTGATGCCGGTGCTGCAGTTCCTGCTGCAGATCATGTTGCAGCCTGCTGCATGCATGCTGCTGCAGATTCTGCAGCCAAATAAACTTGCCAGGACAATTCTCGCAGCTGTAACGCTTCAGCGGATTGAGGCACTGCGTGCGCTGATGCTGCTCCAGCAGCTTGACGCAAACAAAGCCAATTTGACAGATATTGCAGCGTTCCAAAGGGGTTTCACTTCTGTCCGTGTGCTCCTCGAGCGTGTGACTCACGAATTGATGCTTGCGTGCAAAGTTGACATTGCAGCGCAGACACTGATATTTGCCAGCCAGCTCCTCATCCTCCTCCTCATCCGAGTCGCTGAGGCACAGCTCATAACCGTAGGCATTCACCACGGCGCCGTAATTCTCCAGTTGCTCACGACCTTTGGCAATTTGCGTGCAGATCTGTTCCTTGATTTGCTGCAAATCCGATTGGCTGCCAAACTGTTCCCGAATGACATCGTTGTCCAAGCTGAGATTCCACAATGTCTCAATGTGAACATGACTCGCCAGGTGGTCGCGCAACTCCCGAATGCGCTGGCAACTCATGCCGCACAGTTTGCACTCCACACGCATTAATCTGCCGGAGCTGTATAGACGCTCCGCGTAGCGCCACTCGCTGCTCCGTGGCAGTCTGTCTGTGGCCACGTGCTTTGTGTGTGATCGCAGATGGGTCATGTACTTGTCCTTGCGCAGGAACTTCTTGCCGCAGTGCTCGCACACAATGCCCGCCTGCTCGAAGTGGATGCGTGCATGGCGCTGCATGTCGCGATACCAGGAGAAGGTCTTGCCGCACACCTCGCACACATGCCGCCCATCCTCGTTGGTGGTTTTCACCCTCTTGGCCGCACGTCGGGGACGACCGCGTCCACGTTTAACAGGCAACGGCTGCACTTGCTCGGATCTGGTAAGCAAATTAATAGAACTCTTATTTTGTGTATAACAGATGTTTTTTCGGCTTACATTGACTCATTTTCGCTGTCTGTGCTCAGTTTGGCTCGCCGAGCACTGCGCCGCAGCTGCAGGGTTTGGACCTCAACGTCATGGCTAGAAAATGGGGAAACATTAGCTACTGTTTACTCACAGCTCAGTACTTACTCCTTCACATTATCCTGACTGCTATCGCTATCAGTTTCCAGCTGACATTTGAAGACAACCTGCTTCCCCCGCTCCTCCTCAAACTCAGCATCAACTGCGTCAGCCGTGTCCGCATCTAGGTCAATGTCTGTTTCGATTTTGATGTGTTCTATGCTTATATCGATAGGTGTTTCGTCCAGGCACTGTGTCTGCATTCCTTTGCGTAGCTGCAGCAACAGTTGCTCCTGCGCCTCGCGGGCTTGCAACACAAATGCATAAGCTGCTTCCAGCTGGCTCAAGCATTGGCCGCACAAATGCTGCGGTAGCTTATCATCTGTATGCTCCAGCAGTGGCTGTAAAATAATACTTTTATTAATAAAATATGCAATTCTATATATAAATGAGTTTTAAAACAAACATCGTTTTGTGTTAATTCGTGCAGCATTTCGCAGATACTTTTCTTTGTGTATTTCTCACTACGCGTTGCCAGCGCCAACAAGTTGTCATCTTGCAGCGCACACGTTCGACAAACATTCGTCGGCAACATGTTTTTTTTATAGCTTTTTAAGTACTTTTCGCTTAATGCGAATCATTACAATATGTAAGATGATAACGCGAAACAAATAATGTAGAAACACAACAAATCGATAGGACGAACTTATCGAGAGACATTTGGCACAGCTGTGCAGCGAAACAGCTGTTTTGTGTGGCAGTGTGTACACACTGAAAGCAAACTTTGTTTTGTGTACTTAGCAAAATTGATTGACGTCTGCAGTTGCTCTATTGGAATTGGAGATTATATTTTCATCTTCGATATCATCTGCGATGACAAGAACGTGTAGAATCTGCGGTGGCGCAGATGGACGCTTCTGGATTGAGACGCCAGTTGATAAATACGCGGAGAAAACATTCAATCACTTGCTGCTGGAGCTAACACAACTCGAGGTGCGCACAATTCCTCCCCAAATTTTTGCAACCCCTCGTCAAATTGATATGAAAAGCATTTTTTTTAATGAGACGTTTTCAGGTCGCTGTGGATCAAGCTGATAAGCTGCCGCCATGGATTTGCCGCAACTGTGCGCACAGATTAGAAAGTGCCTACGACTTTGTGCTGCAGGCGAGGGAAACGCACGAGCTTTGGCTGCTCAAGCTGACAACAGAATCTCTATCGGTGGACACCGAAACTGGGACGTTGGAGTGCCTGCGAGAGACACCAATTCAATTGCTGGAGATTGAGGGCGTCACAATTAAAATGGAGGAGGCGACAGAACCAATCGTGCCCCAAACAGATTCAGTCAGCTCGATCGATCCGCTAATTAAAAAGAGCCGAGAGGATGATGCCAGCGATGATGATGACGAAACTGATGATTTCGATGATGATATGCCGCTCAAGCAGCGCCGGATTGCACACACAAAACTGCCGACGTTGCACAAGTGCAATAAGTGCAACAAGGCCTTCAAATATGTAACGAATCTCTTCAGGCACAAGCGACGAGAACACAGCCAAACCAAAGAAGAGACACGAATGGAGAGTGAAAAGACTGATGGCGCGGAACCGTTCCTAAACGATGTAATCGAAAGCTCCACTGCAGCAACACGCAGCAGCGAGGCAGAGTAAGTAATACTTATAAAATGATAATATTTATGGATCAATAAAAAATAATCATTTATGAAAATTTAAAAAAATTCATTCTATTTAAGCTTGGAAAGCGAATCGGCAGATAACTACTACAAGTGCGATCAATGCGACAAATCCTACAAGTACATAATGCTGCTGATCAGGCACAAGCACAAAACGCACGCTTCTAGCCAGTGTCCAGCAGAGCCCAGACCAATTAGAAGAAGTGGTTCGAGTGCAGAGCAAACTAATACTAAACAAGGATCGCCGCTTCAGCGTTCGAAACCGACCAGCACAGATTCCCTGGTGCACAGCATCATCAAAGAGATCAAGTAGGCTAATCACTTACTCAAATCGGTATCAAAGGGTAACTAATTGATATCCCATTTGCACAGCTTACCCGATGAGGACGATGCAGACAGTTCCAGTGTCGACAATTATTACAAGTGCGATCAGTGCGATAAATCGTACAAATACATTGTGAGTCTCATCAAGCACAAGCACAACGAGCACAATGAGTACAGGGATTCTGATGAAGACGAGGATGAGGCAACGTCCTCCAGAAATGCAACAGATGCCACTGCCATGTCGAAGCCTTCGCGCATTGATCGTCGCGTCAAGGGCTTCGATTTAAATCGCTGCCGGCCGAACGGTTCCAAGGAGATTCAGTGCATGATCTGTCTGCGCAGATTCGTCAAGTTGCGCGAGCTGCGCGATCACCTGAAAGCCCATCCCAAAGACTTAACATTCGATGCCCATGGCGAGCCGATTGAGCGCATTGCCGAAGGATTTTATAAAACAGCAGTGGAGTCCACAGTTGCGGGCCTGAAGCGACGCATCTTCCATGATCTCAGGGTGGGCATGCTCGGACGCTACTATTCCATAACAAATGAGGCACGCTACGAGATGAATCTGGACAGCTCGGACACGGACAGCGACGGCGAAGCGGATGTTGTGCAGCGTCATTCGTATGCCTGCGAACTGTGCGACTCCGCCGATGCCGTCTGGCCACGGAAGTATCAATTGCACGAGCATCATCGGCAGCAGCACACCTGGCTGGAGGCGCCGCACGTCTGCCAGCGCTGTGACTCCCGTTTCCTGAGCGCCCAGCTGCTTGAGCATCATACGCACAAGCTGTGCCAGAACACCCTGAAGCGCTTCATGTGCGACAAGTGTCCGCAGCGCTTCTTCTGGCGACGCAATCTACGTGCGCATCTTGTCGAGCACAAAAACAAGGTAGTCAAAGCGACATCTTTGAGTTCAAATTGTATACATATATTCTTGGCCAACATTATATTCTTTTAACTGATAAACTATCTAGACAATAACTTCTCAAATTATAACTAAACTCATTTATGGCGAGGGTTATTTGATTTTGATAGATTTTTATCGATGTCGAAATTCTATATAATATAAATGCATTAGAATTCGCAATATCGATTCAATATCGATATTTAATATTTACAAAATAATAATATCTGAAAATATTATATCCTGCATCTGCATAATTTCTGCAATTGGCATTAATATGTGTTACCCCTATTATTATTATATTAAAATTATATCAATTATAGCAGGAGACATATCCGTGTGATCAGTGCTCGCGCAGTTTCCAAGACAAGAGCGCCGTAACGAAGCACAAGCTGATGCACCACGATGTGCACAACGAACTGTTGCCCTGCCGCTGGTGCACGCGCACCTTCTATCGGCCGGCGCTGTTACACAAGCATGTGCAGCGGCACGGCTTTAGTGGGGAGGATCTGCCACTGGCGGAGACACTGCTTGCGGATGCCGCCAAACCATCCGGTACGAAGACGATTGTCTGCAAGCTGTGCGACATGCAGTTCATTAGCATTGGTGATCTGAGGCGGCACAACTCGATGCAGGCACACGGTGAACAGGTGTCCAACTATATGATAAGCACCGAGGAGGGATTCGAGCTGCAGCTGGATGAAACAGACGAGAGTGATGGAGAGGAGCCAACGAGTACAGCTGCCAGTCGAACATATCGGTGCGATCTGTGCGAGATGAGCTTCCTGCGAAGGCGCGACATGAGCGAACATCAGTATTCGCTACACACCTTCGACAAGCTGCCACATTCTTGTGAACATTGCATTTACAAGACAGTCGATAAGGTGGGTAAATGACTAACAAGTCTGTGATATGGTAAAGGCGATATTTAATTAAAAATGTGGCCATTTCAGACCATGCTGGAGCACCATCTCCGCACACAGTGTCTTAACGATGAGAAGAAATTCAAGTGTTCTCGTTGCGCCTACAAATTCATGTGGCGCGAAAATCTGGAGCTGCACATGAGCACTCTGCATCCTAAGTCATCATCTAGTCAGACGGCCGTTGCGGCAACTAAGCGGAGCAGACGCTTCCGATACCAGTGTCCACACTGCTGGCGCTCGTTTGTGGTGCAGCCCAGCCTGGACAAACACATTCGGGACATGCATGTGGCGAAAAAGAATCCCGGCAAGAAGTATCTCTGCTCGCTGTGCGGCCTGGAGTCGCTGACCCCGAATAAGCTCAGCATACACATGCGGCGACACAACGGCGAGAAGCCATTCAAATGTGATCTCTGCGACATGTCCTTCACCGTGCACTACGAACTGAAGGTCCATCGCCGCAAGCATACCGGCGAGCGACCCTATCAGTGCACATTCTGTGCCAAGGATTTCGCCCGGCCGGATAAGCTACGACGGCATGTTTACATGCATAGCGTTAAGCGTTAAATCTATGTCAAAATCATCGAGCCTATAACCAAATATATGCTTTGTATGCTAAATTATTTCCAATCCATGTATATAATTCAGTCAGGTTTATTATAGTTTCTTCCAAGCAAAACGAATGCCTATCCATAGAGGTTCATTTTCTTTATTATTCGAAAGCTCTGAAAGTATTCAATCTTATGGAAAACCGATAAAAGAAAATAAGAACTGTTAATAACAATCGATTTCTTAACTCGAGCGATAAGCAAATTGTTAAAATCGAAATTTGGAATTTGTTAGAACGGTATTTTAGGCGACACTAAATGTAATTGTAGACATTTTTCAACACTCGTAATTACTAAAAGATTTTATGAGCAGAAAACCACCTTGCTACTCTTTTTAATTTTGATAATATGGACAAACACGAGCATAAGCACTCAAACAAGAAAAAACGGATACCGGAAGCAGAAATGGAGGAGATGCCTCTCGAATCTGGAACGCAGTAAGCAGAAAACTTAACCGATAACTTAGTTTAACTCTAATCCTTTCTAGCGGTACCAGCTTCAGCAGACTGGAGCATTGGCTGCCCTCTGGCTTTGGCACAGTCAATGCAGGGATCAACTTTAATTTTCATAATATGGACAAACACGAGCATAAGCACTCAAAAAAAGAAAACCGGATACCAGAAGCAGAAATGAAGGAGACGCCACTCGAATCTGGAACGCAGTAAGCAGAAAACTTAACCGATAACTTAATTTAACTCTAATCCTTTCTAGCGGTACCAGCTTCAGCAGACTGGAGCACTGGCTGCCCCCTGGCTTTGGCACAGTAAATGCAGAAATCAACTTTAATTTGAATTTTGATTTGCCGACCTCCTTGGTGATACCCCAATTAAGGTGCTCGCGTCCAAACAATCAGCAGTCACCAGTTGCTAAGGAAATTTGCAATCAGCCTGAATCGCCGGCTGAAGATTCCAATGTGGAATGTTTACCCACATCGGAGGACATTTGGAATTTATACATGGATTATAAAAACTGCGGATCCTTTTGCTATCCACTGAACCTGATTGGAAATGTATATTGCCAATTCAAGGAGAACATCCCGGCTATTGCCTCCCCATCTGCATCGGAATCAAATGAGTCGATGAGCATTAGCATTAGCTATGAGGATGAGCAGGAACAGGCCGTAGCTTGGCTATTGGAGTCGGAGGCGAAGTACGAAAAGCCAGCAACTCACAAAAAGTCTTTTAAAAACCGGAAAGTGCTAGATTTTTTAAAATCGCATTCAATGCAAATGCCTCCAAAGAACCACCTCGCTGATTATATGGAGCTGCCGAAAATGGCCAGATCGGAGGAGGGTCACCAAATGCTTTCTAAAAAGCCGACCCCCAACTGCAAAGCGACTATAAGCGAAGAATATATTGCTTCACCTATGGAGCCGGAGGTAGTTGAGGAATCAACAGCTAATGCTGTGCATCATTTAGATGAGGCACCAGTGGCTTTCATAACTATTAATCATGAAGGGCAACCAACCATGGATTCAGTTGCAGATATTGACGATATTGGCAATACAATGCAGCTGCCGATCAAGCAGACTGAAATACAAAAGATTACACATAAATGCCTACAGCAATTGAACCAGGATGCGTTCATCGAGACACCAATCAAAATGAAATCAACATCAAATCCACCAGAAATAGACTCCATGCAGATTCCTCACAGTAAGCAGTTGCATCTGACAAGTGTGAGCACAGTTAGCCAGAAACAAACTGAAACTATGAAGATCTTGGATAACTTTGAAGAAGTCATCGACCAGAATTTGCCAAATACTGCGAGGGCTGCGCAATCCCTGCGACAATCCACAGACAGCAGCCGCATCACCGAATCTGCTGACCATAGTGTCGACTTGGATGACCTGAAGCGTTATCTGCTAATGCCTCCATTGCCCTCCCAACCGGATCCACGACTCCAGCACCTACGCATTCTGCGTCCACCAACACAGCGGAAAGGCGACCACGTCAATCTCAAGATTGAAATGCTGAATGTGAATACGTATTCAACGATGAAGATAAATCGTAGCCTGGACCTGCTGCAGCTGGCCTCGAAGCTGGCCAACGCTGTGTACAACAGCAATATTCAAGTGCTGCAGATGCACTTCGATGACGGTCAGGTTGCTTGGATCTGGCATGATTGCAGCATACTTATCACCAATGTGCGCAGCAAGGCCATTCTTGCGGAGACTCAAAGCAATCTTGTGCGCAAGCTTCTCGACGATGAATCAGCGGCTGTGTCTCAGTGGCATGTTTTATGTTCCTCACAGTTACACGCAGCACAATTTCCCTGGGACATTTGCATCGAGGAGTTCCGGAAATTCATAACCTATCCGCTGGGCACCGGTTCGGCTGAGGGTAGCCAAATATTTGCCTACTATGTGGATAAGAGCGCAGCCGGTGTAGCTGCCAAAGTCTTTGAGTCCGGTGCCATCCATGTGTTTGCGATGAGTGTGGCCCTGGCAAATAGCATGTTGGAGAAGCTTTATCTGCTTACGGCCAAACATCGCAAGCCCAAGCGGAGGACTAGAATGGAATAGAAGCCATAATGGAACACTCCATATTCTACTAAACAGTTGCAGATGTTAGATTTCAATATGAGTTCCTTAAGATATAGAACCCAAAAAACTGCTTAGATCGGCGCTAATACGGGTTCAGAATTTATTTGAGTACATCAATTTAATGTGTTAAGTATAGTGGCTTGTACCAGGCACTATAAACAAAAGGTTGCTACTACAGCCGTAAGACCTAACACAGAAAATCGCAACAATTTTTTTAAATGTAGAAATTTTACAACAATTTTAAAGACTTAATCGACAATTACAAAAATATGCTGTTTTTCATTATTTTTGTAGAAATATTTTCTATTTTAAAGGAGTGCATTTCTAAAAAGCAGAAATGCAAACCCTTTATTTTTAGAAAAAATCTCTTAAAAAATGCAGAAAATTTTAATAAAATGTGGTGTATCGATTGGTATAATAGTGTACGTTTTTTCACAGTTAAGTGTAAGTTTTTTTTCAGTTAAATGTAAAGAAACACAGAAAAATGAAACATATTTTCTGAATTTTAGGAAAATCCACCATGAAATTAAGAAATGCCAAGCGTGGTTTTTTAAAAGCAACAACCTTAAATTTTACAAAATTATTTTCTAATTAATTAGGTAAGGAACCCTTGGGGGCAATTTTTAACAGAGGTTACGATTTTAAAAATGTTTGACAAATGTGAGGATTATAACGGAAGCAGCAACAAAGAACTTTTAGTCTTAATGAATTGTTTACATATTTCAATTTTGGCGATGCATAATTTGATTAGTTTATTGTTTAATTGCATATGCCAATTAAGTCAACAGCAGTTTGAGCTATAGCAGCCAACGTTAGCAGCGCTCCCTTGTATAAAGCTCTCGTTGTGCAGCACTCCCTCTCTCTCTCTATATATATATATATATATACACATATCTATTCTCGATAAAGAGCGTTCGCTGATCAGCCGGCAGCTGCAGCTATTCAGTCGATTCGCAGTACTATAGCTGATAGATCGTTTTTGTGTTATTAAACTTTATGACCTTGCTAAAATAACTTTGTGTTTCTTATTTGAAATAAAGCTATATAAACTTGTGACGATATCTTTACGAAAAAACGACATTAAAAATAAAATACTTGTAGGTATTTGGGTAGCTTTATATGCAAATATTTGACTTAAAGCGAATATCTCAAGAACATTGTAAAGCGCGAAAGCTTTTATCAATTACACTATTACATGTGAAGAGGCAAAGCTTTTGCTCAGTTGGAATCAAGAAACTGAGAGCGCCAAACGAGATCGCAGCTTACGATTTCTACAAATCAAATGTCGACTGTCAACGCACCCGGTTGGGTGAATCAACAGATTTTTAGTGATCTACTTAAGCATAATCACAATGATTTTGAAAGTATCGAAAAGTTTGAGTGCAACGCGGCGATCAGCGGCGGTGAAAACTATTTGACAATTGTGCTGCGCATTGGCATTGAAATGCTGCTGAAAGGTGAGTCACCGATGAAAGAGCGCAGTATCCGATTTGTATTCGATTACATAAGTATTTATCCGCAGATGAGAGCAGCAAACAGATAAGTTATATATTGAAAATTCCATTGGACAGTGATCGTGGCGATGAGCACGAATTCCATGAATTTTTCGTGACTGAGTCTGACATGTATGATCGTCTCATACCCGAACTAGAGGAGCTCTATACCAGGCATACAAATCTCACGATTCGATTCAAGCCACAGCATCTTAAGTTCAGCAAAAACACGCCCAAGTCCGATTACATATTGATGGAGGATTTACGCCCCATGGGCTATATCAATTTGGAGCGCATGTTGGGCTTGGGACAAACCGAACTCAAAGCAGTGCTGAAAAAATTGGCTCAGTGGCATGCGGCATCCGCTCAAAGGGTGGCCGAGCTGGGAGACTACGAGGAAACATATCAGAAGAGCTACATGAGTCCAGAGTGCTACAAGTGGATAGAACATGCAAATCTAACATTCAATGTTCCATTTTTGGAGTGCCTGCAGCAGTACGAATTGGATCCGGGACATCAGCAATTGATAGTAAGTAAAAATGAGCGTGATTTAAGAACATTAGATTGCTTAACTATCGGACCAAGTTCTAGTTGTATAGTACAGACATAGTTAAATAGTTGGGTGGGGTTACATTGGATTAAAACTTTACTTGTCTCCAACATATATTTCAGACCAATTACACAGATCGCATGACAGACCTGTATATGGATTTTGGCCGCATTGATAAATCTGAATTTTGCGTTCTCAATCACGGTGATTTCTGGTGTAACAATTTCCTCTTCAAATTGAACTCTGGCGATATAGAGGACATATGTTTTGTGGACTTTCAATTGCCGAAATATGGCACACCCGCTCAAGATTTATTCTGTCTTTTGATGACGACACCAAACATACACATCAAATTGGAAAAATTCGATGATTTCATAGAGCATTATCATCACGAGCTTGTTTCGCATCTGAACCTGCTAAAATATGCCTCCAAAGTGCCCACACTGGCGGAATTGCAAATGAATCTACGAAAAAATGGTCTCTGGGGTGCGTGTTTTAAACAAATTCATATTACGTAAATAGAATAATTGCTGATTCCATTATTTTGTTTTGACAATTGTCATGTTCGCAGCATTTGTATGCGCTCAGCGAATGCTGCCCGTAACCCTTTACCCACCCAGCCCGGACTCGAACATTGGGAACTTTATGGGCGACTCGGAGACAGCAATGAACTTCAAGCGTAAAATGCTATCGAATTCCAGCTATGTCAAGCAAATTACACTCATTCTACCCTGGCTAATTGAAAGGGGTTACATAAACTGATAAGCCACATCTGTTGATACGCATATATAGTATATTTCATAGTATGTATTTAAGAATTGTAAATAATTGTATAATAAAAAATATATATAGTATAATTTTGTAGACCCAATGTTGCATTTTATTTGAGCTTATTTTTAATTCATAATATGATTGACACCTCATTGAAGAAAAATCTACTTTAATAAATCATCTTCGTTATATTTTTTGTTTATTTGTTTTGCTATTTAAATTCGTTGAGAAACGTTTTAAAAAGAGTGAATTTTATTATTAAAGCTTTTTTGTTCGGAGAGAGCGCAAACTGTTTTGTTTACACCTAACAAAGAGAATAATTTGGAATATTCAATTAATATCTCTTTGACCTAAAAAGATGTAAAGAGCGTACCCAAAGAGTAACAAATCGTCAGAGCTTATCTACAAGGGCGAGAAGACGCGAGAGAGACTTAGAGAGTGGTGTTTATAAAAGTGTATCTACAATCTGCTTGTGAAGAGACTGCAGAAAAGCTTTCATATTTGCACTGGATTTAAATTAGGAACATCTAAACTTGTTTAAAAAAGAGCAGCGATCGGTAGAGAGCGATCTTCTAATGCCGAAACGAAGAAAAAGGTATTTAGAATTTAACTACAAAGACAAAAATCTCAAACCGAACTGAATGAATCCGTCCAAGTTTAAATCACTAAATCACTTCATAACGCGAAAATAAAGAAAGATTTTTATATAGGCATAACTACAATTGCACTACGAGATTACACAACAGAAACACCATTATCTAATGAAATATATATATATAAATAATATCTCAATGATAGCTACTAACTGGAAGAGCTTTAAGCTCATGCCAAAATATTTGTATATAAACCGGTTAGTTGTGTAAAGCTAAACAGTTATTATATGGAAAGAACTTTTTGAGAACTTGCTGAAAGAACCATTGAAATAAGAGAGTTTAAAGCGGCACCCCGAACAAAACTTGGCGATAATTATGCCTCGGTTGTGCTGCGAATCGAGTTGGAGGTGGAACTAAAAGGTGAATCAATGGAGTAACGTTATTGTAATCTACGCAGATAACACAACTGAAGTCCTATCAGATACATTTGGAAAAGCCAGGCTTAGCATATTTGATATTGAGCGGGAAGTCTTCACCACATATGTAGAGGAGCTCAAGCAGCTTTACCGGGCTGTTGGCGTGGAGATTGAGTTTGGAGCCAAGTGCCAGAAGCTGGATATTCCATATGAACATCAGCTGCTAGAGGATCTGATGCCTCTGGGGTTTCAATCCGTTGATCGTCAGGCAGGAGCATACCCTAGCTCTGCTCACAAATCTGGAACAGTGGCATGCAGCTTCAGTTGTTCGGGAAGCCACAATGGGTCCCTATCCCAAACATATATCGGAGGGCATTATAAATGAGGATGGCAAGCAAGTGATAAGTAAATTGACCGACGGATTGGTGCACTACGTGCTTAAAGCCTTAAAAACAATTGAGGGACATGAGATGTACTACGAGGACATTAAAAATTTGGGTGGTCAAATTACGGAAAACATTTTGCAAGCTGGTGCAGTGGATCCCAATGAGCAACATGATGTTCCGTTATGATCGAAAATCAGGTCAGCTTTTGGATACGTATCTGGTCGACTTTCAGATGTGTGACTATATCGGCCGCATTTGACTTGTTTTATTTCATGATATCATAACCCAAACTGGAGCTCAAAGTAAATAAATTCGATTACTTTGTAAAGCAGTACTACGGTCAGCTGATAAACACTGAAAAGCTACCCAGTCTAGTTGATATACACACAGCGCTTCTACAGAAAGGCATTTGCTGTGAGTGTTTTATTTACAGAGCTCCATGAAGTACATTTATAATGATATTCATTATTTACAGGGTATATGACGACTTTTGGAGTTTTGGCAGCCAGTGCATTTGAATCTCCTAAAACAGCTAGTTTTGATAAACTATTTTTCGAAACGCCTGAGGGAGACGCATTTAGAACTCTAGTTTTTTCTCGTATGGTCTACAAGGAGCACGTCAAGGTTATTCTGCCTTGGCTACAGAATCGCGGCGCTCAACAGTCCCACATTTGAAGTAATAACTAATCATTAATTATAGAAAAATGTTTGTTAATAAGAGTTGTTATGCAAATGTAATGCAAAGAAAAACCTGTTATGATAAAATTAAATTAAATAAAATTTAATTAATACTAGTATCTTTCGAAAAGCTCTCCAATTGATATGAGCCCACTGACTTCTTTTAATTTTTTTCTTGCTTTTATATAGATATTAAAAAAGAAAATGCAACTAACATTTAACAACACATATTATAATATTATAATTAATTTTAATATATATATAATTATATATAATTTTTAAAGAGTTGAGTTACGAGTGTAACTACCCTTGCCAATGCATGAAAACACGTATCGCCCGATTGGTTCGATCTACAATGCATTCAATGATTGGTATTTACAACACACGCGTATTGCACATTTCCAATAATAATCAACTAAAATATTACTTGATGGCGCCATAAAACTTAGATTTGAAGCTCTGGGATTCGTGAGAGAATTCGATGAACTCAATCAGACAAGAGAAAAGCTTTCTGAATATTCAGATAAACCTTGGAATATTTCTACATTGTTTAGAGAGGGCCATAAAGCTTCATAATTGTAGTAATTTGTCACTGGTCGTGTAAACACAGTGTGAAAGCTAGATAGTTATTATAAGCGCGCTGTTCACTACGGGAATCACAACTGCGTCAACTGTGAACAACTCGACACGTAATTTACTTAGAAGCTTAAAATGACGACTGAAGCAAAAACCGATCAAACTGCCAGCAAAGTGCCCGACTGGGTTCAAGCCGAACTATTTGTGGATGCGCTGAACGAATCGGTTAAGGGATTCTCCAAGATCAAGGGCTTCAAGGCCGCAGTCGGAACGGCAGCAGGTGAAAACTATGCGACGATCATGTTGCGAGTGAATGTTGAAGTCGAACTGGAAGGTGAGTCATTTTACAAACTATATCTTATCACCGTCGAAGTACCATAATCCGTCTGTTATAGATGGCAACGAAAAGTCAGTTTCGTATATGCTTAAGCTTCCTCATGACCTGGAGATGTATAAAAAGATGATGGAGAGCAACAATATCTTTGAGGCAGAGTTCAATATGTACAAAATATTTGTGCCCGAGTTGGAGCAACTCTATCGTGATGCTGGTGTGGAAGTTAAATTCGGAGCCACTGCCTATGAGTTGAAGGGGGCGAAATCAGATTATATACTACTGGAGGATCTGGCACCCAAGGGGTTCAAAAACACAAACCGCTTGGAGGGATTAGATCAGACACACACTGAAGTTGCCCTGCGAAAACTGTCGATGTGGCATGCCGCCTCTGCGGTGCGTGTGGCCACTAAGGGTCCCTATCCAGATCAGCTAATGACAGGTTTCTTCAAGGAAGAACTGCGTCCAATGTTGACTGAGATGAATAACAATTTGTCACAGAACTTCCTTAAATGCTGTAAGTTGTACGAGGGCAACGAGGAGTATATTGATCAAGTAGTAAGTAAAGTAACATTAAATCTTTTAAAATTATTATTAGTTTTAATATATTGCTTTGTCCATAGAAAGAGATTCAGCCACAGATTACCGATATATTGATCAAAATGAATAAAATTGATCCAAATGATTTTAATGCACTGAACCATGGTGATTTTTGGAGCAATAATATGATGTACTCCCATGATTCATTTGGCAAAATCAAAGAGATCCGTCTGGTGGACTTTCAAATACCTAAATTTGGCACAGTATCTCAGGATTTGTACTATTTCCTATTGTCATCCACCAAACTCGAGGATAAGATCGCTAAATTCGATTATTATATCAAATTCTATCACGATTGCCTTGCTGAAAATCTAAAGATACTAAATTATTCAAAACATGTACCTACACTCCGAGAAATGCACTTAACGCTCTTTAAATATGGCATCTGGGGTAAGAACAACATCAAATTAAATTTTTTTTATTGTTATTATTGCTTTTAGTAACCCTTACAATTTGCAACCAGGTTACCTGACTGCATCCGGTGTGATGAGTGCCGTTTTGGCTGATCCTACGGAAACTGCCAGCTTTGAGAACTTTCTCAGCGATTCCACTGATGGCAACGATTTTAAAATGATGCTCTACTCGAATCCGCGATATCGCAAACATATCCAAGTCGTTCTGCCCTGGCTGTTAAATCGTGGAGCCTTTGATGAACTATAAAGATAGAGTGTAATTTATAAAACAGAAGTTCGATAAGTGTTTATATTATTTGCGCACTTAGGCTGGGACCAGTGAATAGGGAATCGTGCAATGAACCCGGAATGGCAACGTAATGGAAAAAACCAAAATAGTCGAGGGTCAAACAATTTATAGATAATATTCGCGGAAAAGTGGAAGTCTTCAGAGCTTTTTTGCCTCTTTCGAAATGAAAGCTTTTCAAAATGATAATAATATTATAATAGTAATAATATTAGTAATAATATTATTATAACCAAAATAAATCAAACTTAATTACAGAAAAAATGAAAATTATATGATTATTGTATCGAGGTTATTTCATGTCCAATTAAATGAATAATTTGATACAGCTTTAATAAAAATAAATTGAGAATGTAATATAGTCCACTTATTATTTATTGAGTTATCTTTATGTACCTAATAGTAACCAGACTTCTATAAAATTATGTTATCTTACATGACAACAATTTGAAGGTTGGCAAAAATGTTAAAGTCATTATCGATAACCTTTAATTTTACACATCCATGGTGCTAAACTGACTAAAGCCGGGAAATATTTTATACCTACTTTTACCTCTCCAAAAGCTTTTCTGATTTTCAGTTAAGCGATTGATATGATCAAACCAAATAATTGAACTGATTATCAATCGAAAATTAAGCCAATCCATTAAATAAAATCTGGTAAGTTTGGTTCGAATATCTCTCAAAATAAAAAGTACTGCTGTATAACACCTATACTATATATTATTCAGACATTCGAATTAGGGAGTGTAAGTGTAAAACAATAGTTTTTTCATAAAATCATATGTTTACCTAATAGTTCATATAAATAAATACTCATAAAATAAAGAAAGACTTGAAACAAAGAAAAACATATTTTAATACACCAAGAACCAGGCATTTCTAATAGCAAGCCCTGCCCCTGAAGAGTCAAATAAACTGAGATCAATATGAGAATGTATTTTAATTTCATAAGTATATTTTCGTAAATTGGGTGTTTCCGATCTTGATGAAATAGTTGATCAATAATATGCACATGCATAGTATGTATTAATAAGAAGATTCTGCCTTTAAAATTGTGGCACAGATTGTTATTCGAAATCGAAACGTATCGACATTCGAAAAACTGAGAAAAGAGAAAAACTGAGAAAAATAAAGCAAACTTGATTTGCGCCGGGTATACGAGAACCTATATTCCAAATTTGGAGCCTCTAGCTCTAATAGTTTTTGAGATCCGCGTGTTATATAGACAAACGGACTGGGCTGTTGATCCTTATCAAGACTATATATATACTTTATGGGGGCGGAGATGCTTCCTTCTGCCTGTTACATACATTTGCACAAAACCATTATTTCCTTTTTACCCATTTTTAATGGGCTTAGAGTATACAAATTGACAAATGCATTTAATCATTGGTACTTATAAGCATACGTATTTCACAACATTCCAAATAAACTAGTATTTAAGTTCTGAGAGCATTAAGAGAAGGCGGAGAACGCAAACATCCAATAAGAGAGCTTTCTCAATGCTCATTACAAATTTATACACATGATTTTAGAGAGGCCGAGAAAGCTTTATTATTTGTCTCTCTTCTCATTTCGTTTCAGATAGCAAATGTTGGCGGGCATACGAGCGAGTGCGAGTATACATAAATACAGTGTAAAAGCTTGATAGATTTTAGAACAGTGCTGTTCACTACGGGAAACACAACTGCGTCAATTGTGCACAACTACTCAACGGGTAATTTAAAATGACGACTGAAGCAAAAACCGATCAAACTGCCAGTAAAGTGCCCGACTGGGTTCAAGCCGAACTATTTGTGGATGCGCTGAAGGAATCGGTTAAGGGATTCTCCAAGATCAAGAGCTTCAAGGCCGCAGGCGGAACGGCAGCAGGTGAAAACTATGCGACGCTTATGTTGCGAGTCAATATTGAAGTCGAACTGGAAGGTGAGTCATTTTACAAACTATATCTTATCACTGTCGAAGTACCACTAATCCGTCTGTAATAGATGGCAAGGAAAAGTCAGTTTCGTATATGCTTAAGCTTCCTCATGACCTGGAGATGTATAAAAAGATGATGGAGAGCAACAATATCTTTGAGGCAGAGTTCAATATGTACAAAATATTTGTGCCCGAGTTGGAGCAAATCTATCGTGATGCTGGTGTGGAAGTTAAATTCGGAGCCACTGCCTATGAGTTGAAGGGGGCGAAATCAGATTATATACTACTGGAGGATCTGGCACCCAAGGGCTTCAAAAACACAAACCGCTTGGAGGGATTAGATCAGACACACACTGAAGTTGCCCTGCGAAAACTGTCGATGTGGCATGCCGCCTCTGCGGTGCGTGTGGCCACTAAGGGTTCCTATCCAGATCAGCTAATGACAGGTTTCTTCAAGGAAGAGCTGCGTCCAATAATGACTGAATCGAATAACAATTTGTCACAGAACTTTCTTAAATGCTGTAAGTTGTACGAGGGCAGCGAGGACTATATTGACCAAATTGTAAGTAATATAATACTAATTCCGTAACGAAATAATTAATATTAAGCATATATCTTACTTTCGCTCCAATAGAAAGAGATTAGGCCAAAGATCACCGATCAAGCACTCAAAATGGGTAAAATTGATCCAAATGATTTTAATGCACTGAACCATGGTGATTTTTGGAGCAATAATATGATGTACTCCCATGATTCATTTGGCAAAATCAAAGAGATCCGTCTGGTGGACTTCCAAGGACCTAAATTTGGCACAGTATCTCAGGATTTGTACTATTTCCTATTGTCATCCACCAAACTCGAGGATAAGATCGCTAAATTCGATTATTATATCAAATTCTATCACGAATGCCTTGCTGAAAATCTAAAGTTACTAAATTATTCAAAACATGTGCCTACACTCCGGGAAATTCACTTAACGCTCTTTAAATATGGCTTTTGGGGTAAGAGAAACACACAATTTTATTTTATGTATGTGGATTTGATAACAATTATAATATTTTTGTAATCAGGTTACCTGACTGCATCAGGTGTGATGAGTGCCGTTTTGGTTGACCCTACGGAAACTGCCAGCTTTGAGAACTTTCTCAGCGATTCCACAGATGGCAACGATTTCCGAATGTTGCTCTACTCCAATCCACGCTACCGAAAACATATCCAAATCATTATGCCTTGGTTGCTGAATCGTGGAGCCTTTGACGAAATATAAAAGTATGCATTCAATTTTGTAAAATTTATAATGCACATGTCAAACGGTCGATAAGTGGTTATTTTATTTCGCCACTATCAGTTTTTGTGAGTAATAATTATTATATATTATATTTTGTATAAAGATAACGCAATTGACAATGTTTTTGATTTTAAAGTCAAATTATCAATCAGTCAATGTATACATAAGGAAGTAAATAGCCAATGGTCTAAAATAAGATAAGTAATATTCAGGCCAACCAAAACAAACCAGAAGATAATGTAATAGAATAAAGAACCGGCTCCCAAATATAATAATATAGTGGTTATAAGCACAATAAGTTGGATGTAATTACATAAGCGAAAAGCTAAATGACATATAAATAAACCTGAAGCTCAAGTTAATTATAATTTGTGATTAAAATTGATCAAATTAAAAGCATATTTAGTAACTCGAGCAATGCGTGTTTATTTATTTTAACTAGGCAATAATTTAAAACTAAAAACAAAGAAATTTTGCACTCTTAGGCACACCGAAGAAAAGATACCTTTGCAGACTAAAGTCTACATTTTTTATAAGTTTAAGATCGATATTCACTACGAATACTACTTGTTAATGAATTCGGCTGCTGATAACATTTTTATAAATATGTTATTATGGAGAATAATTTACAAAAAACAACAGACGTGTTCATACAGATGAAGAATATATATATGCATCCACTTTATGGAGTTAAAGTTGCCTCATCTCCGAGCTTATCACTTCACGTCAAATTTACATGACCAGATAACAGGGTATATAAAAAACTCGTTTGCCAAATTTAGAAATTTTTTTTTTCCCTGCGACGCTATTACTAAAGAAAGAGAAGCATAAGGCAAGAGAGTCAGGCTATGTGCTTTTCAAAGAGGGATCAGAAAGCTCTCTACTGTAGTATATATACCACCAACAGCTAGAGAATCATTAGAAGCCAATTGGCGAGCACCGGTAGCACAACCGCGTCAAGCGTGACGATTGCGTAATTAACTTCAATTGTTTAATAAAAAAATATCGAAAATATGTTAAATTATTGTTATTATTGCTTTTCGTAACCCTTAAAATTTACAACCAGGTTACCTGACTGCATCCGGTGTGATGAGTGCCGTTTTGGCTGATCCTACGGAAACTGCCAGCTTTGAGAACTTTCTCAGCGATTCCACAGATGGCAACGATTTTAAAATGATGCTCTACTCGAATCCGCGCTATCGCAAACATATCCAAGTCGTTCTGCCCTGGCTGTTAAATCGTGGAGCCTTTGATGAACTATAAAGATAGAGTGTAATTTATAAAACAGAAGTTCGATAAGTGTTTATATTATTTGCGCACTTAGGCTGGGACCAGTGAATAGGGAATCGTGCAATGAACCCGGAATGGCAACGTAATGGAAAAAACCAAAATAGTCGAGGGTCAAACAATTTATAGATAATATTCGCGGAAAAGTGGAAGTCTTCAGAGCTTTTTTGCCTCTTTCGAAATGAAAGCTTTTCAAAATGATAATAATATAATATTATTATAATAGTAATAATATTATTATAAATATTAAATAAATCAAACTTAATTACAGAAAAAATGAAAATTATATGATTATTGTATCGAGGTTATTTCATGTCCAATTAAATGAATAATTTGATATAGCTTTAATAAAAATAAATTGAGAATGTAATATAGTCCACTTATTATTTATTGAGTTATCTTTATGTACCTAATAGTAACCAGACTTCTATAAAATTATGTTATCTTACATGACAACAATTTGAAGGTTGGCAAAAATGTTAAGGTCATTATCGATAACCTTTATTTTTACACATCCATGGTGCTAAACTGACTAAAGCCGGGAAATATTTTATACTTACTTTTACCTCTCCAAAAGCTCTTCTGATTTTCAGTTAAGCGATTGATATGATCAAACCAAATAATTGAACTGATTATCAATCGAAAATTAAGCCAATCCATTAGATAAAATCTGGTAAGTTTGGTTCGAATATCTCTCAAAATAAAAAGTACTGCTGTATAACACCTATACTATATATTATTCAGACATTCCCCTATTTCGAATTAGGGAGTGTAAGTGTAAAACAATAGTTTTTTCATAAAATCATATGTTTACCTAATAGTTCATATAAATAAATACTCATAAAATAAAGAAAGACTTGAAACAAAGAAAAACATATTTTAATACACCAAGAACCAGGCATTTCTAATAGCAAGCCCTGCCCGTGAAGAGTAAAATAAACTGAGATCAATATGAGAATATATTTTAATTTCATAAGTATATTTTCGTCCATAAATTGGGTGTTTCCGATCTTGATGAAATAGTTGATCAATAATATGCACATGCATAGTATGTATTAATAAGAAGATTCTGCCTTTAAAATTGTGGCACAGATTGTTATTCGAAATCGAAACGTATCGACATTCGAAAAACTGAGAAATGAGAAAAACTGAGAAAAATAAAGCAAACTTGATTTGCGCCGGGTATACGAGAACCTATATTCCAAATTTGGAGCCTCTAGCTCTAATAGTTTTTGAGATCCGCGTGTTATATAGACAAACGGACTGGGCTGTTGATCCTTATCAAGACTATATATATACTTTATGGGGTCGGAGATGCTTCCTTCTGCCTGTTACATACATTTGCACAAAACCATTATTTCCTTTTTACCCATTTTTAATGGGCTTAGAGTATACAAATTGACAAATGCATTTAATCATTGGTACTTATAAGCATACGTATTTCACAACATTCCAAATAAACTAGTATTTAAGTTCTGAGAGCATTAAGAGAAGACGGAGAACGCAAACATCCAATAAGAGAGCTTTCTCAATGCTCATTACAAATTTATACACATGATTTTAGAGAGGCCGAGAAAGCTTTATTATTTGTCTCTCTTCTCATTTCGTTTCAGATAGCAAATGTTGGCGGGCATACGAGCGAGTACGAGTATACATAAATACAGTGTAAAAGCTTGATAGATTTTAGAACAGTGCTGTTCACTACGGGAAACACAACTGCGTCAATTGTGCACAACTACTCAACGGGTAATTTAAAATGACGACTGAAGCAAAAACCGATCAAACTGCCAGTAAAGTGCCCGACTGGGTTCAAGCCGAACTATTTGTGGATGTGCTGGAGGAATCGGTTAAGGGATTCTCCAAGATCAAGAGCTTCAAGGCCGCAGGCGGAACGGCAGCAGGTGAAAACTATGCGACGCTTATGTTGCGAGTGAATATTGAAGTCGAACTGGAAGGTGAGTCATTTTACAAACTATATCTTATCACCGTCGAAGTACCATAATCCGTCTGTTATAGATGGCAACGAAAAGTCAGTTTCGTATATGCTTAAGCTTCCTCATAATCTGGAGTTTTACAAAAAGATGATGGAGAGCAACAATGTCTTTGAGGCAGAGTTCAATATGTACAAGACATTTGTGCCCGAGTTGGAGCAACTCTATCGTGATGCTGGTGTGGAAGTTAAATTCGGAGCCACTGCCTATGAGTTGAAGGGGGCGAAATCAGATTATATACTACTGGAGGATCTGGCACCCAAGGGCTTCAAAAACACAAACCGCTTGGAGGGATTAGATCAGACACACACTGAAGTTGCCCTGCGAAAACTGTCGATGTGGCATGCCGCCTCTGCGGTGCGTGTGGCCACTAAGGGTCCCTATCCATATCAGCTAAGGACAGGTTTCTTCAAGGAAGAACTGCGTCCAATGTTGACTGAGATGTATAACAATTTGTCACAGAACTTCCTTAAATGCTGTAAGTTGTACGAGGGCAACGAGGAGTATATTGATCAAGTAGTAAGTAAAGTAACATTAAATCTTTTTAAAATTATTATTAGTTTTAATATATTGCTTTGTCCATAGAAAGAGATTCAGCCACAGATTACCGATATATTGATCAAAATGAATAAAATTGATCCAAATGATTTTAATGCACTGAACCATGGTGATTTTTGGAGCAATAATATGATGTACTCCCATGATTCATTTGGCAAAATCAAAGAGATCCGTCTGGTGGACTTCCAAGGACCTAAATTTGGCACAGTATCTCAGGATTTGTACTATTTCCTATTGTCATCCACCAAACTCGAGGATAAGATCGCAAAATTCGATTATTATATCAAATTCTATCACGAATGCCTTGCTGAAAATCTAAAGATACTAAATTATTCAAAACATGTGCCTACACTCCGAGAAATGCACTCAACGCTCTTTAAATATGGCTTTTGGGGTAAGAGAAACACACAATTTTATTTTATGTATGTGGATTTGATAACAATTATAATATTTTTGTAATCAGGTTACCTGACTGCATCAGGTGTGATGAGTGCCGTTTTGGTTGACCCTACGGAAACTGCTAGCTTTGAGAACTTTCTCAGCGATTCCACAGATGGCAACGATTTCCGAATGTTGCTCTACTCCAATCCACGCTATCGAAAACATATCCAAATCATTATGCCTTGGTTGCTGAATCGTGGAGCCTTTGACGAAATATAAAAGTATGCATTCAATTTTGTAAAATTTATAGTGCACATGTCAAACGGTCGATAAGTGGTTATTTTATTTCGCCACTATCAGTTTTACTGAGTAATAATTATTATTTTGTATAAAGATAACGCAATTGACAATGTTTTTGATTTTAAAGTCAAATTTTCAATCAGTCAATGTATACATAAGGAAGTAAATAGTCAATGGTCTAAAATTAGATAAGTAATATTCAGGCCAACCAAAACAAACCAGAAGATAATGTAATAGAATAAAGAACCGGCTCCCAAATATATTATTATATTTAAAAAAAAAGCTTAATGACAAATAAATAAACCTGAAGCTCAAGTTAATTATAATTTGTGATTAAAATTGATCAAATTAAAAGCATATTTAGTAACTCGAGCAATGCGTGCTTATTTATTTTAACTAGGCAATAATTTAAAACTAAAAACAAAGAAATTTTGCACTCTTAGGCACACCGAAGAAAAGATACCTTTGCAGACTAAAGTCTACATTTGTTATAAGTTTAAGATCGATATTCACTACGAATACTACTTGTTAATGAATTCGGCTGCTGATAACAATTTTATAAATATGTTATTATGGAGAATAATTTACAAAAAACAACAGACGTGTTCATACAGATGAAGAATATATATATGCATCCACTTTATGGAGTTAAAGTTGCCTCATCTCCGAGCTTATCACTTCACGTCAAATTTACATGACCAGATAACAGGGTATATAAAAAACTCGTTTGCCAAATTTAGAAACTTTTTTTTTCCCTGTCGACGCAATGACTAAAGAAAGACAAGCATAAGGCAAGAGAGTCAGGCTATGTGCTTTTCAAACAGTGATCAAAAAGATCACTACTGCAGTATACATATATACCCCCAACAGCTAGAGAATCATTAGAAGCCAATTGGCGAGCACCGGTAGCACAACCGCGTCAAGCGTGACGATTGCGTAATTAACTTCAATTGCTTAATAAAAAAATATCGAAAATATGTCTGCCGATTCAACCGCCAGCAACGTGCCCGACTGGGTACAAGCCGAACTATTTGTGGATGCGCTGAAGGAATCGGTTAAGGGATTCTCCAAGATCAAGAGCTTTAAGGCCACAGGCGGATCGGCAGCAGGTGAAAACTATGCAACGATCATGTTGCGAGTGAATATTGAAGTCGAACTGGAAGGTGGGTCATTTTACAACCTATATCTGATTAGTTTCGATGAACAACTAATCGGTCTGTTATAGATGGGAACGAAAAGTCAGTTTCGTATATTCTCAAGCTTCCTCATAATCTGGAGTTTTACAAAAAGATGATGGAAAGCAACAATGTCTTTGAGGCAGAGTTCAATATGTACAAGACATTTGTGCCCGAGTTGGAGCAACTCTATCGTGATGCTGGTGTGGAAGTTAAATTCGGAGCCACTGCCTATGAGTTGAAGGAGGCGAAATCAGATTATATACTACTGGAGGATCTGGCACCCAAGGGCTTCAAAAATACAAACCGCTTGGAGGGATTAGATCAGGATCACACTGAAGTTGCCCTGCGAAAACTGTCGATGTGGCATGCCGCCTCTGCGGTGCGTGTGGCCACTAAGGGTCCCTATCCAGATCAGCTAAGGACAGGTTTCTTCAAGGAAGAACTGCGTCCAATGTTGACTGAGATGAATAAAAACATGTCACAGAACTTCCTTAAATGCTGTAAGTTGTACGAGGGCAGCGAGGAGTATATTGATCAAGTAGTAAGTAAAGTAACATTAAATCTTTTTAAAATTATTATTAGTTTTAATATATTGCTTTGTCCACAGAAAGAGATTCAGCCACAGATTACCGATCTCTCGATCAAAATTAGTAAAATTGATCCAAATGATTTTAATGCACTGAACCACGGTGATTTTTGGAGCAATAATATGATGTACTCCCATGATTCATTTGGCAAAATCAAAGAGATCCGTCTGGTGGACTTTCAAATACCTAAATTTGGCACAGTATCTCAGGATTTGTACTATTTCCTATTGTCATCCACCAAACTCGAGGATAAGATCGCTAAATTCGATTATTATATCAAATTCTATCACGATTGCCTTGCTGAAAATCTAAAGATACTAAATTATTCAAAACATGTGCCTACACTCCGAGAAATTCACTCAACGCTCTTTAAATATGGCATCAGGGGTAAGAACAACATCAAATTTTATTTTTTTTATTGTAGGTGCTTTTAGTAACCCTTACAATTTGCAACCAGGTTTCCTGACTGCATCCAGTGTGATGAGTGCCGTTTTGGCTGATCCTACGGAAACTGCCAGCTTTGAGAACCTTCTCAGCGATTCCACAGATGGCAACGATTTCCGAATGTTGCTCTACTCCAATCCACGCTATCGAAAACATATCCAAATTATTATGCCTTGGTTGCTGAATCGTGGAGCCTTTGAAAAAATATAAAAGTATACATTCAATTTTGTAAAATTTATAATGCACATGTCAAACGGTCGATAAGTGGTTATTTTATTTCGCCATATCAGTTTTACTGAGTAATAATTGCAAAGTAGAATTTTACCTGTGACATCGTGACCAGCTATTATTTTTTATAAAGATAACGCAATAACGTCTAAAATTAAATAAGTAATATTCATGAAAGTGATTAGCTGGAAAGAGCTAACCAAAACAAACCAGAAGATAATGTAATAGAATAAAGAACCGGTTCCCAAATATAATAATATAGTGGTTATAAGCACAATAAGTTGGATGTAATTACATAAAAAAAGCTTAATGACATATAAATAAACCTGAAGCTCAAGTTAATTATAATTTGTGATTAAAATTGATCAAATTAAAAGCATATTTAGTAACTCGAGCAATGCGTGTTTATTTATTTTAACTAGGCAATAATTTAAAACTAAAAACAAAGAAATTGAGCACTCTTAGGTACACCGAAGAAAAGATACCTTTGCAGACTAAAGTCTACATTTGTTATAAGTTTAAGATCGATATTCACTACGAATACTACTTGTTAATGAATTCGGCTGCTGATAACAATTTTATAAATATGTTATTATGGAGAATAATTTACAAAAAACAACAGACGTGTTCATACAGATGAAGAATATATATATGCATCCACTTTATGGAGTTAGAGTTGCCTCTTCTCCGAGCTTATCACTTCACGTCAAATATATATATGACCAGATAACAGGGTAAACAAAAAAATCGGGTGCCAAATTTAAAAACTTTTTTTTTCCTTTCGACGCTATGACTAAAGAAAGAGAAGCATAAGGCAAGAGAGTCAGGCTATGTGCTTTTCAAAGAGGGATCAGAAAGCTCTATACTGTAGTATAAAGACCCCCAACAGCTAGAGAATTATTAGAAGCCAATTGGCGAGCACCGGAAGCACAACCGCGTCAAGCGTGACGATTGCGTAATTAACTTCAATTGTTTAATAAAAAAATATCGAAAATATGTCTGCCGATTCCACCGCCAGCAACGTGCCCGACTGGGTACAAGCCGAAATATTTGTGGATGTGCTGAAGGAATCGGTTAAGGGATTCTCAAAAATCAAAAATTTCTATGTCAACAAGGGTGTGGCAGCAGGTGAAAACTATGCAACGATCATGTTGCGAGTGAATATTGACGTCGAACTGGAGGGTAATAAAATTAATACTGCATAAAATTAAAATAATTTGAATTTTCCATACAAATTACAGATGGCAAAGAGAAGTCTGTGTCGTATATGTTGAAGGTGGCACATCAGTTGCCAATATTTCAAATGATGTTACAACAAAATAATTTCTTCGAGATAGAGCGCAAAATGTACAATATATATGTGCCCGAAATGGAACAAATGTATCGCGATGCCGGTGTAGAGGTGAAGTTTGGAGCAAAAGCCTATATGCTGGAGGGTGCCAAGGGTGAATATGTTCTTCTGGAAGATCTATCACCAAGGGGCTTTAAAACCATCAATCGGCTAGAGGGTCTGGACCAGGTTCATACAGAATCTGCTCTGCAAAAGCTGGCGATGTGGCATGCAGCATCCGTTGTGCGGGTAGCGACCAAAGGTGTCTACCCGGAACAGATAACGAGTGGTTTCCACAAGAAAGAAAATCAATCTATGATGGCGGAGATGAACAAGCAAATGGGACTGAACTTTTTAAAGTGCTGTCCCACATACGAGGGCAATGAGGAGTACATAGATCAAATCGTAAGTGGCTTGTGGCAACTTCTTATTTCATGTATATCTGATTCCTTTGAAAACGTTTGATACAGAGAACCCTGCAAGCCAATCTAAATGACATCATTTTTAAGAATATCAAAATAGATACAAGTGAATTTAATGCCCTGAATCATGGTGACTTTTGGAGCAACAACATGATGTACACACATGATTCGTTTGGCAAAATCAAAGAACTTTATTTCGTTGACTTCCAGTTGCCAAAGTTTGGGACAGTAGCACAGGATTTGTACTACTTGTTGCTGTCCTCGACCAAATTCGAGGATAAGCTGACTAAATTTGATTATTATATCAAGTTCTATCACGAAAATCTTGCAGAAAATTTAAAGATACTTAAGTATAATAATATTCCCACATTGCGTGATATTCACCTATCTCTCTTTAAACATGGCTTATGGGGTAAGTCAAACTGATTATTTGTAATAAAATCGCAATACGATTTTCTCTTCCTTCGGAAGGTTATGTAACTGCTACCAGTGTGATGAGCGCCGTTTTATTGGACCCCATGGAGACCGCAACTGTTGATAATATCTTCAGTGAATCCGCTGAGAGCCTCGATTTGCAGACCTTGCTCTTCTCCAATGCTCGCTATCGGAAGCACATCCAAGCAATTCTGCCTTGGCTCCACAATCGTGGTGCGCTTGAGACTTAAACTTGGTCAAGAACTTTCTTATCGATGTTAAATTATTATATCCATATACCTCACATTGGTTCGATAAGAGATAAGGTTTACTAATGAATTTCAGTCCGCCAGTTCAGTGCATTGAAATTTACATATTGGTATAAAAAAAATAATAATTATCTCTACTTATATCAAACATAATGTTAACCCAGATTCTTAATAACCATGTCAAACTAATAAAAACTTTTATATCATTCCAAAAATGTATACTAATAGTAATTAAAGAATTCATTAAGCCCAAGCCGAACCAACGTATCACAACAAATAAGAATTAAAGAGAAACCTGAAACATAAATGCGAAATAACGTAATCAAGAAATATATATACATATGAATATATGTATACATTATAATAATCAGAAGCACACAGTAAAACACAGTAAAAATGCTCTCTTTGAGAATTAGCGTTTTGCTAGTTCCCTAAAGTCAACACCTGGGATATCTGCTAGTCTGAAGCTTCTCTGAGTATTTTATGTGTATGTAGAAAAATAAATTGCTTGCTTTTAGAGGTTTGCTTTATGTTTTTTTAAATTATATATTACCGAATTGTCTATTATCTGCTGATTTATAATCGTGCGAATCGCAATATCAAACAAATGCTTTGGAAAGCTCTGGCCTTTTGTATTTGTTAGCAAGTAAAAATGCTGATACATGATTGATGAGCTTTTTTTAAGCTTTTGTATTATCGAAAAAGTGATCAAATAACTCGTAAAGTAATAACTGTGTAGGCAAAGACAATTATGTATCCAAATTTGAATCATTCCACTACTTGATCAAGTCTTATCTTGATCAGCTCGTTGAGCTCCCAAATTTAGTCAAGTTTCCAACACTTCTAAGAGATCAGCTTTTTTTTCTCTCTTCTACTTGCCCATTTCCTTTTGTTCTCTTTAGCATTTCACATTGCCCTATTCTTGTGTCCTCCAGTGTAACTCTATCGCGAAGGCGGAGACTACTGTTGGATATAGTTTGAAAATACAAATGTATTCCAAACATAACAACGCTATCTGATTCTGATAGTTTGCCGTGCAGCTCAACAAATTTAATTTATGAAATTTTTGTCTTATGCAAAGCATAATAAAAAAATTTCGAAGAACTTTTCCTCAAACTGCTCTTGGACATCATATCAATATATCTTATCAGACTTGTGTCCTTCTTATTGTTTTCAATAAACTGTTAAGAACCATTTTAATCTAATAATCGAATCTAATTTAATAAATTAATCAAGACTGTAAGTCAGTATGAATGATCGGAAGTTGGTATGAATGAATTATGGATTATGCAAGAAGAGCATGCAAAATCATTATCTGTGGCTACCAAATTTTGTTTAGAACTCATGATAACAAAGGTGAGAGAACTAATGCTGTTAAGCTGGAAACTGAGTACACATATTCATAAAAACTTAAATAAAAAAGCAAATAATAAAGCAGTTTAAGAAACTAATTAATGTTGTGTAGAACAATAGATTCGCAACAGATATATATAATATACTCTTATGTGTTAAGCGATAAGAATATCTAACTCCATGTATGTATGTAGTACTTATAATTTTTTGTTTTACCAAAAATCTATAGAATTCACACAACATAGAACAGTTTCGCTTTACCCACACGTTTGATGAATGTATTCACTAATACTGCTATGCAAATGTTATAGTATGTGTGTGAGTACTTATGTATGTATGTAGATTGTTGTCTATCACATGTTTAACTGACTCAGTGGAGACATGAGCAGAAGCAATTAATAAAGAATCACCCAATAATTAGAGCGCAAAGCGAAAGAACGATAGCAGAAATACAATACAATCGAGAGACCCGCCTTACCAACCAAGCCTTATCAATACAACAATTGCCGACGCCCCATATCAAGTGTTTATTTTAAAATCATTCTCGTTGAGTTTGCGTGTGAGTGACGATTTCACTGGCGATTTTTTGCCGAATTGTATTACAAAATCACCTTTAATGGAATAGTGGTGATAAGGAATTTTTCTTTGGCTAATACCAAATCGGGCCAAGCTGACAGTCGCAAGAAACGCACCACCGTCATTTGAAATCAACCGTTGATCGAACTGCATTCAATCGTGCTAACAATTTATCACTCGAGCGTCTCATTTTCTCAATTAAGGAAAAAGGTTTGTGCCACATTCCATATTCGACTTTTCGAGTTGTTGATGAGAGCAGCTCGATATATAAGTTGCCAAAACACTGTCAAACAGTAAAGACGTCTCAATGTACAACAAAAAAAGAAGAAATTTCAATTGCAGTATACTATAATAGTATAATATAAGTTAATAGTATTGTCAAAAAAAATATATAGTGAATAAAAGTGAAGATTACATCAAATGCGATTACCAAGATCAGAGGGTTGTAAAGACTTGTAGCACAAATTTGCCCAAAATGCTGATTTGAATGTTGTTAAAAATTGACATGTGATCTGATTTATGTGTTGCGTCCCTTCTAATTATTGGCTTGATAATGACCTAATCAATTTCCGAATACATACAAACATACAATATTTGATAAAATGTGATATATTAGGGAAATTTCAAATTTCCAATTTGGCTTGGCAACAATATAGGATTTTCATTTTGATTTTTGTAAATCAAAAATTATAAAAGAATGATTAATTTCAGCATTGATTTAATTTAGAAATTTAGCCAAGTCATGCTTATGTTTACAGTGTGTTATAGATACATTTGCATATGTATATATAGTTTATAGGATTCTTGTATTATTTGTATTTAGTCTATCTATATACCGTGGCAATCTATAGTAATAAAAACATTTTATTACCATTATTATCATCATTATTAGAAAGTGTTTAAGGTTAATAATTCAGCAATATATACATATATATATTTATTGCACTATTATCATTGTGTCTTATCAAAAATCAGTTTAATCTGCACAAAACATTGTAAAAAATAGTATTGCTATTCATATTATTAGAATAAATGCAAAAAATGGTAATTGGCTAATAAAATGCCATTAGAGTATTGCCTCTATTTGTACGCCAGGTTATAAAGAGTTTGATGTGTGCTGAACTCATTATAATTCTTGACAAAATATAAAAACTGGGTGATACCAAAAATAAATACAAGATTATAATTAAATTGCATGTGGGCGTGACTGCACTTTAGAAAAGTGAATCATTGATGAATAAAAATGTAAGAATAGATTCTTTGGATCTGTCGATTAAAAAAAAAACCTGATAATCGACTAACGTTTATGTTGATAGCAATGACACAAACTTCAGTTTTGAAATTGTTGATTACTTCAAGTTGTTATCATCTCAAAAAACTTAAACTGTTTGCAATTTATGGCCAGAGATTTTGATTTTTTTGATTTTATTTAATTTTGGATAAATAGTTCATTTAAACTTATTCCAATTTCAGCAGCACTAAAATGTCGGAGGTCAACCAAACAAATGGACATGCGGAAACAGTAGACACAAGTCTGCCCTCCTGGCTACCTCGAATCTCGCTGGAGAATGCGGTACGCGGCCAGATTGGCGACTTTGAGAAGATACTCTCCGTGGAGCCGCAGTCCACAAATGCGGACGAGAATTACTCCACACTGATGGTGCGACTGCTGGTGGAAGTGGAGCTGCTGGGTAAGTAGAATTGTCAAAGGAATATTTGCGTCAATTTCAATTCGCAAAGAAAAGTTTGAAAGCATCTTTCGACATATTTTTCAGGTAAACTTTAAGTATACATAGTCAATTTATATGCTAGTATGAGTAAACTATTATTAACATAAATTATAGTGGATGTATAGAGTATTAGGACTTTAGCTGTCTTAGTGCTGAAGAAACAATTGACCGCATAACTGACAAACAATTAAGGAAAATTATAATATTAATAAATTACTCAAGTTATTAACAAATTGATAATTGATTGTAATGATTATTTACATTATAATAGTAAGTCTGTTTATTCAATGGTATACATAAAAAAGCTACACTCAGAAAAAAAACTTTAGAAATTCGCCAAGTGTAATTATTATTCAGAAATGCAATTATAGTAGTATTCAGAATTTATACATCTAAAACCGGGGTTTTCCTTTTCAAGGTACATTTTTGAAATAATTAGAAAAAAAGACAAATTCCCTGCTTGCTTTTTCATATATGTACAAAGAACTATAAGATCAACAACAAAGCTGATCTTCATAATAAACATTAGATTCTAAAATTTCACATATACGAACATTTTAGATTGATTATAAATTAATATAATATATTTAGATTCGATTCAAACTAAATTCTAATATAAAAGCCGATCTGGTTAAATATTTACTTCAGAATTTCTTAAAGAATTTCTTAAAAAAATAAGAGTTTGAATTTTTAATATTTAAAAAAATGTTCTATTATTAAGAAAAATATTTTTGAAATATGTAAAAAAGTCCTTTCTATATCTTTGACATTTTTCTTAATAATTAGAAATTGTTTTTGAAACTTCTAGGACGATTTTCATTTAGCTCATTTAAACTACTTTTACAAATATTTATATATATTTTTTATTATTTTTTTTTTCATTTAGATTTTGTCAAATAATTTGATTACATTAATGCTATTTTTATTGGTTGGGTGTTAAGTGTTTCAATGGGTGAACTATTAGTAAATATGAACAAGAAAGTTTACTAAGATAGGTTTATTTAGTGGCAAATGGTATAATAATTTCTTATACAGGTGAATCCAAATTAAAATGTGGTAATATTATAGAGAACATGCCATAACCTAAAAATATTGGTCAATTTTGACAAAGTTTGGGTAGTCAAAAGTCTAAGAGTATATATGACAAAGTTGTAAGTAGTTTGGAGATCGGGATAATTAAAATTTATCTATGATTGAGTAGTCTGTGATGGAACGATAATAGAGTAATAATCTTTTTTATATCCACCTCACAGATCACAGCACCAAGAGCGTCTCATTTGTGCTGAAGGCTCAGCATAATAATGAAGTAATGGCCACCATACTCAACAGGCTGCGTCTTTTCCAGAAGGAGGAGCAAATGTATCACAACATTATTCCCAAATTCGAGAAACTCTATGCGGAGGCGGGCAAGCCCATTCAATTTGCACCAAAGGCATATAAGATTGATCAGGATTTGGGAGTTGATTATGTGCTGCTGGAAGATTTGCGCACCAAGAGCTTCAAGAATGCCAATCGGTTCGCGGGTCTGGATCTGGATCATATGCAGCACGTGCTCGAGAAGCTGGCTGCATTCCATGCTGCCTCCGCCTGCTATGTGGAGCATAACGGGATGTTAGGAGAGGAGTTCACGGTGGGCGTGTTCAGTGAGGTCAATCGCCAGCTGCTTCAAGAGTTTAATGCCTCGGGCGCATTTCTAGCACAGCTCAAGAAGTGGAAGAACTGCCAGAAGATCTACGAGAAGTTGGTGGGTTCTCTGGCAAATATTACACCAAGCATTATTTCCAATAACTAAAAAAAGAATTCAATTTTCTTTAGGCCAACAGCGATGAGCATTTGGTGGATCGTCTGCTGCAGGATCAGCAGGTTTCAATGCGGGAGTTCAATGTGCTGAACCATGGCGATTGTTGGAACTTGAACATCATGTTTCAGTATGATGCCTTCGACAAGATCAAGGAAACACTTTTTGTTGACTTTCAAGTTGGCAAATATGGCTCGCCGGCAAATGATCTATATTATCTGATACTTTCCTCGGCGGCACCGAATATTAAAACCACCAAATTCGATTATATGGTGCGATACTATTTCGATCATTTGACTGATAATCTTAAGTTCTTGCAATACCATCGTCCCTTGCCCAAGCTAAAGAACTTGCATGCGGCTCTACTCCGCAATGGATTGGCGGGTAAGTATTCTATATATATTCTGCAGAGAAATTTCTCTAATATTATTCACACTTTTAGCATATATGGTCGTCTCCAAGGTGCTGCCCGTTGTCATGCTCGATAAAACCGACAATAATAATTCGCAGAGTTATCAGAATGACGAGTCAAAGGTTAAGGTCGCCATGTACACCAATCAGAAATATGTGCAAATAATGACAGAAATTCTGCCATGGTTGGATAATCGCGGTCTACTCGACTGGAAGTAATTGGCATTCCAACAAAGCAACTGCGAATGACATTGAGTTGTGATTTCTACCCATGTCAACATCAACAATTGTTCATCTTTTGGTCACGCAATGCATATAATGTATTATTATTATTATACGAAATAAAAGTATTGAGAACTATAGGAACACACGAAATTCTGTCACAGCTCATTAACCCATAAACATTAGAATGTTATGTTGAATTGACATTATGATTACATTATATTTTTACCCAACTACACATTAGTTATGCAAAATTGGAAATGTTTTCTAACTTCACTTTCGAGTTGCGGAAAAAAACGAAGAGAATGAATTCAGACAATTTGAAATAATCATCAGGCATTCAGGCTTAAATGATAAGTTTACCTCAAGCAAATATATATGCAAATTTCATTTCATATTACTGTTAAGATGCTTGTAAATTGACTATTAATTGAGTAATGTCTTCTTTAATTATTTTCCAATTATCAATTTGAAGTACTTCATAGACTTTTTGAGTGGATCAATGAAATGCAAAACTAATATTTAACTGTTAAAGGCCAATAATTTTTTTGTTTTTCAGTTTGCAACTCCTAGTAAGAAAAAACAAGTCATTGTTTTGATGAGGTTGCCAAGTTTGACAGAAGTATAATTAAATAATCTACTAGAAGTTGAGTTAACCCATTCATATCCGCATACGAGTACTCATTCGTATTATATACACTTAAAGTTAGGCAGTTGTTTTTTTTTTAATACTAATTGACTTTGTAGTATTTGCTTTGTGTTTGTCAACTATAAAGCCTTATTGACAGAGCTCGTTCTCTTCACTGGAACTGCAAATAAGGCACGTATATTTTATGAGTGTATTTCGTAATTGAAAATTGTTCAAGTCAAGTATACTACTATCTAGGGGCTACGATAACTTCTAAGCAGAAAGAAGTACAAACCACGCTTGACTAACAAAACAATTCGAAAGATATAATGAATTCTTATCTGATCGCGATTAAATTCAAATTGTTTCCAGTTATTTCTATGCCTGTAATTCAAAGCTTTTATCTAAAACTAACTTATCAAAAAAGAAACACATCGATAAAATTATCGATATCATTGACTATAGCATTTCAAAGAGAGTACGCTGTTTGTGTTAGTTAACAAGATGTTTTTAAATATGCGTTTTTACACAAAAAGTTAAATTAACTCTTCTTACCATACCCAAAATGCGGATTATTTTCATCGCATTATCGAAAAGACAACTGAACCATTTTGACAAAGTTGCATTTTTGTAGGGTGGAATTTTAATATGAGTTTCGGGCTAGAATCCGGCTTCCAACTTTATAGAGGTCAATCCATATAATCATATAATGCTAAATGGGGCGACACATTCAAATATATAAGCAATTCAGTAGGATTAAAGTTCGTTGCTACTGTTGTTACGGTTATCTTACGTTTAAGTTTAGTGCGTACCCAACACGATGACTCGACGTTTAGATGCGAACTGTCTGCTCTGACGAGCAGGCTTTTATTTTATCATACACGTGTTACTTATCTAACTCAGCCGTTCGTAAGGCGACCTCATAGTATTTCCCGTCTCCTACGATCCACTGCGATTTCTTAAAAAAATAGTGTGACCCTCTGCAGGCCAGAGTCAAGTACCTACTCTTGAGGGTGCCGCTTGAGTCAGATACCTGCTTCTTAGAGCGTCACATGTTCACACTTGAACATAAGCACTCCGAAGATTATCAGATTCGACCGATTTTCCATCGGCTCTGACATAAGTACTGTCTGTGGCAAAATATACGGATATATTCCAAGTTTCATCGAGATAGCTTTGTTAGACCAGTTCAACTGACTATAACAGCTCGCTGATACTGATCAGGAAAACATATACTTTATATGGTCTCCAATATATTCTAATCGTCACGATAAAATTATAATTCTCTGCAAGTCTATAAAAAATTATTAATTGCTTTAACTTCCCATTGCCTCTGGGTCAATGTTATTGAAGTTCATGTTTCAGTACTTCTGTTATCTAACAGTCTTATCAGATTGGTAAGATAACAATAGGTATATTACGTATGCAGAAAGCAGATAGGTTTAAGCATTTAGGTATTGTATTAAGATAAGAATGGATAGTGTATTTATCATGTGTAAATACAATAAAATGCTAGTCTTAATAATGGAACCTTGAAACCTTATCTAGTTGTAACAGTTCAAATATACTAAGTGTGGCGTCTGTCATAAGTTAAAACAATTAAACGTCTACATTTATATATACACTGCACTTATCCAATACATATTGAGAATGATTAGTCAAACTTAAATTCAATGCCGCTTCCTATAACTGTCACATGAGAGGCCAATTAAAATGCTGTTGTTGAGTGTGCTTGACTTGAAGATACCCTGTGTGTAGGTCCAAGGAATCTCGACAAGCATGATTATTAAAGTTATTTACTATAACATATAACATAAAATTTTTCTCATTTTTGCTATCTATCCGAGTTTGTAGATTTCACTGTGCATAGGGTATTTTTCATTCTTGTTTTGCCTCAACACATTACATTTTACTAACACATATGCGTTTATTTATTTGTATATCAATTAATTTTGATTATCATGTCAGGGGCCAACCGCAAATAGATTCGCACGCGCCAATTGAGAAACTGTGGAACTCACAATCAACCGCCCGTAATAAAAACAAATAACACAGCAAAAAAAAAAACCATTATCTGCCCTATAGTTGCCATGATCAGTTAAACCTATTTAATGACATAGGCACACATGTTTCTGTGTATATAGTATACCTCCAAATAAAATTACAGTCATTTTAGCACACAACCTGTTCTGTCCACAAAACCAGACTTCGCTCCTTGTCTCTCGGTTTCGGGTAGAATTGTCTAAGTCTAAAGTGGAATTCGGAAACGAGCGTTCAGTATCTATTTAACGTTCATACATGTCGGTCACTTGTTAATCGCGCGCGTCGGTTGGAATTTTTAATTACTTTACTTATAATAAATAACATAGTCAATTTCCGTGAGTCAATTTAACAAAACAAATAAAAAACAGTTATCGGTATCTATGAACATTTAATTAACGTTTTTTTTATGAGAACTGCTGTATAGATAAAAATATAAATGTAAAATTATATATAAAGAATTTAAAATTTGAAATTTGATATCACTCTTGCAGAACATGGCACCCAATAATAACAGCGATTCCAGTAAACCAGTGAATCCCAACGAGTATCTTGCCATACCCAAATGGATAAATGAGGACTATTTTCAACCCATTATAGAGAAAGATGTACCAGACTTTGTGAGCATCAAAAACGTTACTCCCATTGCGGCAACACAACCGGGAGACAACTACACTTCGATTATGGTGCGTGCTGTCATCGACATAGAGCTCAAAGGTATGTCTTTGGTCACTTTCTCCAAGTCACTGAAGTTTTCTAAATAAATCTAATATGTTTTGACAGATGGCAGTGAAAATCAGATTTCATATATTTTGAAGACAATGCTCGATGAGGATAAAGGCGGTGCCATAGTGTCTTCCATGAATTTATTTCCCAAGGAAACTCA
The DNA here is from genome assembly GCA_035044105.1 of Drosophila nr. perissopoda 5 BK-2023a. NCBI lineage: Eukaryota > Metazoa > Arthropoda > Insecta > Diptera > Drosophilidae > Drosophila > Drosophila nr. perissopoda 5 BK-2023a. Next base: position 6,026,823 of record JAWNMK010000341.1, read on the forward strand.
GATGTATCAAGTGCACATTCCCAACTTTAATAGTCTCTACAAGGATGCCGGAGTTGACATTGAATTGGCACCCAGATGTGTGCACATTGAGCAAACCCCGGAGTGCACCACTCTGGTTCTGGAGGATCTGAAGCTTCAAAATTTCCACAACATTGATCGTCTTAAGGGTCTCGACTTGCAACACATGAGAAGAGTATTGCGAAAACTGGCTGAGTTGCATGCGGCTTCAGTTTTGAACTATGAACAAAATGGACCATATGAACAGATATTCTTTAATTCATTTTATGCGGAGAGCAATCGTCCAATTTTTGAGACGATGGGGAAAATTCGAACGGAACTATATTTCAAAGCCATGAGGGAGTGGAAAATGCCGGATGTGGAGAAATGTATTGCAATGACACCACATGCAATGGACTACTTCGATAGGGGAGTTGCTTTGAATGCAGTGGACGAAAACGAATTCAATGTTTTGAATCATGGTGATCTATGGTGCAATAATATAATGTTCTCCGATGATGGACCGGAAGAGCGCACCATATTCGTGGATTTGCAGGTGGGCAAATGGGGATCTCCCGCTCAAGATCTTTGGTATTTGATAACCACATCAGCCGCACTGGATATCAAGGTCAAGGAGTTCGATCACTTCATTAGAATCTATCATGATCGCTTGGTGGAATGTCTCAAATTGCTGAAATACTCCAAGCACATTCCAACTCTTAGTGAATTGCACTGCACAATGAATAAGCATGGACATTGGGGTACGTTTCTCAGAATTCACAATGACTTAGTCAGATTAAGTGCTATAGTTATATATTTATAGGTCCATTAACAGCAAGTGGAGTCCTGGTTCCAATATTAATGCCCTCCGATAAAGATTCGAGTATAGATATGATGATGACGCCGGGTCCCGAAGGTGACGCTTTTCGCTATAAGACCTTCATGAATCCATACTACGTCCGGGCTATGCAGCAACTGTATCCGTTCTTTGAAAATAGAGGTCTTCTATAAGGGTATTATCTTGACATATGTGCTTTTCTGTTATGTATATATTTATATGTCAATAAATAATATTAAACAGTTTTCTGTAAATTATAATAAATATGATTATAATTTTGTTTGTATTTATTTAAGTCAAAGACAAACAAACCTGGTAAATCAAAAGTAACGATGACTGGCATAATCGAATCGAAACTAATTTGAATTTAATTGAGGTCCAACAGTTTAGAATCGAATATGCTGTTTGCTGATGCTTGTATACCCTAACCTACCTCTTTAGGTATTCAGTGCGTATAAATATCAGTTATTTGATCAATGGAAATTTGAATACGTGATTCATTAGCGATTGACTCTTTCATCATTTGTTCCTTGAACAAAAACAATATAACCACAGAATCGTATATTGAAATCTTCAACTTTCAACATAATAAGATGATTACAATAAATTTAATTGCGTTATTATAATAATGGATATTTAATTACATTCAAACTTAATTCGTTAAAATTACTTTGACCTTAAACAATATAATCACCAATTCATTCCTTTTTATCCGATTGTTTATACTTTGTTACCGAAGATATCGTTATATATATTATATTTTTTCTACACCCATAGAGATAGAGACTTGAAAATTGGAGTGCATCTACTAGATGGCTGGAAAACCGATAATATCGATAAGTGCAAGTCGATAAAACACATATCTACCACAATTATGAGGCTATAGTTTTTGGTTTTTGGCGATGTCGGGATATGCCACGCCCACCACCGCCGCCTCCATATCCATCGCCCCTAAAATCTTAAATGGTTAAATATTTAGCAGTTTTTGAGTTGAGGGCATCGAATTCGGGAGTAAATTACGGGCTTTGCGAACCGATAACAAGTTTTTATCGCCACGCTCTAGAAGGTAACTTGGTGGCATACAAAAATATACAGACCACGCCCACACACGCCGCCCCCAAGTTTCTTCAGCTTCAGAAACCTGAAATTCGCATGCCTTTCTCAATTTGTAAGCTAGAATCATACAATTTTGCAAGTAAGTTACTGGTAGGTCCCCTACGAAATCGATAAGTCCGCCATTCTAAACCGATACACCTGTTAGTGTAAATCGATAAACCCATGTATCTCACACAATAAGAAAGCTAGAGCCACCAAATTTGAAAGGTATACTGCATTTTCAGGATCTTAACCAAGACAAAAACTTAAAGATCTTTGGTTACAATTATGAAGTCAAGATTTAAAGGTCAACATAGATATAATATACAGTTCAAAACTTAGGGACTAGGTTGTTTCAAAACAAATCTTTAGCCACCATCAGGAACTCAGCGCTTAAATGTCTAGATGATTAACATATACTTTAATTAAAACAAGCAAGAAACGTTATATTGAATACCCTTTATGATATATTTTAATTGTTGTTATTGTTCCTTTGAAAACTAACCAGCTCATTATAATTAATAAAGTGCCAATAATATTGGCACAAATTTCCTTGCTTTGAGCTATAAATTATCTACGTAGAGTATAATAAGTCAATTAAGTAAATATAACTGCCGAGCCGATGAACATCCGCCCCAAACACAAATCCGAACGCCGATCTGTTATAAACATACGACGCCATAGCGCTGCTAGCAAGACAGCAATTATTGGTGGGTATATGTATTTATTGCATAGACAACATTTTCGCACACAACCGGTTTGGTTCGGTTCGGTTTTATATATTATCTTTTATGAATTAGCATTTGGAAACGAGAGTTTAGTATTTGTTTAACGTTTGACAAAGCCGGACACGTTTTACTGAGCGCTTCGCTTGGAATCTTCATTTATAATATATAGTGAATTATTTGTAGCTTTACGTCAATTAAAAAGTAAATAAACCGATCTGTTCATCAACAAATAAACAATTAAAGACAACTAGATGCACATATAAATTCCGATTGATAATAAATGATCCGACAAGATATAAACTATATGAAGTGATCATTGAATTTAATTCACTATTGCAGAACATGGCACCCAATAATAACAGCGATAGCAGTAAACCTGTGAATCCCAACGAGTTTCTTGCCATACCCAATTGGATAAATGAGGACTATTTTCAACCCATTATAGAGAAAGATGTACCAGACTTTGTGAGCATCAAAAACTTTACTCCCATTGCGGCAACACAACCGGGAGACAACTACGCTTCGATTATGGTGCGTGCTGTCATCGACATAGAGCTCAAAGGTATGTCTTTTTCCTAATCACTTAAGTTTTCTTTATAAATATTATCTGTTTTAACAGATGGCAGTGAAAAGCAGATTTCATATATTTTGAAGACAATGCTCGATAGTGAGGATAAAGGCGGTGCCTTTGTGTCTTCGATGAATGTATTTCCCAAGGAAACTCAGATGTATCAAGTGCACATTCCCAACTTTAATAGACTCTACAAGGATGCCGGAGTTGACGTTGAATTGGCACCCAGATGTGTGCACATTGAGCAAACCCCGGAGTGCACCACTCTGGTTCTGGAGGATCTGAAGCTTCAAAATTTCCACAACATTGATCGTCTTAAGGGTCTCGACTTGCAACACATGAGAAGAGTATTGCGAAAACTGGCTGAGTTGCATGCGGCTTCAGTTTTGAACTATGAACAAAATGGACCATATGAACAGATGTTCTTTGATTCATTTTATGCGGAGAGCAATCGTCCAATTTTTGAGACGATGGGGAAAATTCGAACGGAACTATATTTCAAAGCCATGAGGGAGTGGCAAATGCCGGATGTGGAGAAATATATTGCAATGACACCACACCCAACGGAGTACTTTGATAGGGGAGTTGCTTTGAATGCAGTGGACGAAAACGAATTCAATGTGTTGAATCATGGTGATCTATGGTGCAATAATATAATGTTCTCCGAAGATGGACCGGAAGAGCGCACCATTTTTGTAGATTACCAGTTGGGCAAATGGGGATCTCCCGCTCTAGATCTTTGGTATTTGATAACCACATCAGCCGCACTGGATATCAAGGTCAAGGAGTTCGATCACTTCATTAGAATCTATCATGATCGCTTGGTGGAATGTCTCAAATTGCTGAAATACTCCAAGCACATTCCAACTCTTAGGGAATTGCACTGCACAATGAATAAGCATGGACATTGGGGTGCGTTTCTCAAAATTCATAATGACTTAGTCAGATTAAGTGCTATAATTATATATTTATAGGTCCATTAACAGCAAGTGGAGTTCTGGTTGCAGTAATAATGCCCTCCGATAAAGATTCGAGTATAGATATGATGATGACGCCGGGTCCCGAAGGTGACGCTTTTCGCTATAAGACCTTCATGAATCCATACTACGTCCGGGCTATGCAGCAACTGTATCCGTTCTTTGAAAATAGAGGTCTTCTATAAGGGTATTATCTTGACATATGTGCTTTTCTGTTATGTATATATTTATATGTCAATAAATAATATTAAACAGTTTTCTGTAAATTATAATAAATATGATTATAATTTTGTTTGTATTTATTTTAGTCAAAGACAAACAAACCTGGTAAATCAAAAGTAACGATGACTGGCATAATCGAATCGAAACTAATTTGAATTTAATTGAGGTCCAACATTTTAGAATCGAATATGCTGTTTGCTGATGCTTGTATACCCTCACCTACCTCTTTAGGTATTCAGTGCGTATAAATATCAGTTATTTGATCAATGGAAATTTGAATACGTGATTCATTAGCGATTGACTCTTTCATCATTTGTTCCTTGAACAAAAACAATATAACCACAGAATCGTATATTGAAATCTTCAACTTTCAACATAATAAGATGATTACAATAAATTTAATTGCGTTATTATAATAATGGATATTTAATTACATTCAAACTTAATTCGTTAAAATTACTTTGACCTTAAACAATATAATCACCAATTCATTCCTTTTTATCCGATTGTTTATACTTTGTTACCGAAGATATCGTTATATATATTATATTTTTTCTACACCCATAGAGATAGAGACTTGAAAATTGGAGTGCATCTACTAGATGGCTGGAAAACCGATAATATCGATAAGTGCAAGTCGATAAAACACATATCTACCACAATTATGAGGCTATAGTTTTTGGTTTTTGGCGATGTCGGGATATGCCACGCCCACCACCGCCGCCTCCATATCCATCGCCCCTAAAATCTTAAATGGTTAAATATTTAGCAGTTTTTGAGTTGAGGGCATCGAATTCGGGAGTAAATTACGGGCTTTGCGAACCGATAACAAGTTTTTATCGCCACGCTCTAGAAGGTAACTTGGTGGCATACAAAAATATACAGACCACGCCCACACACGCCGCCCCCAAGTTTCTTCAGCTTCAGAAACCTGAAATTCGCATGCCTTTCTCAATTTGTAAGCTAGAATCATACAATTTTGCAAGTAAGTTACTGGTAGGTCCCCTAAGAAATCGATAAGTCCGCCATTCTAAACCGATACACCTGTTAGTGTAAATCGATAAACCCATATATCTCACACAATAAGAAAGCTAGAGCCACCAAATTTGAAAGGTATACTGCATTTTCAGGATCTTAACCAAGACAAATCAAATCTTTAGCCACCATCAAAAACTCAGCGCTTAAATGTCTAGATGATTAACATATACTTTAATTAAAACAAGCAAGAAACGTTATATTGAATACCCTTTATGATATATTTTAATTGTTGTTATTGTTCCTTTAAAACTAACCAGCTCATTATAATTAATAAAGTGCCATTAATGTTGGCACAAATTTCCTTGCTTTGAGCTATAAATTATCTACGTAGAGTATAATAAGTCAATTAAGTAAATATAACTGCCGAGCCGATGAACATCCGCCCCAAACACAAATCCGAACGCCGATCTGTTATAAACATACGACGCCATAGCGCTGCTAGCAAGACAGCAATTATTGGTGGGTATATGTATTTATTGCATAGACAACATTTTCGCACACAACCGGTTTGGTTCGGTTCGGTTTTATATATTATCTTTTATGAATTAGCATTTGGAAACGAGAGTTTAGTATTTGTTTAACGTTTGACAAAGCCGGACACGTTTTACTGAGCGCTTCGCTTGGAATCTTCATTTATAATATATAGTGAATTATTTGTAGCTTTACGTCAATTAAAAAGTAAATAAACCGATCTGTTCATCAACAAATAAACAATTAAAGACACCTACTTCCTAGATGCACATATAAATTCTGATTGATAATAAATGATCCGACAAGACATTAACTATATGAAGTGATCATTGAATTTAATTCACTATTGCAGAACATGGCACCAAATAATAACAGCGATAGCAGTAAACCTGTGAATCCAAACGAGTTTCTTGCCATACCCAAATGGATAAATGAGGACTATTTTCAACCCATTATAGAGAAAGATGTACCAGACTTTGTGAGCATCAAAAACTTTACTCCCATTGCGGCAACACAACCGGGAGACAACTACGCTTCGGTTATGGTGCGTGCTGTCATCGACATGGAGCTCAAAGGTATGTCTTTTTCCTAATCACTTAAGTTTTCTTTATAAATATTATCTGTTTTAACAGATGGCAGTGAAAAGCAGATTTCATATATTTTGAAGACAATGCTCGATAGTGAGGATAAAGGCGGTGCCTTTGTGTCTTCGATGAATGTATTTCCCAAGGAAACTCAGATGTATCAAGTGCACATTCCCAACTTTAATAGACTCTACAAGGATGCCGGAGTTGACGTTGAATTGGCACCCAGATGTGTGCACATTGAGCAAACCCCGGAGTGCACCACTCTGGTTCTGGAAGATCTGAAGCTTCACAATTTCCACAATACTGATCGTCTTAAGGGTCTCGACTTGCCCCACATGAGAAGAGTATTGCGAAAACTGGCTGAGTTGCATGTGGCTTCAGTTTTAAACTATGAACAAAATGGTCCAAATGAACAGACGTACTTGGACTCATTTTTTACGGAGAGCATTCGTCCAATTCTTCAGGCGCCTACAAAAATGTGATTAGAACAGTTTTACAAGGCAATGAGGGAGTGGGAAATGCCGGATGCGGAGAAATATATTGCGATGTCACCAAATCCAACGGACTACTTCAATATAGCCGTTGAAAGTGGATGAAAACGAATTCAATGTTTTGAATCATGGTGATCTATGGTGCAATAATATAATGTTATCCGGAGATGGATCCGAAGAGCGCACCATATTCGTGGATTTGCAGGTGGGCAGATGGGGAACTCCCGCTCAAGATCTTTGGTATTTGATAACCACACCAGCCGCACTGTATATCAAGGTCAAGGAGTTCGATCATTTCATTAGAATCTATCATGATCGCTTGGAGGAATGCTGAAATACTCCAAGCACATTCCAACTCTTAGGGAATTGCACTGCATCATGAATAAGCACGGAAGTTGGGGTACGTTTCTCAAAACTCGCAATGAATTAGTCAGATAAGTCTTCTATGTTTATTGTTATAGGAGTAACAACAGCGCTTAACGTGTTGGTTGCCGCAATGATGCCCTCTGATAAGGACTGCAATATGAATCTTATTATGGCACCGGGACCCGAGGCCGACGCCTTCCGCCGCAATACCAAATCAACAGGTTATGGGCCCAGGGCTTCGAAGAGTAGTGTTTATTATTTTTATTTGCTGTGTGCGACAATTAATTGCTAAGTGCTATAATAAACATGAGTGGATCAGGATTATATGCCATTAAATATGGCAAGTTTAAAGAAAATGGCAAGTGATGAGATCGTGCACGGTTTGAAATCAATAAAGAAAAACATAGACTTGCAAGGCGACGTGTGCGAAACTTGCGCGAAAAGCAAAATATGCGTTGGATCGTTTCCAAGGGCATCAGAGAATCGCGCAAAGGAAGTGTTAAGTCTTGTGCATACAGACATATGTGGACCAATCAACACGACGTCTGCCTAAGGGGCGCGGTACTTTGCGACATTCATCGATGATTATTCGCGTTATACTTTTGTGCATTTTTTGAAAGCGCGGGACAAAATACTGAAAGCATTTAAAGACTTTGTAGTGTTTGCCGAAAGACAATGCGGTAAAAAGCTGAAAGCAATCCGCAGCGATAACGGTCGAGAGTATGTGAGTCGTGAATTCAATCAATTCTTATCGGAAAATGGCATAAAAAGAAAGCTAACGGTACCGTATACTCCGCAACAGAACGGCGTTGCAGAACGCGCAAATCGCACGCTGGTTGAGATGGCCAGGAGTATGATGATATATTCTGGCACAAAAGAGACCCTATGGGGAGATGCAGTACAGACTGCCGCCTATCTGCGCAATAGGTCCGAGACAAAGACGTTGATAAACAAGACTTCTTATGAGATGTGGACCGGTAAAAAGCCAACCGTGTCACATTTAAGAATATTCGGCGCAAAGGTGATTGCACTCAATAAGTGGCACAAAAAGAAGTTCAGGCCAAAGGGTAGCGAGTACATAATGGTAGGTTATTCGTTAACAGCAAAAGCGTATAAGATGTATTGTCCTGAAACCGAAAAGGTGATTGAAAGCAGAGATGTTATATTATAGGAAAAAGATTTTGAAAAATCCGCGAGGGACTACAGAGATTTAGCGTTATTTGATGAATGTGTGCGACCAAATCTGCAGGCTCAAACAGTCAGTATAGAATGTGGTAATGAAGAAGTGTCGGAAGAAGCTGCTATTGAGTCAAGCAATCAAAATAATGAAGGTAACGATACCGAAGAATATGCGCAAAGCAATGAAGTGGAGACACCCAAAATTAGTGAAGTTCGAGGTGCAGGTCGTCCACTGGTAAGCCGGGTCGTCCCAGAAAGCTATTTAATACTCTTAATATGTTAAGAGCAGAGAATGCGCCAATCCCAATCGCCAATCAAGTGTAGGTAATGCTCGTAATTCAAAAATGAGTCAATGGTCAGCATCAATACTGAAGGAAACTCAAGCACTTGAAGCTAATAATACCTGGGAAATTGTAGAATTGCAAGAAATCCACAGGATGTAAATGGGTTTTCGGGGTAAAAGTTGGCAAAGACGGCTACGTAGAGCGCTTCAAGTCAAGATTGGTAGCTAAAGGCTGTGCGCAGCAATATGGCGTCGATTACTTTGAAACTTTCTGACCAATGGTAAGGTACTCTTCTGTGAGGATGATAATGGCGCTGGCGGTTGAATATAAGTTATACCTGTATCAAATGGACGCATCGACAGCCTACTTGAACAGCGAGCTTTCCGAAGAAGTCTACATGAAGCAGCCGGTTGGATTCGTTAGCGACGCATTTTCTATCAAAGTTTTGAAGCTGAAAAAATCTCTGTATGGTCTAAAGCAAAGTGGCAGAGAATGGAATACCAAATTGGATGCAGTACTGAGAAAACATGGATTTACTCCATGCGTCAGCGAGCCATGCGCTTATGTACGCAATGGGAATGGTAAAATTAATATCATTGCAGATTATGTAGATGATCTTTTAATTTATTTCAGTTTATTTTTTAAATAATTTTTTCGGCTGACATTGGTTGTTGGGTTATATCAGTTACACCATACGCACATGCCAAACATGACATGCCACATTCAGCAATGACAAAACAAAAAAAACAAACACCATCGAAATATTTACTATATTATTGTCGGCTGTACGAGAGTGCGTAATCATGAAATCATTTTAACGATCAAATTGTCTCCACGTGTAGTGAGGTAAACCCAAGAACAAAGTTGACTTAAATGAGTTAATCATAATAAACGCGTGTTAACCATGACAGGCCAAATTTTGGCCAGCCAAAAAAAAAACGCAGACAACATTATCGTACTATTGAGAGCTTTTTAGAGATCTTGGAAAACTACAAATTCAGTGCAACACCAGACTGTTTGCGGATCAGTCGTGCTTGAGAGGCGTAAGAATGTCCGATTCGAAGAAGATATTTAATCCCAACGAACACCTGATCATACCCGATTGGATAACTGAAAAATATTTCAAAACTGTGCTCAATAAAGACGAACCCAATTATGTACAGGTTCTCAAGTTTACACCTGTTGCGGCCATACCGCCTGGCGAGAACTTTACCTCCATAATGCTGCGTATTTACATCGATCTGGAAATGAAAGGTAGAAAGTGATTCTACTGATAACTAAGCCATAATACAAATTTACAAATTTACGATTTATTAGATGGCAGCACAAAAACAAAAACCTATATCTTCAAGACAATGCTGGCCAGCGAAAGTGGTGGAGCAGGAATTGCGGAATTTGGTATGTTCCCTAAGGAACTGAAGATGTACGATAAATATCTGCATGCCTTCGAGGCACTCTATAAGGAAGCCGGTGAGGATATACAGATTGCGCCCAAGTGTCTGCACACAGAGATGCGCGAGGGCAACATTCACTTTATTTTTGAGGATCTGGCTGTTAAGAACTTCCGGAATGTGGATCGCATCAGGGGCCTGGACATGGCACACATGACACGTTCCTTGCACAAGTTGGCAGAACTTCATGCAGCCGGCTCAGTTTATGCAGAGCAACACGGTCCATATCCGAGTGAATTTGATGAGGGATTCATTCCGCGCAGGGATTCTCCATCCATTATGGATGGGTTCAAGTTGCGGGAGAAGTCCTACAGAGATTCAATGGCCACATGGGGCATGAAGGATGCCGAGAAATATATCAAGAAGTTTGTAAGTATTACTATCAAACAAGTTGAAATTGTTTAGATAATGAACTTAACCATTCACATTTCGTTTTAGCCCACTGCGGAGCAGTATTGGGCACAGTGTGTCAGCTCTTTAGAAGTGGATCCCAAGGAATTTAATACCTTAAACCACGGCGACTTCTGGTCAAGTAACATAATGTGTAATTATTTACCAGATGGCAACATAGATGAACTCATATTGGTCGACTTCCAAATCTGCAAATGGGGCAGTCCTGCTATAGATCTATTATTTTTAATCACTCTATCGGCTACAAACGATATACGCATCAAGGAATTCGATCACTTTATATGCATCTATTGGGAACGTTTGGTGGAGTGTCTGAAACTATTAAAATACAAGAAGCCCCTGCCCATGTTACGTGATCTACATTCGTCCCTGTACAAAAAGAACAACTCTTTCTATGGTAAATTGCACACCAAATATATTGTAACTTACTTAACAAAGTATATTTCTTTTATATAGCCTTCTTTGCCGCGACTCATCACCTGCCGTTGATTGTGTTTCCCACCGACAAGGATACCAATCTACAATCACTTTACATTGACACTGAAGAGGCTGAAAAATTGAGACTTCGTCTTACATCCAATCCCATCTTTGGCAACATCATGAAAGATTTGTATCCATTCTACTACAATCGGGGACTGTTGAATTATGATGACTATATGCCGCAATCAGAGGCATCTGCGATGTAATAAAATTGCGAATAAAATAACTAGTGTCAGACCGATTTTATTGTTATCAGTTGATTAGCAGTTATCTTATCACACCGTTAATTGATTGCATGGCATGTTTTTTGATTAACTATCTTTCACTAAGTATCCGGGTTAGGTAAGGTTGGACTTAACGGTTGCCGACAAATGTCGACTCATTTATACCCTCACCCACCTCTTTAGGTGTGCAGTGTGAGTAAATATGTTATATGATCAACGGAAATATGAACAGAACAAAACCAAAGATATTTTTGATATCTGATGTATTACTTTCTCGATCGAAAATAAAACTCACAATCACAGAAATCATTCATTCATACAGCTCGTTGAACATTCCATTTGGTATTTTTTATTAAACAAATTTGTAAAATTCTGAAATTACTAAATAAAATATAATTAAGCAAGTAATATTCTCATGTTGATATTTACATATTATTCTGAAATTGTGCAATAAAAATTGAGGTCACAAAAAAACTTAAATTTTTTATTATAAAATTTATAATTGATTAACTAATGAAACGGGTTTTTATGCAGAAAACAAACATTCACATAATTAACCAAGACAAAAACTTAAGGATCTTTGGTTACAAATATGAAGTCAAGATTTAAAGGTCAACATAGGTACAATATACAGTTCAAAACGTAGGGACTTGTTCAGATACGGAAAGACGGATATAGTTGGCCAATGCTGCAGATGCGTTACAAACTTTATAGCAAAATTATAATATTCTCTTCAAGGGTATAAAACCGAAATTTCATTGTGACTTGACAAAAGTGTATAATTATAGTATTTTAACCGGCTTGCTTTATGGAGCAAGCTCGACAATCTACAGAATTTAAAGAAATAGCATTCGGCAGCGAGAGTTTAGTATATGTTTAACGCTAGAAGAGGCCGGACACTTTTTGTTGAGCGCTTCGCTTGGAATTCTTCATTTATAATATATAGTTAATTATTTGTAAGTTTACGTAAATTAAAAAGTAAATAAACCGATCGTTCATCAACAAATAAACAATTAACGACAACTAGATGCACATATAAATTCTGATTGATAATAAATGATCCGACAAGATATAAGCTATATGAAGTGATCATTGAATTTAATTCACTATTGCAGAACATGGCACCCAATAATAACAGCGATAGCAGTAAACCTGTGAATCCCAACGAGTTTCTTGCCATACCCAAATGGATAAATGAGGACTATTTTCAACCCATTATAGAGAAAGATGTACCAGACTTTGTGAGCATCAAAAACTTTACTCCCATTGCGGCAACTCAACCGGGAGAAAACTACACTTCGATTATGGTGCGTGTTGTCATCGACATAGAGCTCAAAGGTATGTCCTTGGTCACTTTCTCCAAGTCACTGAAGTTTTCTAAATAAATCTAATATGTTTTGACAGATGGCAGTGAAAATCAGATTTCATATATTTTGAAGACAATGCTCGATAGTGAGGATAAAAGCCGTGAATTTGCGTCTTCCATGAATTTATTTCCCAAGGAAACTCAGATGTACCAGGTGCACATTCCCAACTTTAAAAGACTCTACAAGGATGCCGGAGTTGACATTGAATTCGCGCCCGGATGTGTGCACATTGAGCAAACCCCGGAGTGCACTACTCTGGTTCTGGAGGATCTGAAGCTTCAAAATTTCCACAACATTGATCGTCTTAAGGGTTTCAACCTGCCCCAGATGAGACTAGTATTGAGAAAACTGGCTGAGTTGCATGCGGCATCAGTGGTAAACTATGAACAAAATGGACCATATGATCAGATGTACTTGGACTCATTTTTTACGGAGAGCAGTCGTCCAATTCTTCAGGCGCCTACAAAAATGCGGTTAGAACAGTTTTACAAGGCAATGAGGGAGTGGGAAATGCCGGATGTGGAGAAATATATTGCGATGTCACCAAATCCAACGGACTTCTTCAATATACTCCTTGAATTAGGCAAAGTGGATGAAAACGAATTCAATGTTTTGAACCATGGTGATCTATGGTGCAATAATATAATGTTCTCCGGAGATGGACCCGAAGAGCGCACCATATTCGTGGATTTGCAGGTGGGCAGATGGGGAACTCCCGCTCAAGATCTTTGGTATTTGATAATCTCATCAGCCGCACTGGACATCAAGGTCAAGGAGTTCGATCATTTCATTAAAATCTATCATGATCGCTTGGAGGGATGCCTCAAATTGCTGAAATACTCCAAGCACATTCCAACTCTTAGGGAATTGCACTGCATCATGAATAAGCACGGAAGTTGGGGTACGTTTCTCAAAACTCGCAATGAATTAGTCAGATAAGTCTTCTATGTTTATTGTTATAGGAGTAACAACAGCGTTTAACGTGTTGGTTGCCGCAATGATGCCCTCTGATAAGGACTCCAATATGAATCTAATGATGGCACCGGGACCCGAGGCCGACGCCTTCCGCCGCAAGACCTTCATGAATCCATACTACGTCCGGGCTGTGCAGCAACTGTATCCGTTCTTTGAAAACAAAGGTTTCTTTGAAAACAAATGTGTTCTATGAGGATCGTAGCTAAATATATATACTTTATTATCCATTGTGTATTGTGTTTATAATATAGTAAGATTATTTTGGTAAAGAAAATAAATTCGTTTAATGAATTTGTAAATTTGTAAAAATAATGATGTATTTATTATTATTATCATAATTATCTATATATTTAGGTACATCAAAACTTCAGAGAATTGTAGAGTGGAACAACAATTGCGTCATTTGTTTTTGTATGGAACAATTGCCATTTATTAAACATTTCAAAAGTTCATAGGCGAAGCCATAGAACAAAGCATAAACAAACAAATTTATGTAAATGAATTGTTATTTGATTTATTCACGGAATGCTTGGAACCTGCCCCGACAACAAATTTGTTTCAGTTTATTTTGTAATTAAATTTTTTCGGCTGAAATTGCTTGTAGGGTAATATCAGTTACGCTATACGCACATGCCAAACATGACATGCCACATTCAGCAGTGGCAAACCAAAATAATGCAAACATTATCGAAATATTTACTATATTATTTTCGGCTGTACGAGAGTGTATTATCATGAAATCATTTTCACGATCAAATTGTCTCCACGTGTAGTGAGGTAAACCCAGCAACTAAGTTGACTTAAATGAGTTAATCATAATAAACGGGTGCTAAACATGGCAGGCTAAATTGTGGTCAGGCAAAAAATAAACGCAGACAACATTATCGTACTATATACATACATGCATGTCTTATATATAATGTAAACCATTTATGCTGATAAAGAATCGTTTTGAGAGCTTTTTAGAGAGCTTGGAAAACTACAAATTCAGTGCAACACCAGACTGTCTGCGGATCAGTCGTGCTTGAGAGGCGTAAGAATGTCCGATTCGAAGAAGATATTTAATCCCAACGAACATCTGATCATACCCGATTGGATAACTGAAAAGTATTTCAAAACTGTGCTCAATAAAGACGAACCCAATTATGTAAAGGTTCTCAAGTTTACACCTGTTGCGGCCATACCGCCTGGCGAGAACTTTACCTCCATAATGCTGCGTATTTACATCGATCTGGAAATGAAAGGTAGAAAGTGATTCTACTGATAACTAAGCCATAATACAAATTTACAAATTTACGATTTATTAGATGGCAGCACAAAAACAAAAACCTATATCTTCAAGACAATGCTGGCCACCGAAAGGGGTGGAGCAGAAATTACGGAATATGGTCTGTTCCCTAAGGAACTGAAGATGTACGATAATTATCTGCACGCCTTCGAGGCACTCTATAAGGAAGCCGGTGAGGATATACAAATTGCGCCCAAGTGTCTGCACACAGAGATGCGCGAGGGCAACATTCACTTTATTTTTGAGGATCTGGCTGTTAAGAACTTCCGGAATGTGGATCGCATCAGGGGCCTGGACATGGCACACATGACACGTTCCTTGCACAAGTTGGCCGAATTTCATGCAGCCGGCTCAGTTTATGCAGAGCAGCACGGTCCATATCCGAGTGAATTTGATGAGGGATTCGTTTCACGCAAGGGTTCTCCATTTTTAATGAATGGGTTCAAATTGAGGGAGAAGTCCTACAAAGAGTCAATGGCCACATGGGGCATGAAGGATGCCGAGAAATATATCAAGAAGTTTGTAAGTATTACTATCAAACAAGTTGAAATTGTTTAGATAATGAACTTAACTATTGACATATCGTTTTAGCCCACTGCGGAGCAGTATTGGGCACAGTGTGTCAGCACTTTAGAAGTGGATCCCAAGGAATTTAATACCTTAACCCACGGCGACTTCTGGTCAAGTAACCTAATGTGTAGTTATTTACCAGATGGCAACATAGATGAACTCATATTGGTCGACTTCCAAATCTGCAAATGGGGCAGTCCTGCTATAGATCTATTATTTTTCATCACTCTATCGGCTACAAACGATATACGCATCAAGGAATTCGATCACTTTATATGCATCTATTGGGAACGTTTGGTGGAGTGTCTGAAACTATTAAAATACAAGAAGCCCCTGCCCATGTTACGTGATCTACATTCGTCCCTGTACAAAAAGAACAACTCTTTCTATGGTAAATTGCACACCAAATATATTGTAACTTTGTAACTTACTTAACAAAGTATATTTCTTTTAGCCTTCTTTGCCGTGACTAATCACCTGCCGTTGATTGTGTTTCCCACCGACAAGGATAGCAATATACACTCAACAACCACTGACACTGAAGAGGCTGAAAAATTGAGATTCCGTCTTTCATCCAATCCCATCTTTGGCAACATCATGAAAGATTTGTATCCATTCTACTACAATCGGGGACTGTTGAATTATGATGACTATATGCCGCAATCAGAGGCATCTGTGATGTAATACACTTGCAAATAAAATAACTAATGTCAGACCGATTTTATTGTTATCATTTGATTAGCAGTTATCTTATCACACCGTTGATTGTATGGCATGTTTTTCGATTAATTTCACTGAGTATCCGGGTTAGGTTAGGTTGGACTTAACGGTTGCCAACAAATGTCGACTCATTTAGGCCGTTTTTGGCTCGTTGTGATACCTTATGGAACCCACTTCATTTCTCTTTCACTCGAGTGAGCCTGAATCAAGGTTAAGCCATTCAGCTGCATTTATGAATTTCCCAATTATGGTGGGTCCGATATTCCCTAACTGTGTTAGACTTGATTGGAAGTGACTTGCTAGAATATTATTGGACGTTGAAGTAGTAACGGGCTTGTTTACGCACGGACCCAGGCAAAACTGCAACCCACCTCTCATCCAACCGACCGAGTTGAATTGATAGAACTGATAGATAGATGTGATAAGACGACTGTTTTAACTGATGAAATGGAGGAAGCACAACTTAATAACGGGCAACGCATATTATAATTTGTACATAAGATTCTAAATGGATTTTGAATAGTGTAATTCGAACTACAAGTTTGAAGAAAAAGAGGCAGAAAATTCCTTCTTCCTTTCTGATCGGAACTGTAAAATTAAGTTGGCTGATTAACTCCGAAGAATCAATCTCACCGCTTATAAGCTTATGTAAAAAGATAACACCAAGCATTGTTCTACGATCAGAAAGAGAAGGAAGATTTATTAATAAAAGTCTACTACGGTAAGAAGGTAAGCTAATATTAGTATTCCAATTAAGACCCCTCAAGGCAAATAATATAAATTGTTTTTGGACGGATTCTATTTCATCCTGATGAACCTTGTAATTGATCCATATTTCAGAATAGGACGCACAAGTGAGATATAAAGAGTTTTAGTAATGTATATTTCGTCAAATTCTTTTGACCAGCGCTTAATGAATCCCAGGACTCCAAAGGCTCGATTAACAGAGGAAGAAATATGCTTGTCAAACTTAAGCTTGGGATCTAAAAGCATTCCCAAATCATCAACACATTCAATGCGTTCCAGTAGCTTGCAACTCCGATTTTATGCTTACAGGTAGCTAATGGCATACATATACCTTCCTTATATGGAAGGAGCGCCAATAGAGTGCCTTTTCTAGCTAGCTCATTAGCTTAGCATTTGCATTCTATATTCTGGTGCCCAGGCACCCAGACTAGGATAATACTTTGTTGATCAAACTCATCAGTTATGTGGTTCTTTATGCTCTCAATTGTTGGACAAAAAAGGATTATTATTAATTATTATTATTTATTTATTATTATTATTATTGTTATTATTCTTAATTATTATTAATTATTTGGAGAATGTAAATTTGATTCCGCTCTACAAGGGTAAGTTAACCGTTATTTCTTGTTAAAATTCGAATTTTAGTAGCACTGCATTAACACCACTAATTTCGATAATAATATCGATAAAGTTAGTAAAAATCGAAATTTTACAATGTCATTTTGACGTTTCCAATTAATTTGTGGCAATACCTAGATTTTCACTCCATAATTGTGTGTGTGTCTGAAAGTTATTTCCTTCTTTAAAGAAAACAAAACCTAATAATAAAATAAAGAAAACTTTCACAAATTGTTAGAATTCACTTAAATCAAACATAATTCCGGATAGCAAACCAAAAAGTGAAATGCTGCGGGAAAAATACAAGAATTGTTAAAGCCTTATGTGAGTTCATTTTTTGCTGATGACTTTCCGCAAAGCAGATTTAATGCTTTTTCTCAGAACCCGAAACGCAACTCTGATCGCCCAATTCTTTCGCCCACGACTTACGCCCAGCATGATGAATGGATGAGAAATCTGGCAGCGCACAATTTGCGAAAGTTGAAACTCGAATTGGCCAAGGAGAAAATGATGTTAGGAGAACTGATGCCGGCAGCTATGGAACTGGACTCGCAGGAGGCGACGAAGCAGAGTAGGCTATGGAAGAGTCCGACACCGATTCCAATTGAGCCTGAGCAGGTGCATCACAATCTGCGAAAGTTGAAACTCGAATTGGCCAAGGAGAAAATGATGTTAGGAGAACTGATGCCGGCAGCTATGGAACTGGACTCGCAGGAGGCGACGAAGCAGAATAGGCTGTGGAAGAGTCCGACACCGATTCCAATTGAGCCTGAGCAGGTGCATCACAATCTGCGAAAGTTGAAACTCGAATTGGCCAAGGAGAAAATGATGTTGGGAGAATTGATGCCGGCAAATATGGAACTGGACTCGCCGGAGATAACGAAGCGGAATAGGCTATGGAAGTGTCCGATACCCATTCCAATTGAGCCTGAGCAGGTGCATCACAATCTGCGAAAGTTGAAACTCGAATTGGCCAAGGAGAAAATGATGTTGGGAGAATTGTTGCCGGCAAATATGGAACTGGACTCGCCGGAGACAACGAAGCGGAATAGGCTATGGAAGAGTCCGTTAGTATCTCCAATCATGAAACAGAATCCATCACTGCCAACAAGCCCAAGCGCAATATTTGTGAAACCAGCAACTACACCATGAAGAGGAACCTCATCTCCAAAGAAGTCAGTTGTTCCCGGTCTATTGGAGCCACCAGCATCTCTAATCATGCCGTGGCTGATGCAGCTGCCTGCATCTCTGATGTGCCAAGGCTGTTGGAGACAGCAACTACTCCAAACATACATTTCTGCCCGGATCGAAATTTGAGCATAGGTTGTTAGATACACCAGCATCCCCAATCACACCACATTATCCGAGATCTGAGTCAAGGCTTTTACGGCCACTAGTTTCTCCAAAAAAATCAACTCTTCGCAACTCGAAACCAAACTATAAACCAAAGCTGTTCGAAACGCCAGCTTCTCCAGAGATGTTAACCCTTCCGAGGTCAACATTTAAGTCAATATGGTCACCAGTTTCTCCAATCGCACCAACTCATCCGGCAACGTCATTTGGGATGTCGCTGGAGCAGGAACTAAAATTAGTGGCGCCACAGGAATCTCAGCCAGCACCAAGCAAACGGAAAAGAGCCGTCACTGAGATGGGCAAATGGGGAACTCCCGCTCAAGATCTTTGGAATATGATAATCTCATCAGCCGCACTGGACATCAAGGTCAGGGAGTTCGATCATTTCATTACAATCTATCATGATCGCTTGGAGAAATGCCTCAAATTGCTGAAATACTCCAAGCACATTCCAACTCTTAGGGAATTGCACTGCATCATGAATAAGCACGGAAGTTGGGGTACGTTTCTCAAAACTCGCAATGAATTAGTCAGATAAGTCTTCTATGTTTGTTGTTATAGGAGTAACAACAGCGCTTAACGTGTTGGTTGTCGCAATGATGCCCTCTGATAAGGACTCCAATATGAATCTAATGATGGCACCGGGACCCGAGGCCGACGCCTTCCGCCGCAAGACCTTCATGAATCCATCCTACCTCCGGGCTGTGCAGCAACTGTATCCGTTCTTTGAAAACAAAGGTTTCTTTGAAAACAAATGTGTTCTATGAGGATCGTAGCTAAATATATATACTTTATTATCCATTGTGTATTGTGTCTATAATTTAGTAAGATTATTTTGGTAAAGAAAATAAATCCGTTTAATGAATTTGTAAATTTGTAAAAATAATGATGTATTTATTTTTATTATCATAATTATCTATATACTTAGGTACATCAAAACTTCAGAGAATTGTAGAGTGGAACAACAATTGCGTCATTTGTTTTTGTATGGAACACTTGCCATTTATTAAACATTTCAAAAGTTCATAAGCGAAGCCATAGAACAAAACATAAACAAACAAATTTATGTAAATGAATTGTTATTTGATTTATTCACGGAATGCTTGGAACCTGCCCCGACAACAAATTTGTTTCAGTTTATTTTGTAATTAAATTTTTTCGGCTGAAATTGCTTGTAGGGTAATATCAGTTACGCTATACGCACATGCCAAACATGACATGCCACATTCAGCAGTGGCAAACCAAAATAATGCAAACACCATCGAAATATTTACTATATTATTAGTACGAGAGTGTATTATCATGAAATCATTTTCACGATCAAATTGTCTCCACGTGTAGTGAGGTAAACCCAGCAACTAAGTTGACTTAAATGAGTTAATCATAATAAACGGGTGCTAAACATGGCAGGCTAAATTGTGGTCAGGCAAAAAATAAACGCAGACAACATTATCGTACTATATACATACATGCATGTCTTATATATAATGTAAACCATTTATGCTGATAAAGAATCGTTTTGAGAGCTTTTTAGAGAGCTTGGAAAACTACAAATTCAGTGCAACACCAGACTGTCTGCGGATCAGTCGTGCTTGAGAGGCGTAAGAATGTCCGATTCGAAGAAGATATTTAATCCCAACGAACATCTGATCATACCCGATTGGATAACTGAAAAGTATTTCAAAACTGTGCTCAATAAAGACGAACCCAATTATGTAAAGGTTCTCAAGTTTACACCTGTTGCGGCCATACCGCCTGGCGAGAACTTTACCTCCGTAATGCTGCGTATTTACATCGATCTGGAAATGAAAGGTAGAAAGTGATTCTACTGATAACTAAGCCATAATACAAATTTACAAATTTACGATTTATTAGATGGCAGCACAAAAACAAAAACCTATATCTTCAAGACAATGCTGGCCACCGAAAGTGGTGGAGCAGATATTTTGGAATTCGGTCTGTTCCCTAAGGAACTGAAGATGTACGATAATTATCTGCATGCCTTCGAGGCACTCTATAAGGAAGCCGGTGAGGATATACAAATTGCGCCCAAGTGTCTGCACACTGAGAAGCGCGAGGGCAACATTCACTTTATTTTTGAGGATCTGGCTGTTAAGAACTTCCGGAATGTGGATCGCATCAGGGGCCTGGACATGGCACACATGACACGTTCCTTGCACAAGTTGGCCGAATTTCATGCAGCCGGCTCAGTTTATGCAGAGCAACACGGTCCATATCCGAGTGAATTTGATGAGGGGTTCGTTTCACGCAAGGGTTCTCCATTTTTAATGAATGGGTTCAAATTGCGGGAGAAGTCCTACAAAAAGTCAATGGCCACATGGGGCATGAAGGATGCCGAGAAATATATCAAGAAGTTTGTAAGTATTACTCTCAAACAAGTTGAAATTATTTAGATAATTAACTTAACTATTGACATATCGTTTCAGCCCACTGCGGAGCAGTATTGGGCACAGTGTTTCAGCACTTTAGAAGTGGATCCCAAGGAATTTAATACCTTAACCCACGGCGACTTCTGGTCAAGTAACCTAATGTGTAGTTATTTACCAGATGGCAACATAGATGAACTCATATTGGTCGACTTCCAAATCTGCAAATGGGGCAGTCCTGCTATAGATCTATTATTTTTCATCACTCTATCGGCTGCAAACGATATACGCATCAAGGAATTCGATCACTTTATATGCATCTATTGGGAGCGATTGGTGGAGTGTCTGAAACTATTAAAATACAAGAAGCCCCTGCCCATGTTACGTGATCTACATTCGTCCCTGTACAAAAAGAACAACTCTTTCTATGGTAAATTGCACACCAAATATATTGTAACTTACTTAACAAAGTATATTTCTTTTATATAGCCTTCTTTGCCGTGACTAATCACCTGCCGTTGATTGTGTTTCCCACCGACAAGGATAGTAATCTACACTCAACAACCACTGACACTGAAGAGGCTGAAAAATTGAGATTCCGTCTTTCATCCAATCCCATCTTTGGCAACATCATGAAAGATTTGTATCCATTCTACTACAATCGGGGACTGTTGAATTATGATGACTATATGCCGCAATCAGAGGCATCTGTGATGTAATACACTTGCAAATAAAATAACTAATGTCAGACCGATTTTATTGTTATCATTTGATTAGCAGTTATCTTATCACACCGTTGATTGTATGGCATGTTTTTCGATTAATTTCAATGAGTATCCGGGTTAGGTTAGGTTGGACTTAACGGTTGCCGACAAATGCCGACTCATTTAGGCCGTTTTTGGCTCGTTGTGATACCTTATGGAACCCACTTCATTTCTCTTTCACTCGAGTGAGCCTGAATCAAGGTTAAGCCATTCAGCTGCATTTATGAATTTCGCAATTATGGTTGGTCCCATATTCCCTAACTGTGTTAGACTTGATTGGAAGTGACTTGCAAGAATATTATTTGACTTTTAAGTACTAACGAACAGCATATTCAAGTGGGACAACGATACCAAGCACGGGCTTGTTGACGCACGGACCCAGGCAAAACTGCAACCCACCTCTCATCCAACCGACCGAGTTGAATTGATAGAACTGATAGATAGATGTGATAAGACCACTGTTTTAACTGATGAAATGGAGGAAGCACAACTTAATAACGGGCAACGCATATTATAATTTATACATTGAATTCTAAATGGATTTTGAATAGTGTCATTTGAACTACAAGTTTGAAGAAAAAGAGGCAGAAAATTCCTTCTTCCTTTCTGATCGGAACTGTAAAATTAAGTTGGCTGATTAACTCCGAAGAATCAATCTCACCGCTTATAAGCTTATGTAAAAAGATAACACCAAGCATTGTTCTACGATCAGAAAGAGAAGGAAGATTTATTAATAAAAGTCTACTACGGTAAGAAGGTAAGCTAATATTAGTATTCCAATTAAGACCCCTCAAGGCAAATAATATAAATTGTTTTTGGACGGATTCTATTTCATCCTGATGAACCTTGTAATTGATCCATATTTCAGAATAGGACGCACAAGTGAGATATAAAGAGTTTTAGTAATGTATATTTCGTCAAATTCTTTTGACCAGCGCTTAATGAATCCCAGGACTCCAAAGGCTCGACTAACAGAGGAAGAAATATGCTTGTCAAACTTAAGCTTGGGATCTAAAAGTATTTCCAAATCATCAACACATTCAATGCGTTGCAGTAGCTTGCAACTCCGATTTTATGCTTACAGGTAGCTAATGGCATACATATAACTTCCTTATATGGAAGGAGCGCCAATAGAGTGCCTTTTCTAGCTAGCTCATTAGCTTAGCAGTTGCATTCTATATTCTGGTGCCCAGGCACCCAGACTAGGCTAATACCTTGTTGATCAAACTCATCAGTTATGTGGTCCTTTATGCTCTCAATTGTTGGACAAAAAAGGATTATTGTTAATTATTATTATTTATTATTTATTATTATTATTGTTATTATTCTTAATTATTATTAATTATTTGGAGAATGTAAATTTGATTCCGCTCTACAAGGGTAAGTTAACCGTTATTTCTTGTTAAAATTCGAATTTTAGTAGCACTGCATTAACACCACTAATTTCGATAATTATATCGATAAAGTTACTAAAAATCGAAATTTTACAATGTCATTTTGACGTTTCCAATTAATTTGTGGCAATACCTAGATTTTCACTCCATAATTGTGTGTGTGTCTGAAAGTTATTTCCTTCTTTAAAGAAAACAAAACCTAATAATAAAATAAAGAAAACTTTCACAAATTGTTAGAATTCACTTAAATCAAACATAATTCCGGATAGCAAACCAAAAAGTGAAATGCTGCGGGAAAAATACAAGAATTGTTAGAGCCTTATGTGAGTTCATTTTTTGCTGATGACTTTCCGCAAAGCAGATTTAATGCTTTTTCTCAGAACCCGAAACGCAACTCTGATCGCCCAATTCTTTCGCCCACGACTTACGCCCAGCATGATGAATGGATGAGAAATCTGGCAGCGCACAATTTGCGAAAGTTGAAACTCGAATTGGCCAAGGAGAAAATGATGTTAGGAGAACTGATGCCGGCAGCTATGGAACTGGACTCGCAGGAGGCGACGAAGCAGAATAGGCTATGGAAAAGTCCGACACCGATTCAAATTGGGCCTGAGCAGGTGCATCACAATCTGCGAAAGTTGAAACTCGAATTGGCCAAGGAGAAAATGATGTTGGGAGAATTGATGCCGGCAAATATGGAACTGGACTCGCCGGAAACAAGGCGGATTAGGCCATGCAAGAGTCCATTAGTATCTCCAATCATGAAACAGAATCCATCACTGCCAACAAGTCCAAGCGCAATATTTATGAAACCAACAACTACACCATTGAAAGGAACCTTAACTCTAATTTCGCCAAAAAAGTCGGTTGTGCCCGGTCTATTGGAACCTGTTCAGCAACCAGCAACTACACCATGGTGAGGAACCTCAACTCCAAAGAAGTCAGTTGTGCCCAGTCTATTGGAGCCTGTTCAGCAACCAGCAACTATACCATGGAGAGGAACCTCATCTCCAAAGAAGTCAGCTGTTCCCGGTCTATTGGAGCCCCCAGCATCTGTAATCATGCCGTGGTTGATGCAGCTGCCTGCACCTCTGATCATACCAACTCTTCCGAAATCAAAATATGTGCCAAGGCTGTTGGAGACAGCAACTACTCCAAACATACCATTTCTGCCCGGATCGAAATTTGAGCATAGGATGTTAGATACACCAGCATCCCCAATCCCACCACATCATCTGAGATCTGAGTCAAGGCATTTACGGCCACTAGTTTCTCCGAAAAAATCAACTCTTCACAACTCGAAACCAAACTGTAAACCAAAGCTGTTCGAAACGTCAGCTTCTCCAGAGATGTTAACCCTTCCGAGATCAACATTTAAGTCAATGTGGGCACCAGCTTCTCCAATCATACCAACTCATCCGGCAATATTAGTGGAGCCACAGGAATCTCAGCCAGCACCTAGAAAACGGAAAAGAGCCGTCGCTGAGATGGAATCAACTTCAGGCTTCGGACACCAGTTTGCAGGAATGATATCGAAGCGTACTGTTCCGATGAGACCATTTGCGCCACAGCGAGGCACATTGAAGTTGACTAGAATCCAGCACAAATGTGAATTCTTGGCCCTCTTTGATGGTATCGCCTCATCATTCTTTTGCCTATTATTATTGCAATTTGTTTGTTGTTGTTCCTTGTTTAGCTGCCTCGTTAGTCAGTTCCTTACTGTCCTTATTTCCTACAATTCATCCCAATCTATAACCGAATCCGAATCAGAACATAATTTATTGCGCTCGTCATTCGAATAGGATGCCGATCTAGTGACGACTGTGTTGCCACAGGTTTGTGCTACGCTTTGCCGTTTAGCTGTTTGCATTGCGACAGGCTTTTCAAACGGATTGAGATCATCGTGCTCATCCCACATCCGGACAGGTATCGCAGTGATATTCATTATATTTGAATTACGTGCAATTCGGAATGCATCGGATTCGAGCCACAGAAGCGACTGTAAAACAATTGCAGAATATTTGCTTCGCGTCCTTTGCGATTAACGCATCTGCGGGCGCTGCACTTAGTCTCCAGCCACATCTGATCCTCATACATAACTGCATTCTCCCAAGAGGCATCGCTTTACGGCACACTAATGCCCCATTGGACAACGGAACGAAACTTCTTGGAATCGTTACACAAGGGACACTTGAAGAAATAACCGGAAGAGTTAGTGGTTAGTGCAGCTATATTGTTTCCTCTTGCCGATGAGGATATCAAAGCATATGCCACACTTCTTTTCTCATTCGGATCGGGTCGATGTTTATATATGTTTTATTATGCGAACTGCAAAACGATTAAAATCTGCCCTCAAATTGATGCTGAGCACCTTGCAAATTGTAACAATCGGCGTGAAATGCGCGAATGACAGCTCAAATTACATTGATATATATAATTATAAATTTTATTAAAATGGCGAATAGATATATTTTGATGTGGTTTTGATTTTAATTCAGTCAACTTTTGGTAGGCACTGTTTATCTTTGTTTTGCTGAAGTACAGGTTGTCTTATCAATTTATGCAGCCGGTGAATAACTCGTCAGGTTCAGCGATAACATCTAAATGAAGCTTGTTGTCTTATAATAACAATAAATTCCTCTGATGTTCTTGGAAATAAAATAGAAAAAACAATTTGCATGCCTTGCAATATCAATTTATAAGCCATATATGAGTAGACTTTCTTAATATACATGCAACGTTTAAAACATTGAAAATGTTTGTACAATTTCTTTATTATTATTGTTGGTTATTGTTCAGTTTATTCAATAACAAAAACGGTGTCTTTATTGAGTCTAGTTTGAGCTAGTTTTACATTGAACGCTTGGAATTGCAACCTTGCGCAAATATTGATGGCAAATATTGCTTATGATTACAGTCTGAAAATAACATTTGAAAGATTTTAGTGCATGATTTAGTGCAGTGCTTTGCTCAGAGCTCTTTTCAGTTGTATATGATGGAAATTAGCAGTACGAATATATATATATATAGATATATATTAAAAATGTGATCATATGTATGCATATCCAAAAAAAACCAGTAAACAACTATATTGCTTGACCATAACTAATATAAAAATATTCTCGTATTTCTCTTCGCTCTATCTCGCTCTCTCTCTCTCTCTCTATCACCCTCGCTCTCTCTCTCTCTCTCTCTCTCTCTCTGTCGCTCTCTTTCTCACTCTCTTGATTATTATCACACTCAATTAACGTAGCACTTGACGAACCGGTTGAAATAAACAAGGAGAGCACTCTGTGTGATAAGATTTCAAGAGCGCCTCCCAAAAACTCACCTGCCTTGCGTCTGGCTAAAACACCTACATTCCACATTCTATAATATCTATATATTTGTTGGTGTTGTGCGTGACAAGAAACCGAAAACAGAAACAGGGGCCTGCAAATCATGCTTGATAAGAATGCAAACAACAGTTGCGTCTCGCTGTTCATCGCGAACAGAACGAACAGAATTACAACGAGGCTAGATTCCACAACCACATACAAAAAAAAAAAAAAATTATATATATATACAGATATATATAAACTCGCCAGAGTCAGAATGCCCGATAACAGCAACAAATTCTGTGAATCGAGCGATCTACTCGTCAATATACCCAGTTGGATCAATGGCCCGTACTTTAAGAAGATACTTAAGCGTGAACTTAACGATTTTCGCAAAATACTGAATCTCTCGATAATACCGGCCTCGGCGCCAGGCGACTGTGACAGCTACACCTCGTTGCTAATGCGCATTATCATCGACATTGAAATGAAAGGTGAGCTGGGCCAACTAAAGGTAAACATAATGACGCTGACCTAATAACTGCACTCGGAAAGATGACGCTTTTCTCGATCATTCACTACAAGTCTACGGAAAAGATCGTCATCGATTGAAAAACAATTTACTCCATTTAAAAATATGAAAATGCGCATATCGATTTTAGACGTTGTTTGTCTATCTTTGATTAAAAAAATATATATATATTCTGCGCTCATTCTTAAATTATTTCACTATTCATTAAAACCTGAAAGCGAAAAATAAAAAAAAATTATTTTGCTTATACCAGGAAGTATTCTAAAAACATAAAGTCTTCCATGGGTTTACGTATGGTCTCGAAATTACAACATTCACCATCCATTATATATTGCATTTAAATTTTAATCAAATTCAATTTAAATTCCTTATAGATGGCTTCACACAGCAAAAGTCGTATATTATGAAAACTATGCTCGCCGATGCGCAGGGCATAGGCTTTATCAATACTTTGAATATCTTTCCCAAGGAGAAGCAAATGTATGAGCGGATCATACCGCAGCTGGAGCAGCTCTATCAGGAGCATGGCAGAACTGTCAAATTCGCGCCCAAATGCCTTTGGGCGGAGGATGTGAATGGGCGCATCTCTCTAGTGCTGGACGATATGAAGACCAAAAAGTTTGGCAATGTAAATCGCCTAAAAGGTTTCAATATGAAGCAAATGCAACGTGTGCTGCAGAAACTGGCCGAATTCCATGCGGCCAGCGCTGTTTGGCATCAGCGAAATGGCGCCTATCCGGATGACTTTGAGCGTGTCTATTTGCCTGCCAACTATCACAAATCCAAGTCGTATCAGGCTCGCACACAGAGCTTCAAGACGGCCATGGCTTCTTGGGGTTTTAGCAATCCCGAGCAGTATACGAGTCGTATTGTAAGAATTCAAGATATATATATATATATATAATATATGTATATATACTTATTATAACACCATTTATTCTCCAGCCCACAGCTGATCAATTTGTGCAATCCGCTGCGCGCTGCTTCAACAATGATCCGCAGGAATTCAAAGTGCTTAATCATGGTGATTTCTGGTCTGGAAATATTTTATTAAATAATCCGTTATCCAATGATATCAAAGAGTTGTGTTTCGTCGATTTTCAACGCTGCAAATGGGGTAGTCCCGCTCAAGATCTCTGGGAACTGATCCTCTGCTCATCGCATCACACTCTGAGAATCAAACAATTCGATTATTTTATCAGAATATATCATACGCATCTGATACAATGCCTGAAGCTGTTGAACTATGCCAAACCGCTGCCTTTTCTCAGGGAACTGCACATGAGCATGATCAATCATGGTTTCTTGGGTAAGTTGATCACTATTAAAACTAGTTCTCTATTTACTATTCTCTTCTGAATATGTTTCTCTGTCAGGCTTCTTTACCACCTTTATGCATCTGGTGCTTATTCTCCTACCAGTGGACAGCGGGGGAAGTCTACCGAATCTAATGCTGCCCGGCGAGGAGGGGGATCGCTTCCGTTCAAAAATCTATACAAATCCATTGTATGTTCGTGCCTGCCTCAGCATATTTCCATTTCTGCATAGGCGGGGCCTCTTAGAGTTTTAAGCAAGTATTTTGATTTACTTAGCCCACTGTAGACGAATTTCCCCTATCTGTAAATAGAAGTCACGTTGCTTATCTTGAAGATTTATCTGTTGTTTTTCTGCGTCAAAGTTGGTTGAATATTTTATAAAGCTATTGGACACAAACAAGAGCAAGAAGTAATGTGATTGACTGGGTGATACTCAGTATGGGCGCCGATATTGACTAACTAACTTATGTATGGCTATAAGGGGTCTCATATATCATTATTTACTATCATATATTATGATAGAAACAGTTTTTAATGTATATAATACCCTCTCTTTTGCTTAGCCGTTGACATAGTAGCAAAGAAAGCTATGTCAATCAATTTCTTTCACTTTTCACTTTCAAATCTTTCAACACAGAACAAAACTAATTTAAAAAATATGTTAATAAATAAATTTTAGCATTTTAGTACATTATTTTAAACCTTTCCCCGCTCGTTGACATTTGCAGAGCATCTCAGTTCGCCCAAAGTAACAACAGCAGTCATATTTAGAGCATCCGCACAGCACATTTAAGCAATTAAGTTTTTATTGTTACACGCTTGAATTTTAGTTTCAAAATTCAGCAGCTCTTCAGCGGTCTCTTCAACTGCTCTCTGCAGCTGTCTTCATCATTATGTTTAAATGCGACTTTTAAAGAGACAACAAAATTTGTATTTGGCATTCGCAGCACTAACAAAAACTTTTTCTTTCTATTGTTAACATCGGTTTATTTTAATCAGACAGACATGGCCTAGATCAACTCAACGGATGCTGATGAAGAATTGTGTTCTGTTCTGTTTGTTACATCCGTTTGCTTAACTCCATAATACCCTTTTCACAAATTTGTAATGGGTACAGGGAATAAAAAACTAACGTAAAACGATCAAGATCAATAATATTTAATATTAACCTAAATTGTATTCACTACTAATTAGAGTGATAGGTCGAAATTCTATCTACATTTTTCTGTTTTACTACTCAACATCCCGTCTTTAATATATTTGTTTGGCAACTTATGACACCAGCTTTCTAAATTATGGTCTCATAAACCAGTTTTTAATAAGACGCTTTTTATCTTGAAAATAGCAATCACAGTTGATACATGATTTATAACTTTTATCGTGCTTAATTTAGTGTGTTAAGGGTGTTAAGCAGTCGACTATATATTCTGGCGCCTCTCGCACTATCGCAATATTCGCCACGCTCTTATTTAAATACAGCTGGCATGCGTCAGCTGATAAGCGTCAGTTAAAAGCTAAAAACAGAGAGAGCTTTTAAGGGCACGTGGGCTGTGTTTTGAGAGCTTTCAAATGCGGGCGTCTCGCAATCGCGCTCTTCACTCAACAGCTTAACGCGACAGCCGCCAGTGCTCAGCTGCTTAGCTCGTATATAAAGTTATTTATTTTTTTTCGTTCGCTTGGTCAGGTGACTTGAAAAAGTTGAAGAGAAAAGTGAATTTAAAATGGGCACTGGCAAGAAAAACTATCAAGCACCCGAATGGCTGACCGTTGAATTTCTACAGGATGTGCTGAAGGAGCACTTCAAGGAAGACTCGCTGACAGTCAGCGATTTGCTGGTGAAGAGCGCCCAAGTCGGCGATGTGGCTGCTGGCTTTGCCAGCGAAATGCATCGCGCCTGCTTTCAACTGCAGCGCGGCGATTTGAAGACCAAGTTCTCCGTTTTCGTCAAGGATCATCCGAAGGGACAAACGGGCGCAATTGCGTTGCGTAGCAAGCTCTTCAAGCGCGAAATCCTCGCCTATAAGGAGGTGCTGCCTCGAGTGCAGTCCCTGCTCGAGTCCATTGGCGACAAGTCACAAATTGCGCCCACTTGCTATTATACGACGGAGAGTCCGGAACCATTTCTCATACTGGAGGACATGCACCAGAGTGGCTTTGAGAACTTTGAACGCGGCCGCCTGCTCAATCTGGACTATGTGTTGCCCAGTGTTGAGAAGCTGGCCAAGCTGCATGCCTGCAGCGCTGTCATTGCCAAAGAGAATCCCGAGGTGCTGGAGTTCTTCAATGAGGCGCCCATTTCCCGCAATCCCGATCGTCGCGACTTTCTCAGCTTCTTTCCGGTTAACATACGCTGTGTGGCCGAGGAGATTGCGCACTGGAAGGGCTTCGACGAGATCACCGAGAAGATGTTCAAGCTAGCTGAAAATGTTCTCCAGAGCTCCATCAAAATGTACGAGCAGGAGCCGAGCTTCAAGGTGTTCAACATGGCCGACATTTGGATCAACAATCTAATGTTTCATATCGACAATGTGACCAAGGAACCCGACAATGTTGTTGCTGTAAGTTAATTTTTCTCATACATAATCACATCCTGTTATAACCATTGGAATCCTTTCTAGTTGGACTTCCAGTTGGCTTATGTGGGCTCGCCAGCTGTTGACCTTAACTATTTTTTGTACGGCTCTCTCAATGAGAATGTGCGCAAAGTGCATTTGAAGTATATTATACGGGAGTATCACCGAGTGCTTCAACAAACTCTTCAAAAGCTGAAATACCAGGGACACATTCCAACTCTCAAAGAGATTCACATTGAACTGATCAATAACAGTTTAATTGGTGAGTTTCACCTAAATTCCATGCCTTATATGCAACATTAAGAATTCTTCTATATATTCTAGGTGTCATTGCGTCCACCTGTCTAACACCTCTCATATTCAGAGAAGATGCTGGCTTTGATAATCTGGAGGATTTGAACTCTCGCACTGAGATTGGCGATCAATTCAGGCGCGAGAACGTCGAGAATCCCAAATATCGTGCATATTTGCAACGCACTGTCAAAGAGTTTGAACTATCTGGATTTTTGGATACGTAACTCTCTTCGAACAAGTTGAAAGAAAAATAGGGCTTCCAGTACGCAATAAAATTACTTTTAAAGCTCAATTTGTAAAAAAGAGTCATGTTAATTAAATAAGCGTTTCAAAGTAGTATTACTAATGTGCTTTATTAACGCCAATTATTAATGCCTAATGTCCAGTCAACAAATGTTTAAGTTCTTGAACATTATTTATATACCCTTTTACGGCATTCCTCACTTCGTATTACTTCTGCGGACTCAACACCATGTTTCATCACAACAACATCAATTTTCGGCAAATTTGCAATAAACTCGGAGAAGTAAAAGATGCTTAGTTCCTTGTATATATTCTGATGATATTCACATCTATTGTTATGGGGCTTACGGTGTTAAACATGAAATCTATGAAAATACATATAGTTTCCCAACTACTTTGATGTGCTTAAATATCATTGTGCTGATGATTTTTACGATACTCCCGCATTAGAGCTACACAACGATTCATACAATCATATTCTATATACTTAAAAAACGCACTATCTTTAGACATCTGAACATCCGTCATTATTCCATGTCATTGCCACATTAATGTATGTGCTAACAGAACTATTTGTAATATTTGGATCTATATGGAATACTGAGCATGGGTAACTAAATACTCTCACTATTTAAATGATTTGCCAGTTTTTAAACAGGTCTGGTAAGTTTTCATTTGGTGAGTGAATGTATTCAATTTAACAGTCATAATGATTTGGTAAAAACACTATTATAAACAAAAGTATTAAAAGATAATTACAAACATTTCCAATCTATAATTTTATACACATTAAATGTGACGAATAAGCTAAAAATTGATTGCTATGAAATGACATTTACATCCTATCTATAATAACAACCTAATTATTATAATAACACTAATCGACAGCGTACTCGGATGGAGAACGAGGCAGTCGGTGCGCCCTAGACTGTGAATGAAATTTTGACTAAACAAGTATTGTATTAGTTATTTATTTGTTTATTTTAATAAAGTATTCGCTCGGAACTCATTTTTAACTTACACTATGAAAGCGGTTTAATTAAAGATTGTGGTACCATTTGGTTTTTATGGCAATCATTATCCTCTCGTTTTCATTTCAATCATATCCATATCAATCAAAATATCCCAGTTTTTCGAATCTGGAGAGCACGCCCTTTGCATCTTGAATGTATTTGTCGAATCGATACAACTTCGTCCGCACTTCTTCCGTTTGGATTACATCGACCATGTCAACGCTGTTATCCACAAAGGCAGATATCATGGGCAAAAATGTCGTCAATAGGAAAATTTCTAGAAACATAGGTGAAAATTGAAATTATTGACAAAATTTTAATCTTAGACATTCCAAGTCAAGACGCACCATAATATCTGTGTTGGGACATTTGTTCCCAGAACTCCACAGAGTTCGGTAGTTCACCCTTGAAGCCGATTTTCTGCAAAGTTTCGATGAACTCAGAAAAATAATTGTTAATTAATTCTTTATAGTTATTTTGACGATCTTCCACACCCATCAACATGTAAACGGCATAGATCACATCGATAGTTATGGGGCATATGTTGCTTATTTGGAAATCTATTAACATGACATCTTCCAATTTTCCATCTACCTTGTTGCGCTTGAACATCATATTGCGGAGGTGAAAATCCCCATGGCTTAAAACATAATATCCATTGGGCTGACGATTTTTACGATACTCCTGCAGTACAATTTTACAACGGTCCAAATAATCATTTTCTATATTCTTAAAAAACGGTAAATACTTTCTCAATTCTGGAACTTCTTCCAGTATTCCAATGAACTGGCGCATGCCAGTGCTTACGAAGGGGTCTTCCATGAGGGTTTGCATATCAAACAGGCCATATTTAAATTCTTGTAGGTAATCCGGTTGCTAAATAAGAAGAACTGTGTTATTCGAATATAATTAAAAAATCCTACTTAATCCTACTTACCTCGAGTAATACGTGAACACTAACAGCATGCCATTTGGCAAGCTTAGAGAAGGCGCTCTTTAGCTCCTCGATGTTTCCATCACGGCCCCTTATGACCTCATATCCTTGCGGCACCAGATCCTCAAAGATCATCACCTGTCGAGGCTTTAAGCTTGTGTATATACAGGGCACATAAAGCCGAGTATTATCTCCCGCTTCCCGTAAGATTTGCTCGAATTTGGGCAACACTTTTGTATACAATCCAATTTCAGTCTCAAAGAGATGCGATTCACTTAACATATCTTTCTTGTGACCTTCCTGTTCGGGCATTGTCTTAATTATAAGCGATTTTAAGAACTTCCCTTTCTCAGTGGTATACGAAGCGTTGCCTCGAAACATAATGCTCGCATAGTGATCTCCTTTTGCACTGGCTGGGGACATCTGAACATCCAAAACTTTTAGTTCTGGCGCATGCTCATGCTTGCTCAGTACTTCCTCAATGAACCGATCATTTAGCCACTTGGGTGCCTCCAGCTCATCAGCATTAAAGCTATCATTATTGGTTGTCGTTGTCATCGCAACTTATATTTGAGTTATTTGTACAAACCGTTATGTTTCGGCAATACTGAATACTTGTTACTGAAAGTCACCGCTAGTAAGCTCAACTATTTAAATGATTTTGTGTGCAAAAGCTGTCGAAAGCTTTCACGTACTTTGTCAACTATGTGAATTGGAAAATTGTTATTTTGTGAAATAAATAAATTACTCTTAACTAATAGCGGCACCATTTAAATTGGATCTTTTCTTGTTGCTTACTCAATATTGTGTGTCCATCACATAAACTTGTTGTAGCCGTTCAGTGAAATAATTTTTTTTTTTTAAATTTTGTGACATTCTAGGTCCACCCCAATTTTGCTGGCTTGCATTTAGGCACCTACGCAAGCGTGAGAGAAAAAAAGGTTGATCCGATTAGAACAAATCAAAAGGCAGCATTCATTCGTATGTTCTCTCAGTAAACTGAACCAAAAAGTTGTGCGCAAGCGGATGAACTTTGGTACGGTCAAACAGTCAAGGTTATTTCGATTGGCAATAGATAAATAAAGGGTTCGTGACTAAAATATTGCATATATGCCTAGTGTATAATCGTATATATATATATATGTATATACATATATCAGAAATTAAGTGGCAGTGCAGTTAAGAATTATTGAAGGTATTTTAGCGAATTGGAGATGTGAAGATATTTAAATTTAAATGTTTACGTCGGCAGCGAAACCGTCGCAGAGTTGGTGGGGCAACAGTGTGCCGCTTCAGTGCCAAGGTCAGTGATTTTGAGAACTTCCCTTTATCAGAGGTATACGAAGCGTTGCACCGAAACATAATGCTCGCATAGTGATCTCCCCTCGCACTGGCTGGGGACATCTGAACATCCGCAACTTTTAGTTCTGGCGCATTCTCATGCTTGCTCAGTACTTCCTCAATGAACCGATCATTTAGCCACTTGGGTGCCTCCAGCTCATCAGCACTAAAGCTATCATTATTGGTTGTTGTAGTCATCGCTGTAAATAGTACTTTTTATTTGAATTATCCGTACAAACTGGTGTAAGTGCCGGCAATACTGAATACCTGTCACTGAAAGTCATCGCTAGTAAGCTCAGCTATTTAAATGATTTTGTGTGCAAATCTGTCGAAAGCTTTCAACAACGTAGTTACGCAACTAACAACCACTTTTTATTGTATTATTGTAGATCTCATTACATGAATGCATTTGTTTACAATTGCACAGTTCGTAAAAAACCGAGTAATTTTAAGCTTTTCCGATCTGTAGATCGCTAGTCAGTCAACAAGCAACGAAAGCTCTTAAGGCAACTAAACTAAATTGAGAATTTGTGTGTATAGACACTTAGATAGGGGAAACTCTGTCTTATAGCTGACTGCACGCAATGTGGATTTTGATTCGGTACTAAAACACGATATGACATTGATTGATTTTAATGTTTAGAACGATCTTTTATACTTTAAATATAAGACAAAATAGTTTTCTTTGTTCGAAATGGAAAATAATCGCAATATCTTATATTGAAATATATGTAAATCGCGCTTCCTATTATTTTTCTTGTCAATCATATCCATATCAATCAAAATATCCCAGTTTTTCGAATCTGGAGAGCACGCCCTTTGCATCTTGAATGTAACCGTCCATTCGGTACAACTTCGTCCGCACTTCTTCCTTTTCGATTACATCGCTGACTTCAATGCTTTTATCCATAAGGGCAGACATCAAGGGCAAAAATGTCGTCAATAGGAAGATTTCTGCAAATCGAAGTGAAAATATATAATATTGACCAATTCGCAATTGAAATCATTACAAATCAAAACCCACCATAGTATCTATGTTGGGACATTTGTTTCCAGAACTCCACAGAGTTCGGTAGTTCACCCTTAAAGCCAATTTTCTGCAAAGTTTCGATGAACTCAGAAAAATAATTGTTAATTAATTCCTTATAGTTATTTTGACGATCTTCCACACCCATCAACATGTACACGGCATAGATCACATCGATAGTTATGGGGCATATGTTGCTTATTTGGAAATCTATTAACATGACATCTTCCAATTTTCCATCTACTTTGTTGCGCTTGAACATCATATTGCGGAGGTGAAAATCCCCATGGCTTAAAACATAATATCCATTGGGCTGACGATTTTTACGATACTCCTGCATTACAATTCCACAACGATCCAAATAATCATTTTCTATATTCTTAAAAAACGGTAAATACTTTCTCAATTCTGGAACTTCTTCCAGTATTCCAATGAACTGGCGCATACCAGTGCTTACGAAGGGGTCTTTCATGAAGGTTGGCATTTCAATCATG
This sequence comes from Drosophila nr. perissopoda 5 BK-2023a, assembly GCA_035044105.1. NCBI lineage: Eukaryota > Metazoa > Arthropoda > Insecta > Diptera > Drosophilidae > Drosophila > Drosophila nr. perissopoda 5 BK-2023a. Next base: position 6,063,500 of record JAWNMK010000341.1, read on the forward strand.
CCATATTTAAATTCTTGTAGGTAATCCGGATGCTAAATAAGAAGAACTGTGTTATTCAAATACAATTAAATAATCCTACTTAATCCTACTTACCTCGTGTAATACGTGAACACTAACAGCATGCCATTTGGCGAGCTTAGAGAAGGCGCTTTTTAGCTCCTCGATGTTTCCATCACGGCCCCTTATGACCTCATATCCTTGCGGCACCAGATCCTCAAAGATTATCACCTGTCGAGGCTTTAAGCTTGTGTATATACAGGGCACATATAGCCGAGTATTATCTCCTGCTTCCCGTAAGATTTGCTCGAATTTGGGCAACACTTTTGTATACAATCCAATTTCAGTCTCAAAGAGATGCGATTCACTTAACATATCTTTCTTATGACCTTCCTGTTCGGGCATTGTCTTAATTATCAGCGATTTTGAGAACTTCCCTTTATCAGAGGTATACGAAGCGTTGCACCGAAACATAATGCTCGCATAGTGATCTCCTTTTGCACTAGCTGGGGACATCTGAACATCCAAAACTTTTAGTTCTGGCGCATGCTCATGCTTGCTCAGTACTTCCTCAATGAACCGATCATTTAGCCACTTGGGTGCCTCCAGCTCATCAGCACTAAAGCTATCATTATTGGTTGTTGTAGTCATCGCTGTAAATAGTACTTTTTATTTGAATTATCCGTACAAACTGGTGTAAGTGCCGGCAATACTGAATACCTGTTACTGAAAGTCGTCGCTAGTAAGCTCAACTATTTAAATGATTTTGTGTGCAAACCTGTCGAGAGCTTTCAACAATGTGATAACGCAACTAATTAATTTATTAAATACGCTTAACAACCATTTTTATTGTATTATAGTAGTTCTCATTACATGCATGCATTTGTTTACAATTGCACAGTTCGTAAAAAACCGAGTAATTTTAAGCTTTTCCGATCTGTAGATCGCTAGTCAGTAATTGCTCAACAAGCAACGAAAGCTCTTAAGGCAACTAAACTAAATTGAGAATTTGTGTGTATAGGCACTTAGATAGTTACCATAGCACCGGATAAATGCAACCAGAATCTTATCCAACAATGAGAGCTGCAGCGGATAAATTGGATATACTACACTGCAAGAAATATGTATTTCTTGTGTGTCTTATTCTTGTATATGGTCTGCCAATTACAAGGATTATCAGGATAATACAGAATCCATACGAAAACTATTTTTAATCTTTACCCAACGGGTTCCTAACTGAAATATTAATATTACCTACTTGCTAGACTCTTATTAACAAATCTTCGCTCTCTTTCGAATGTGGTGCAGCTGCGCAGCTTTAAAGCTTTCATCTTTCAGCTTGCTGAGCGTGTTTTCTCTTTATTTTCACAGTACAGTGCCGATTCTGTAGGTTCGTTGCTACTTTTCGTGCATATCATTTTCTAGATAATTATGTCTTTCTGCTATTTAAAAAGCTGCAAGTGTCAAGCTGACCCTAAAGCTCAAATTTGGAGGCTGATAGGCTTTTCTGGTTCTCACAGAAACTATGTTGAAAAATGTGAAGTCAAGGTATTATAAAAAGTTTAAGAGTTCAAGTAATACTTCTGATGACTATTGTTATTTGGTTGCTAGTTCAACTTTTATTACTTATAACTCGCATTGTTATAAAAATTACCTTCTACGCTCTTCTCATAGAGAGATCAAATTGTGATAAAAAAAAACACAGTTGTTTTCAAATAGGGTCACTATCGCCAAATTTGCAAAGTTTTGAATTGTCTCGAAGACTATTTTTCGATAATATAATTTAAGAATGAATTTAAAGTTTCGTAATTGTATTATTTCTAAATTTTACCCCATTGCTGTTTAAATTCACCATCAAATTCATTTTAGGAAAACATATCAAAACGACTTATCTGATGTAAATTTGAATCAGCTTTTAAGAGTCAGATACAAAATTGATATGCCTAATCTTGTTCTAGTCCAACGCTTTTTAAATTGACTGGGAAATGCTGATAATGGCAATATCTTTATTGCAACGACGTATGCTTGAACCTAATCACACCATTTTAATGCAAAAAAACACTTTTAATCTATCTATTTAGTTTAGAAACTTTTTTAATCGTTGTCAGCAGATGCTCTGGTACTAATTAGTGTTACTTCGATTCCACAAAAGTTAAATAAAAGCTCCTCTTAAAATCTATAACGTGCGTAAGGAGATTTTCCATAATTCGGGGCAACTCTGTCTTATAGCTGACTGCACGCCATGTGGATTTTGATTTGGTATTAAAACACGATATGATATTGATTGATTTTAATGTTCAGAACGATCTTTTATACTTTAAATATAAGACAAAAGAGTTTTCTTTGTTCGAAATGGAAAATAATCGCAATATCTTATATTGAAATATATGTAATTCGCGCTTCCTATTATTTTTCTTATCCATATATCCATATCAATCAAAATATCCCAGTTTTTCGAATCTGGAGAGCACGCCCTTTGCATCTTGAATGTAACTGTCCATTCGGTACAACTTCGTCCGCACTTCTTCCTTTTCGATTACATCGCTGACTTCAATGCTTTTATCCATAAGGGCAGACATCAAGGGCAAAAATGTCGTCAATAGGAAGATTTCTGCAAATCGAAGTGAAAATATATAATATTGACCAATTCGCAATTGAAATCATTACAAATCAAAACCCACCATAGTATCTATGTTGGGACATTTGTTTCCAGAACTCCACAGAGTTCGGTAGTTCACCCTTGAAGCCGATTTTCTGCAAAGTTTCGATGAACTCAGAAAAATAATTGTTAATTAATTCTTTATAGTTATTTTGACGATCTTCCACACCCATCAACATGTACACGGCATAGATCAAATCGAGAGTAATGGGGCATATGTTGCTTATTTGGAAATCTATTAACATGACATCTTCCAATTTTCCATCTACTTTGTTGCGCTTGAACATCATATTGCGGAGGTGAAAATCCCCATGGCTTAAAACATAATATCCATTGGGCTGACGATTTTTACGATACTCCTGCATTACAATTCCACAACGATCCAAATAATCATTTTCTATATTCTTAAAAAACGGTAAATACTTTCTCAATTCTGGAACTTCTTCCAGTATTGTAATGAACTGGCGCATGCCAGTGCTTACGAAGGGGTCTTCCACGAAGGTTGGCATTTCAAACATGCCATATTTAAATTCTTGTAGGTAATCCGGTTGCTAAATAAGAAGAACTGTGTTATTCGAATATAATTAAATAATCCTACTTAATCCTACTTACCTCGTGTAATACGTGAACACTAGCTGCATGCCATTTGGCGAGCTTAGAGAAGGCGCTCTTTAGCTCCTCGATGTTTCCATCACGGCCCCTTATGACCTCATATCCTTGCGGCACCAGATCCTCAAAGATTATCACCTGTCGAGGCTTTAAGCTTGTGTATATGCAGGGCACATATAGCCGAGTATCATCTCCTGCTTCCCGTAAGATTTGCTCGAATTTGGGCAACACTTTTGTATACAATTTAATTTCAGTCTCAAAGAAATGCGATTCACTTAACATTTCTTTCTTGTGACCTTCCTGTTCGGGCATTGTCTTAATTATCAGCGATTTTGAAAACTTCCCTTTCTCCGTGGTATACGAAGCATTGCACCGAAACATAATGCTCGCATAGTGATCTCCTTTTGCACTGGCTGGGGACATCTGAACATCCAAAACTTTTAATTCTGGCGCATTCTCATGCTTGCTCAGTACTTCCTCAATGAACCGATCATTTAGCCACTTGGGTGCCTCCAGCTCATCAGCATTAAAGCTATCATTATTGGTTGTCGTTGTCATCGTAGTATATATTATATTGTATATGTACTACTTGTAATTATTTGTACTATGCGAACTGTATGTTGTATGTGCAATGTGCAATACTGAGTACTGATTCCTGAAAGTCATCGCTATTTATTAATATTGTGTGCAAAAGCTGGAAATTTGATAATTAAAGATAACACAATAGTCAATTGCTTCTTTGTTGAAAATCGCAAAATATTGTTGGCCATATCTTATCACACAATAGATAATGCATTTCAACTTAAAATGCACCAAAGTGCATTATACCAAATTAATAACTTTGTGTCTAATCAAAACGTTTGAAAAATGTGATTATTTTCAGCGATTGGTAAATATTTAATTTGTCTTGATAAGATTAGTGTGATCATGAAAACCACCTTTTTTGTCAATTTAAAACTTAAAATCTATCAATAATTAAATTGTTTTCTTATTCGAATAAGTTGGCGCATTTTCTTACAAATGTATCGATACATCGTCGGAACCGTTATCGGCTCATGCGGCGTATCGATATCTTGAAAACGTCAAAAGTATCGGTAGAAGTTCCCCTAAATGGATGTGACACTGGAGAAGAAATTGCAAGGATTTCAACTGGTGGCACAGGAAAAGGTGCGTGTGTGCGGGTGTATAAGTGTGTGTGTTTGTGTGTGTGTACCATCGAATTAATAGTAATAAAATGCAATTGTTGTGTGTCTTCGATGCAGTTGCAGACAATACTGTGCTCCATACCGGGCAAAAAGGAGCTCATCTTGGAGCCTGAGCTGATCAAGCCGCTCGAACATGTCTGCACCGCCTCCTGGCTAAAGTGAGTAGTCCATGCATATTTTATTAAAGTTGTTATTAAACAACACCCTTTGCAGATTGAAGGGCATTCAGCGTATCTACAAACTGGATGCAAAACAAAGACTGCATAGAGATGTCGACCAGGTGCACATCTACATGATACGTAGTCTGCTGGGCACTTATCAGACGCTGTTGCGTCAACTGCAACCCCTGGCCCTAGTCACGCCCACTGAGTCACCAGATCTAGCGCTACGCATGGTTCACATCATTTGCGTGCCCAGCTGCTATACGTATTTCCATGCGCTGCTCGAACAGGCCGGCCTCTGGGGTCTCGTCCAGCTGCATCATTACAACTGGGATTTCATATACCTCGATCAGGGCGTGCTGAGTCTGGAGCTGCCAAATGTGAGTGGAAAGAACGGCCAGCTTTTGGCATTTGATTTGAAATGAAGAGAAATCGATGATGGTCTTCCTCCAGTCAACGCTCAAAGAGGCTTTACTCTTTTCAAAGAAATGCCAAATCCTTGCTAGACATCCAAATCCATTTGCTCATATTCCATCACTCCTTCAATGTAGCTCTACGAATGCCTCTTTCTGCAAGGGAATACCTCGGCTCTGCCTGCTGTGGCGCAGAGTCTGCGGCTGCTGCAAATGATTTGTGGCAAGCCCATGCTTACCCTCACCTTTGGCAGCCATGCGGGACAGCTGGTGCAGCTGATGCAGTCGCTGGGCACAGTGCCGGAGCCGACAAATCCGGCCGACTTTGGTGCCTGGCTGATTATTGACAGGGACAAGGATTATGCGTCGTCATTGCTGACGCCCGCCATTTATGCTGGCCTGCTGCTGGAGGTGTTCCAGCTGCGAGCTGGGGAAATTGTGATTGACAATGCCAACAACAAGATACGCAGCCAAAAGCTGCAGCTGCTCCAAGGCAAGAGCAATCTGAAGCCAATCACTGGCAAGCTGAGTAGCATCCGCCTGAATTCCGCCTGTGATGAGATCTACGGTGATAATCGTTATAAGCATTTCGCCCAGGCAAGCAGTTTGGTGCGTGCGCAGGTGAAATCCTTGAGCCTGGAGCTGCAGAAGCTCAACGACATGCAACTGGAGGAGATGCACGACTATGTCGCACGCAAGCTGCCCAAGTTGACGGAGCTAAAGGCCAAAGTGATGCGTCATCTAAACGCCTCCGAGATTGTCATCCAAATGTTGGGCAACTTTCGCCGGTTGCAAACGCTCGAGGAGGACATCCTCAACAATGTTTCACGCAAGCGTCTTCTCACCGAGATCGATGAGCTGCTGACCACAGATGGTCAGCGTTATAATACGCTGCGTCTGCTCTGCTTGCTGCATCTGTGCGCCGGCGTTGCACCCGAAGAGCTGCAGAGTTTTGCGCGCAACTATTGCAACATGTTTGGCCACCGGGAACTGTGCGTCTTCCAGCAGCTGGCACAGGCGGGCCTGTTGCCGGTGCTGCTGCCTGAGCGCAAGACGTCCGCCAAGCTTCTCTCCAATCTGCCGCTGCCCAAATTCCAGCAAACCGAATTTCAGGCCAATGCCAATCGCCTAAAATTGCTGACATCCTGTGCGGACGCAGATCAACCGGCAGCATCCACGTCCGCTGCTGCGGCTGCGGCTGCCGGTGGCGCCAGTGGGCATGCTGCCAAGCAATCGTGTCCCAGCTTTGTGTTCAATGGCATGTACATCCCGCTGGCGGCGCAGCTGTGCTCGATACTCCTCAATGCCAACAGTGCCGAGCAGTTGGTCAACAAGCTGGCCATGATCGATGGACTGCAGCTGCACGTGGCAGGCGGACAGCCGAGCACGCCTAAAACCTTTGCCACCCAGCTGAAAACGCCGGACATCTTTCCGCTGCGTCTGCGCAACTTGTTTGTGTTTGTGGTTGGCGGCGCCAACTATGCGGAAATAGCTGCCTGTGATCTTGTGGCCAGGCTGACGGGCACCCAAATAACTGTTGCCTCGGATGCACTGCTAGCGGGCAGCGATCTAATCGCATCTGCCTTCAATAACTAAGGCTATAACTATTTGACAGTTTCTATGTTTATATTTTTGTAATAAAACGTTGCAATGAGAAAACGGAATTTGTTCAATTTTCGAGCGGAAATTAAGTGGAAAATACGGATTAACATGGAATAAACCTGAAGCCAATCCAGGGATAGCCAGATAATCAATACTCTGATGGTTAGATTAGATATTGTTAGATATATTGTTATATATTTAACATTATCTCAATGCATTTCTTTAATTTTCGTAAGATGTATTTAAAAAGCGTAAATTGAGCGTAAACATCGAATTGAATTGGAATAAACCATTGTTCCAGGCTTGTCAGGGTATTTATTACCATCTGATGATTCACACAAGCACTTAATGCATATATATGTTTATAGCTGATAATTTATTTAAGATTTGGACCTGCTTCAATTGCCTCTTTATCTAGATGCATTTGTTCAACTTTGGTTCGATGAATTTAAATGCGGAAATTGAGTGCAAAAAACTGATCAACTTGGAATAAAACCGTAGCCAGTCCAGGCAAAGCAGGCTATTCAATACTTTCTGATAATTAGATTAGATATTATTATATTTAATTTTATATATAACATTTATACCAGCTTCAATCGTTCAATTTTCGCGCGATAAATAAATAAATCTGATCTGCTTAGAAAAAAACCTGATGCCAATCCAGGCAGTATTCAGGCAGAGTATTCAATACCTTTTAATGATTAAGTTAGACTAAATATTCTTAGATTTATTATTATATTTAACATTTAGACTAGCTTCGCCTGCCTCTCAGTCTTAGGATGCACTCAAAAAGCGAAGATTGAGTGGAAAAAACTAAACTAAACTAAATAAACCAATGGCTTCAGGCAAAGCAGGGAATTCATTGCTGATGATTGACACAAAACGTGTAATTCGAGTAGATAGATATATTGCTACAGTCAGGGTCTTCATTACCTTCTGATGATTAACTCAAAACATTCAGTTCGTAAATAGATACTTATTGTTATATTTAATATTTAGACTAGCTTCGATTACCTTTTCACTTTAGCGCATTTGTTAAATTTTCTTTCGATAAACTGAATGAGCACAACTTGAATGAAAAGAACTGATCAACTTGGAATAATCCGGGAAACGATTCAGGCATGTCGGAATATTCACTACCTTCTCAATCCGCAAATAAATATACTGTCATGTTCAGGGTGTTCAATACCTTCTGCTGATTAGCTAGAAGCACTCAATTCGTAATGATCGATTTATTTTCTCCGATTGGCTCTTAATCTTAGTGATACCGCTGTCCGCCAGTCATGCCGGGCACACGATACAGCAGCTCTCCATCGTCATCGTAGTAGGTATCCTCGACGCGATAGGTGGCTCCTTGGCGATATAGTTTGCGTGGTATAACAATGCGATCCTTCACTTTGCTCATCTCATATTTGCGCTGATCCGCAACGCTAACAATAATTTCAGTTCGCTCGAATTTCTCCACGAAACTGGGCAGTGGTCCAGTGCCACTGGGATTTGACAATGGTTGCTCCAGCTGCTGCTCCTGCTGCTTGGGCAACAATTGCAACGCCTTTAACTCCTGTAGGCGCATTTTACGCTTGTCTATCACCTTGTCCAGCAAATAGGTTTCCTCCTCGCCCGCAGTGGGCGGCATAATCCTTGCAGTTGGTCGCTGTGTTGAGTTGCCCGATTCGAGCTGCTTGTTGCCCTCTTTGCCCAGCAGCGCGCGGAATTCATTTCGCTGCGGCACCGGTAGCTCTGGTCGCGTCGGCCACTGCTCTGGCCTTAATTGTTGAAGGTCTTTCCGTTGTCGCTGAGCAAATTTCTGTAAATGCTGCAACAGCTCGGGCGGCACATCTGCACATTTTCCAGCACGTAACTCTGTCCAGTTCCTCATAACGCTGGCATCATGATTGCGTATGCGTTCCACACTTTGTGGCCGCCACTTGGAGCGCAACACCTTCTGCACAATGTCCGCTGTGGCCGGGAAACTCTCCGCCAATCGCTCCACACTCCATTCATCCGCATCGCGTTCGTGCAGCAGACGCATTTGCTCCTTCTCCGCGTACAGCAACAAATTGGGCAATTTGGCATTGCGAAAGTATTTGTGCTTGATCATAAATTGTCGCACACGATCGCGTTGCTGTTGCTGCTGTGTCTCGTGCTCCTGATGTGTGCGATGGGCGGACATGAAATCCGCCTCCATGTCGGCATAATCCTCACTAGCATCCTCGACACTCGGCTGCTGCAGCTGCTGCAGTTGATAGCCCAGGCCGGGATTGGCGCGTCGTGGCACTCGAGCTAGTAGACTCCATTGAGCAGTGTACAGATTTCTTATGATCTGATGTGCTGACATTTAACCAACAATTTATTATGTGAATGATATTCCTCGAAGTCACTTTGTTATCGATATCTTTATTTAATCACAAAGTCGGATTTAATATTTTTCGGGATTTTTTAGTACTTCATCCTGGGAACGCGTATTATTTTTTGAGATGTTTTAGTACTTCTTCCTTGGAACGCGTATTTGCCGAATTCATAGATTTGTTTACATTTTGTAATTTGCTTGAGCACATCTAAAATCAACAAGCAGGAAAAAAGTAAATATGTCTACGCCAAATAACGAAGCCGGTGGCGGCAATTTAATGGATGAATTCGAGGAAGCCTTTCAGGCCTGTCTGCTCTCGCTAACCAAACAGGAGCCCAACTCCGGCACCAACAAGGAGGAAATCGATTTGGAGGTGCAAAAAACAACGAATCGCTTCATCGATGTGGCTCGCCAAATGGAGGCCTTCTTTCTACAGAAACGCTTTCTTGTGTCCACTCTTAAACCGCATATGCTCATAAAGGATGAGAACCAAGATCTGAGCATTGAAATAGCACGCAAAGAGGCGCTGCTGCAAAAGCACTACAATCGCCTGGAAGAGTGGAAAGCTTGTCTGTCCGATATCCAGCAAGGTGTCCACAGTCGCCCCACTCCACCGATGATGCCCATCCCGTGTCCAACAGGCATGCAGCCAATGGGTGGACCGGGACCACGTCCCGGCCTAATGAGCGGCATGCCACCGGGCGTCCAGCTGCCTGGAGGACCACAGCACTTGCTGCAGGCACAGCAGGTGCAACAGCTGCGCATGATGGGCAAACTGCCGCCCAAGTGATGTCATAGAATCTAATATAATCTTTAAGTAATGAACACTTCAATAAAAACTTATACCTAAATTGAAACTTTTACGTGGGATCAAGCAGGAAGATGCCTTTACTTTACTTTATCCCCCACTCGGAACATGATATATACAGATTATTAAATTGTAGAGTTATAGAACTTTAAATTGAATTTATTTGAACTATCGTCAAGATCAAGATCAGTTTATCCATGCAGTTAAAAGTTAAAAACTCCAATAGTATTATTTATCGTATTCTGTGCCATTTATTGTGTTATTTTTGCTGCGTGTGTAGTTAAATTTTTTTTGCGTCTTTAGCAAAGATCGCGTATAATAGCTAATATATCCATGTATATATAACTCATTATATGTTTGTTTTTGTATATTTTTGTTTCTTGTGTGTTTTTTGTGTAAATTGGTATCGGTATCTAATATAATTCTAAATTTATTAGGACAGCTTTAAACTAAATTCAGACATAAAAACTATATAAACTTATGCTTGGGCTATATATTCATGAATAATTTGTAAAAACAAAGACTGCTTTGTTCTTCAAATTAGTGTAAGACGACAAATTAACTAACATTAAATCGAAATTGATACACGAAAAAAAAAACCACATATGTATCTTATGTTTGTTGATGAGGACAATAGCCAAACCTCTCGTGATTCACTGTGTGCGCAATAATATGATGGATTCGTGAACATAATGTGTACTATTTGTCGATTTTCACTTAATCAATCTCGTATACCTTGTCCGCCTCAAAACCGGTCGCACTGGCAGTGGGTGGAACAGGGGCGCCAACTGTTTGTCCAGTTGCTTGATTGTAGCCCGCCGCCGATGGATTTTGATTGGAATAGAGCAAGGGATTCATGTACATGCCGCTGGGATGCACAATGTGTGTGTGGAGCTGCAACAAATCCTTGTACATGGTCGGATCACCATTGTTCATCTCATTGTACAGCTGCTGCAGATAGCTGGGCACCAATTGAATGACCTGATTCTGTGTTAACTCCGGATGATCCTTCGATATCTTCATGTTAAGCAACTGCAACAGAATATCCGAGCGGAATCCAAATATCTTATTGGATGTAACGCTGCCGGAGGCATTGCCAAACTGGCTGACCATCTGGGCACCAAAGGCGTTGCGATCATAGCTCATATACTGCGAGGCCTGGACGGCGCGCGTCTTTTCCGCCTCGTACTCGGCCCAGGCCGATTTGCGCTCTTCCTCGGATAGATTCTCGTGCTCCTCCTGCTCAAGCAGCGAGTCATGCTCGTGATATTTAAATATCAGCTTCTCATGCTCGGTCAGCAGCTCGGCAAACAATCGATCCTTGGGCAACAAGGGCATCTCGCGTTCAACGCTCGGCTTCAGCTCATACGTGTAGAGCTCCATTAAATCCGTTTGGTTATAATGCCTAGAGATCTGCTGCTCATCGATCACACGCTTCGCCGTTGCTTGCTTGGCCACCTGTCGCTCATAGACCTTCTGCTCCATGGTGCCCATGGCAATTAAACGATAGATGTAGCACGGCTTCACCTGCCCAAAGCGATACACACGAAAGATGCTCTGCGTGTCGTGCGAAGGATTCCACGAGACATCGAAAATGACGACACGGTTGGCTGCCACCAAATTGATGCCCAATCCACCGGCTCTGGTCGAGATGAGAAAGAGACGGGCACGCACATTGCTGGCATTATTGAACTGCTTGCACATCGACTCACGCTGCTCCACGCTGCAGGAGCCATCCAAACGGAAGTAATCTTCGTTCTGTGTCCAGGAGCCCTTAAAGTTACCCACATCACCTGCAGCATTGAGAAAAAAAAACGATTAGGATTGAAGAAGATTTATCCCTTAACGCATTATAGATATATAGAGAGATATATATCCAATATTTCCCTCATCTTAATTTCGATGCTAATTAGATCTTCGCCGAACCGCAGCGCACGACTCACCCTCAAATTCGTAGCCCTTGCTATTGCTATCCACCAGCGAGAGGAAATGCTCGATAACATCCAGAGATTGTAGGGATTGGGAGAAGACGAGCAGCTTGTCACCGATTGCCTCGCATTGTTGCAGCAATCGAAGCAGCATGAGCAGCTTGGGGGAATGATTAACGTTATTCAGCTCCTTCTCCTCAACGAACGGTTTCCACCACTCGGAAGGATCATCCTTCTGCACAGATGCGCCGCCGCCAATAAGCTCCACATCCGAATCACTGTCCACCAGACCGGCGCGAACGCCGTTGCGTGTCTTGCGACTTTTCATTTTGCTGCCGCCAGCGGCATCTCTGTTGCCCATGGTTAAGCTGGCATCCGACTTGAACGAATCAACGCTCTCCGATGAATTAGAGGCGACCTCCTCCTCCTCGGAATCATCACAAATGAAGCCCTCCTCCTCGGAGTCATCGTTGCTTAGCAAACGCTTCGCAATTACATTGTCGCTGTTGACGCGCAGATTCATCGGATGTGTCCAGATTCGTCGCAAGTCCTGAAAGTCTTGAAACAGACGCGCACCTTTGCCACAAATATCCGAACTGCCCTGATCCCGATGCGTTGTCATATAATAGCCATACAGCTGCTGCTGCAACTCCGACAATGTCGTATAGACGACATACTCATGCTTGGGGGGCAAATAGGGCGCCAGCACCGAGTAATCCCGTCGCTGAATGCAACCCTCGAGCAGCTTGTGCAGAATATGCGAACGATGCTTCATCAGGCGCAAATCTCGCTCCGTGGAGTCCGTATACTGGCCATTGCTGATTGGATTGACAAAGCGATTCATGTACTCCTTATACGTGCCCAACAGACTTGGCTTCACAAACTGTATCATGCAATAGTCTAAAGGACGAGAGAAAAAAATAACGATTAACGATTTGTGCAAGGATCATCCTCCTGGTGCTCTAGGCTTACATTCTTTGAGATTATTTTGTAGAGGCGTGCCGGTGAGTACGATGCGTCGCTTGGTGCGCATTCGTGTGACCGCCTTGCTAATCGATGTCTTCTCGTTCTTGAGCAGATGACCCTCGTCGCAGACGACGAGATCGGGCCCAGGTTCGACGAGGGCATGCTGGAGCTGTTCGCGTTGCTTTTTGCGCAGACCCTTGGCCTTCTCGTTGGCGAGAATGCGATACATATCATAGCCCAAGATGCAGACGCCGCCCTCCTCGTACCATTCGTTCAGCTTGAAGATGCGCGTCGGCTTGTCCTTGTACCGTGAAATGTCATAGATCTCGATGTCGCGTCGATGGGCAAACGCCATCCAATGGACAAATTCACGTGCCCAATTATTCACGGTGCTCAGCGGCGAGATGACCAAAACACGCTCCACACCCGTACGCCTCGCATTCATGAGCAGCGTGTGCGAGAGAGTGACCACCTGCAGCGTTTTTCCCAGGCCCATGCAATGGGCCAATATACAGCCGGAGCCGGCATTCTTTTCGCTCTCCTTGAGCGTCTCGAAGCACGCGTCCCACATGAACTTGACGCCAGCCACTTGGTGGGGCTTTAGCTTCTTTAGCAGTCCCTTGTCCACCTGGAGCAGTGCCTTCTTCGACTCCTCATCGAAATCCAATATTAGCTCGCTAATTTCGATGCTCTCCGACTTCTCGAAGATGCGATTGTAGATCTTTTGACGCTCCTCAATGCGTTTGCGACGATCGTCCTCCTCCTTGGCGGCCTCCTTGGTGGTCAAATCCAAATCCTTAGTCTTGATGATTTTGCGTATATGTTTGCGCTTGTTCTTGTTCTTTTCGTCGTCGCCATCGTCGCTGTCACCGCTGGATGTCTTCTTGATGCGTCGTCGCTTCTTCTTCTTTTTGTCCTCCGGCTCGAAGTCCGATGACTCCTGCGCCGAGCCCGCATCTTTTTTGTTTGCAAAATTGCGTCGCTTACGTTGTGGCATCACTTCGCTGTCACTGCTTTGGCCAGCAGCAGCGTCTGCATCCGAATTTTCAGCATCTTTTTCCTGTTCCGATTCAGCTTGTTCATCCCCATCGGATTCGGCCGCTGCCTTGTAATCGGAATCGTTATCGTTATCGCTGGCACTGGCGCTTTTATCGCGACGATTGCGCTTCGATGTGCTCGCTTTTTCCAGCTCGGAATCTGTGCTCATTTTGCGCTTTGGCTCGGGTTTTTCACCTGCCGCTGTTTCTGTTGTTGTTGTTGCTGCTGTTGTTGATTCTTCTGTTGCTGTTTTTGTTTTTGCTGCTCTTGTTTTTGCTGTTATTGTTATTGCTGTCAATGTTGTTAATGCTGCTGTTTCTGTTGTTGCTGTTGTTGTTTTTGCTTCTGTTTTAGTTGTTGTAGTTGTTTCTGCTGCTGTTGTTGCTGTTGCTTCTCTTACTATTTCTGCTGCTGTTTCTCTTACTATTTCTGCTGTTGTTGTTGCTTCTCCTGTAGTAGTTTTTGCTGCTTTTGTTGCGGTTTTTGTTGTTGCTGCTGCTATTGCCGTTGTTGCTTTAGCTGCTGTTGTTGGCAGCTTAATGCGCTCTACACGCACCACACAGCGACGCCGCAACTGTTGTGTTGTGTTTGTCTCCTCACTCGCTGTTGTGCTATCACTATCGATTAACAGTTTTGAGAGCAAACTCTGTTTGGATGGCAACTTCTTGGCTGACTCCTTTCCAGCTGCTGCGCTTGATGCGGATGTGGATGTTGATGTCGATGTGCTGTTGATGCGACTTCTACGCCGTACAATAATGTCGTCTTCGTCAGTTTCTGTGTCGCTGTCGCTTAATTCAATAATGGACACGTTATTGTTGCGACTTTTACGAGGCGGCAAAACCGACGATGATCGCAAATTTGTTGTTTTAGTTATATTAGTTGTTCTTACATTAAGTTTAGTGTTGTTGGTGTTGGAGTTTCTAGTTGTTCTGGTGCTGTTGCCGTTGCTTTTTGGCTGTGCCAGCAGTTTTTCCAATGGAACAATGGTTATTTTGAATGCTGGCTTTTCCAGAACGCTTTGATCGTCGTCGGAGCAGCTGTTTGAGAATTCGTCGTGTGCAGCATTCACTGTTCCATTTCCGTTAGTGCCATTACATTTATCGGCAGTATTCGTATTGTTTGCTTCAATAGTTGCTGCTGTTGCTGTTGTTATTGTTTCTTTCCTTTTTGTCGAGTTTTCATTGACATCGCTAATTTTATCGCTTGTCTTGGACTTTATTTTATTTTTGATCTCTTTCGCGGTGTTGCTGCTGTCGGCGTCTGGATTGATCAAAGTTGCAACAAATGTCTCGCGAAAGTCTGAATTTTCGTCTCCCATAGGTAACGGTGTGCCACGAGCTTCTTTGCGCCGCGTCTCAAATTTAAACAAAGCTAAAAGAAATAAAATGAAATGAAAGAAAAGAAATTCTTTTAAAATCATTTTATAACCAACTAGGAAATACCTTGTATTCTCATTTACTCATAACATATATGCAAAAACTTTTATATTTTTTAATGTATTTCTTTTTAATTATAAAAAAAAAATTAAGCATGTGCAGAAACGCCGCCTGTGCAAGTGAAAACGCTTTCCACCCTGTTTCATAACTAAAAATGTTAATATTTTAACTAGATTGCAGGGTATGCAGGGTGTGCGGCACACTAATGTTTTTTCTTTGTTGGTATTTCGCTACTTTTAGTTTAAAAAAAACGCGACAAGCACTCTTCGACTTGCATTCGACGCCGCGCGTCCGCTTTCGGCGTTTTTGTTGCGCTCTGCTTCTTCTTTTTCTTTTCGACGTACCTTTTTTTATTGTGCAAAATACTTTTCTTTCTTTTTTCTTTTTTAAAGAGCTTCTGTTTGTTTTTCCCCATTTGAAAACAAAAAGTGGGCAACTTTGAACTGTAATGTTAATGTTGCATTTGATGACAATGTAGACATGTCAAACATTTTAAATTAGTTAATTTTTCAACATTCCACCGCCGCGCTTTTTGGCACAGACGCGAACTGCACACGCACACATGCATGTACTCGCACACACACACGCTTACGTTCAAGCACACATACAAATGCGTTTCGCTCACCTTTTGCGATTTTTCATTTGTGTTTTCATTTCGTACAGCACTTAGCAAGTGCACTCGGTGCACATTCACAAAGGATTTGTGTACACTTGAATTGAATTAAAATCAATTAAGTATATACAACAATAATACAGACAGAAGCAGCGGTCTGCCTACGCCGCCGCTTAAAATTTTATTTGCTAGTATACACAGCACACAAGCACACAGATGTTGATCATAGCAAGGGCAACTCTAGCGCCGACACTAGAGATGAGCAATCATCGCATACTTAATAGTTTTATTTAAACCGTTACTGTATGCCAGAATATCCATTTGTACTCATGGAGTAGAGTTTGCGGCATTGTCTAAACGCGACTGCAGTAATTCAATTTAAATTTACAGTTAAATATCATTGTGCCAATAATTACAATTCACACAAGTTTTGCCAAAACATAAAAATCAACCGGAGCTTAATCGTTTATAATTGCAAGGACAATTGCATATATGAAAATATATTTCAATGTATTTGTTTAATTTAACGATTCGCACTAAAGGCCATGCCGCCAGCTGTTTTACGCGTAGAGTTGCCACTCCGCGATTTAGGTGTATGCGTGCTGCCAACGCGTTGCGAAAATACGAAGCAAAGAAAAACACCAAAAAACGCAGAGAAAACATGCTACTAACCAAAGAAGCAAAGGCAATAAAAAGAGGAAAACAAGCAGCAAATATGTTTGATATAACGAGGCAGCGGAAGAGACAAAAATTATAAATTAGTGTAGAGAAAAAATTTGCCCAGTGTGCGAAGAGAATCAAAGTTGCATTCATTAATTGTGTAAAAAACGACGAAAATTCCTCAACTAGTAATGAGCAACAGCAATAGCAACAACATCTGCAGCAACAACAACAGCAATAATAATAATAATATGAACAGCATGCCATGCCCGGAATCGGAGGAAGAGGAGGAGGAGCTCAGCGGCTCTTACAACATCAATGACAATGCCGACTGCAGCAGCAGCAGCAACAGCAGCCCCGTCGCCGCCAACGCTGGCAGCAGTAGCGGCAAAACGGTGACCACCTCCAGCAGCAATGCCAGCGACGATGACGCTGACGATGATGATCAGGATGAGGATGCCACAGATCAGGATACGCACAGCAATTCCGATTCTGATGATGCAACGACAACGCAATCCGATCAACTGGAACTCGCCCAACTGAGTGCCCAGCACATCTTCCGTTTGCCCCGGGGTCTCTGCGAGAGCGCCAGCATTTTTCACGAATTCTTCTCAGTGGAAACATGGCAAATGCTGCCCAATCCAATGCAGGCGCATCTCCAAGCGCTGCTGCCAAGCTATGCAGCGTTGCTGGGGCCAGCACAGTCGGCCGCGGAACTGGATCGCACCCTGCTGCAGCTATTTAATGGTGGCCTGCAACATTTTGGCCAATCGCCGTTGCTCAGGCTGCAACGGCAGCTGGAGGAGGGCAGCCTGCGACCTGATGTACGCCAGCTGCGTCGCAGCATTGAGCGTTCGCATCGACGCGAGCGTCGCTTCCAGCAGGCCGAACGTCTCAGCCGATTGGCTAAAGACCTATTCCTGTCCCGCGAACAAATCCTACAGCAAGTCTACAACATGGCACCACCGCCCGGAGGCGACATATTCAAGGCCCCCAAAGCCCGCCCACGCAAACGGAAAACGCCCACGCTGCATTACCGTGAGAACAAGAGGTTCTGTGTGGAGCGGACGCGCAAACGCTATTGTCAGGAGCTCGTGCAGCTGGCACGTGATCTGCAGCTGCAGCCGGGCGACATCAGTGCCGACGAACTGGACGCGGAGGTGGAGGAGGAAGAGAAGGCAGCACAACTGGCCGCAATTGCCGAGCAACGACATCAGCAGAAGACGACAACGGAGACACCGAGCACAACGAGGCCATCAAATGCGGCGGACAAGAAATGCATTTACAGTACCTTCTTCAAGCGACGCGCCGGCTTAGAAGATGAGCAAGTCCTGCGTAGCATGCAGTCCGATAAGATGCAGCCGCTCAACGAGAGAAACCTCAAGAAATATTTACGTGACTACAAGCGACGAAAACTACAGCAGCCGGTAAGTAAAATTCCTTTGATTCTTTTTCGGCTGCAAATATTGTATTTGAATTAATCAAGAATCAACACCCAATTTCGAATTTTCGCTGTAATGTTTTTCAAAGTTTTCTTTTCCATTGCCAAACTTAGCTTAGATCTGTCAGAGCACAAAATGTCAACTGAGTTTACTCATAGTTATTATAATAACTAGAGCTATAATTAAAATTAAATTCTTTATTGTGTTTGCTTAGCAATTGCCCGACTTTGACACTGCTGACATAAGATTGCGGGATATCTGCACACGTGCCCAGTTCGTGGGCAATTTCAAGCCGGGACGCAAGCCAAAGGCGCTGACAGCGCGTCTTAATCACAATGTGAGCGAGCCGCCGGCGCTGGTGCCTATTGGTGGCAACAACAACAAGACAAAGCCGATGGAGCCGGTGGCCGAACTACTGACGGATGAACCGCAACAGCTGTATGGACGTGCCGCCCTGGAACCCGACGAGGAGGAGCTGAAGCCGGACTTGCAGGAGCAGCCTGGGCATGCGATGTCCAAAACATTGTCGCCTGCTCACCCGCTGCCCAAACTGGAGCCAATTACAGTGCGCTCCATCATCACCACCTCGCCCCGGGCATTGGTCAAGGCTGGAGCTCACATCACGGGCAGTCCCACCCGGGAAACATTAACAACGGCAACGGCGATGACGATGCCACGTCATTCACATGGCAGCTACTTCTCGCTGCTCCGGGATCTGTTCGTTTCGACGCCACAGCATCGCTTGAACTATGCAGAATTGCATGCTCTGCTACTCAAGTGGCGCACGGAGAGCTGCAGCGGCGGTGTGCCGGATTGGCTGCGTCAGCTGCCGGTGGATTGGACGCATCTACTGCAATCGGCTGTTAATTTTCTGTCGGGTGACTTTCCAACGCTGCCGGCCGAATATGTGCCTTATATTGAGCACAAGACCCAGTTGAATATCTATCAGTGGATTGGTGCTGGACGCGATTCGGATACCCGTCTGCAAACGCTCTGCCAGCATTGGTTGCAACGCCGCAAGGAGGACACAACGATTGTGCAACAAGCGCTGGCGACTCCACAGCAGCAGCAACAGCAGCAGCTGTTGAGTCCCGTTGTGGATGTGGCACCAACGCCGCCACCACGTTGCCCCACTAGCTGGGCGGTGCGGGTGGCCACCCAGGCGGAGATGCTGGAGTTTCAGCGACAGGAGCGTTTGCGTTTCGATCAGCCGCATCGACCGTTCACGTACCGGCTGCATGGCTACGAGAGTGTTGTGGGTCCCGTCAAGGGCATCTATACGCAGAGTTTGGCGCTGAATAAGGCCCGAGGTCATGCGATCATGGTGGATGATCGGCCACCGTATGTGACCATATTGACGCTGGTGCGCGATGCGACCGCACGGCTGCCCAATGGCGAGGGTACACGCTCCGAAATCTCGGAGCTGTTGAAATGCTCGCAGTTCGTCAATCGGCAGGCAGCGGACAATGTGCTGCAGACGATTGTGAGCGGTGCACTGGATCGTATGCATGGCGGCCTCGATCCGTGTGTGCGTTACGATGCACGCCGCAAGATCTGGATATATTTGCATCGCAATCGCAGCGAGGCGGACTTTGAGCTAATGCATCGCCAGAATCAGACAATGGTCAAACAGAAGCAGCAGCAGCGCAAGCAAAAGCCTAAGAAGGATGAGGCCATGGAGGCGACGCCAGAGCTGCCCGCTTTGGTGGCGGCCACAACTGCTGCACCACAACCACAACAAGCCCAACTCCCAGCGGCAGCAGCAGCAGCTGCAGCTGCTTCTTCTCCTGCAACTGCTGCTGTGCTGATAAAGAAGCAGTTGCTAGCACAAACTCCTCTTCCCCTGCAGGTCAAGTGTCCGCCAGTGCCGCCGCTCAAATATCACGTGCCTCCCACTGTTGCGCCCACGCAGCTGATGACGGCACAGAAATCGCTGTTGAAACCCGCGCAGCGCAGCGGCGTCGTTACCATTTTGGACAGATCGCCCACAGCGCCCGTTCAACAACTGAAAACCTCGCCAAAAATACAGCAGCACGTGCACCAGCAGCTGTCGCCTCTGAGCTGCAGTCCTGCACGCAATACCACGCCCATTTTGGTGTCGACACCCAGCGGATTGCAGACGGTGCATGTGGCTGCCACGCCGACCAAAAAGTTGGCCATCAAGAAGCCCATTGTTATCAATGCGCCCAACGCACAGGCGCAAACGATCGGAGCAACAGCCATAGCGGCCAGCTTCATTATGCCACTGGAACAGCAGCAGCTACAGCAACAGCAACACACAATCAAATCCTCACCAGCACGCCAGCCAATGCCCAAGAACATTATACGCCTCCTGCCCGCAACTGGTGCATGTGCAGCAATTGGCACAGCAGTGGCCACTAAACCGGCCGTTGTCCAGCTGCCCAATGCGATTGGTGCTGCTGCCAAGCCCGCTGCTACTGTGCAAATCCTTGGACCACGCATGCTCGCCCAGACCACAGTGCGTCCGTTGCAGCAGCAGCAAAAAATTGGCGCCGTCTCCATTGTCAGCCACAAGCCACCAACGGCAACCACGATCAGTGGCAGCCCATTGGCCAATGCCAGCCCGCCCACGGGTGGCACCATTGTCAAGATGTCACCCCAGGCATTTGCCACACTGCAGCAGCAGCAGCTCAAGCAAAAGGCACAAGCTCAGCAGCAACAACAGCCACAGCAGCAACGGATTCTTGTGGGTAAGTGACTAAAATTAAATTGAAATAAGTTTAAAATCTTTTATTACTATATTTTCGCAACTATATCTACATATCTACCTGATCAGTTTTATATCAAATTTTGTTTACCTTTTTTTTTCGTGCAGGCAACACGGCAATTTCGTCGAACAAAAATATCGTTTTCCAGGCGCTGCCAAAAGCGTCGCCAAAAATACTCAGCACCATGGGTGGACAGGCGAAGACGCTGGCCACCGCGAATCTCTCGCCGCAGCAGCAGCGGATTGTGTTGCAAAGCTTTAGGCAGCCGGTGTCGTCGACAGCAGCAAATGCAATTGGCGCACAGACCACAACCACAACGCGCATCATACGAACCACGCCAGTGGTGACGTCAGCTGGTTCGAGTGGCACGCAACCAACATCCACCCAGCAGCAGGGCACAGGGGGTCACATCCTAACGCTAGAGGGCCTGCTGCAGAAATCGAATGCCGGCAAGCTGATTACGACGGGCAACAACATCATACAGCTGGCCACATCCACAGCCGGTGGCAATGTCATCACACTCTCGCCCGGTGCTCAAATCCAACAGCAGCAGCAGACGCAACTGCAGCAGCAAACGGGCGTCAAACAGCTGCCGACAACAGCGCGCATTGTGAGCGCCGGTCATCATGGAACAATGGTGCCCAAGATCATTGGCAAGACAACAGTTGTGCCCGGCAAGCCGCTGTTGCTGCACGCCAAGACGCTAAAGCTGGGCGCCAATGCGGTGGTCAGCAGCACACACAGCCCAACGGCAACCACACTGACAACGGGTGCAATGAAGACGGCACAGAATATTGTCATTGGTGGGCAGACAGTGAAGCTACAAGGAGCGGTAAGCATGTCCAGAAACTGCCTGCGAAAGAGCTGCCTACATTCAATTTAATTTCACTTGCAGACCATTCCAGGGCGCAATGCAACCGGTGCGCCCATGCAGACAGTCATTATGAGCAATCAGCTGCTGCGTCTAGCCACCAGCAGCAGCAGCATCACCACGACCAGC
The DNA here is from genome assembly GCA_035044105.1 of Drosophila nr. perissopoda 5 BK-2023a. Lineage (NCBI taxonomy): Eukaryota > Metazoa > Arthropoda > Insecta > Diptera > Drosophilidae > Drosophila > Drosophila nr. perissopoda 5 BK-2023a. The sequence continues at coordinate 6,085,116 of JAWNMK010000341.1, forward strand.
AACAGCTCCAGCAACAACCTGCCCAGCACATCCAGTGGGATTGCAAGTGCGCCGAAAACGCTGCTCATTGGCGCTGGTGCCGGACAAACGTTGCGTCTGGGCAAGAACGTGCTGCTCGCCACAAGCAGCAGCAGCATCAGCAGTGGCAGCAACACGATCACAACATCCGCCTCAAGCAATAATACATCTGGCAATAATCTTGTGTTTGCCGTACAAAATAATGGCGGCCAATTATTCTTTACGCCCAATCTGCAGGGTGTCAACCTGAAGCCGTTGTCCAACATGAAAGTGATACCCATGTCAACGGCGACAACTATTGCCGGCGTTAAATTGAGCAATGTGACGACGGCAACTATTGATGCGGTTGCTGGCAAAACAATAAGCAACAAATTGCTGCCCACAACCGTATTAAAGACGGCGCCCAATTAAGTATGGAGTAATAGAAGAGGCTTTCTACGTTCTTTGATTTGATATATATATCCTTACATATATATATTCCTATATATAATAGTTTACGTATGCAATTTAGAATTTTCAAGCAAACAATCAATTTGCTTTCCAATTTGTAATATATAAGCTGAGCGATTATGCAATGCGCGGCGCAGCTTGATAAAATCTGTTAATTTTGTATTTAGAACTAAATAGAACTTATCGCAAAACGCAGACAGACATACCTAAAATAAATGTTCAATGAATCTAATATTATCTCTTCATTATAGTTATAGTTATATTAGTTATGGACTGCAAATGATTTGATAGACTTGCATGACAATCTTAAATAGATGAATTTATCATTAACCGTGTCTGAGTCTGTACGGATGTGTGTGTTTGTTGTGATAATCCATTAGGATTGTCTGTATAAAGGATTCTGTGTGTGTATGTGTTTGATTTATCCGATCGGGGCTATTCTTTCGGCTATACGGACAATGCATATCCATCAGAATGGCGACTTGGTGTGCCGCCGAAGATGCCGATTTAGTTTGATTTGTAAATTGAATGTTTTTCCGCATATATGACACTTGCACAAGGACACATTGTCCCGCTGATTGCTTAATGTTTCCGATTTCGGAAGGGATGACTCTGATTGGGCGGCTGGTGTGCAGGTATCGCTTGCTGGCAGTTGCTCAGTTGTGGCTACCGACAGATGCTCCTCCTCCGTTGTGTGCTGCACGGTGCGATGCTTGTGTTGCACATGCGTCTGCAGCTGCTCGGCATTCTCGAAGGTGTCATCGCAGAAGGCGCAGCCTATCAAGCATAACGTCGCCCTTTCTGTCGTCAATCAATTGAACAATTAATACTGATTCTGGTCATTATTGTATATAGCCAGCACTTACCCTGCAAATGAAGGTTTCGATGTGCCAGAAATAGTTTGTGCTTCATTACTGCAAGTGGAAGAATCAAATTAGGAATCAATCATAAATTTCTTTCTCAACTGAGGTCATCTTACCCTTGCCACAGTCTTCACATTTGGAGTGCGTATGCACCGCTATTTCGTGGTCCTTCAGCACTTCTTTGGAGCTGCAGAAGAAGTTGCAAATGGGACACCTCACGTGCTTATGTAGCTTATGCCATTTAATGTGAAACCGGAGACGCGATTGGGGCACGTTGGTGAACTTCTTGCCGCATATATGGCACTTGGTGTCCTTGAGCATGTGTATCCGGCTCATGTGCTCCGTGTGGTCAGCCTGCGTGATCGAGGCATGTCCGCACAGTTTGCAGAAGACGCCCGGCTCCTGCATTGGTGTGGGCAGCATGATCACTGCTTCTTCATATGCGTCATCATCATAGGTGAAACGAATGATATCATCATCGTCATCCTGGCTGTCGGCCTCTTGGTGTTGTTGTTGCTTCGGCGAACCCTCGATCAGTGTGGACATGAAGCCATTCGCAGCGGCCAGCTCTTCGTGCTTGACTTGGGCGTCAGACAGATTGCCAACAATTGGCTTCTGATGATATTGTGTCTCGTGCGGCACACGTGCCGTGTGCTCCTCCTTGATGGGCCAATGCTGTATATCAAGTGGCGCCCAGACACGTCTGCTGCCATCCTCTGCGATGCCAGCCTCCTCCTCGTCGTCGTCCGTATCGAGATAAATGAAGCCGCAAAATGTCTGCTCGTTTGCCTCTGCAATTTCCTGCTTAATGACCACTCCATTCTGGCCACGCTTGATGTCCAGTTTCTCGAACTGCTCCTGTGTCTCCAGGCAGTTTTGCTTGAACTTCAGCAATTTCTCGAACTGAAAGATGCAGGCTGTGCACATGTATTGCGGGCGCCCATCGTCTTCTTTAAGCTGTCGAAATATAACATTAACATTGTATTGCTGTCTTAAACGGGAACAAATTCGCATCTACCTCTAGATTCCAGGCGTGCATTTGTTGCACTATTTCAGGCATGTCGCCGGTTTCGCATTTTTTAAATATTGGCCTAATGATGGATTGGCTAAATATATAATAGATGCCGCATGTGCGACACGGCTCAATTCGATCCTCATCGTCGAATGTGTTTTCCATTGATTTGGCAGTAGGCAGTTATCGGCTATCAATCTATCCAACTAAGCCATATATTTGTGCAACATAAGCAAATTCACAAAATTAAATCAACAGCGCTTCGTTTATTACATTTAGTATGACAGCCAGTCGTATACTAAAAAATCATCAATATGTCAGTAGGCGAAAAATACCAAATCTGTGTAATTGTCACTGTCTACTATATTTTGATAAATATCATAGATCAGCATAATTTTCCGATATATTTTTTATCTAAATACAGCAACAAAAAATTTATTTTACATTTTGTATCGAGAGAGAAGTTCCCGGGCTCAAATTTGCGTTGTATGAAGTTGGCTGCGCCCTGTTAAATGCATCTCGCCAGCCCTAGGGCAAGTTCATAAAAAAATAAATAGGAATCATCACGCATCATTTGTAGTGCTAATAATTTATAAAAAGCATTGAGCATTGAGAGTGCAGCCGCATTATTATGAATTTGACGGAGCAGAATCCGTATGGTAATGGCCTGCTTTATGCTGGCTTCAACCAGGATCAAGGTAAATAAATGTACTTTGTATGTTGTTTACATATTCGTGCACACGAAGCATCAACGTGCAATAAACATACTATATATATAAAATATTTGTGTATATATATACATTATGATTAATAATGAAATTGCGACGCAGGATGTTTTGCTTGTGCCACAGACACCGGATTTCGAGTGTACAATTGTGACCCACTAAAGGAAAAGGAACGTCAATACTTTCCCGAAGGTAAGTGTGTGTGTGTGTGTGTGTGTGTGTGTCTCTGTCTATGTCTGCCTGTCTGCGTGCAGGCCAATAACTTGTGGAAATTCACATCAGATAATAATATCTGATAATTCAGCTAGTAGGTCATATGTTTGTTTGCTTTGATCAATTGATGTCATTGCAATATATTTTTGTCTGACAAATGTTCGGCAAAGTGGTTTTTTACGCATAACACAACGGGATTTATTATATATGCATGTGTTTGTCGATAACAGGATCGGCGAATTCGATTAATGTGTTATCGAAATTTAAACTTACAAATATGTAAATGATTTAGATTTTTTACAGCAGTTTATTTATTAACTGGCTCGACATTTTTTTTTTGCCGCTAATTTTAAAGATTAAAGTTTTTATGTATTTACTGAGAAAAAAATAATAGTTTTTCTTAGCCGGTTTCATTCAAATTAGCAAAGAATTTTAGAAAACTTAAGTAAAGTGTTATATGAAATTCATTAAATTCATAATCCATATTATAATCATAAAATTTTCACTTGGCTTTTGTCTAATTGTAGCTTTACTGTAGTGTGTGAATTTTCCCATGCTCGATTAACAATGTTTCGCACTTTGTATTATGTGTTTCTGTGATTTGCAGGTGGTCTCAGCCATGTCGAAATGCTGTTCAGATGCAATTATTTGGCGCTGGTTGGCGGCGGCATTCGTCCGCTGTATCCGCCCAATAAAGTGATTGTTTGGGATGATCTACGGAAATCGCCGGCCATCTCGCTGGAATTTAATCAGCCAGTGCGCGCAGTTCGTCTGCGACGCGACCGGATAGTCGTCGTGCTGGAGGGTGTCATCAAGGTTTATACATTCACACAGCAGCCACAGCAGTTACATGTGTTCGAGACGAGCGCCAATCCGAATGGTCTTTGCGTCCTCTGTCCGCACAGCAATAAGAGTCTGCTCGCATTCCCGGGCCGACGTACCGGTCACGTACAAATCGTCGATCTTGCCAACACGGAGCGTGCCCCCTTGGAGGTGATTGCCCATGAGGCGGCCATCAGTTGCATTGCATTGAATTTGCAAGGCACTCGCTTGGCCACCGCCGGCGAGAAGGGCACACTTATACGCATTTTCGATACGGAGAATGGCAAAAAGGTGTCGGAGTTGCGACGCGGCAGCAATCATGCAAACATATTCTGTATCAATTTCAATCATCAATCGACCATGATTGTTGTTGCCTCAGATCACGGTACCATACATGTCTTCAATTTGGAGGACAGCAAGCAGCGCGAATCATCGCTACCGATAATACCCAAGTATTTCTCAAGTCAATGGAGCTTCGTTAAATTCTCCATACCGCAGGGACCTCGCTGTATTTGTGCCTTTGGCGCCGATTCAAATTCGGTTGTGGGTGAGTTATAACAAACATACTTCCTTAAAATAATAATAACCCAAAACATAAACCTTTGCAAATTTTAGCCATTTGCGCGGATGGTCACTATTATAAATTCCTATTCAATACCAAGGGCGAATGTAGTCGTGATGTTTGCACGCAGTTCCTGGAACTGCAGGATGACGAAACTTAAAGTTGAACAATTATTGCATGGCGTCTGCATATAAGCATACATATTAATGATATCTACATATAATATACAACAAAAATATATATGAAAAATGTGTTATACAATATTATATTTAAGCATGCTTTAAACTTACTCTACAAGTCGAAGTTCACATTAAACGGTAGTTAACAATGTAAATATCAAACAGTTCAACTATAACAATAACTCTTAAATGGCGGAACGTGGATCGAATCGCATCGAATGCAATCCTACTGAATGGAGAGGCTGTAATTCTTGAAATAGTAAGTAGTTTATGTGAGGCCAAGATGCATGTTCACTTAGCTATCGCACTTGCATTTGGTCAGCTTAATATAATAGTCACATTTGGCGAACCCAGTGTGCCCCGCTACGCCACCAAAATACCAAAATACACAATGCGCGGACACCTGAATATACCCAAGCAACCAGAGAACTATTGTCGTAAGGCACTTTGTCCGCCGGGTGTACGCCACATTGCCTGTGGCCACCAGTTTGTAAGTATTCCACTGCCTGCCGTTGAATCTGATTAGCGTAATTATATTCGAATTGCAATTATGTGTTGGAAGTGGGGCGACAATTGTCCGAAGCCGCGCTATGGTGTCAACATGGATAGAAACAAAAATATTATAATCACGCATCACAATAATCTGCGGATGCGAATGCACAGGACATTAGGACGTTTGCCACCGGCCAAACGATTACTCCCACTGCGATGGGATGAGGAGCTCGCCGTGATCGCAATGCGCGTTACCAATTTTTGCAATGACGAAGGATTCAGCGCGTGCGTGAATACGGCCCGTTACTTAAATGTGGCTAGAAGTTCGGAAATCCTTCGTTATAGGGATCCAATCGATATACCTGAAGTACTGAAGAAGGTGATACGAGGAAGTTGGATGCAGCAGTATAGAACATTTGATAAAGAAACTGTGGAAAAGTTTCCAAAAAATGCTACACAAGCAGATTACAGATTTGCGAACATGATCTACCAGAAGAACGATGTGTTGGGTTGCGGCATGTTAGTACGTGGAGAAAATCGCATGATGTACATCACCTGCTTGTATAATCATAAAATCCATCCTGGCGAAAGTTTGTATGATATCAAAACTTGACTAAAATGTATATAATATAAAAAATCAAAATTTGATTTCAAATTAAAAGACAAAAACGCCAAAACGTAAAAAGTATGAGAAGTTCGAATCAATTTTTTAATTTTTGCGTTCTGCAGGTATTAAGTATTAACGTATCTTGAAAAACCATATAAATCGATAGTTGATAATTATCCTTTAAAGATTTGCAAGAATTTGGCAGTGATTTATTTGCCTCAAAAGTCATTCTCCAAGACTTTTCACTATTCCTAAAAGTATGCCTTCAATTTTTTTACTCATAATTGAACAATTTTGAAGCGCTCAGAAGTATGCAGTATTTTTTAAAGATAATAGTTTGAAACGAAACTGAAGAAAATGAAATCACGCTTCTTATTTTTCATAGAACTAAGTATCGTATTACTTTATTGCTTATTATTATCACTGGATTGTCAAAAATGTAATCAAAAGCACTACAGCTGTATGTATATCCATTAGATCTTAGAGATGTGTGGTATTAGTGCTGCCGTCAAAGGCTAGATTGGTGGCACCACCGCCCGTCTGTGGCGCAAAATGGCTCTGTTGCAGACGAATTATCTTCGCCTGCTGCTGCGAACTAATTGGTATATGCATATTCTGCAGATTGTCCAATTGCATGACACCATTGTTTGTTGTATTCAGATTCAGATTTGGATGCTTTTCGCTATCCTTCTGCTTTGTCTGCTTGCGCAGCAGATTCATATCCGACTTATTGGAGAAATGTGCCTCGATTTCCTGCAAAATGAAATACACAATCATGTTGAAATATGTTAAATTTCGGTATGCGACGAGATTAACTTACGCCCAGGGTGCGACCTTCGGTCTCGGGCAGCGTAAAGTAGAGCACAGCGAAGCCAATGAAGGCAACCATGGCATAGAACCCAAATGTGCCCGGCAACGTCAGTGTACTGATCATCACCAGAAACAGCTTATTGGCCAGAAAACCAAATACGTATCCCACACCGCCGGCAAATCCCGACGCACTGTTGCGTATATCGGCGGGAAAGACCTCACCAATGAGCACCCAGGGTATCATGCGTATGCCCAGATGCGAGAAGAAGGCGGACAGCAGCAACAGGATCAATGGCACCCAAACCAAATAATTGCGCTCCTGCTTTGGCACAGTCAACAGCAGATCCTCTGCAATGGGTGGCTTCGACGGCGTCGGAATATCACTGACTGCAACGGCAACTTCGGGCGGCATCGTTGTTGCCTCAAACTCTGGTTCCATAGTGGTTTCCAGCTCACGTCTGCTGCGATTAGTGAATGATTCCATTGACGCCATTGTGGTATCAAATATAGCCATTGTTGTCGTTTCCAACTCCAGTTCTGGCAACATGGTGGTCAGCATCATTTGCTCCTGCTGCTTTTGCTCATCCTCGAATATTTTTGATATGTTCGCCTGCGAAATGATGCTCTCCTGGGGCACAAGAGCCGAGGCATTGACCACCACATTGTTGACCGCAAATCCGGGCACATCGTTGAGGAAATGCGCATAGGTCGCCGTGCCAAGGAAGCAGAGACCCGTGCCCACCGTGGAGACGAGCACCAGCGGTCGTTTGCCCGTAAAATGTATCAGTGTCACACCCAATATGGTGGAGAGCATTTCGGCAACGCCCAGCAAAATGGTTGCATGATATTTATTCATGGGCGCTTTCAGCGTATGAAAGATTTGCACGGCATATGTCTGCAGCGGTGTCTTGCCGGAAAAGTGGCCCGTAAAGAACGTGAACGAGACGAGTAGAAAGGGTGCGAGAAAGGTTCGCTTGCGCCACATTCGGAAACGCTTGCTCAGTTTGTGTCGTAGTCCAGTCGCCGCAGCAGCATTGTTTTCACCATTCTCGGCCGCCTCCTGGATGGCCTTCTGGGTGATTAGCTCGTCGTAGAGCTGATTGAATTCCGCCTCGATCATGTACTCCGGCACCCAGCCGCGTAGCCATTGCAGTGATTTGACCGCTTCCAGGAATCGCTGCTCCCGTATCAGCCAGACGGGACTCTCGGGCACAAAGCACAGCATCACAATGGTAATCACCGGAACAGCGGAGCTCACAGCGGCCACACTGCGCCAGTCCATCAGGGAGCCCAAGATGAACTGCACAAAGACGCCAGTGATGACGCAGGTGGTGCCCAGCGCTGATAGAATACCACGGTACTTGGGCTCCGTAATCTCGGCCACATAGGTCAGCACCTGCATTCCAAAATACCAAGATTATCAAGCGTTTCTTGGCCTCTTTACTCACTTATCAATTATAATAATAAGAATAAAAATCAACACATGCAGGAACCCTGTCTGCAGTCAGTCGTGCCTTATTAAATAATTAACAATTAATTATCTGCATATTATATTCTTGAAAAAATAAATATTCTCGTATCTATAAAACTCGCATACTCTAATAGAGAGGTTTGTAAACATTTATGTGAATGAAACAATACTTTTTCAACAATTGAAAATTGTTATTTTTTCGATTTATGTAGTACAATAAATCGAAAAATTAATAATTTTCATAAAATTAAAAAATGTTTTCCTTTATTAAATTTACGTCACTTTGTTAAAATAATCTTTGCTAATTTGCATATGACTTCAAAACAGCGCTAATTCGATTATCATATTTCTATAATCATGAAGAAACTGGAGATTAGTTCATATGATATGAAAAAGTATTTATGAATTATATAAATTACTTTACTTCGTTAAAATTATCTTTGCTAATTTGCATAAGACTTTAAATAGCGCTAGCTCGATATCATATTTCTCTAATCTTTAGAAAACTATGGACAAGTTCATATCATATGCTCCTAACTCTTAAAGCTCATTTCTGTCAATAAGTAAGAGTGGCTAGAAAAAAAATATTAATTCCGACTGTGGTAATATGATAGGTGCATATTATTGTCAGTAAATGGCAGCACAGCATAGCTGGGCAGAGATTAGTGCAATTATTTAGTTAGTTGGTTAGTGGGTCTTGCTTGGCCAGATCATGATCACTTACGGGTGCTTCCATGAGACCGCCTCCGAGACCAGCCAAGCATAAAGCCGCATACAGATGATCCGTGCTCGTGGCAAAGTGAAACAAAAGCCAGGCAGCCAGTATGGGCAGGTTGACAAACTGAAATCGAAACCAGATATAGGTAAAAATAGAAACCAAAAACATTAGCAGATGCAACAAACAGATACAAAAATGTCAAGCTGCCAAGTCGCGAGCAGCAGCATAATAAAACAATAGCATGAATTTAAAGTTCAGTGTGTCAATGTTTTCAATGCCATATATACCATATATATATATATAATTATAGAATATATCGCTACAGATACGCACCTGCATGGCTCTTCGCTTGCCCAGCGGTTGAGTTAGTAGACCCGAGAAGAGGCAACCCAGCGGCACACAAATTAAATTTATGGAACCTAAAAGGGATAATTAAATGCATTTTTTGTGTGGCAATCTGCGCTTTGTGTGTGTGATAACTTACTGAACCACGATATTTCATCTTTGTTGAGTACTATATCGCCATCCTGCCCCCCTCTGCGTCCATCGCCACCCTGTATCGCTGGTATTACGATTGTGGGAAAGCCAAGAGTCATGCCATATCCTGTACAAGGATTTTAACATGTTATAAGAACAAATTTCAATGTTGAACAATTTTCCAAAATTGCACTTTGCTTAAGCCAGGGGAATGAAGGCTGAATGTTTAATAAATATACAAAAAGTATTTCTGATCACTTTTCCAACAAAGATATTAACAAAACTGATGCAAATGGAAATGAATTTCATTAAATCAAATTGTCCATTGTTCATTGTTCGATAGCTTCATTTCCCGCTCATTAAGCGTTGCATTTAATATATGTATGTGTAGAGGTAGATTAAATTCCGAGTATTACAATAGTTATTTACCGAATAGCAATATGTTCTTAATACTAACAGCTAGAAACTGTGGCAGGGCCCGTCGAAAGTTGCTTACTTCCACATCATTCAGGCCGGGAATGCGTCGATTGTTGTTGCTGCCATTTTGCATGAACAAAGGACGATCGTTCAGCGAGCTAATATGGAGACAAAGCAAACAAAATAAAAAACAGTTTTTATTTTTCACTTGTCACTTTTCATCGTCATTTACAAATTTATGAAGTTTTTAATATTGTTTTTTTATATTTGTTTTTACCTATTTTTCTCAGCTGCTGCGTTTATTCTGCCATTAAACATGATTAGTTTTGGTTTCTTTTTTTTTTACTTTTTTATTATTTCTGTACAAACACTGTGCTTCACAGTTGCTGGTTATATTTTCTCAGGTTTTTTGCATAGCTAACTAATTTATTCCTATTAATCGCAATTGAAAACTTTAACAACTTTTTTAACGTTAAGTTTATTTGGTACTTCAAAACCGCAGTCAAAAATAATTGTTTCCAACTCAACACGAGAATGAATTTTACTCATTAATCACTGAAAAATCGAAAACGCTGTGTCATTGCAGCTTTTTGAATTTTTCATTGCTTTCTATGACATAGATATGAATATAAATATTATCTCCCACTATAATCGAGTGTTTATTATGCGCCTGGGAACATCCAAATTTTTTGACACGAATTTTTTGTTACGTGTTAATATGTGCAAATTATTTTAATTTCTTTTTATTATTTTTGTGGTTTGGGTTTGTTTTTATACGTTGATCAATAATTGTATAAATTATCTAATTAAGAACAATAATTGATTGAGAAACTTAATGAGCACAATAAAAGGTGTTTTTTGAACATTTCTTTATATAATTAACAGCTTACGCAGTCAACGATAAATTACGGTAATTATAAATGCATATTAAGTGCTCAGCTTTAAGCCCGTTCAGCTTGCCGTTTTAGCACTGTTAAGATCTACGAAAACTGGATTTTCCTGTAGGAGTTTTGGGACAACAGCCGTTTTGTGTCAGGTCAGTTATTAATTTACAGGTCAAAACCAGGTCAGGCCTTGAAGGCGGCACCTCTCTCTGACCCACAAGCTAGTTGGCGTTTCAAGATGCTCATCTGGCGACCGCACCTATTTTAAGGCCAATGGCGGGATTACCTTTCACCTACTATTTCTTGAGTAATTTGCATTTTAAGTGTTTCTCCTTTCGTACGGCCGCCGGCTACAAATTCAAATTATTATTTTTTCCTCATTTTTTTATTATTTCTCGTACTTTACGCCAAGTGTGTTTATTTTCGGCAATCTCAACTGATGGCGCGAAGAGTTCATAAAACAAAATAGAAAATTTAATTAACATAAACATAAATAATTTGACGCTCTTTGTTGTCTATCGAAACCAGTTATTGTATTTATTGTAATTATATTTTATGAATATTTTGTGTGAACTTTGCAATAGCATCAGTATAAATATATAAAAATATATAATTGAGCTTGTTAATGACTCAAATTATTCACACTAATTGTTCTTGGTCTTATCTATGAGCATTTTGTTTTAATAATTTGTACAGAGCCAAATTGAAAGGGCCAACGAAATTAACGATTTATTTATGTTGCACATATGCGGCAAAATGTCGTACACTCCACAAATACAAATGCCACAATAAGCTTATGAAACTGAAGACTTCTAACAACAAAATTAAACATTCAGCACAAAAAACCCGTCTTAAATGCGTCTTTGATAATTGATTAGTTCCTTTTAGGTATTTGTATTTAATTTCCAATTTTTGTTTTGGATTTCACTGATTGTCGCGCCTATCAAACCGTTATATGTAATTTACTGTGTGTTGAGTATTTTGAGCGCGTCGCTTTAGGCCAACATCATTGCGCGTCGCGCGGTCAAAACAAACTGAAAGCTGAAGCACAAAGCGAACCCGAACCCGACTCGACTCGTCGCAGTACAGCAAAAAAAAAACAAAAACAAACAAATATGTTTGCGCAAACGCAGCTTACAAAACAAAGCTTAAGTTCCGCTCTCTCATTCTCTCTCCCCCTTCCTCTCTCGTCGCATTGATTGTGAACGGCTCAATAAATGCATTTGATGTTGTATGCTTGGATTACATTAGGCTTCAACAATTCATGCATGGCATACACACTTAGCTGACATTAACTAGAAGTTAGGTAAACGTCAGTCAATAATTAATCACCAGAAGACAGCATTTCATTAGCAACAAAACACATGTGTTAATTCAATTGATGTTAAAGGTTTACATTTGGCTTTTTATGTTATTTTTGCATTTTGCACCAACTGAAAAGAACTGCTTATCTCATTTCATAACACCTGTAAGGAACCCATTCACTTACATACTACACATACGTATGTATGTACATACATTTGTGTGAAACTTGAGCTTCATTAAGTGCCGTGTTTTAAATCATTACATTGATTTGCCGTTTGCTTGAATAGCAACAAAATCTATAAGAACAACAACAATGTGCATGGCACATCCACAAAGTGACAGTAAAATATATTTCATTTACCGGTGCAATCCGCAAAAAACCGGTATCTGAATTTATCCTATTTACGCTTAGAAACAAAAATAGAATCAGAGCTTCGATTACAGTACACACACTTACACATGCATACAGACGCACATAACTAAGTATCCAGATTAGTATTATTCCGGAACAAAGCAGTGCAGCTTCAGCTGGTAATAAAAGCAGCGACAGCAGACAGCGCAAATACATGTACACCAATTTCCATTCATATATAATGCTGCCAGACTGACGCAGGCAGGCTTAGTGAGCATTTACACATATAACGCAAATAATACAACGAGTAAACGGCTTTTTTGAATTGAATTTGTTGTACGTATTTTGTCGTAAACAATGAATACGATAATTGCAACCGGTATTCTAAATAAATAACAAATTAAAGCGAAAATGTAAACGCTCTGAACCGAAACTTAATATATATAATTATTTTATTGGAGGCGCACCTGAATTAGCACATTTGTCTTATTTATTATATGCGTATTCACTAATATATGTTAAGCATGTACTAATTGCAATGAGGTGTTTGAGTGTTCGACTTTAATAATAATCACAAATGTAATTATTTGCTTTTAGCGCGTAAAAAAATTAGACTTCAGCGCACGAAATTCTGTCTAGACGCAACATTATCCACAAAATTAGAAACTGTTTTACAGCAATTTGGCTGTGCTTTGAGTTGAGATTCGTTCGAAACAAGTTTGCTTGTTATAAACTAAAATGCCTCACGTTTTGTCGATTTTTCATCTTCGCATTTTTTTGTACTAACAAGATAAGCGCACACACACACGCACACACATCATGCATTTCCGTTACAACATTTTGAATACCAGTCAATTTCCGAACTCGCATCCAAACGAAGGTCATGGGAGACAACAACAATAACAACACCGACAATTGAACAACAATTTGAATTAAACACACGTGACTGTTAAAGGTGATTTATGTTTGCGTTAGCTTAAGTGTTTATAATTTATAATTACTGATTTACTGAGGCAGCAACAAACAACACTTCTAAAATGATACATTTTCCCACTGGCCACTGGACAATTAACGGAAATGCGAAATTTAAATAATTTAAAGCAGCCGACGACACGCATTACATAAGCGAAACACACTGTTTGATTTTGTAAGTAACAACTTAATTGGCAACAATATTATTTTAGCCATGATTTGCAGTTTATAGTTCCATATATGCTTACATGTTTTTATGTTTTTTTTTACGTACATCATGGGTATTTGTCGACTAATGTTCCGGCGCAAGCGAGTCTCCGCCATTTTAGATTTTTAATGCGTTACTTTCAAAATCCTAAGAATCTATGAAGTTATTTATGTATCCATTCGCTATTGTTGAACGCTGGCGTCAAACTGAAAACGATGTCATTGCGGTTTTCTGCGAATAGGGGCCAAAAATCACATTAAGCAAACCAATAAAACTTTTGTATATCGAATTAGCTGCAAACTGTTAATTGCATAAGCTAACACAAACCCCACATGCATATTTGTTTTGAAGAGGATGTCACGTCACAAAATTCTTTAGATAAACTCAATTACAATGCTTGGCAAACTGCTTAAACATATTTTAATCGGAAATTTGTATGAAGTATGCTTAAATGAGTAAAAATAATGCAATATGCATTAACCTTTTTGTATTTGGCGCCATCACTGTGAACACCCTGTGCGCCTTCGCAGAAGCAATTCACAATAATGTACATAGAAGTGTGTACACACTGATCCAAATTGTAACAGCAACTCATAAACTTTTGCAAGTGTGTACACACTGAATCCAATGGTAACACGCCAATTTCTACCGCGTTTTCTACCAACTATCAGAAGACAATTTATCGCAAAGATTCAGACTAGATTTATAGTGAAAATGAGCAAATCAACAACAGATAATGGAACAGCGACACCGGCCAAACGCTCGCCACCCCTCACGATAGGCACGCACAATGGGACATTTCACTGTGACGAGGTCGTTGCGTGCTTTATGCTCAAACAGCTACCGGAATATGAAAATGCCGAAATCTTTCGGAGTCGCGACATCAACTCATTGCGTGACAAGTGCGACATAATTGTGGATGTGGGTGGTGAATTCGATCACGAAAAGAAATGGTACGATCATCACCAGTTGACATTCAAGGATACGTTCAGCACCCTCAGCCCAGAGTGCAGCGAGGATTTTGACATAAGGTCAGCGGAAGTTTCCTTAAATAAATAACTGTGATATTAAATTCTTAAACATTTTCAGACTGAGCAGCGCTGGTTTAATTTACCGTTTCTATGGCGAGCGCATTATTCAAAATATTTTGCTACGCGAACGCAATATTGAATTGTCGCAGCCAAATCTAAAACTGGCATTTTTGCATATCTATCGCAATTTCATCAACGAACTGGATGCCATCGACAACGGGGTGTCCATGTTTGAGGGTGGCGAGCCACGCTACAATATATCCACGCATCTGTCGGCACGCATTGGCAGGCTGAATCCCTCGTGGCAGGACACAAATGTCGATGTGGATGCACGCTTCCAACTGGCCATGGCCACAGCGGGCAAAGAGTTTGTGGAGAATGTGCTGGAAGTCTCCTGTTCTTGGATTGCGGCGCGTGATCTTGTTCGACATTCCTTGGAGCAGGCGAAATCGGTGCATGCATCTGGTGAAATTCTCTTTCTGGAAACATTTTGCCCGTGGAAGGTGCACTTAAGCGATCTGGAAGAGGAATACGGGCAGAAAGGCGTGCCCAAACTGATTATATTCAACGATGGCAGCAGTTGGCGTGTTGCTGGCGTCCCCATAAAACCCGGCAGCTTCGAAGGACGCAAGTTTCTGCCCCGCCCCTGGCGTGGTCTAAGGGACGAGAAATTGAGCCAGCTGGCCGGGGTCAAAGATCTGACCTTTGTGCATCACACTGGTTTCATTGGTGGCGCCAAGACAAAAGAGGCTGCTCTGGCAATGGCCAAAAGGAGCATAGAGTATGCCGACGAATTGGAATAAATTGATTCAATTTTCTGGGGAACCTTACAAATTTTATTTGTGTTTCTTGTTTCGGTTTTGTTGGTTTTTTACATAATGAAGAAAAATGCCTAGTCCATGCGCGTTTTCAGCGAGCGTTCCGTAATCTTGTCCTTTTCGATAATGTAGACGGTGGCACCCCAGCCGCTCATCGCATCCCGATCGAAGGCATTCACCATCGACTGGGCAATCACCTCGAACAGTTGATCCGGCTCCAGATCCGGACGCCACAGTGTCTCGCACATGCCGTATAATTGCTCGGCACAGGTGCCCGCCACGACAAAGTCATCGGGCTCATTGGGGCAACCGATCAGATCCATGTTGCAGATAAACGGTTTCATCGTCTTGGGATCCAATCCGGCCACTACGGGTTCAATGAAATAGGGTCCGAAGCGATGCTCGTAGAGAAAACTGGAGAGCATGGCCGAGAATGGTTTGGGTGACATTTCGCGATTCTCTTTCGTTTCGTAGATATTCTTGCGGAACATCAGGCGATCGCGCACCGTCAGTATATCCGTCTGGAGGCCCGTCAGTCCGAGGAACATGCGCGGAGCAATTTGGAAAACCTTCTTAAAATCTGTGGAAATTGTTTGGGCCTGAACGCCAAAGCGATGATCTGTGGCAATGGCCACGCAGTCCTTGCCACGCATGGCAACCACACAACCACCATTATAAGCCAGAATTGACATTTTTACTGTGTTCTGATTATTTCCAGTAAAATTGAGCGTAAATAAGACTTGCAAAATGCTAAACGCCGCTTCGAAGATGACTTTTTGTTTCTGCTCAGTGCGCAGTGTTGCCAGACTGGGTGAGCAAGTAAATTTACTAAATAAGGCCACGAATTTAGAAGCAGGCTGGCAGTTCCTATTGGATTTGAAAATGTTTATCGAAATGTTATAGGGAACTAAATAAGTTAATGAAATAAGGGGACTCCTAAAATGTAAGTTGATTAAATATAGAAATTTCTTTAATGTCAGCCTAAAACAAAGATTTGCTTGGAAAACTTGCTGTTATACTGTCACAAGCTTAATTTACTCAAATTTTGTTTGTTACTCATGACAATTGTTTGCAAAATATTAAATGGAAATGGGTATTATTTAATATGCATAAAACGAGAAGTAATCGAATACATGTGTGTGTGTGTTGTGTAGCTGGATCTATTTTGGCAGCTGTCTATCGTCATCGATGTCATCGATAACAGTGTATCGTCGTCGGCTGTCGTAAGAATCGAGAAACAATAGCATTCAGCAGCACGATGTATTCTTAAAAGTTTTGTATAAAATTTGACTGTAGAAAACAATATTAAATGCTTGAATTGACGACGGTTGCACATACATACGCTGATTCACTGCTCGCACCCGTTTAACAACTGCAACGTCATCATCGTGATTAACAAAATAGAAACTGGCAAAACAGGCAAAGGTAAGCCGACTGCTGCAGCTTGCACAACAACAACAACAAAACTAAGAATTGGTGAAAACGAACAAAAATTTGCAAACAGAAATAAAATAAATAATGGCTGAGGCAATGGTCGTCGAGGAGCGCCCCAAGGTGCCAAAACGTTTCTTCTGCCATATGTGCAATGTGGAGATCAACATTCCGAATGCCGAATTCACTTGCCCCCTTTGCTCCAACGGATTCGTCGAGGAGCTGCCAGCAAATGCCCCCGAATTGTCCGCTTCCAGTGGCAGTGTCAGTGGCAGCAACAATCATGATACGGCCACCAGCACCGGCGGCGGCAGCAGCAGCAGCTCCGGCAGCGGTCTGATCAACGTGGAATCGCTTCGAAATGATATTGTCTCGCTGTTGAGCATGCGAAATGTGCCCAATTTGGAGATAACCATCGAACCGACGGGACGACACTCGAGTGTCATGCATCTCAGCGGCAATCCGAGCAGTGGCGGTGGTGCAGCTGCCGGTGCTGGCGGTGGTGTTGGTATCCCCACCAGTGGTGCATCCAACATTGGCGGTGGACGTGTGCGACCAGCGAATCTGGATCGATTGGACAATGTACTGTATGAGTTTCTGCAGAGTTTGCCACTGGCGGGCGCAACGGCTGAAATTGTCACGGGTCCCGGCAGTGGCGTCGGCCTTGGCGGCACCTCCAATTCGCACATGTTCTTCATGGGCAATCCGGGGGATTATGCGTGGGGACGCGAGGGCCTGGACACGATCGTTACACAGATGCTCAATCAAATGGAGACATCGGGGCCGCCACCGTTGTCCGTGCAGCGCATCAACGAAATACCAAATGTGAAAATCACCGCCGAGGAGGTGGAACGCAAAATGCAATGCTCCGTTTGCTGGGATGACTTCAAGCTCGACGAATCGGTCCGCAAATTGCCCTGTTTGCATTTGTATCACGAGAATTGCATTGTGCCATGGCTCAATTTGCACAGCACCTGTCCCATCTGTCGCAAATCGTTGGCCAACGATGATGACAACGACGACGATGTCGAGGTCGATGAGGATTATGTGCTGTTCAATAGTCTCGTCCACGATGAACATCATCGCGGCAGCGGAGCTGCAGTTCGCATTGCTCGCACTGGCGGCGTGGATCGAGCTGGTGCTGCCTCCAGCACGAATGCATCTAGTCAAATGGCAGCAGCATCGCAGTCGCAACCGACAACATCAGCAACAGCAACAACAACAGCTGCTGCTGCTGCTGCTTCTTCTGCAGGCAACCCACAACGCAACAACGTGTTTACCTTCGACGATGACAATATGTTTTTGGACTAATTTCGTATGGGGAGGGTAATTTGATCTGATGACATGCAGGAATGATAAAAACAACTCTGATATTCAAAATTGAAATAAGGTCTTCGCATTACTCAAGCGTTGGCAAACTAAATCCAAAATAGTTGCATATATTTATAACAATTTTCTTAAACAAAAAAAACCAAGAAAAAAAGAATGAAAAAGAAAACGAAACCAATTACACACCACACGCTTTACTTTTGTTGTTGTTCTAAGAAGGGCTGGTAAACAATATTATTATACATTTATTTTCTTTGTTTTGATTTCATTTTGGCTCTGTCATAAATATTTTGTAAACGTAGTGAGACGATTACCGATTTTATATGGTATTTATTATTATACACACATAATATGTATAAATAACTTCAATTACAATTATTGTACTAAAAATTCTGAAATAGAAAATATGTATTTCTGCTTAATTCAAATTACAGCAATTGTATATTATTGCAGATTTAATATTTATGTATGAAAACAAAACTGTAGCTAGCTACTAGTTGCAAAGTAAAAGCCTATTTGTGAGCTTGATAAATCACAATAATTATTTAATAAAAACGAATCAGCAATTTGGGTTTCCTCTTGCAGTTGCGCACTAATCACAATAATAGTTAAAAATATAACAAAATAAGTCAGCTGTGTGTGCAAATACGGCAGGGTGGCAACGCCAACGCTTAGCTTGTCTTTTGCCGTGTTTGTTGTTGTTGTTATAAGAAAGGCGCTACTTTTAAGCCAAGAAAATTGTTTATAGCGACAAACACAAAATGTTGTAGTCAACATTAGCAGCACAAGGGCAACTATGACAACAGCAAGCGAAATTGTGCTTCTCACCGAAGTGGTAAGACACAGAAATTAATTGGCTATTAGCTAAATAAATGTTAATAATAGATTGTGCAGGTGCGTAATCAATATGTCCGCTATTTGGAGCGCCAATTGGAGGAGAACGTGTGCGTCTGGGCAGCCAATTCGCGAAATCATCACAAGCCCACGGCGTGGGCATGCATTGCGCACAGCGTCAAGGCACTGGAGTCACATGCGATTAAGGCCAGCCAGGCAGCCCAGTTATATCAGGGTGCCATGGTCAAAATGGTAGCATTTTTTACTGGCAAATGATTTGCCATACATATATCGACTCAGCGTAGTTAATGCGTTTTTTATGCAGATTGCCGCTGTGCGACGCAACACGCAGGAATGCCGCTTGGCAGATGCTCTGTTCGACCACATGCAGCGACAGCAAATGCTCGATGATAGGTTGGAGCAGCCGAGCACCCCACTGCAGCTGGTAGACAAGTCAACACAAACCATGGCAACAACAGCGGAGCAGAACGAAAGTTATACAAGCTACACACTGAGCCAGAAAATCGATTTGTTTCACTCGCAGCTCGCCGAGAGCGAATGTGAAACGCAGCCAACTAAATTCAATGGCAATGAGCAGGAGGAGCGGCCAACTACACCCCTGTCCGGCACAGAGGATGAAGTTGCCCAGGAGCTGGCCAAGCTCTTTGACGATGAGCCAACCGATCTGAACGCCATATTTGGCATTGATTTCGAACCAACTGCTCCACTGATGGACATATCGCTTGAGCCCTCAGCTGCGGCAGAGCAGCAATTAATGCCACTGGCATCTCCAGCGACGCCGCCAGCACTGCCGCACAACAGCAGCAAAGACTCGCCAGATCTGCGGAACAGTCGCTGGCCCTGCGAGCTGTACGCACAGAGGCGTCGCCTTAGCGCCTGCCTGGTGCGACTGCTGGACGCGGATTGGCGCTGCGAGGATGCGCTCAGATACAAATTCCATGTGCTGTTCGGCGAGGACAGTGACGATGAGTTCACCACTCATATATCGAGTCCTAGTATTGATCTGGTCGATGAAGTGCTGCTGGCCAGCTGCATTCTACGCATCCGCCCCTGGATTGTGCGTCATTTGATGCGTCCGCTGCAGGAGGGCCTCATTGCGAATCGATTTCTGTTCAAGAAGCTGGCCAAAATGCTGGCCAACAATATTGTGCTGGTCAATCCGTACGCCAGCGAGCGGCAGATCAAGCAGGTCGTCGAGTCCATGTTCTGCATTCAACCGAGAGGTGTTCAAAATATCATTGATTTGGAATCGTTGCCTCCAGTTTTTGTGGAGAGATTTCAAACTTGAAAAGTCAATTCAAATTTTGATATTAGATCGAATTTAAGGATCTCTGAGAATTATCGAAGTGAAGCACAAATTCAGTTCGCTCGATTATAAATATTGGGATTACTGCTGTTTTGTGTTCCTATTAAATATAATATTGTATAGAAGCAATAAAGTTATAAACTGTTAGTCTCAAACTAATATTATCTAATAATCGGATCGAATCAATCTGTATTATAAACCAAAATAACACTAACAATTATTTATGGTTTTGTTTAAATTATAATTAATTCAATGATTACAATAATTTTTCTTTCTGCACATCTCTGTTCAATTGTTTTTTTTTTTTATAATTATATAAATTTTAATATATTTAATAAACGATACATATAATATAGTTTTTGACGAAATTGCGGCTGCTGCTGCGACGGCGGCTGCGGTTGCTTTTCTTCTTGTTGTTGTTACTCTTACGGCTGTGTGTGTTGTTGTTGTTGTTATTGATGTTGTTGTTGTTGTAGTTGCTGCTGTGGTGTTGATTGTTAATGTGGTTTTGTTGTTTGCTATTGTGGTTGGTACTGTGTTCAAGTTGTTGTTGCTGTTGGCATATTGCTGTTTTTACTTAGTTTACAGCAGCTACAACAGATTGCTGCTGCTGCTCTTGTAGTTGTTGTTGTGGTTCTTGCTGTAGTTGTTGTTGTTGTGGTTCTTGCTGTAGTTGTTGTTGTTGTGGTTCTTGCTGTAGTTGTAGTTGTTGCTACTGTTGCTGTCGAATAGCAACTGAGACACTACCTAGTATCGGGTATTTGATTTGTGTTTGACGCCGAATTTGCATTTTGTTGTTTGTATTTTTGTTGCTGCTGCTGCTGGGAGCCAGTGGCAGTCTCTGCCAGCTGTGGCCGGCCGCGTCTCTCGATGCCACCTCGATCAGCTGCTGTTGGCCTGCCGCCAGCAACGCCTGCACTTGCTGCTGCACCACCTCCTACTCCGCCTCCTAGTCCTACTCCTGCACCCGTGCCACCTCCGACACCTCCTCCTGGTGTTGGTGCTGTGCCGACACTCGTTTGTGTTGTTGCTGTTGTGTTGTTGGCTTTCTTGTTTTTGTAGCGATATTCATCGCACACGAAATCCTCCGGCGAGGTCTGTTGCATTTGATTCACCTGTCGTACCACAGCACGTTGCTGCTGCTGCTGTAGCTGCTGTTGCTGCTCATCTGCATTGTTATTGAGCAGCGTTTCCTGTTCCTCCTGCTGCTGCTGCTCGCTGCTATCGCCACCATTCTGCTCCTTATTTACATTATCACTCTTGACCAAACAATCGCCATCCTCATCATTGCCCGCGTTCAAGTCCAGCTCCTCCGTGCAGAGCAGCGACAGCAACAGCGACTGCACAAACATCGAGCTGTTGTCAAAACAGAAATTCAAATAATTATTGTTTGTTTATTTTTGAAGTTAATCCATCAAGATTGGCATGACTTTTTTTGTTGTAATTAAAGTTTTATTTTAAGGGAAGTAAGCAATCCAAAAGAAAGCATCTTCAAATGCAATTATATATATATATTTCTATATGCTTACCGATCGGCGCGTTTGCGCTCAACATCCGCCCATTCGGCATCGGTTAGCGTGGGCTGCATGAATTTGGCCAGCAAGAACTGCGATTGCGATGACTCGCCGCCAGCTGCAGCTTGGCCGCCGCCAGCTGGGCCAGACATGATGCCACCAGCACTGCCGTTGCCGCTGCCGCCATTGGCCGTTGGTGCGCAACCAGGACCGACGCTAATGCCCAGCGCATTATTACTACCGCTGCCAATGCAACTGTTGCCGACCGCCTGTGTGGTGGACGACACAAGAAATTGAAACGGAAAATTAACCTTATGCATTGTGTGAATTGTGAATGAGGTGTTTACTTCTCTGGCGTTGAGTGTTGTGGCGGCCAGGCTGTTCGACTGCGTCTGCGGTTGATGGCTGCTGGTCGATGAGAAGCTCGCCCCTACCGGCCATTCGGTGGTGCGCAGATTAGGCGGTGCACTCACACCACTGGCACCACTCATGCCACCGCTGCCAACTGCACCGCTGCTGCCGCCGCCGCCGCTAATCACTTCGGCCATGGTGGCATTCGAATTCGATGTTGAGACTATGGGATGCGTGCGTCTTGGCAGCCGATCAATTTGGCGCGTTGCCTAAAATAATGAATAGCGTTCGTTACACGTTTAACACAAAACAAAGCAATTCCCCTATATGTACATGCATATGTACATATCTTGGGAATTTTTCCCTTATATACACAATGATCATAAAAAGAAAACAAACCGTAGCCTGTTGGCGATCCATTTGCATTTGCATTTGCAATTGTTGCAATTGCGATGTTGGTGGAACGCCACGTCTAACGCCGGACAGCTGTGAAAGCAGTTCAGCAATGGGATCGACAGATTCACGGCCCGATGGTGACAAGGCCGACAGACCACTCGACGAGCTAAAGTGCATATTAGAGCGACGCGTCCGCGGGCCACCCAAAGTGCGTCCAGGTATGCGACGCACACCACCGCCATGGCGTATGGCCGAGGGCTCGTCGTATTGTCTAAAGGTTAAGGCAACCATATAATTAAGATTCATTTAGGAATTATTTGATCAGATATGCATTTGCTATAAAAAGTCATTTCCTTTTAATGCACTTTTCAAAGTAAATCAACCAATGCCAATTTGTAAATTTGCCAAGTTTTTGTGAGAAGTGAGAAAATAAGATCAACTATCTGCATAAATAAATTATAAGTCTAAACGAATGACACAAACAATTTATGAATGCATGAACTATATACAAAAATACCTTTGTTAGTTGTATATATGAATATACTACAAATAAATGCGCATTCTATATCTTTGAGATTAACCCTCTTCAGGGATGTAAATGCGTAAAATGAGTAGAAATCTTGCCCTGAAATATACGTGCTAATAACACCGATATTAGTCCAAATGCCATAAACTGTAAAATTTTTGCTTCTTTTTGCAGTATATATAGCGTTTTGTACTTAAGAGTGACTAAGGAATATTACTCTGCTGTCATTCGTTAGATTGGAATTAGAAATAATTTATAGATTGTTTTGTTTTGCAAAAAGGATATCAGAAATGAGATTAGCTCTCGTGGTCCTTGCCGATGCTCCAATGTTAGATGACCAGCAAAATCATCTGTGACTAGATTCGGCTCACCGCCCGGCAATCCGGCACAAACGGGACAGACCACCTCCAGGCTGGTCTCCGTATGCTCAGCGGAGACATGCTCCAACAAGGTGGCATCACTGAATCCCATCTTTTTGCAATAAGGACACGTAAATGATTGCGGCTGATCCGTTGTTAACATCTCGCCACCAAAATACAATTCGATATCCGAACGGGTGAGAATGCATTGCATTGGATGCTCGACCAAATGACGAGTGGAGGTGACGCCATCCTCATAGCAATCGGCGCACAGATCATAATCGTAACAGATTAAACACTTATAGCGACGTCCACTGAAGTTACTTTTTAGACATGAATCGCAGCTCACACCTAAATAAGCGAGAAAATATTCTAAATTAAATATATTTGGGCACACAGGCATGAATGATTGAGAGGAAGAGACGGAGAGAATTACGGAGGGAGAGAGAGAGATGAGAGAAAGGGAGAGTTACCTTCATGACGACTCATTATTTAGCAGCAGCAGCGGCAGAGTCAGCAGCGACGTCTTCACGTCCACTCGTCGGTAGGCGCCGTTCCCCGTTCCCTTTTTAGCGATGCAGTCTACCGAATATTTCGTTTTGATTTTATTTCAATGAACTTTCGACTGAGCTTTCAGTTTATTTTCGATTTTTCTTTTTGTTTTATTTTTTTTTTTTTTTGCCTGCTGGAGATTTTTATGTACACATGTGTAGTAGAATGCAAAGGAGCTGCAGGGCGAAATGAGATAGAAAAATGAAAGGTTTACAACAATCACCGAATGTAAACAGATGACAACAAAGGAAAAACGGAGAAATTAAGTAACAAGCCAACACGCATACATGTATATAACAACACACACACGCACACAAGCGAAGCCCGCCCTCGCAAATGCAACATTTTTTCGTTTTCTTTTCGATTTTCTTTTCACCTTTCTTTGCACAGCACACAGAAGACGATTACGGTTCTTTCGTTTTGGTGTTACCTTTCGCGTTTGTCGTCCGAAAATGAAATGAAATAGAAACAGGGAAAAGGTATAAATCGCACACACACACTCACGCACACATTTCCTCCTGCACCCCAACTCTTACGTCTTGTCTTGCATTAGCAGCAGCACGCACTACCACAAGCTTGACAGAGAGCGAGCAACCGAAATTTTTCAATACATTAGCGAAATCAAAGGCAAATGGTTAGTGTGCGAATAAAAACCATTAACACAATGCACAATAATATTTAAGTACAATATATTATGTATTTTAACCATGCACAGTAAACATTTATTTTTAACTTTTTCGTTTCGCGAAAATTTTCAACTCATTCGACCCGTCCGTCGTCGTCGTCGTGTGCTTTTGTGTGTGCTGCGCTGCTCGACACTCCTCCCCCTTCCCCTTACACAAACCAAACCTCCTGCTGTGTGCCGAGTGCTGCCACATTTTGCCACAAAATGTTGGTGCAATGGCCACATGTGCAGATACAAAAACACAACGGCTGCTGATTCGGAGAACGTATAAACAAATTGTTTATAAACAATAAGCACAACTTTAGTGGCTACTTTTTTTCCTACAATATGTATTGTTGAATCAGCTTTTCACAATGGCGTTGCCACTCTGCGAGATAATGTGGCAACGCTAAATCGCGAATTCATGAGCTTTTCACAATTGTTCGTCACACGATACAATGCTCGACATCTGAATAGGAACTGTGAACTTAAAGCGCATGACCCACCAAGCTGATTGGCAGCTGATAAACACACTCTTCGGCCAATAAGTCACTTGAAATGAAGTTCTTTGCGAAATGTTGCAGTTGTGGCAGGGGAGCGGGTTGCGTTTTTTTTTATTGTTTGGGCATGTGCACTTAAACGACGAACATTTTTAGTTGTTAAGAAATTATAATACTTTATATTTCCTGCTTGGTGCGTTTGTTCTGCAGAGTCATATTTAATTTGGCATGACACTATTTTTAAGCTTTTGCGTTTTTCTGAATTTCGACGGCGCGTAATTATGGTACATTCATCTTTAAATATATGCATGTAAACTTGTGTCTGTGTGTGTGTATGATATACACATATAATCTACGCAATTGTCAATGATTTCAGCACAAATCTTTGTTCGCCACGAATTTTCATTGTGCCCACATAAAAATAAGTTGCTTTGTTGGTGTACATTTTTTCCTTTTTCTTTTTTTGTTGTTTCTATTGCACTTTGTGTGGAAAATTCGTCTTACATATTGACGAATGCAAGTATATATACATGTGTGTATGTATGTGTGTATTTTTTTTAACACGTTCCCTTTTTCTTTTATTGGTTATTGCGCTGGCACATGGTTAAGCACGAGTTTTAATGGGAGCACGTACATGTAATTTATTGTGCTGCAATATTAACTAATTAATTATTTACTATTTATTTAAATAAAACACTATATAATTGAAACGAAATTAAGTTATGTCGAGTTGAAAGCTTTCCCCGACTACAGCTTCAGTGTGACCAGATTGCGACAAAGCACAAATGGCAAATAATGGAAAATCTCGTAAATCGCCTCTTTCCCATCCCCATTGCAATCAATTTACTCTGCTTGTTTTTCTTACATTTATTTTGATTTTACAATTGTATCTCAATCTTCTAATTTTTCGGGCGGCGGACCACAGGGCTGCAGCATGCGCTCCATTAGATTAAAGCGTACACGCGCCTTCGACTCATTCTCGGCGATTGCAAAATAGTTGAGCATATCATAGTGTCCCAAATAGCTGGCCAGTGAATCGCGGTGTTGATTCGTCAGCCACTCAAATTTAGTGGTGTCCGCATGTCCCGTTCCAATATATTTGCTCTGCAGATGCTCCAATTGACTGTGAATATTATAGCGTTCGCCCATTTTCTTTGATAAATATTACACTTTCGCAGGGGAAAAAACACCGCTTGTTTGTTGTGATGCCTTGTTCAGCACTGAACTGGTTCAATGGAAGAGAACGCATAAATGAGACTTAACATTTCTTACAGTATGTTGACCACACTATAAATAGGCAAAATAGAAGAGCAAACTTTTTTGTAAATACGTTTGTGTTTATTTGAAAATTAGTTGTGATAATTTAGTGAACATTAAAAAGGACTATTGATTACGGGAAATTAGAGTAGTGCTTGCTTCAACCGCCAAACGGAATCGTTTGAACTAAGCGCACAAATGAAACTACCAGTGTTAACAGCGTCTTAGCTACTTACTGTTAACAGCAAAATGTGCGGGCGAACTTGTCTGTAAGTAATTTCTGAACTATTTTAAATATTATTATTGTAACTAAATGCACTTTCGAGCAGAACACTTGATCCCGATCAGGTACTATGCGCCTGCAAGTACCCCAAGAAGATAAAGAATATCAAAAAGGAGGAGGCGGACATCAAAGAGGAATATGAAACACCCGAATGGCGGGCTGAGTTCAATTTGGGACGAAGCTATCAGGCCTCCTACAATATAGCGCCCACGGATATAACACCCGTCATGTAGGTGGATCTATGACTGATATTACAATAAATATTTTAAATATATTATGCCCGGCAGTGTCTCTGCGGCGCACTTCTCCGATGCTGAGAATCAGAGAACCGCACGCATTGTTGTGCCGATGATGTGGGGCATGATTCCTGCTTGGCATAAGGGAGACTATCGCAGGCATGGCCTTACCACGAACAACTGTAGGCTGGAGCGCCTGATGGACTCCAAGCTGTATTGCGGACCCTTCAAGCGCGGCCAACGATGTGTGGTCATCTGCGAGGGCTTCTACGAATGGCAGACGACAAAGCAGCAAGCCAAAGCATCTGAACGGGATGCCTATTTGATCTATGTGCCACAGGAGTCGGATGTGAAGATCTATGACAAGAGCACCTGGTCGCCATCGAATGTCAAACTGCTGCGCATGGCGGGCCTCTTCGATGTGTGGAAGGACGAGGAGAGTGGCGATAAAATGTACAGCTACAGCATCATCACATTCGAGTCCAGCAAGATCATGTCCTGGATGCACTATCGCATGCCAGCGATCCTTGAAACGGAACAGCAAATGAATGTGCGTCACTGAAAATTTGGGAATCAGTCGCTGCTGTTAATTGGGCATATATACTTAAATATTGCTTTCTTTTTAGGATTGGTTGGATTTTAAGCGCGTGAGCGACTCGCAGGCTTTGGCTGCACTGCGTCCGGCTGTGGCGCTGGAGTGGCATCGTGTCACCAAATTGGTGAATAATTCGCGCAACAAGAGCGAGGCATGCAACAAGCCACTCGAACCTGCAGCTGCCAAGCCGGAAAAGCCAAAGGGCATGTTGGCCTGGCTAACGGGCCACAAGCCAAATGTGCAGCAAAACGAATCCAAGTGCAGCGTGGCAGATCAGCACCCGCAGGTCGTCAAACGCCGCTCCTCACCGATAACTGAGTACCAAGTTGCCAAGCGACACAAGAGCGACGATATCGAGATCAAGTCGGAGCCGGAGAATAATTGATTCAATTATTAAAGTTTAAAAACATGAGCTAAAATTGAAAAGTTCATCTTTTTTTTTTGTATAGTAAATTTATTTGCATTAAAAACCAAAAGATTTTGTTCTCATTACCCAAATCTATGATATAAGTTTGTATATAGCGTTGAATAAGCTTAATTACAAAGGCTTAGCATATAAAAATTGATTTAATTTGTTTCGGTTTCTGTTCTTGTTCGCTGTACGCTTTATTTACTAATTTTATGTTAAAACTATCAATGTTATATGGAAATACATATGTAAACGTATGTATGCATGCATGCATGTGTGTGTGTATATGTAATACGTAAATTTGTAACTGTCCACGTTATTGGAGCCGCGACTGTCAGCAAAGCCCCCGTTAAAGTACAGCTTGCAGTTTTCACATTTATTAGCAAACCGCAAAACCGAAAATGAAGCAATAATTGTTTTTCAACATTTGCACTTGAACTGTTTTTACCACATGCAAAAAAAAAAAATTAGCGACAATAACAGCAGTAAATTGGTGTCAATGTTGTGAAGTGCGGCGAGCGATTTTAGTGGAAGGCGGACCAGGAGAGCGAGTGAGAGCAAACATTTCTGCATGTGTGTGTGTGTGGGTGTGTGCAAGTGCTTACAATTAGAATTGTTTGTTTATTAGTCTAGGAATTACACATGTAAGTATTTTTGTTGTTTTGTCGTTTATGTTTACATATGTAAAAGTTGTGTTCTTTTCGCCGTTAATGAACTTTGAATAATGGATGTGTGCTGTGATTTACACATGCACAAACCAAATACTTTTGCACTGCTTGGCAGAGGGCAGAGACAGAGATGACTCTGTGTGTGTGTGTGCGGATTAGCGGCTTTTACAATGTGGAAGAGGCGAGCAATGATATCGATATCGAGAACGTGTTCGGTACGTGACTACCGTTATGTACTTAAGTGCCTATTTACGAGATTACAATTTTTCGCATTATATCTGACTTTGCACACAATATATATACTGTATACTGGCTAAAATATTTCAACAATTTTTGTAGAAAATGTTTTTCTTTTCTTAATTTTTTTTTTATAGAGATTGCACTTGAAAGAAAACAAAATTAAAAACTGAGTTTGAGATGAGAGCGTGTTTAAATTAGAGCATCATTTATAAAATAAATAAAAACATGTAATTTTCAAACAAGACTGAGAAACAAATTGATGTAAATGTTTGCTTTTAATCCTAAATTATATAACTCTGCTAAAAGTGTGACCTTTTACTGCTTTTCATTTGACACGCGCTCATCTCTAACCGAGAGTCAGAACTGAGCGAGTGGAGGGGAGATAGACAGAGAGAGAGAGAGGGGGAGAGGGAGCATGTGAGTGAAGTTGTTGCAGTTGAGAGCAATTTGCAATTACTCAAATTGTGTGCTAAACATATTAATGTTCAGATCCTCGAATGTTGCTGTGCCGCTGTGATCGAGCATTTGGAGCATTTCGGAGAACTCCTGCGGCTGTTGTGCCCCGCCAGCGCCATGCGGATGCGGATGATGTGCTGCTGCATGCGGATGCGGATGTGGATGGGGATGTGGATGCGGATGAGCCGGATGTGTGGCACCAGCATTCTGCCAGTCGCCCCAAGGTGTGGCAGCAGGCGCCGCCTGATAAGCAGCAGCCTGTTGACGTTGCTGCTGCTGCTGCTGTTGTTGCTGCTGTTGTTGGTTATTGCCCGCACTCAGCTGGGTGTAGGTTGGTCCGCTGGGCGAGCGAGCGGGACTGCTCTGCTGATAGGCTGGATAGGCCTCGGTTGGACCCGTTGGCTGCTGCTGCTGTTGTTGTTGTGGCTGCTGCTGCGGCGTCGGACGCAGTGCCACGCCCCAAGCATTTGGCGTGGGTGAACTGCCCGATTTGGGTATTTTGGCCAGGGGCGAAGGTGCCGCAGCGCCATACGGTGAATGTGTGGCATCGTAGCTGTAGCCCACCGGTGAGGCGGGACGTGGTGGCGGCGGTGGCGCCTGCATGTGCAGCTGATAGATGCCGCCATCGCCACCGGTTGGGGTAATCTCTCGCCTCGGCGGCTGCAGCGTATAATCCACACCCGGCACCTGGACATAGACATGTTGTTGCTGCTGCTGCTGCTGTTGTTGCTGCTGATCCGTCTGCTGTTGCTGCTGCTGTTCGGGTGTGGCACCGTGAAGTGTCTTGCCGGAGCTATTCGTGCAAACGATGTACTCCACCTCGTCCGTGTAGGGATTGAGGAAGGCATACGCCTGGGTGCGCAACCAAACATACTCGGAGTTCTTGGCGCGAACGCGATATAGAAGCGAAAACATTTGTCCCTTCTGCTTGAGCACCTGATCGAAGCTCTCCTTCATGTGGCTCTGATCCTCGGGATGGAAGAAATCGTAGCATATCTTGCCGAGCAGCTCCGTCGGTGTATAGCCCAGGATGTGGAGCACCCGTTGATCGACGAACGTGAATTTGCCATCGAAGGCGTGTCGTGTGATGAACTCGCTCTGATTATTGCTGCCGCTCATATCGTTGGCAGCCGTTGAGGTGACCTGGAGTCGTCCAATTGCCACCAGGCAGCAATGGGAGGACATGTCATCCACGTCGCGATCCATGTGCACATTGGGAAACATATCCGTTGGTGGCCAGTTCTTTATATACCCGGTGCAATGGACGACGGCATAGTTGGAGCCATCTCTCGATGGACCCAATGAATTGCGCTGCTTCAGGCGATTCAAATGGCCAGAGACCATGGCATCGGGATTGACGTTGCCGACACGCATCCGACAGATGAAACCACGACGGGCGCCCATGCTGAGACGCATGCTCGACTGATGACCCTCTTTCTTCACCGTGCCCGACTTCAAATCGAGAATACGACCAGCATTCTGTGACTCCTGCGTGGAAAGCTGCTCCCTGATCTTGTCCCTATCATCTGGGTGGATGTGCTCATACAAACTGGTGCCATACCAATCGCTCTGCGTATAGTTCAGCACGGGCGTCACCGAATCCGACACGTAAATCACACGACCCGAATCGCAGGAGACGACATAGAGAAATCCGTCGGCTGCTTCTAAAATTAAATGCTTCAGTTCCTGATCGGTTAGAAAGCTGGGCTTGTAGGTGCCATCACTGCTCGTATTGCCAGTGCCACGAAGCGCCTTCATGTGGGCGACAGCCATACGGAGTATGGTCAACTTGTCTGGTTTGCGGGCCAAGGCACTGCATGTGGGCACCATGTCCGATAGTTCCGTTATGTAGGCAGTCATCTTGTTGCGACGTCGTCTCTCAATTTCACAGTGATTTTCGCGACTTGCAAAGCGCTCCTTGTCCTGTATGTTGGCATCGTCCATGATCCGAATACTTAATTAATCGGCTCTTTCACTCCCACTACTTCTACTTCAATAAGTGTGTGTTGGTGTGTGTATTGGTGTTAGTGTGTTGGTGTGAGTACTTCTCTTTAATTTGCTTTGCTTGGCAGTTCGCTTTCTTTATTTGGGTCGCTTTGCCGCGCACTGTTCCCAAAAAAGTGATTTCGTCGTTTTCTGTGTGAGGGAGGGTTTTTTCTTCCTCTTTTTCTTCGTTTTTTGTAGTAGTATTTTGTCTACGTGTATGTGTGTGTATACACTGCATACAAGTGTGTGTATAGCCAGAGTCTTTCGGTAGCGAGCACAAATACACAAATTTTCACATTGTTATTCAATTTCACAACGTTGGGCTGCACTTCACTAGATATTTGTTTGTTTTTTTTTTTATTTATGGTTTTTACTTATTTGTGTGTTAGTTTAGAAGAATTTTCTTCCACGAATTGCACACACACGATAAAATCTGAAACTGTTTACTGTGCACAGTGTGACCGTTGCAGTGGTAAAATACCAAATATTACACATACCCAAGGTATCGATGCAATCTGGCGTATTGCCAGACCGGCAAATGTTGTACTTTTCTGTGATTTATCGATGCTTACAATAAGAAACGTAAGGTATCGATTTTCTTTTGCAAATTGATGCCGTTCAAGCCTCGAAGTAAATTAAAAAACACTATTAATTATTTTTGTGAAATAAAAAATGCATACGAATTCAAATGTTCTGGTGTAGTATTTAATGGTATTACAGCATTGCGTCTTGTCTTACATATATTATATATGATATCATAAATACATTTACATTTTTATTCATAACTAGGCATTGTTCCATTTCTATCGAATTTCGAAATAGGAGTTTCTTTTTTTAATTAAAATTAATTATCAGTAGTGGCAATAACATATGTATGCATCTGCATTCCATTCTGATTCAATTTCAATTCTTATAACAAAAATAGTTAAGCAGCCTTACGCCACAATTAGTATAATCCTTTGTTTTTTGTTTTCCATTTCATTACAATAAAATACAATCTTAGGTAAGGTTTATATTTGTTCTGGTTTTAGTTTTCATTTGTTTGTCTGCTGTTTTGTTAATTAATTATTGGCAATTTACTAACTGCATGTTTTCATTTACTTTTCGACGGCTATGGTATATCCACATATCCATTTCGTTTTCAATATTTAATTCAAGCAAAGTCTTTTGTTCTATGTAGGCTTATTGTTTAAAACTGTGCATTACTTAATTGTAGATATTTCAAAATGCGTCTCCTTAAAATTGCATAGAGTGCGTTGTTTATTTTATTTCTGTTTGTTTTTTTTTTTAATTTTTCTTTCGAGTGAAATCGGTTTTTAAATTTCAAACTTCAGCATAATTCGTTGACTAGAAATTAACTTAAGTACTTAAAATTAAACTTATTTATGATAGTTTTTTTTTTTTTTGTCTATTTTGGTGCAAAATGAATTAGCTGAACAACATTATCCTTAACATTTTGTGCTTAAAATAGTTTTTTTTTCCTTTTGGTGTTTTTTTTGTTGTTGTGTGTGTATGGTTTTTTTCTTTCATTTTGTGAATAGTCATGCATTTCGTTAATAATTTTAAGTTGACGGCAGAGTTTTGGTTTCTTTATATACTATGTGTTCATTTCATTGTGCATTTTATATAGTTGCTGCAAGCTTAAACAAAATTTTCCATATATTATTCCTAAACAATTTCATAATACAATCCAAAACATTTAGCACCAAAATGATTTAAATACGCCAAATAAAAAATATTATATATATTATTGAGTTCAGTTTTAGTTTCATTTTTTTTTGTTTTGCACAAGGATTTTAAAGGAGGTTTTTGACATTTTAGAAAATCTACGAAAATTTGCAACAACGTTCTTCAAATGTGAAATGTAATTAAGAGCTATACAAAAATACTTTGGTTTTTATATGTGTAACATCGCAAGTGAATTCTTATAAAAAAATTAAATATATAATTAAATCAATCATTGAATTGAATTGAACAAATCTTTTGGCATGTCGCCGTAGCACTTAGCAATAAAATCACAAAAAAATTAAACATACTAAATACTATTTATATATATATTTATATATATATATATATATGTAGAGCTAAAGTTAGACATAAATAAAGTCATAGTGTCTTTTTCTTCATTGAGTGTACAACTAGTTTTTTTTTAACGTTTTTTTTATACTTTTTAGACTGTTTTCATTTTTTTTGTTCTTTGCAAAAATATTGACATCAGCTATCAGCTAACTGTTTCAGGTTGGTTTTCTTTTAGTTTACTATAAAAAACTAGTTTGCTAATACAAAGCAGTTGTCTAAAAAAATTCATTGTGATGAATTTGTGATGATATCTCTCTTTGCGCCTTGTTACAAAACTCGTGCTAAATATTCTTTGCAATTTTTTTTGTATTGTTTTTTGTTTTCTTGTGTTGCTTAATTCGATTGCGAGTTGAAAGTTTAAGTTTTAGACGTTTATTGTAGGATTATTTTGGTTGGTTGCCTACGTGGTGTAGGTGCGGATAACATCGCGTATAACCGCTCGACACAGCGGACACTGGCCGCCGCCAACACCGCGCCACTGCTCGATGGCGCAGTCGTAGCACATGCACATATGTCCGCACATATACAGCACCGAGTCAATGGGATTCTCGTAGCAAATGGTGCACTCGGCACTCGAATCTGTGCTCTGCTGGTCGCTGAGGCTGTCCTTCCACTTGCTGCCGTTCAGCGTGCTCGTACTTTGGGCAATGGGCTGCAAAAAATCAGACAGAGAATTAATTTAAAGTTAGTTACGAATTTAAAAAATTAAACACATTCTCTCAATTAATTAAATAATAATTAAATTGGTATATTTTCTGCATTCCACAAAAATAACATTCAAAATGCTGCCGCAGCCAACTTAACAGCGCGCCTGTAATGTTTACGTGTTGCCAGACAGTTTGAGTGTGATAAATTTAAAACGTAGATTAGCAAGCTTAACAGCTGCAGCCAACTTAACTAGGCCCGCGCAATTCTTAAGTGTTGCCAGATAGTGCAAGCAATTTAAAGTGTTGATTTGAAATTTCGGCAAATTAAGTTATGATTTTTGAGTAACTCACCTCAATATATTGCTGACTGCTGGTGGTGCTGATCAATGTGCCGCTGGAGCAGGCGCCAGCGAGAATGCCGCTGCTGCTGATCGTGGCAGCTGTGGCTGCTGGCCGCTGCTGTGCCGCCGCCGTCAGCTGTCCATTGAGATCGTGGGAGCTGTTGGCCGGCGGCAGATTGACGACGAGAACGGTGCCGCCACCATTTGGCTGGATCTGCAGGATGTCGCCGTTGGAGGGCATGCTGATCATGCGACTGCCACCATTGCCATTGCCGCCAGCTGAGGCCAACGTGTTGCTGCTATTGGATTGGGTGACACTCAGTTGCATTTTGGTGGCGGCTCCCAGCAGTTGGCCAGCATTCAGGCTGCTCAACGATTCGGTGAGCAGACGCGAGCCGGAGGCAGTTGCCGCAGCGACAGCTGTAGCCGAACCGGCAGCACTAATCTGTGGCTGTGACGGATAGGCCACCATATTGGGCAGCTGCTGGCGGAACATGCGCAACGACTGCGTCGAGCCGTACACATCGAGGAACGCCCACAGCTGGAGCGATTGATCCACATGCATGACGACGACAGCGGGGCCATTGTTCTTGCTGATGCTCACCTCACCGTTGGGCGCCACAAAGAAGGCGATCTCATCGCCACGTTGCGGCGCCGCCGCAATATCCTTGCTGACCACCCAATACTCCGGCCGATCCAGCAGAAAGTCCGAATCATTGGGCAAGTCATTCGGTTGCAACAAGGCCGGATTGCATGACGTCAGTCCCAGGGCCAGAGCACCAACATACATCTGCTCCGTTTTGAGCACCTGCACGATGAGCTTCTCGCCAATCCGGATGGGTCGAGCCGTGAACACATAGCCCTGACAAAAGTCGGACTCGGTGCGCGAGGCCACAAAGCGATCGTGGGACAAACGCACATTGCGTCCCTTCGTTATGTGGAAGGGAACGGGGATGAGGCGACCGTTGCAATTGTAGCGCAACGGGGGCAAACCGTTCGCCAGATCATGCTCCACAATGTGGGCGGGTGTTGAGGTGTTGCTGCCACCAACGTTGCCGTTACCAGCTAAATGCAGCGATTGCATCGATGGCATCACATGACGTTCCAAGTCATGATCGGGCAGCGAGCGACGCGATTGTTGGGCGGCAGACAGTTGTTGTTGCTGTTGCTGCAACTGTTGTTGCTGCTGTTGCAACTGTTGCTGTTGCTGGTGCTGTTGCTGCTGCTGTTGGTACATGTAAATGCGTGCGTCTAGAAACTCGATGCCCGTGCAATTGCCATAGATATCGATGACAGTCCAGAGCATGCCGCGCGTATCGATGCCAGACAAAATGACGCCCTTCTCCTCGTTGTTGATGCCATAGATGACATCGCCGGCATTGTTCACATAATAGTACAATATGTTGTCCTTTTCGCAGTATTGTTCGTGCAGCGCTTTTGCCCAGAAGCCCGGTCGGTTTGTTAGATCCGGGCAGGCGTATTTGGGCAGGCCGCCTTCCAGCGTTGCCGGATCGTTGCTGGTGAAACCGAAACGAATGCCGCCATTCCAATTGTTTGAAATCTCCGCGAACTTGACGCAAATTCGCTCATTGATGCGCACGGGCCGAGCCGAGAACGTGATTGCACGGCAAAAGCTCTCGAAGCGACGCGCCAGCGTGCCATCTCTGGAGATGCGTATATTGTCACCATGCACTGTATGAAATTGCAGGGGTGGCAAATTATTTGGACCCGGGCAGGAGGAGGTCGAACGGCGAACTGCAAAATGCAAGACAACAAAAAATAGACCAATGAGTAAAAGCGAAACGAAGGACTTAAGCAAGAGACAAAGAGAGAGAGAGTGAGAGAGAGCTTAAAGCTACTTCAGCGTAAAAGTTAGACACTTAACAGTTAACTGGCTGTTAAGCTGTTGGAAAACGGGACAAATTTTATAGCAGTCGCTGTTAATTAATATTACATCTATTCAAATTTAATATTTAAATTTTAAAAAAATAATAATAATTAAAAGCTTTATAGTTAAGAAGCTTTTCTCACTGCTGCATATTAAGCTATATTGCTGAAATGCCTTACAATTGAATGCTTTTCGTATTCCTCCGTTTCAATCTAATTAAAAATCAGGAAACGTAGCCAGAGAACACTTGAAATCAGCTCTTGAACATTCCTTGACAATTCAATAAATTGCTCAGCTCTTTCTATGGAAGACTGTTACACTTGAATGCTTCCAAGAATTTCATGTGGCAACAGCTGCCACACATTTTGTCAGGCGCATGCAACGAACAAAGTCAGGTTGATCGACATTTTGATATTTCGAAATTATTGTCGTCAAAATCTTAAAAAAAAACGAAGATACATTGAGAGTTCAATAATCTAACCCCAGATCATCAAAGTCACGTGCTGTTAGGGGTACAAAAAAAAAAAGGAGAAAAAGAAACCAAGTTGAAAGGGGTTAATGCCTTCTGTCAGTCTCAATATTCAGCTAAGAGCGTGTAATATGAGAACTAGCACATGGCTTAGGAATCCGTACGCTTCGTTGAATTTCTCAACTGTCCATAGATACATATGTATATATATATATATTTGTGCATGCTTGATGGCTGCCTGCGTGACAAACTATATGTTTTCTTTTGAACTATGTGTAACTCAAAACTGAGCCGCTGTTTTGAAACTTAATTTAGACTAGAAGCTGCAAGATCTTATTTTAATTGTGTATCGTAGCATTTAAAGATTTATGATAGCCATTCGAATAAAATTGGGTTGTCATTTATTATGTTCGTAATAAAATGAAAAACCTGTAAAAAGAAGTTACTTCATTTGATTAAACTGACTAACTTGAATATAAAATTTAAACAAAATAATTTCAAGAAATCGAAATTCCAAAAAGAACTTATTTAAATACAAAATCGAGTATCTTGACCAACTATAAAAAAAACAATAAGAAAGTTGTCAGATCTTAAGTTAACTCTAAATGCAAGCCAGCACAATTCCGTTTAAGTAAGAAAAAGTTGGCCAAAAATGACTGCAAGTTTTTGGTTTTAAATAATAAATGATTATTTTTATGACTATAAATTGAATTTGATGAATCGATTACACTTGAATGGTGCAACAAAAACAAGAACAAGAAATGCAGCAAGGCTGTTTAAGACAAGTAATCTTAAGTTAAGCATTAAATCGAATAATTTGCCGACTTATTAGTGCAATTATTGCACCTTTCGAAGGTAGTCCTTGGGTGCAAAAGGGCAGCAGCTGTCCGACAATTACGAAAAGTATGCCCAAGCTGGTAACGATAATAATTACGAACTGGAACTCAGACGACAGGTTTGTGGCACTTTGTTTTTTCTTTTTCTAGGGGCATATGGAATGCGGCGGCATGCCACACGAGATGCGAAACGTGCTGAGGAGATGGATCAAAGAAGCCAAATGCGACAGCAGGACAACACACAGAGAGAGAGAGAGAGGGAGAGAGGGAGACGGAGAAGACAGACGGCAGTCTTGATTACCATGTTGATATGCGGCGCGTGGCAGAGTGTCTCAGCAATGGGTCACAAAGGCAGACAGACAGACAGATGGACGCACAACAGGCGGTCGAACGCAGCAGCGTCTTGAGGAGATCTTTGTGCTCATTATTATTTGAACAGGGCTGCGGCATGTGGCAGCTGCCCGTGCGCCAAGGCGTTACCAAGCCGAAAAAAGCAGCTGCAGCAAGCACAGAGCGAGACAGACAGAAACAGAGACAGAGACTGAGACAGGTAAAACAACCCTGTGCATGTGTAGCTACCCTTGGCAAAACGATCAACAGGGGTTGCTTGCTGGCGACACAAAAGAAGCAAAGATACAAACACTAAAATCGGCAGCTGTTCAAATTTCAAAAACCAAAAAAAAAAAAGCAAGCAACTGAAAAAGTATCCTGCGAGAGGGGTTGAAATTCAATGCGCGTGCATTGAACTAACCAAGCAAATAGGGGGTGCAACCGGGAGAGAGAGAGAGAGAGAAAGCGAGAGAGGGGGGTAGACTGCATATAGCAAGAAAATCTGTGGCTGCAATTCAAAAGCAAAAACTGGCTGAGCCAAGTGCTC
Organism: Drosophila nr. perissopoda 5 BK-2023a; assembly: GCA_035044105.1. Taxonomy (NCBI): domain Eukaryota; kingdom Metazoa; phylum Arthropoda; class Insecta; order Diptera; family Drosophilidae; genus Drosophila; species Drosophila nr. perissopoda 5 BK-2023a. The sequence goes on from JAWNMK010000341.1 coordinate 6,123,572, forward strand.
TGCTTCCGGCCCATGCAGGAAGTCTGGGACCAAAGGAAGCAGCAGCAACAGCAGCTCAGCTTCCGGTTAGCCGACATTAGAATATAAGAAGAAGAACAAGCAGGCCAGTCAGCGAGAGATAGAGAGAGAGAAAGAGAGAGAGGGAAATCGATCAGATCGTGTGTTGCAAGCGACGCATCAATATTTATGAAATGCCTGCAACGAGGAAGTCGGAAATCACGTTTTTCGCAGCTCCACTTCTGCGTCTGCTTCTTCTTCTTCACAATCAGCTTCTGTTTGCGTCTTCTGTGTTCGTTTACTACGTGTATTGGGGCCTTATTAGCTGCAGGATGTCGCCTGGCGGCATTGGCGACGCCTACTTTTTGCCCCAGACAACAACAGACAGACACAAGCTTGTGTTGTCAATGAATTACGCATTGAATGAAAATTCTTGTCATAAAAAATGCGCGTGTTTCGTCTTCTTCTTGCTACTCTGTGCAGGCAACGCTTAAATCAAACGGTTAACGCGCTACGCGTTCATCATTTCAATTAGGCAACAACAAAAACATGCTCAATTAATTAGTAGCTGTGCGCTCAGTTCGAAATGAGGCTCCCAATTGATAAAAGGGGGAAGATTGGGAAGATTGTTTGCCTGGCTGGGATATGTTTGATCATCGCTGATCGTAGGGTTATCTGTTTTCCACTGCCTTCCAATGAGCTGCTTTCCAATGCTGTTAAAGAATACACTTAACATGTGTGTACAACTTTAACAGCCGTGACATGAATAACATTTAATAACTAAATTGAATTGGAATTTAAAGTCTATAAATGATCACTATTAAAAGTCATATTTTTTTTGTAATTTATGAAATATTAAATTGAAAGAAAAAATATATATAAATTCTCAACAGAGGCGATAGATCTATGAATGCCTTAAGGCAAAGTTAACATAACAATGTTAGCAACTTAACATAATGTTAGCAACTTAACATTATGGACTTTATTTTTATTTATAGAGCGGAGAAAAGTAAACTGAGATTGAATTGAATTGAACTCTATAAAAATACAGTTATTAAGCTTAGAATTACTGTTCTTAAGATCATTTAGAGTGTGATTAAATTGATTATGATATCATCTTTGAATACTCCTATTAATCATTAGATTATTGCTTATTAAATTAAATGCCTGTCAGGCATTGGAGCTGAAATCATTATCTTCATTTGCTGAGGAGCAGGCAACACTTATAATCATGATATTTTGGCTCCATTGCAATTAGCTCCTTGTCTCGTGATTAGCTTTTATCTTGGCCAAAAAAAAAACACAAATTGGCCAATCTCTGAGCGCATTACAATCAATTTAGCTAAAGACAGAGTTCAGCTCTCTGTGGATATGTTGATGTGCAGTTCCCACACACACACACTCATATAACTATATAGTAGAGCCGAAGTGCAAACGAAGAACGAACGAACGATCTGCCAAACGATCGCAGGCAAATTTTCGTACAATTTTGCTTACTTTTTTTTTTCATCTAAAGGAAAAACCTGATTTACCGTTCGTGGCAGACGCGACTCAAACATTTCCCACGCTGGCCGTGAGCAAAAAAAAAAATCAAAAAACTAGCAAAACCAAACAACAACAAAATTCCCACGACACCAAATTTGTATATATGGCAGATATATGTTTATATATATATATATTTGCCTGACTATTTTCGGAGGGAAAACCTGTAACAAGCTACAATAATTGCAACTGCAACAGCAACAACGATGAGTAAACTTTTTAGACTTGAATCTTTTGCCGCTTGCGGGTGGAAGAAAATAAAAATTGAAAAACAAAAATCATGCAGGTGTCATAAAAATGGCTGAAGTGGCTATCATTTTGGGCAGCTGCCTCGCCGATCAATGTTGCAGATCGCAACTCAACTCAACTCGATTGTAAATTGATCGTTAGAAATAAATTGGAAGCCGAGGAGTAAATCGTTAGATTTGAAAATTAAAGTGGCAACTTGTTGTGGGCAACACTTTTAAGGCATTTCAAAAGCATCAAGTTGCGAGAGCTTTTCATCTTAGCTTTAGAAAAGGCCGAAAACTTTGCCTTGATCAACCGATAAGCTTCGGTCTTAAGCTTAAAAATAAATTGAAGGGAAATTAGCTTTTATGGCTCCCGCCCTTTATTTAGTTATTTTTACACATATTTTATAAATAAACATATTGTTGATGAGTGACGCAATTGTGAGCAATTAATAAAGATAAATTAGCGCTGATTTGTCGCACATTTCGCAAGTTTTTAATGGGTGTGAGAATTGATATGCCGCGATAAGTGGCAAAACTGGACAGACAGAGAACAACTCTGCTCCCGCCCACAAATTAAGTTATGCGCTGCCCACGCACTATTTGCGTGTTATTTTTTCTCTTTCTTTTTACTTCTAACTAATTTTCCCTTGCGCTCAATGTGTGCGTGTGTAGGTTGGGGCGTGTGTTAATATGTGGGCTTTTAGTGTTGGACAAGCCTTACAAGTTAAAGCTTAAGCTCTTTGGCAGCGAGGCACCCACACGAATTCGCATCCGAACTCGAACTCGAATTTTCGAGCCCATTTTGGTTGCTTTGTCATTTGTCAATTGACCGCAAATTGCAGTGGCTGCCAGACGTGGGCCGCTGACCAATTGATACACTTTGTAATCGATCTGGCAAAACAGGCCCCCGCCCCACCCCGCGCTCTTCTCTTTAATTGTCAAGCGTTTCCGGCATAATTAAAGAGGCCTTCACGTTAATTGTTGCCACACGTTCCGCCGAATATTGTGTGGCAGACACACGTGGGCATAACAATGACAACAAGTTACACGGCACGTGACCTATAACCTCACGTAGTAGAAGAATAAAAAAAACAACCGCTGCGTAGGCCAAAAGCAGTGACGTAAATTTTAAATGGCCAAAGGGAGGGCGAGTGAGAGTGAGAGCTATACTAGTTCGCATTTCAACTTGTTGCTATTTTCTTCCATGTGTGTGTGCAAAACTGAAGCTTCCGCTGCAGCAGCACCAGCAGCAGCGGAAACTGCAAAAAGCATCAACCAATTATGCATTTTACGTACTGTCACACTCACTTCTCACGCTCTCTCACGCCCTCTCTGTCTCGCTCTAGCACAATGCAGTAAAATGTGCACAAATGCGTGAAATGTGCGCGCAAATAAAATATAATAAAAGAAAGAATGAAAAAAATAATAATTGCAGCGATAGCCGAGGGCCGACGAGAGGTCAAACTATTGAATGTTGTTGTTGTTCATGTCTGGTGCTGTTGTTGTTGCTTTAGCAGTCGCACAATGCACTTTTCTTTGCGATTAAGCGAAATCTGATGACAGTGCCATGGGATGCAAAACAAAATTTATTGTGCGTATATACGTAAGTAGTGTGTATGTTTGTGTTAAAGAAATGACAGTGAAACGTTCGCAAACTAAAACTGGCTCAAAAAGAATTCCATAACTTTTTGGATTTTACCCACTGTTGTTGTAATTTACGCAAAAAGCCAAAAATTCCCCTTTGCTATCTGAAATTTCCCCAAGCAGTGTGGGACATAATTGAGTTACAGTTAAAGGCGCTCTGGCTGGAAAGCTCTTGCGGCGCTCAACTAGTAATAATATTGATCGCACCTCTCGAGTTCAATGACTGCCGAGGAATATTCTCTCTCAAATATAAAAAGCTGTCTTTATAAAATTAGGTGCTGCGAGGGTGGCCAAAATCAAATTTACGTGGGTTATTTTTACAAGTCGCGCGTTGTTTATGACGCTGAGAGGGGGGAGGGGGATTGTTGGTGTTTTCCATATGCGCACTGAAGCATGCGACCCCAAACCAAAAAGACGACGGAAGAAGAAGCAGCAGCAGCGTTGAGCTCAAAATAGCAAGTGAAGAAGCCAAAAGGTATACAGAAAAAATAAATAAACATACATAAAATGTTTCAGTTGAAGGAATATTTGTGTATGAAAATAAAGTCTGTATATAAATAAAGATAAGATGGCGGCGGACTTTCTTCCGTTCCGTTTTGTTTTGTTATAGACAATGTTGTTTATCGAAGCGTTGCAATTGTTGCTATGTATTACACACACTCACACACACATGCACATTGCATTTCCTCACACACACACTTGTAAAGAAGCCGGCGCAGTTGACTGCACAGCCAGCGCCGTCTTAACCCCTTCTCTCTCTCTCTTCTCTCTATTGCTCTTAAGCTGCTGCCTCTTTTGTGTAATTAAATCACTCAAGCGTTGAGCGCTGCGCTTGACTTAAATTATAGTTGTAGACAAAGACAGAGAGAGAGAGAGGGAGACAGCTGAAGTGCTTCTTGCACATCATTATAACATTACATGAATGCAGTGGCAGGCGGATAATAATAATTCAAGTGGCATTTTATTGTTTTATCACGTATTTATTTCTGAGAACAGCGCTTAATAACTGTTCGTGCCCCGTCTGCTGATCTCTTAAGCCAGAAACCCCCCCTCGCCTTAAGCATTCTTTTGTTCTCTTCTTGGATCTACTATTAATTCAAATTAGTTCACATAACAAGCTAATATTATGTAAATTTTTGCCCATTTATATATATATTTTTTTAATATTTTCTTCATAATTATGCACAGCTGCGAAAAAAGCGAAAATCTAGTTTCCCTATCCAACAAAAATAGACTTTAATGAATATCCAACCTTAATTTTAATGCTAAATCAGCATCAGAAACTCAGAAAAAACATGACAGCGAAACAAGAACACGAAACTGAAATAAAAACCGATCGATAAACAGCTGAATTTTCGTAGGTAGCAAAAGCCGAGCTAGTATTGCTATCTAAGAGTTGATTTATCAGCTCAAACTTACACTCAAAATCGGATTCGGAATCTTAGCTGGGAGCGTGCATAATTGTTGCCAGCGTTGCCTGACTTAATTGTTGAGCCCAAAGGCAGCAGCTGGAAACAGACCCGCATCTATTGTCTTACCTGTTGCCCCTTCCCTTCCCTTCCCTTTCCATACCTGACTGGTCTGTCTGGCTGTTTTTCAGCTGTTGCTGTTGCGACACCCAAGACGCAGTTTTATCTATCCTTATCTATTATCTATTTATCTATTCGCCCAGCAAACTCTGTTAACAGTTTTTCATCGTCGTTTTCCATTTGTTCATTAACTGATAACTGATAAACTTGGCAGAGGAACATGAAACTAATGTAGGCCACTATGATAAAAAATATTAATGCAATAGTTGACTGCATTTAACATCTAAAAACTTTCAAGTGTGAATTATTATAAACCAATTTATTTTAAAGTCCTTGCATTTAATTTCTTATTACTTTTGAACTGGAATGCTTAAGGTACATTCCAGAACCAGGCTCTCTCTTAAAATGTTGCTTACTTATCTACTTTGCTATAATAACTAAATTATGTTAAATTCCTTGCATTCATTCATCTCTTACTGGAATTTAGGCATGCACTTTGATGGAACCAAGCGCTCTCTTCAAATGTTGCTTATGCTCTGCCTGCTTAATTATCTACTTTGTTCTCTCTTCACAAATGGCGATCGACATTCGCAAACAGCTCTTATCAGAAATAAAACAATAACAAAAAAATCCCACAATCTACGGGCTTGACCACAATTAGAAAATAAATATAAAATATCTCACGCACACAAATACAAATGTACTTGCAGTGTCTAAAAAGCTTTAAAGGATGACGCATAACGAAATGACCACAAAATGAGCTCATAGGCAAAATAACCCATAACTAAATGTGAGAGAAGCTACAATTGTGTGTGTGTGTGTGTGTACTTGGGGGAGTTTGTGCTGAGCAAATATATATATAAGAAATAAGACGAAGAAGAAGAAGCAGAGCTAGCAAATGAAGCCCGCACAATGCATTTGAAATTTGAGCGAAGCTGGCAACGCCAACGACAGGCATCGATCGACGGCGGTGAGCTCAAAAAGTAAACCGTGAGAAGCTCAAGTAAAAGCAGCCAGATAAACTTTACCCAAAGCCGCCTCGCATGCCAACCAACCAACCAACAGGCAAGAGGCAGAAGACACGACAAACAACAACAGCAGCAACAATAAACTCTGCTAACACAAAATGTAATAGATGGAAAAAACAAAGACAGCAACAGCAACAGCAACAACAACAATAAGCAGCTGATTCCAACAAAAACAAAGTAATTTCATTGATTACCGATACGCAGCGCAAATGCCGCACGTACAAAATGAAATGGCGCTCGGCAGCGGGAAGCAAAAAACGGAGTTAACAACACCCCCCACTCCCCCGCACAACCTCCATCAATTCCAATTCCAATTCCACTCTGGAAGCTTGTCTTCTTTTCGTTTGCTTTGCTTTGCCGACGGCGGCAACGGCGCTTCGCGTACAAATCCAACAAGCAACAAGCAACTGCTGAATGGGCCATTTGGCCAGACTTCTTGGGCAATGTCAAGAGGGGAGAAGGGGGAGGACGAGGCGGGTTGCAGCCGCTCTGCCCGTAATGTATGCGTCATTGGCTTTGGGGCTTGGTAAGATTTTTACCTGGCTGCCAGAACGAGAGAGAGCGGTTTGAAAGAGAGCTTTGAGCCCGAGGAAGAGGAAGAGCAAGCGCACATGCCAAGAGAGGCTTTTCCAGCCGCATAGCTGCATATAGCAGCAATCAAAACAAAAACCACAAAAAAATAACAAAAAAAATTGAGCGTATTTAATCGCTATGATAAACGTAATCGTTGCTGTTGCTGTGTCTGCTCGATTGTTTGTGTGTGTTGTGCTTTGGCATGTGTGTGTATGAATATACACATTTTGAGGTTTAGCTCAATTTTTGAGCCTTGCACTTTCATTATTACCAGTGAAAGAGAGAGAGAGAGAGAGGTCGAGCGAAGATCAACAGGCACTTCCGGTAAGTTTCTTATTCTTAAAGAATTCTTGCTCTCTTCTTGGAAGTCATAGACTAAATGCAGCTGGTTTTATTAATCTAAGAGAACGTGCAAGTCAGCTGGAAGCTATGAGTGAAGATCCTTCAGTTGAGATAAGTTTCAGCTGTTTTTATTTTTACTTAACATTTTGTAACACATTTAAAATGATTAGAATTTTACAACTTAGATTTCTCATATGTTTAATTGTTTTGTACAATACAAAAGATTACACGATGTTAACAACCTTTAAACCCTTTTTATAAAAAAAAACCATTTAATGGCTATTGTTTAAATAATCTGAAATGGTTTTTTTTTGTCTTTGCTGATCTCTCATTTTTGTTTGGGCAAATGAAAACTAAAAACGCTAATGTATTCATAAACTCGCAGCTGCTTGTTGTTTTTGCTGTTGTTTAATGTTTAAATGTATTTATTTATCTTTGCCGCGTTCATTAACAGAGCAGGGAGTGAGAAAGACAGAGACAGAGACAGAGGCAGAGGCAGCGAGAACTGAATGAATGAGATACGAGCGTAAAATAATGTGGGAATTATTTTTCAAGAGATATGCAAAATTAATTCAAGTAGTTTTTTTGCTTGAATTATTTATTTATTAATGCATGTAGTTCAATTTGAATTTTCGCACGCTTTAATTACGTTTGGAATTTGTTTTCAATTGTTGTTTTAATGTAGTAATAATACTAACCGAGTCCGAAACGCTTCTTGATTTTCTTGAGCAAATGCATTTTCTTTTTGGTGGACATTTTGTCCTTGGGGCTCATCATCAGCTCTGTGTTTTCCATGGCCAAAACATGAGCGGCGGCTGCAGCCGCATTGTAATGATGATGATGATGATGATGGTTGTGTTGATTATGAAGATTTATTTGTTGCTGCTGCTGCAGATGTTGTTGTTGCTGCTGTTGTTGCAGCACACGGTTGGATTGTTGCATGTAGTTGGCTGGTATATCCGACAGACCCATGATTGCGATTATATGCGAAATTAAACTAACTGACAAAATGTGCAAACAGCTAAAAACTTAACGCGAATTTCTAAAAAACGTTTTGGGCTTAAATAGAGTTCGCTATACATTGGATGTTAAAACATTTTGGTATTTTAGACTTGATGCATTTTTTTTTGTTTGTTTGCAACGGTACAACAAACAGAACAGAAACGATTCGAACGAACACTAACCACGGACAAAACGACGCCGAAGAAAGACGAAACGAAGAACGTGCGAGTCAGCGGAGCTGCGAACCAAACACTTCGACGTTTATTTTATAACTGAAACTTCTTTGCTGCGGTCGTGGGCAAAGTAAAATGCTGCGACGCCAGCGTCAGCGACAGCGCCAGCAGCTGAGCAGTGATGAGCGCGTGAGCACGACGCGGCACGATGTTGCTTGTATCGTGAGCAGCGTGTGTGGAAGTGAGCGCTGTGAGTTTGACTCTTTGTCGTCCTGAATTTGAAAACTGCAATAGACTACTTTTGAGCTAATTATAAACTGCTAAGCACTCTAAAGCTCTCAACATATCGTGTTTTAATTTGAGCTCCTGCTGCAGAGCGTGAGCTAAATTCCAGTTCAAACGCACATCTCTAACAACAGGGAAAGAGAGCAAGAGCGCGGAAAAGAGAGCGCAGGAGAGTTGAGCGCAGTCGGGCAGCAGGCAACACCGACGCAGCGCTGCTTGCAGCTGTTTCTTATTTACTATGGTTTCGCTTTTGTGCCTGCTTTTCGCGTGTATTGAACCTCCCTTATAATTTGTAACGTTGTTGTTGTTGTTGTTGTTACTGTTGCTTGATCGTTGTGCACCTTGATCGTCGCTGCTGCTGTTGTTGTTGCTGGCGGCTGTTCTAGGCCAGGTTTGTTAGCCGCCTGCATTTTGAGCAAACTGCTGCTCTTTGCGTTTTTTTTTTTTTAAAGACGCTGCTAACTGTTTTGCGGCACTTTTGGCCAAAGTTCAGCAAGGTTCAAGACACTTTTTTTTGTTAGTTGGTTTGGTGGGCATTATGCGGCGATATAAGGTCTGTTTGTTGCCCAGTTAACAGTTCAGAGCTAAACGCGTAACTTAACAAGAATTGTTTTAAATTGTTTTATTGGTCATGAGCTATGAACTTGAAAGACTCTTTATGTAATTGTTTTTTTGCCAAATTTAATTTCAATATTTTGAAAATATTCGCAACGATAGTTTTTATGGGAAAGAAGAAAAGATAATGCTAACTGGCATAATCGAGTTGAGGAAAAACAAAGTTGAATTTCTTCTTTTTTTTTATCTCGAAACAAATGAAATTGATATAAATATATTTTATAGATTTGATAAATTGCCACTTTATTTACCTGCCTATTATGGCTAGACGTGTGAAATTCTACACTTTAGACCATTTTAAGAACGATCATAGCAAAAAGTTCTTATCGATTGTTAAATAATGTGCCATAAATCAGGTCCATAAAGTGCTTGATAAAAGTACTCAAAAATGATTCATGGATAAAGTCTGCAAACTTTAAGACCTTATATGTACGTCTAAAAAAACAGACTCTATCAGCACAAATACAATAAATATATATCTATACGAATATATGAGATCATCAAAGTTGAAAGTGGTCCAAGTGTATATAATTTCTGGTTTGGCATTTACATTAAATGCTGGCTTAAGGCAATTCTCTACAGTTATTGATTTAAATAGCCATGGAATGGTACGGTTAGGGTAACTTTAAGAACTGGCAAGAAATCCATGTGACATCTGAAGACAATAGAGCCTTGAACCCAAAAGGCCATAGAACCAAACAGCGACAATTGTCCAGGCAAAGACAAATGGCAAATAGAAGAAGAAGAGCCAAAGGCAACGGCAGAGGCAGAGATCGAGATCGCAGACGAGGAAGGTAAGGAACCTTATACCAGCTAGCAGATGTTTCCCAATGTTCGTGGGAGAGACTTGAGAGAATCAGCAAACTCTATAGAGGGTATTTTTGCAATGGGGACAACACACACACACACACACACACACATGTACATGTGTGGCGAAAAAAAAATTCTAAATTTAAACATAAACTACTTTGAATATGGGCAGAAAGGCAACAGAAGAATTATCTCCCCCAGGCAGAGCAGCTGCCTTTTGGGGGCGCCTCCCTTTAGGCAAAATATGAATATACTTTTGAGTACAGTGGTCACTCGAATTCATGATCTAAGAGCACAATAAACTCCATTACTATTTTCTTTAAAAGAAATTTGTATTTCAAAATTTTATTTTAATAAAATTATAAATTATAAAATTTTAATAGTATTAATTTGTTGTGTACGAATTAAGTATTTTAAACAATGAAATAACTTTAATTAAATATTATAAATTTAATAAAAATAAAAATTATAAATTATGAAGTTTTAATAGTATTAAATTGTTGTATAAGAAATAAGTATTTTCAACAAGGAAATAATTTTAATTCTTTTTTTTCATTTTGCTTTTCAATATTTATTTTGAGTAAACTTAGTTTAATTGAACTTGGAATCCTTAATTTTTTAAATATTGTATACAAATTATATATTACATATTTTTTTATAGACAAAATAGGGTTTAAGAAAGTAGTATTTAAAACGGGAAGTGATATATTTGAATGATATATTTTTATTATGGTTATTGAGCTCTAATAATAATAATAATAATAATAAAAATAAAAACTAAAATGATCAAATAAATGCTTTAGCGATTGACTACTGTAGTACGGGTATTTATTTATAATGTATGACGGAGTCTTATCAAAGGCACTGACAAAAGCAGACAACTGGCGCACGTCCGCCACGTGTTTCCAGTCACAATTCGACGCTATGCTTATGATAAAGGATAAACGCAGTAAATGGACAAAAAAAAAGAGAAGAACAAAAATTTACACCTGGAATTGGCAAGCAAACAAACAAACAAACCTGACAAGCAAAATGACTGAACAACAAAAAAAAAAAAGAGGAGAGGAATAATGATAAGAAGAAGAAAAACCCTTCCAGTGCGAAATGCAACCACAGATGCCAGCAGCAGCGATCTACACATTTTAATTTTAATTTCTTTTGGGGGTAGGTTTTTCGAACATTTTTGCACTACTTGTGCACATCTTGTGCATTGGTTCCTGTTTCGCCAGCGTCCTTTTTATTTGTATTTACTTGGCGCAGGATCAGGCAGCGACAGCAGCTGTATTTCCATGCCCTTTTAGTTTAGACGGGACGCGCGCCTGCTGCCATCATTGCCAGCCAGCCAGCAGCCAGCCAGGATGCTGAATATGCATTTCCACTTTAATATCAAAATTTAAATGCTTTCGCTGTCTGTCTGTCCGTCTGTCTGGCTGACTGTGCTGTCCTGTCCTGTCCCGTCCTGGATCCCTTCCGATCTGGCAAATTGCATCTGCTGACATCGGTCTGGGCAGCAAAAACCAATTATTATCCTTCAACAGGAGTGCTCGCATCACAACAGTTGTCCACATCAAACAAAATATACAAAAATAAAATAAAACCTGATCCTTAGACAGATCTCTATTAAAATATGGCCAAGAGCGATTTAAATTTAAATTGAATAATTCATAATTTAATCCACTAATTAATTAAGTACTAAAAGTTTTGATCATTTTGATCAAAGTTTGATCAAGTCTTCATTTAAGAGCAATATTTTAATTAGTGTTTGAGAGCTTTTCCAAATTGTTATTGCTTTATTTTTAATTAAGTTTTTTTTCTAAATTCATTTTTATTTATTATAATCTGTAAATCTGAAATTTTTGCTCAATATTTTTGTTAAGAACAATATTTTAATCAATGCCTATAAACTTTTATTTGTTATCTAAGTATTTTTTTTTTTTAAATTTTTATCTACAATCTGTCAGAAAATAATCAGCAAAGTTTATAAATTTATAAACACAATCAAATCAAAAATATTTGGAAGACACCTTATCAAACTATCTATATTTTCTACAATAACATCATTATCACAACATATTTTACAACCCTAACTAGATATTATTTCTTATCAAGCACTGCTGTAAGTTTTCAATTCCCGCTGAATCAGGCAATTGTAAAAGCCTTAACCTTGATGGGGAAACTTGATAAACTAGATAAAAATAAGTCAGAAAGGTCCAAATTAAATTGTTGCCTATCTAAATTAAATCCAAAACCAAAGTATAAACAACAATGGTGGAAATCTGTATTCGATTAGGAGAACCACTTGAATTATAGATAGGTAAGTTTAAATATTGGTGGACTTTGCATTATACTTATAATGGGAACATAAATGATAGACACCCTAAAAATAAATATGTATATTATCAAACAGAGCAGGAAATAAATGAATGTTATCACAAATTAAGTTCGTTTTTGACACTCGAGTAAATATATGCATATATATCGAGAAGTCAACGAAATTGGAATATTTTTTCTTTTTTCTTATCGCAAGCACCTGGAAAATAAAGAAAACAAAGCAGCTGGAAGCAACCAGTTATCTATTAAGTAGGATCGATAAAATTCCGAAATGAAAACTGTAACAAATGTGCTGGAAAATGTTGCCCAAGGCATGTTTAATTAGAAAACGACATATGCAAAGGATCATGATGATCCTGTACACACATACGACAGAGACAGCTAGACAGATAGAGAGAGAGAGAGAGTGAGATAGATAGATGGAGTACAACAACAGTTGTAGTTTCTTTCGTATATAAACATAGAAAACTAATCCCGCAGACTTAAGAATAGAAATGAAAGGAAAGAAATTACGCAAGCACTTGAGAAACGACAGCAGCAGGCAAAACTATATACCAATAAATACACTGAGAGAAATAATGTTTTGTAAAAGTAAAAAGCATAATAATGCATCTCCGATCCTGTGAATTATATATATATTCTTGATCAGCCTTATTACAGTAGTCTGTATAAGTAAAACGATATCAGGCTTCCAATTTGGAATATAAGTTCTCGTATATTTTATCGATAACTGCACCCGTTTGCGAATATCGATACAAATCGATCAATAGGAGACACAATAGTGAACCTTTCAATTCATTTATAACATTATTATTATTATAAATTGGGAAATCATCACTGTGCCCCATATATAACATACCCAGACATATAATTCCAAACATGAATTTTAAATAAACTTTAAAATTTTAAATACCAAAAAATAATACAATCCCAATCTAATAAATAGCTTGCTAGTCAAGCAAATCAGTAAATCTCTCAGTGTAGATTTGTGTGTAGGAAACAGTCTCAATATATATCCGATCCTTTGGGTACCTGCACAGCAACGGCTGCCAGTTGTGCAGGGACGTGGCAGGGAGAGCTGAGGGTGCAACAACCGATTCAAATCTAGCGTTTTTGGGCTGCAGCCCAACTTCAACTTCCTTATTTTATTTTACTTCTTTCTTTTTTTTTTTTGTGAGCCGCATCCGCACATACGCTAATCAAATATCAGGCGCGTCCTGCCCGAAAAATACCCGCCAAAAATCAACATATGTGCAGAGAAGCGATTCAGCGAATGTATCTCATGGATGCAGACCATCTTGTGCCCCGTTAGATGTGTGCTGTCATTTTCATTTTGCATTTTGGTGTTGTTTCCCCGCGTTTAAATATTGGAAAAACTCGCGCAGTTTGGCAAGTCATAGTGTGAGTTAGTCCTTGCTCATTGCCCATTGTCTTTGTCCTTGTCCTCTTCGGTCTTGGTCAACAGTTTTCGCTACCTGGGTTTTTCACTTATTGGGTTTTTCATTATCCTTCGCTTTCCCATTATCCTTCGCCTTTTTCTTTATTTTTTATAAGAAATCATTGCCATAAACTCAATAATTTATTGTCTACCTTCTGCATAGAAATCAGGGATATATATATATATAAAAAAAACTACACTGATTTTCTAGCAGACAGGAGTCGCAATCAGGTATAACAGTACAGGTAACACAGCATAGGTTTATTGCACCTGCAGCTCATCGCCGTCCTTTGTCCTTGCATTACGTCAAAGTTCGCGCCCATCTATTGATTAAAGTCAGCTCCTTAACTGTTTGCATAGCCGCGTGAGAGTTTTTCCCATTCGAGCCTCTCTTCAGTTTCTTGACTTTCTCTAGATCTGAGCTGCTTAAGGCATTGATGTCCTTATTGCATAAAGAAGCAGAAGGGGAGAGGGGTTACTCTGAGGTAATTGACATAAGGGATACTTGGCCGCATTGTGCAGGTGTTTTCTGAGAGGTAAGATGCTGTCTTTGAAGAAGGAATATCATCTTAAGTGTATAATTTAATTCAGATCACTTCTAATCTTCATAATTATGATGAGTTTTTCTTGTAGCTATTTATACATTTTTGAAAATTCGAGCTGACAGCGTATTTTTAAATCCTTTTCAATTAAATATTAGCTAAAGATGCTATATTTATTTGTTATATCCTATTATTGTTTTACTATTTTTTCTACTATTGTACAACAGTAATTCCTATCAGTTTGCTCGTATTCCAGCTAAGTAGTCTCTCACTTTCAAGGATATTAAAAATAGATTATTAGGCTGAAATCCATCTGTTCAGTGCAGGATTGAAATACTACAACACAAAATCGATTAAAGTACTGCCTCCAAAATTTAAAATTGGTCTAATTAGTTGTATGCAATGATCTGAAACTTTTAAATGAATTCGAATTGAATTTAAGGCTGATTTTTAATTTTAACTTAAGCCTCTTTTGATAAACTATAAAATTTTATTGTAGTATCTGGTAAAAATCTTTAAAAAAACTAGTACTTGAATTTAAATTGATTTTGTATCTTTTTATAGTGGTTTTATCTCAAACAAAGTTGAGTAAAATGTATTTAGAAACGTGTTAACCTCATCGCCTCTTTGAAACCCAAATCCTTAAGCATCTGTTGACCAGGTGAAAGCTGCAACATTGAAACAACTTTAAGCCCGCATATTTGCTTCCGCTCCTTCAGTCTTGCAGAAGATTTACCTGATATGATTAATACATAAAATGCTCACAAAGCCCGCTTAATGGCAATTTATTGCATTCAAAAAGCTTAGTTTTAAAGCAAAAGTGCCAAAATTTGAACCGTTTTTTTAAAAATTATAACGTCTTTGAAATGAGTACTTTTGCCAAGTATCGACAGCACATGCGCTGTGTCAAAGTGCCATCGCTAAGGTAAACAGCTGTTTCTGTACGCGTGCACGGAGAAGACAGTGGGTGGGTGGGTGGGGAGGTAGGCGAGGGTCACAAACCCTATTGGAATGCGGCAGGCACGAAGGCCTTTAATTATTGCCAAATATTCAATTGAATTATCTCACTAATATCACAGAAATTCCACACATATTTAAACATAATCAGCTAGCACCATTGCCTGCAAGTAGTAAAGAAACATGCCCAACTTAGCCACAAAATAGCTTTAAATTAATAATGCATAATGCAAACATTCAGTTAATATTCTCACTTACCGATTTTACCCGCCGACTGTCCCATTCTTATTACATTTAATGCACTTAACACATTTGTAGCTAATGATTAGAATATTTTGGTATTATTTGATTGAAGCTTTCACTAACATTAGAAAATTTGTTTGCGTTGCCCAAAAACGCATTGCAATTGACGTATCCACGTATACAAATTGACCGTGTTTTGTGGCGTTATGTTGCACATTTTGTGCATAAATTATAAAACAATTTTTAACACCGTTTTGGTTTTTTGAGGCCACATTTTTTTAATTTTTTTTATTTTGGTTGGCTGCCGGCAGGCCAATTCGATATTATTCATATGGCCGGGTCACAATAGACGATGCATGTATATCGATGGTAGGTGACAACAACAGCCGAACAAATAGTCTGGCAACCTTCAATCACTTGGGCATCGAGTAGTTGTGCTTGACAGCTCCGTCGTTGAAGAAGAAGCAGCAGCAACCATAATACGCGATGTGAGAAATGGAAAAATATACAATAAATAGTTGATTAGAATTGTTACTATAGTTTTTAAGCGTATGCACGTAGCCTAATCAATTGTTACAATACCATAGCGCATACGAAAGATTCAAGCGACAGAAGGATAACCACGCAAAACACTCGCTAAAATGGCGGATCCCCTGAGTCTTTTGCGGCAATACAACATAAACAAAAAGGAAATAATCGAGCGTGATAATCAAATCATATTCGGCGAATTCTCCTGGCCCAAAAGTGTTAAGACAAACTATCTCAAATATGGGTAAGTGCGCACTGCAAATATAGCCACATTGCAAAATTATCTTGCAGTCGGAAGTAACCGACTGCCCAATACTCTGTTCCCATTGCAGTCACTGGTGACTCTCAAACTGTGAGTAAGTCTCGAGTGTCTCCAGTCTCCAGAACTGTAATAATAATAAATATCTGAAATCTGATAACAAAAAGGAAGTGTGAGAATGCGAATACCCTTTATGTTCTTGGGGCACAGAGTATAAGTGATTATAAAATTGCGCATTGAAATACTTTCAATTTTCTCGATTGCAGCTCCGGCAAAAAGGGCGCTCCGCGTGAATATTACACGCTGGAGTGTCTGCTGTACTTGCTCAAGAATGTTATGCTCCAGCATTCGGTGTATGTGCGTCAATGTGCCGCCGAAGATATACCCGCTGTAAATCGGCCTGATCGTAAGGAGTTGCTGGCATATCTCAATGGGGAGACGCCAACGTGTGCCAGCATCGATAAGAGTGCACCGTTGGAGATACCCACACAGGTGAAGCGTACGGCGGATAGCGATGCCGCGATCAGTGGCGAGACGGCGGCCAAGAAGGCACGCTTTGAGGAGACGCAGGTGCAAAAGGTGCGCGAACAGCTCGCGGCACGCTGGGATGTCAATCAAAAGGAGACGGCTGTCAACATGGACAACATCAAGTCGCTGTCGGAGACGATGTCCGTGGAGAAGATTGCGGCGATTAAGGCCAAGCGATTGGCCAACAAACGCACGACCATCAAGCGGACGGACAACGAGGATGCCATGGGCACCGATCTGCGCGCCATTCTCGACTACGATGTGGACAGCACGAAGGATATCATCAGTCGGGAGCGACAATGGCGCACACGCACCTCGGTGCTCCAGAGTACGGGTAAAGTGTTTGCCAAGAACATATTCGCCATGCTGCAGGGCATCAAGGCGCGCGAGGAGGGACGTAACCGGCCACAGATGCCCAATCCCATCAAGATGCCGGAACCCACGCGCATTGCAAAGCCACAGCCACAGTTGTCGCAATACAATCGTTACGATCAGGAGCGTTTCAATCGCCAGAAGGAGGAGACGGAGGGCTTCAAAATCGATACGCTGGGCACATATCACGGCATGTCTCTCAAGTCCGTAACGGAAGGATCGCTCGCCCAGCGCAAGGCGCAGGCAAATATGCCGCATGCGGCAGCCACAGCATCGACAACTGCCACACGCTCCAAGGAGCTGCTGCCCACGGCTCAGGCGCGACAATTGCCGGCGAATGGGCCACAGAAGCGTCCATCGCGCACACCGATCATCATTATACCATCAGCCAACACGAGCCTTATAACCATGCTGAATGTGAAGGACATACTGCAGGAGTTGCGCTTCCGCTCCACGTACGACAAGAAGCTGCAGGGCTGCCAGCGCGAAAGCGAAGTCCTGCTCCAGGTAAACTCATCCATTTGCTTGCGAACCTTGCTCGATTTTGAATATATATTTTATTTTATTTGTTGTTGCAGCGCAAGCGAAATAATCAGACTGTCTCCTATCGCGTCGTCGACAATCCCATCAAGCTCAGCCAACAGGATTGGCAACGTGTCGTCGCCGTTTTCGTGATGGGCCCACAATGGCAATTCAAAGGCTGGCCCTGGGATGGCAATCCCGTTGAAATTTTCTCAAAGAGTACGTCTGACATATCAATAAGATTATAAATATATATAAATTTGGATAATACACAAATTACCTTAAATGTTTGGCAGAAATTGTTTAAACAACTTGTTTATGTTCATATTGTATATGATAACTGGATAATAATAGATTGCTAGCAGATTTAGTTAGGTTTTTGAGCTACAAGTTATTTGTTTACTTTTTATAAAGTTATTTATGCCTTTCATGATTTGGCGTATATTGATATTCCTCTCAATCCATCTATTTTTCCTGTCAATTCTCTCTATTTTTCCTGTCAATTCTCTCTAGAATGTTTAGTTAAGTATTTTATATATCTACCCAACTCACTAGATAATAACCACCTCAAATATTAATAATGCTGGATTTAGTTTGTTTTATAAGCATATTTATATCTTAACAGTTATTATTATAATTGGGGGAGAATTAGCACTGCGACCTAACAGGTCTATTGTGCCCCATCTTAACAGTTACACAGTCAACTATTATTTTGATTACTTTTTATATCTCCCTGGTAATCAGTCTAATAATGATAATCCTAACTTTGAATAGATTGCAGGAATATTTGTATAACAACTTATTTGTTTTCTTTTTATGGCGATATTTAAATCTTTTTCAAATTTGATTAATATATTTTTATTTATAATGAATTCCTAAAATGCGGTTTTCGGTGTAACATCATATTTAGTTCTTCTTTTATAAGAACATTTATGTAATTATTACAAAGTTCGATTTTGTTGTAGCAACTTAATTGTTTTATTTTGATAACAATATTTAATCTTAGCCAAATGTGCCACTTTCAAACTTTATTTGATATATATTTCGCTTATACCCATCTTATCGCTCTCTCTTCCTGCTCCGCCGCAGTTTGCGCTTTTCACTTGTGCTTCAGCGAGCTGAAATTGGATGCGAATGTGGAGCGTTGGTCGGTGACGCTGTTGCGCCTGTCCCAAAACAAGAGGCATTTGGATCGCGCCGTGCTCAGCAAGTTTTGGGAGACACTTGACAAGTAAATAGCCTTTAAAATATTTGGACAATTAACATTTATATTAATGATCTATTCTCTTGCAGATATATGCTTAAGTACAAGCCCGATTTGAGGTTTTAATATGCTGAAAGTTAAGTTTTGATGCGCATTTGTTTGGCGCTGCACACAAAAATCACAAAGAAAAACTAAAAAAAAAATCCAACTGGAATTTTTGCAAGCGTTTTGATAAATTGCAAACTGTTTGTTTTTCTTGAACTGTACAATGTAAAATACGAAACAGAGCTAAGAAATATATAATTTGTATAATTAGTTATAATAAAATGTTTTAAGACAATAATTCGAGCGTTGATTTTAATTTATGAAAATAAACAACTTTTATTGAGTAGCATTTACTATATATATCGCATAGAGAAATTGGAACAAAATCAAGCTTGGCCGAATGTGCGTCGTAAACTAAACCGCGCCCATTTGCAGGATGGGCGTAAAGAGCTTGTAGGCCTGCTCGATGTACTTAACAGCCGTTAGCATCTCGGCAAAGTAGGTGTTGACCCTTGCCTTGCACTCCTCCCGCTGGTCGGCATCCTGCGCACTGCTCTTGCCGCTCAGCAGCGCAGCGTGGCGTTGCGTCAGCCCCTGGAGATGTCCGTTGAACTGCTTGCAGAGATGCACAATGCCATCCACCTCGTTGGCGGTGCTGTGATGCGGCTTCACCAGCATCAGTTCGGCAATCTTGTGCAGCTTGCACATTTCCAGGGCGCACGCTTCGCTCAGTGCATTGATGCTCCTAGCATAGACCTGCTCCAGATCGGCGGTGGTCGCCTCGTCGGAGCCCAGCCAGCTGAGCGTCTTTGACCAGTGACTGCAAAGGCAAAAAAAATAAAAAATGTTTATTTAACGATAACTGCGCATTAATTGAGTATTGTCAATCATTAGTTTGCTACTTTGAGTGTGATGTAAACGCAAAATATGAGTCAATCAAACTGTGCTGTCAGTCAACATGCAGTTAGTAAATCAATCAGCGATTAGTATCACTTATTAATGGACTATTATCAATCATCAATCATTAATCTTCAGTTGATCGTCTGCAATCAATCGGTCTGTGAGAAATCTATCAGTCATTCAGTTGGTAATCAGTCAGTTCATAGATCAATCAAACAGTCAGTGATTCTCAAATGATTCGACAGTATATCAATCACATTGGTCAGTCAAACAATCAGATATTCTATCAACCACATAAGTCAGTCAAACGATCAGATATTCTATCAATCAGTTTAGTCAGTCAAATGGCCACCACTTAGTCCAATATGCTCTTATAAAACCAGTTGGTAAATCATTCAGAGAGTCCATCAATCAGATTAGTCAGTCCCTCAATCAGATTAGTCAGTCTGTCAGTCAGATTAGCCAGTCACTTGGTCAATCACAACAATTTGCATATATATGCGAAAATTAAAGAGATCTTAAGTCAGATCCTCACCTGGTCACATCATCAAACTGAATGCCCAGCTCCGCATCCGCAATGGTTGCCGACAAGCGCTCTTTGAGCTCAGCCGGTGTATAGTCGCCCTCGCTGTCGCACTCCAAGTCCTCCAGCTCGAGCAGCTCCCTCACCTCACCAATGGTCTCCTGCAAGTGCAGTGTTAATACAATTGATAACTTATAATCGCATCGATATATTCACCTGCAGTTCACTTAGCGCCTGTCCACTGACCGCATCGAGGAGCGTGTCCAATTTCAGACGCGACTCCTTGGACAGTATTTCGAGGGCTTCGTAGTGCACCAGGCCGCAATAGTTCTCGAAGAGCACATCAAAACGCAACTGGGCCTTTTGCTTCTCCAGCTGGAGCTGTTGCATCGATTGCTCCATTTGATCAGCATCCTTTTTGGCCTCGAGCAGAATGGCACTCAGATTGGGCCCGCTGGACGCATCGAGTCCCAGCAATTTGCGTTTGTTCATCAGCTTGGGATCGTTGTCCTGCAATATGGTCATCGTCTTCTTGCCAATGCCCTCCAGCGTGTCCAGACCGGTGTTCAGCACCTTGCTGCCCAGAGTTGTCACCATGCCCAAATTGAAGGCGGCTCCCGCACTGGCATTGTCCTGCTTTGCTTCTCTCGTCTCGTCTTCCTCCTCGTCGGCCGTTGGATTCGGTGTTGGTTTGGCTGTCGCCTCGGCGGCATTTATGCGCGCCAGCTCCTCGGGATCGGGTACGCCAATTATCTGATTGAGGCCCTGATTCACGTGCGTTGTGATATTGCCGAGGCCCTCGCTGGCCGTGTTCAGCACAGAGCTCAGTTTGCCGCCCCACAGGCCCCAGCCGGAAGAAGCGGACGAGTTGGAAGTGGTAGAGGCAGAAGTATTTGGCGGAACAGCTGGTTCACTTTCGGCAACATTATCAGCAACAACTTTCGCCTTCCCTTTAGTCGCTTGTGCGCCGTTATCTTCTGGCTGCTTCTTGACATGCACAAACTTGCCGTCATCGTCGTCGCCATCGCCCCAATCATCCCAGTTGTCGTCGTCATCGCTTTGATCCCAATCATTGGATTCCTCATCATCTTGTTTATCCGGTTTGTTTGCCATTTCCTGTGCGATTTACACGTATTTTAATTCACTTTCTTTGGCCGAGCACCTATCGTCAGTTATCGATAATTTAAACTGCGGTCAAATTTAGTGCATTTTGGTGCGCAAAAATACCACTGCTAGACAACAGTGCGCTCTCGATTTTAACAGTGGCGCGAACTTTCTTATGCACTCTGCCCAACTGAAATTATTTGAAAATTTGCATTCAATCGTAGTTAATTATGCTAAGTGTGGAGTCATTTGAAACTGACTGTGGCTTATTTACAAGTAAACGTATTGTTTTGAAGCTTAAACACATTAAATCAGATCAGTAAACTTGCAAATTATGTTTGTAGCAAAGCATTCTAAGCTGGTAATTTTAAGAAGTTGCTTATTGAATTGAACTAATAATATTGCGAGTTTTTGACTTATAGATAAATCGCTAGGGTTGTTCAGTATAAATTCATATTCATAAATTAAGTCAAACACAAAATGCTGCTCATTTTTTGCTACTCTTAATTCGCTCGCTGCCCGAATTATTTTTCTGTTTAAAAACACACATCGAAAACTGACCGCACACGCGACGCCCACATACATAACCTCAAATTGTGCTGTCACTGAACAATAACAACAACAACAACAACAACAACAAATGACTGCTGCTCTTGTTAGAAATACATAAATTATTGGAGAAACTTGTGTCACCTGTGCCATTGGAATGCCCAAGTTGAGCTTCCACTTCCACATCCTCTCACACACACATACACGCTCACCCTCACACACACACACACACACCCACGCATGTAGGGAGACTATTTGATGCTCAATGCATACAAATTGAATTGATATTAGTTTGTAAAATATTTAGGCATTAAAATACCATATGTATTGAGGTATATAAAAATGTTTATTTGCGTATTTTGGCATTTGTATTTATGTTGTTGTTGTTCTGTCCTAGTTTCTTTGTGCAAATGTTTTCTATGCAAATCTTTATTTTTGCGCAAATGTGCGATGTGAATTGTAAACACAGATCCCTGTGCCGAAAATGTGCTCAAAATTCTTATAAGTATTGCTTTGCTTGAGCAACTTTTGTAAATAAATGCGTATTTATTGTTTATCTATGTTACATATTACAAAGTAACTCAATTATATAAATTTGTATGCTCATCTGCAGCAGCTTTTTGAATGGACAACAGACTAAACATTGGAAGACAATTCTATTTACACGTATCTCTTTGTATTTGTGTGCGGGCAAATTTTATAGTTATTGGCATATATAAATGGCCAAATTAAAAATAGAGTGCATTAAAGATTTTATTGCATTTGCTTCCACTTTATTTTTTGGAAGCATAAAATCATATGAAACCCTTTCAATTGCACTCAGAGTCGCACAAGTCTTAACTGTATTTGCACATTGTGGCACACATATCTAATTGTGCTCATAAATAAGAAATGAACACAAACAAAATTCGGTTGTCAGCTGAAAGTTTGCTCGCTGCTAACCAGCATATAAATTTGGAAGGAACGCAAAATTAACAAACCAAGACAATTTACCTAGCACACACACAGAAGCACACACACGCACACTGACTTACACACGCACACCTTGGCATATACAAAGAATTTTCATAAACTTGATGCATACTTTTAGGCAGCTACACACACACACACACGCACGCACACAGATAGAGGGAGCGAGAGACAACCGCACGCATATTTCGTCAAGGAGGCTGCCATAAAATGCTCTCATCTAAAATTTATCTTCGAGCTGTGCAAAATGAGAAGCAACAAAAGAGCAACAAAACGCAACTAGTCCAACATTTGTTGTTGCTGTTGTTGTTGCCGCTGCTCCTTTCCACTCTAGCTCCCGCTCTCTCTCTCTCCCTCTCTCTCTCTCTGTCGCTCTGTCACTCTGCTTACCAGCTTCCCCATGCCGTATGATTAATTTTTTAATTAAAAATTGTTAGCATAGCATTGACTGACAGCGTCAGCGCTGAGAAAACATCTACATTACCTCAACCGCTAATATGTTAGCAAGTTAAACTGGTGGAGGAGTGCAGGGAGGGGGGAGGGGCGTGCGTAACACTTCAACTTTTTATTAAGTTAAGCATCAGGTATGCGTATGGGCTCTATGATTATATTGGCCAGCAATGCCAATTTTATCCACTTGACGCATAATTCCTTAAAGGCACATTTATATTCAATTATTCACTGTAGATGTGATGGAGGCTATAGGGATGGGAGGGGGGGGGGGGGAAGTAGAGGGGAAGCTTGCCAAAATAATTGCATGTTCGTTGTACAAGTTCTAGTTCTAGCCAATAATTTAATGCAAATGTCAGACAATTATTGCCAAAATGAATTGCTGTCTAAAGTTTAATGCCTGAAGTGCTAGCACACATACACAAACATAAACAAACACACACAAACACACACATACACACACTTACTGGCAAGCAGTGTGCAAAGCTCCGTAAAAAGCTCACCCATCAGCGGTAAATTTCATGTTTACATTTGCATATTGCCAAATGCTTATTAAATGTAATTGGCAGCCGTGAGAAATGCATCGGCTTACATAAAAGCAGCTTAAATATAATCTTTAATAGTCTCAGGTAATTATTGCTCCACTCTCCCTGCTGTTGGATGTATTCTACAATTTATACAAATATTTCCATTTTCAAAATTATTGCCAAAACTAAATCGAATTCGGAATTATTCGAAATGCATGTTTTTGGTTCATATTTTGTTTTTGCTCCAGCTCCGGCTCTAGTCTGGAAAAAAGGCTAATTGAGCATCACTGTTACTCTGTGGATTTGTCAACATATTATTTGAACAAGACTATAAATAGACTGCTGATTTTATATTTGTTCAATCAAAGTAAGACTTTTCTTTTAGTTGTTTATTTTTTGGTGATTTCTATTTATTATGTTTATATGTTTTTCTATGGTTCCAGGACAATTGTTTGTTTGTTTTTTTTTATTTTTTATGCTTGGTCCCGTTGGGACTTTGACTTCAGGAAGAGTTTGATAGCGTCTCAGCTGTGGAGTTTGAATCTTTTTATATTGAAAGTCTTATTTGGCAAAAATAATAATACAATTAACAAAAATAGAAAAAAATCTCCTATGATACTCTTACAAGAACCTTAGATAATTAATTAATTTTTACAATCTATCGATTGGAAAAATTTGTTGAAATTTGGGCGTTTTCTTAGGTAATCATGTGATAAAAGGATATTTGCTTAGTATTCTTAGAGTCACAACAGATTCTCCTCTATCTTATTGTATAATCTATAGTTAATGTAGTTAAGCCAATAATCTATTTATGATCTTATATTATCTTAATTATATAATCTGTGATTTAAAGTCTGTTTTAAGTCTCTGTCGTCACTCAGTTTGAGTAGCATAAATAATATAAAGATGTGGATACTTGTGGCATTATTTGAACTTAATTCCATTACAATTTTGTCATTCAAGATACAGTCTTTTTTACTAGTTAAGCTATTGAATGTGAGTGTTTTTTTTTGTTGTTCAAATTGATTCACAGCATGTTGTCCGCACACGCGAGCCCAACTCAGTTATTCACAATCAAAATTGTTTTAACTGTGCACAGATAGACGAGACCACAAAGAACCCGCTAGGGGTCAAAGGCAAAGGGTCTACTTTGGCCCAAATATAAACGTGTATATATATATATGTTTATATATGTTTGAGTGTGTGTGAGTGTATTCAGGCAAAGGACATCTTTGTCATTTTTCCCCACAAGCAACTAATAAAGGAGCTCATCATTGTTGTTGCTGTCTGCCGTCTGTTGTACAATGTTATTGATACCTCAGCTTCCGTTTAAGCACACACCCCACACACACACACACACACACACACACAGTGTGACATACAAGGGAACCCTTTTTGGGCAATTCCCTAAAGTCTTCGGCTTTGCTGCTGCTTCCTCTTTTGGGTGGTGTTTGGCGCTATCTTTAGCTGATGACAATAAAGCAAACTTCCAGCTGTTTATTAACATGTTTCTTTGCCAATATACATACATCTTATATAAATACACACACTTACCAACACACACACACACTTACACACACACACACACACATCTATATATGTATTGCTTTAAGTGATGTTGATAGGCAAGCGGCTGCTGTTTGTCTGTTTACAAGTTTCGTCTTACGAGTGAAAAATTCCTTTAGGCCAAAGTGTGCATTAAGAAGATTGTTTTACTATTGTTGTAATACACCCGCACATACACTAACACACACACACACACACATTTATTTATATATATATAGATATATATATGTAACCCAAAAATACCTTAACTACATGACATCGCATTGGCAGACAAGACATTTTGCCTGCAGCCTCGTTTTGTTTCCTTCTCTTTTGCCACACTTAGTCCCCCACAACCCACCACCCTCCACCCACTCCCACCTTATCTGCCACCTATCTGTTTGCATACCCTGTATCCATTAAATTGTATAAAATGGTATCATCATGTTGTGGAAGTGCATGTAACAGATTAAAGGTTTTATTTATCATATGCATATCAATTCCTGATCCAAACTTATTTTTTTTTATTTATTTTAGTTTTATTTTTATCGATTCTTGATTTTTTTTTCATATTCAAAATTTTAATTAATATTTATATTTACATAAATAATTAATTATAATTTATTATTTCTCATTTTCCAGCTGAAGCATGGCATGTTGCTTGTTAGAAAACTATGTTACTTTTTGTAACAGTTTTGCTTACAGGGTATCGAGCAGTTGACCCCTCTTAGCTCGCACACTTTTACTTGAGCTTTCGTTCTCTGTCTAGCACGCTGTCATTCCACTCAACAAAAGGATTCAAATTTCATTAAATCTCATACAAAAGTATCAAAATGCCATTGTTGTCATGACACACACTCACACACATCCACACCCACACACACGTATTGCACTTGCCACCCCTCTTCGCTCACTGGCAGCCTTTCAGCTCGCTGGATCCTTGTCGACACCAAAGTAGCAGCATCTGCAGGCGGCTCCAGTCTCTGGGACACATATTGGTAACTGCTTTTACTTTGGGCTCGGCCTTTTATTCGATTTACGTTTCAACTTGCTCAAATTTGTTCAGTGTGTGTGTGTGTGTGTTTGTGTGTGTGTGTGTGTTGGGAGTGTGGGCGTGTACAGTTTTCTTCAGCTTAGAGCCCAGGCATTGATCGCTATCATCTATAATGGAAAACTTAATTGACTAGACAACACTTTGTTCCTACAAGCATCCAACATCAAGCGACAAGTGCTTCGTGATAAGCGCAAACTACTCGCAAAGCAGTTAACTTGCTTTCCTTATTTTTTCTTAGCCACTTTAAGCATTAGCTGCCACATTAACTTTTCGAAAATCTCCCCCAAAAATAATTCCCATATGCGTGGCGGTTCCCAAATTTGAATTCGTTTGAGATTTGCCTTAGTCAATTTAATCATTTATTTAATGAAAATTAATGCAAAAATTATGATTATTTTTCAAATTACCATATTAATGATATTAATTATGATAATTTATAAACTAAACTTAATTTATAATAATTAATTTATATTAATTATTCGCATATTAAATCTGCTCCTCTAATTTCGAGACAGCTTTGCTTATACAAAAATTGAATTTTGTAGCTATTGCAAAATATTTGCTGATAGAAAACTGATGAAAAAATAATTTTGAATATTTATTGGTTAATGTTAATTTTGCCAGATGGAAGAAGGTTGTTTCACTGGAGGAGGTTAATTAGGTAAATTATTGAAAATAGCTTTGACTGACTTGTGCGCTTAAGGAGCAGCTTTAGGGCTACCTAACAAGTGAAGGGAGCTGGTCCGCCTCAAATCAGTTAAGTCTTCTTCTAGCCAGTGAATTGATATGAACAATGCTTCGAGCCTGATTAGTTGAAGTGGTATGGAAACTTGTAATTTTCATGTCTCTAGGCATCATAGAGGCTTTCGAACCACAAGTTTGATTATTTATATTAAATTATTCTGAATTTTAGAAATTCGCAATACTTATGGCTAATTAATTATAATTATTATTCTGAAAGTATATTTCTTAAATGGTTAAGTCTTTTCCTTTTCCAGGGTAAATTTTTCTAAAATTGAAAAGAAAATAAATAAAGAAATAAATATATCCAAGTTCTAGGAACACTTACATTATTAATTAAACTTTAATATTTAAGGATTTCACATATGCAAACTTTTCAGAGTCAGTTGGCTTCTGAGGTATACAGCTAATAAACACTAGAGAAGCAGTTGAGGGAGGCGATTTTCTATAATTAAGGTCAACTTTCTTCTGAGCATGCCAAAGTCATTTGTTTTGTTCACCAACTTTTGCTATTCAAATCGCAAACTAGTTGTGCTGTGTAATTAAAATGTTGGCAAGCTGTTAACAGACTTGTTCTATTATATTTATTTTGAATGTGCCCTTTGACTTGGGTACACACAAACATTAACGGCACATGCCACATTAACATTAAGAGCATTAACTTAAACATGTATACTTAACTGTAGTCACACGCTCTATGCTCCACGCTCCCCGCTCCACGCTCACCACTCCACGCTCCCTGCTCCACACTCCCCGCTCCACGCTCCCTGCTCCACGCTCCCCACCGCTCAGCGTTCCTCTCCTATTTCTTGATAATCCCTTTTATTTACTTTTTCAGCTTGGTTGTCGCTTGCCGCAGCGCCTCCAATTAGCTGTCGCTGCTGTCATTATTTCTTTTACCTGTCACCAACTTGGCCATACCCATTACCTTATTCACTAATTTACACATTTGGTAATTTACAACTCTACTTAGCGGCTGACAGCAGGGTATGCCTACACACACATTCACACACATCCACACACATTCACACACAAACATCCGCGCAGCAAATTCGCAATTATTTCAATCAACTGTGTCGCGAGTGCCACACACTGCCTCAAAATGTGTGTGTGTACTTGTGTGTAGTGGTTGCCTAATCAGGCATCCACAATTTGGAGTTGCCACCCATGGCACCACCAAGCGTGGCACCATCCTGTACATGTCTCTATCATTTCAACTTTTGCCAAACAAACTTTTCAAATTGCTTTCGCATTAAAAATCACTAAAATACGTTTTTCGCATCGCTGCTTACAGAAATTACGTTACTTTGTGTGTGTTTGTGTGTGGCTGTATGTGTGTGTGTGTGTATGTGTATGTGTTGCCAGTTTGCTTACGTTAAGTGTCATTAAGCTTTTGTCAACTCATCAACGTCGCCTTCTGCGTCGCTTGTTGTTGCAAAAAGTTAAACATATCAAAAACATAATTCCAACCACTAATCAATTAATATTGTCCTATAAATACCCTGTACAAATTTTAGTAGTACTATTTTAGATTTAGTTTTGAGATGCTTTTAATTGAATTCGTTGATTTTCTATATTTTACGTATATAAGTCAAACATGTGCTAAACAGCTAATTGGCTTGCAGATATTGCTGACTTTGTTGCCGGCAAGCCACATTTGAGTATCGAACATTTGAAACACACGTTGACCACAGTAAAACTGCTATGGAAATCTCGTCAACAGTTTTATAAGCCAGCACAGTAAGCTGAAGTGAAAACCGCAAATCATTGGCTCAACTCGTCTCAACTCTCAACTCTTCTTTGCTGCACTGCCACAAAGAGCTAACCCACAAAGTAATATTGCACATAAACACATGTGGCATTTGTGTGGGTCAAGAGTAAAGTGGTAGTTGTTGTTTGTTGGCTTTCATTGCATTTGTTTTAAAGTTGATTTTCCATTTACTTCAATTTGGGCCCATATTCATTTTGTGTGAACGAGCTTTTAGGAAATTGAAATATTTAAGTGCGCCTCACAAAATTTAAATTGTACAAAGTTTTAAAAGGATTCCTTTATTGAATAGAAACAATTTTGTATAATTTTTGTGTTTTTTTACAACGCAAGAATACTTTCAAGAATACGACCAACATTATTGTTAATATTATATTTTCAAGGACATTTTTTTCCACTTAAAATTGCAAGAACTTGCCACTTTCTTATGGACTGTTAACTGATTCTCAGATATGAAATCAATCTCACTTTTAAGCATTGCAATATGAGCGGATAATTCAGCATATGTTTGATATAAATTAGGAATTTTCCTTACGAATCATGAACGAACTTACTACTTACCCATTGTAAGTAAATTTTGATTTCATTTTACATATTTTACATTTTTATTAGTCATTACAGAAAGAATATATCCTTTTATATTGTACATAACAAGTCTACATATACGCTTATTAAAAAAATCTATCTAAAATTAAAAAAGTTTTTTACTTTATGCAAATAAATTTCATTAGAATAGAAATTATTATTTATTACTTTTAGCAAAAATTCTTTTAGAAATTTTAAAATTAGTAATGAAATTTGCTTTTCCGAGTGAGAGTGAAGAGTTAAGATCGGTGGTAATTATTTGTCAAATCTTAAAATTATAATGTTTTTAATTAACAAGAGGTAATATAAGATTTCTGTGCAGACATATCAGAAACACATTCAGGAAATTATAAGTGTTTCTTTTTTTCTCATTCAAATTTAGATTTTATGACTACTCCTAGCTGTACTCACAAATTACCCAGTAACGAGTAATTAGACTGTAACATAACATCTGTAACTTAACATGCAATTATGTACTTAACATATAATATCGATATCAATCGAACAACAGCTTTGAAGATGAAGAGCTGAATCTGAGAGGCAGCTGAGCTGAGAAAAAAAATATAATTTAGTTTTGACTGCTCCAAAGACTTTCATTTATATATGGGTAATTTTATAATGTAGGGATAATTTTGGGAATAATCCTAACTATGAGTTCACATTTTACTCAATGCAAATAAACCCACTAAAACTAATAATATTATTTATTCTTTCGCATTCAAATCGCGTCTCTATTCGCTTGTTATAGTAAGCAAAATTTACTCACAGATTTTATTCAATACCAGACTGCTCATAATTGGCCACAAATTGAAA
Source organism: Drosophila nr. perissopoda 5 BK-2023a (assembly GCA_035044105.1). Classification (NCBI taxonomy): domain Eukaryota; kingdom Metazoa; phylum Arthropoda; class Insecta; order Diptera; family Drosophilidae; genus Drosophila; species Drosophila nr. perissopoda 5 BK-2023a. The sequence goes on from JAWNMK010000341.1 coordinate 6,153,842, forward strand.
CCAGCTTTCAACCGAATGTTGCAGGATATGATGACGTGTACTCGTATGCCACACACACCGGCTATATCAATAACCGGATGGTTGGAAAAATGCAATTTTAATTAGCCGAACGTGCGACAAACGCACGTAAAACGAATAACCGCAAGATGGTGTTGCAATTAGGCAACTGCAACTGGCGACATTCAGCAATGCAGCAATACTGCAATGTGCACTCCTGTCAATCCAGACAGCGTCAAGCAGCGCACCAGTTCGACAGTCAGTCAGTCATTCAGTCATTCAATGCAACGTGCTGCTTCAGCCAAACAAAATTATGTGGCCACCATTTGCTGGTGGCACATTTCGCGGGCAACTGCTGGCTGAGGGGAGATGTGGACGAAGTGAGTGCGAGATACAGAGCGAGACAGAGAGACACAGAGAGAGAGAGGGAGAGAGAGAGAGCTACTGCTGGCAGTCGTTTGTTTTGCAATGCCCAAATTACTTTATCGATTTGCCCAGTACAATTTGGTATATTGCATGCACCATGGGGAGAGAAAGCGAGGGGTGGCAGGGGTTCAGCATCAACTGGAGCTGGACAAACCGACCACGCTAACGAGCCTCATTAGTGGCATGCGTGGCAATGTGGCATGGGGCATGCTGAAAAGGACGCAATGGCATTGGGCACACGTTGTCCTGTTGACATGTGAGCCCCACGAACGTGATTTCTTATTCAGATTCGCTAAATGATGATTGCCACAGCTATGGATTATGCTGCAGCAGCTAAGACCAAGAAATTTCTATTAGTTGCAAGTAAAACCAGTTCAAATTTGTATCCATACTTGACAAAAATACCTTTGCAAGTACGAATATATTCATATGATTATGTCAATTTTACAACTTAGAACTCATCTTTCGCAACAAGAATGGGTGTAAGCAATAAGGACAGATAGACGGAAGTGGCTAAATCGATTCATCTAGGAAAAGTGTCCTGCAATGCGTTACAAACTTCATGACAAAGTTATAATACCCTCTACAAGTATATAAAATCGAACATTTTTATACTGTTTTGTTTTTACTTGTTACACAAATGTAAAATACTCTTAACAAAAAGATTACTTAGCCAACTAACATTAACTTGCATAATTTGTTAACAAGATTAAGTTTTCTCTCGAGCTTAATTACATTTTTATTTGGAGTTACCTAAATTTAAAGTTAAGCAATGGCCGTGAGCTAAAAACAACTTGATTGTAAGTTTGCGAAAAAAAATAGCCTTTTATCTTTCAGGAAATCAGTTTTGAATTATTTTTCAATGATTATTTGAATAACCTTAAATTACAGCCCAATCAAAAACCGTTAAATTTAAGCAACTAGCCATGAAATTCGTTATTGTGTTTTTGAAATTCAATCTAGACGGCTACTTAATATGCGAAACACAAAACAATCCAATATGACAGTAATTAGTGAATGCCTTTGGGGCGGTTGGGGTGGATTTATTAAAATCGAAATCAATATTTAACCGTCTTGAGCGGTAAGTGCAGCAAATGCAAAACGGATGCTGTCTGTCTGTCCGTCTGCCAATTGAATTGCATTAATATGTCGTGCGAGTCTTAACACCATTAATTACATGACCAATGAGTCAATATTATGACAGTTTGCAACTGAGACCAATGAGGTTGACGCTGACGACGGCAAAGTCGAAGCTGCCACAACAACAACCAACAACGACAACCAGCTCAATCAATTAAGTAGGCATATTGATTGCCTAACTTCTGGTAAGAAGCTGTCAAGGCTATTTGGGCGAGTTGTTATTGCCATAACCGAAGGGGCCAAGATATGCAATATAGTCACTTAAATCTCAATGCCAATGATTACAATCGTAATTTATATGCATTTTTAAACTATGTAAACTGATTGTGTAGATTTAATGTTATTTATTGCATTATATTTGATGGCTTAGCGATATACTTTGGAATATTTGTGCTTATTGATAATGAAGTTGAAATTCAGCTTAATTGCGTTTTATGCGTCTTTCTTTCTCCGCTGTGTGAACCGAATGTCTCGATGCCGATTAGTTATCGATACCTTACTGAGTGCGCTGCTGACTTCCACTCAATAGTATTGGCGCAATGGCAACAAGGTTGCCAGATAGTTTTGAACGCTTCTCCTAAACAAATTCCCACATTTGTAGACGTGAAAGCTGAAAATACTGTTAATAATTTAGTTCTATTACTCATATAAAAAACACGCTGGAAATATAAAAATATGTGGAAACTGCTGAGGGGATGCCAAAGTGCCCTATTTTGATTCTGTTAACGTTAATCTCTGTCACTTACAGACATTTAATAATCTCTTAATTATCACTTTAAAAATTAGATAATATGCCTGAAATGAGCCTTTAATAAAGTTTATTTCTATAAATCTTATCGCTTTTTAAGCCTCCATCTTTACATATAATTATAATTACAGCTCACAACGAATTTAGATAAATTGCACTTTGTTTAACAGTATTCATCGCTGTCCTCATATTCGCTGTCCCCATCCAGTGAAATCTGGCTGACCATGGTTTCCGGGCATTTGGGTGCGTGCACCGGCCTATCCACTTCGAATCCGTATGGATTTGCATGCTTGCGCGAATTAAACAAGATCTTCCTGCGTTTCATAGTATTGGTTTCCTTGCTCGTATTTCTGTTGCTGCCCTGCGGCTTCTCGTTGTTCTCATTGCTGTTTTCCATTTCAAAACAGCGACCCTCTTCGCCAAAGTCGTCTGGATACATTGTCTCGGGTGGCTCATGTTCGATATAGGAATGCCTGTCGGGTATATCGTCGAATGCATCGCTATCAATCGAGTAAGAACCGGTCGAATCCTTGGAACTTGACTCATACTCGTTGGCATATTCTGCTGATTTTTGCTTTGCAGCAGCGCTTTGTTTTGGCCCAGCCGAGTCGACCATGCTTTGACGCACCTTTACCTTGCTTGGTGGATGTCGGTTATCCTTTTTGGCTGGGCGTGGCTTAAACACACGTGGAGTATCATTTTTGTTAATAGGTTTGGGTGGCAGTAGTTTTTTAACATTTCTCGGATTGCCCTCAGGTGGAATATCCTTTACCATACCGGATTTTATTATCGGTTGTGGCAACTTCTTGCCAGCGTCCTTTTTGGCTTGCTTCATCAACATTTGCAGGAGAATGGGCAACTCCTTGTTGTCATAGCTGCCGGAGAGTTCACGCATCAGTTTTTCACGTGGCTTCAGCTGTGAGTTGTCGCCCGTTTCGAGTGCAAATGTTTCCAGGGTATGCTTGTAGCCGAACCAATCAAAATAATCCACCACCAGGTAGTTGAGCAGCTGCAATAATCCACGCTGTTGCACATCGCCACCACAGAGCGGTTCATCCTTGCCCAGATTCAACTCCCCACGGATCGCCTTGAGCACATTGACATGAAATGCGCTGCGTAGTTCATTTACGATTCCGTTGCGCTCGAAATTCAGCCGGATGCTATTCTCAATGAGCTGCGTAGATGTCCTCTCCTCCATTTGGTAAGCAAAAATAAGAAAAGATTTGAAATTCAATGAAATCGAGATTTGTAAAGCAACAATGAATTTGATTTGTTTGTCGTAACTGAGGTTAAGTTGGTGTTCGACTAACTGTAACTAAAATATTGTTAAAAATCTTAACAAAAGGATTGCTCAGTTCCCACTTTTTTTGCTCCCTTGTTTTTGTCTACCAAGTTTTTGTCAAGCCAAGCTCGTTAATCATGCAGATAACCTTGAGTGGATGCCTGCATACATTAGCCATTAGCTAAACTTTTCACATCGTTGCCAAGCTTTTGAAAATGTCTACTCAAAGAGAGACAAAGAGAGAGAGAGAGAGAGAGAGAGAGAGAGAGAGAGAGAGAGAGAAGAGAAGTGCAACGTGGAATAATTTAATTTAGCTTTTGTGCCGACAATCGTATAAAAATGTCCTTTGAAATTTAAGGCAGAACCAACGTAAACAATCTGTCTTTTCAGTGAGAATATGTGCCTCAGCATTATATGGAGATACGTGGCATGTCCTGGCTTATCAGACGGTGATTAAGAACATTCAATTTGTGCTATTTTCATCATAAGTGAAACAAACAAGTTGCGTGCTCAAATTGTTCAGAGCACTTCTGGCAAAACAAAAGAGCAGATGACCTTCCTCTCCTGTCGTATTCAATGCTTTTAATAAGTCTTCTTTTTCTTAGTGTTAATGGACGTGTAAAGTGAGAGAAATTAAATTGGCAATGGTAGAGAATTACACAAATAAAATGCAAAAAGAGACCTTGAATGGTCGATTACATTGTTGCTGTTGCAGCACAACTTTTTCAGTTTGTTTTCTTTTGTCTTTTTGTGTAAAATGTAAGCTGAATGAAATGCATCTACAATTGTTGAGCCGAAAGGTGAGTGCATTGCATCCATCTTGATCTTGATTAATTTGTTGCTTAGTAGTGATTAAAGTAAAATACACTTGGTAAGCACATTAAATTGATTGCGCCTCTACATAGGAAATCAATATCTACATTAAATTCATTGAAATGCTGTGAACCAAAAACTTTACACAAAGGAGCCTCTGTCTCTGCCCAATTTTGCAGCAGATTCAGCCTTTCTTGCGTCTTATTGATATTTTTTATAGAGCTGATTTCAGCTTCAGCTTTTTACTTGGGCTTCTCAGAGCTGTATTGCTCGCGTCATGTTTCTTCAGCATTTTGCTTGTGTTTTCCCCAACTGAATTAATCTTGCACCCCTTTGGCATGTTCAATTTCTTTGAGAGTGTTGTAATGCGCAGCCATTTGGCATTATCCAGCAGCTTATCATTGGCCTTGCCAGTTTCCTTAATCAGCATTTGCAGCAGCAGTGGCATTGCGATATTATCAATGTTGCCACCAAGTTCACGCTGCAGTTTTTCTCGCGGCTTTGGATGCGGTTTTTCGCCCGATTCGATTGCGAATGTTTGCAGGGTGCTCGTGTAGCCATACCAATCAAAGTAGTCCATCACCAGATAGTTGAGGAGCTGCAGCAATCCACGCTGTTCCATATTGCCACCACAGGGTGGATCGACCTTCTCCAGCCTCTTGAGCGCATGCAACATTTTTAGTGCCTCAACATGCAGCTCGCTGCGCATTTTTTCCAGCTCTTGATTGCGCTCCAAATGCAGCCGAACGCTTGTCTTAATCAGTTCTAAATGTGAGGTTTGCTCCATTGAAATTTGTGAAATTACTTTGAATTTATTATTATAAGCAAACTGATTTTAGAATGTGTGACTTAAAGTTTACCCTTCAAATGATTTCATATTTGAATACATATATATTGAGTTTGATACAAAATTACAAGTTAACTTAGTTTTGCTAATGGCTAATGGTGCTGAATAATAGCTTTCTACATATATATATTATGATTCAAGTATCTTGTAGTCTGAAGCTTTTCTAATTTACACATAAATGTGCAAAAATTTAAATATTTTTAATTGCCGCTCTGCCTATTTAAAGATGTTGCCAGGTCAACAAAAAATAAAAGCGACCAAATTAAGTTGCGGGTAATGGCCGACAGAGTGCGCTGCTACTGGCTTTTCGAGCGTTGCCTTTTGCCTTGTATCAGCTGAAAAATTGATTGCACTTAATTGAAAAGTTTGTTTACTTGCAGCAAGTTCTACGCCAAGGCGAATATGCGTGTGTGTGTGTATGTATTTATATAAACATATATATATATCTGATTCTGCTGACGACATGTCTCTTGAATGAAGCGATAATCATGCAAATTAATAGTTTCACCGGAGACTTTCACAAAGGCAGCACTTTGACTTTTGCATACGCGATGCGTATAAGAAAAAAATATTTATAAAGAAAACTTTGGTAGACACAAAAAAAAAAATAAAAAATCAAAGTAAAACTACGTAAAACTGGCGAGTAAAAATTTCACGTTCGGCTTTGCAGGTGCAGTCAAAAGAGTTTTCTTTATTTAATTACAATATTCTTTTTTTTTAGTGCCAGCAAGTTTGCATTGCTTTTAATTCTACTAAGAGCTGGCTGATTTATGGCCTAGCCAAAGTTTTTTGAATACAAATAAAAAAAAGAAATTCGAAAATGAAACTAAGCAGAAAAACGGCTTATGCCTTTAAGTTAAATGCAACTGCTGTTTAAATATTTGTTCAACTAATTAGCAAAAGTGTTGCCAAAAAAAGAAAGGAGGACAAATTGAGCAGCAAGTAATGCTCAACGAATACTGCGCCATTTCCGGTTTATCTGGGCGCTGTAGCAAAGCCAATTAGACAAAATGGCTGCGACACATTTCCGCTGGTTGGACCTCTCCACGGAGCCTAAAACTCATGCGTTTGCCTTAAGTGCGTACTTTTCCATGGGGGGTCTTACAACAAGGCTGCAGAGCTTGTAACGCACTCTTTAAGTCGATGTTCAATATGCCATTTATGGATATAAATATACCCTGAAAGGGAATAGGGGACAATGAAGTTGTGCTAAAGTATGTAACATGCTGATGCAAGCAAGTCAATAAAGTCGAGAATATATAAATATATATATATATAATTACAATCAGCATAAACTGACAAATAGGGATTACGGCTGTCTCTGATAGTACGATAGCTATAAAGTTGATATATAAGTTCTCATATACGCAGATCAAGTTTACTTAATTTATCGATAACTGCTCCTCTCTCGTGAAAATCATTCAAATCGATTTTCGAGAGCAAAGCTATGATTTTTAGGATATAGGATTTTTAAGCAATATATAATATCACACACATATTATTGAGAAACTGTCAAGATTTCAGATCGAATACTAAATAAATAAATAACAAGCTTAAGCTTGTGGCGCTGGAAAAGAAAAATATCAACAAAAAATAAGTTAAAAAATAAATAAATAAAAATGCGAGGATGTCGGATATTGAAGACAGTTTTTATGAACCAAAACGAATTTTTAGTAATTAACAAATTGCTGTCAGCAAGCCTATTTTGTATTTAATATCAGGATTCTGGGCATTTCCCAGTCGAGCTCTCTCGACCATAGACAGGAAAGCTGTTTTGACCTCTTTTGCATTGTCTTCAGTAAAGGTTTTACAACATTGGAAATAATTTTACTTTGTGCTGCATTCGTAAATGTTTTCCTTTCTCTTTGGTTTTTCATTGCAAGTGTTAAGCAATTTTGTTGTGAACTTTACAAATTGAGAAAGTGTATTTGAATTGCGGTGTATCACGCTTAATTGGCTCATTTTCATGTTATTTGTGTCTATCGAGCATTGTCCTTGCTATTGTTGCTGTTATTAGCGACACACTTTCGCATTTGGTAATCGCATTAATTATGCGCCGCTTTCAGTTGCTGCTGGGCCTTTTAGTGCTGCAGGCAAATGGCCAACAAATTGAACAAAGGCAAACTGCAGGCGAAGATAAGCACAAAGTAAAGAGACATCGCCAGAGAGAGAGAGAGAGGAAAGACAGAGAGTGAAAGAGAGAGAAGGATGCTAACTATGTACATTTGAGGCATAATTGCCTCTCGCTGGGGAATTCAAATTGAAAGCAGAAGTAGCAACAATACTCAAATTAACAGAAGATGGCAATTCATTTCATTAATTATCAATTAGTTTTTGAAAATAATTATGAGAGATTTATGAAGTGGACAGTGGCTGGCCAAGTTTTGCCATATTTAACTAACTTTTTGACAAATTTCTATTGAATTAATAAACAGCCGCACTTAATCAAAATTGTGTGACACAAAATGCGGCTACTTCAAATTACTCGACTCCAAATTACTTGCTCTAAAACAATTCACATAATCAGCATAAATCGTTTTGAGTAATTTAAGCTGGCGTCTTGCTTGTATAATTAATTTGCATATTATTTTGTTTTTATGTACATTTATTATAGTTATTATTAAGGAAAGCGAGTAAGAAATTTTAGCTGAGGCATAACACTGCCTTGACCAGACCCGTGCAGCATATTTTAATGTTTGAATGTTTGAATACGAGTTGCACAATATTTTTTTGTATTTATCAAATGTTTTATGAATACACTGCTATTTCAACTCAGTAACAAAGCCAATTTCTTGCTAATATTCCTGTCGTTATATGATATTTAGTGCTCTGATTTTTTTGCCTTCAGCAAGAAGTGGAATTAAAAATATTTCAAGTTACATCATATTACATAAAGTTGCTTTTAACTGGAATTATATATATACCCTTTCAAGATTACTTAAAACTGCTGATGTGTTTGCGAATTGTCTTGATCATGGCATCCGCTTGAGAATTTGAGGATTCACGCAGCAGGCCAATCACGTCAGAGATGCCACTTCCTGGACGACCACGATGTGCCTTGGTCACCATGGCATACAGAACGCCCGCACAGGCGCCACGTTTGCCCTCCCAATTCTCCGGACTGGGATCGAGTCTGTTGAGCAAAGAAATCGTTTCATATTCACAGATATATATGTACAATACAGTCATATGTTTTACCCACTTTTCGAGCATATCGAATGCCTTGGCTGCCACCCAGAATTCCTCACACTTGTAGCACTCATTCGCAATTAGTTGGAGCAGGAGAAATGCCTCCGCGTTCGTGTCTCTTGTGATGAACACATTCCATGCCAACTCCGGATGACCGCAGTGTATGTGACACTTGGCCAGGACCATGCAGTAGGTGTGCTGATTCTTAATATCCATATCGCTGATCTGTATTAGCAGCTCCTCGGCCTCCTTGTAATAGCCTGTTGCACATTTGGCCTGAGCAAAGTTATAATTGAACACATCATCGTTCACAAAATAGCTGCGTATCGAGTTCATGTAGACGAGCACCTCCTCAAACTGCTCGTACAGAAAGAAGGCCGACGCCATACTCTGTCTGCCCGGTATCGTATCGCATTCGGTAGCCGAGCTACCCACCAGATGCAGATTCTGTTGCGCCGTCTTGATGTGCTCCTTCTGCAAGGGAGTAAGTTGTAAATGGGATGAGTTGCTTATGTAACTTTGTATGTTAGTTTTGTGGTTTTAGGTGATGAACTAGGTTTAATGTTATCGAAAAAATATTAATTTGACTTCAACTTGAATGTTTTTCCTTCCAGACAATATCTTACATTAATACTACTATACTAGAAACACAGAAGAAACTCATTCTTACAAATTATTTTGATATGTTTTGAGAATTGCAGCCCATTGCTTCTGACTTTACCTAGTTTAGTTAGGTGTCCTGCTAGTCTAAAATGTCCTGTCAAGAGAACGGTGAGTTGTCGTCTATTCTTTTCCATGGATGTTACTCAATTAAATCGTTTTTGATTATAGCTGCCCAAGAGACATTTGCCTTGTCAGAGATATATTGCCTCTGCCCAGTTCAATTGTCACAGTTGTCTTTATTCGATTCTAGCTCACAATACGAATCTGCTCCTTTTAGGGCCCTTTCTGCATCCATTTCTTCTAGCTTATGTTTATTCCCTGCCTATTGTGTACCACTTTTAGAACTGTAAAAGACTGGGTACAGTGACACCTCTCGATATTGACCAAGTCAAAACAATAACTTAAATTAGAACATAAACTTAACTTGGCACTGCAGCTGTGCATGTTGCATTTGCAACTTTTGTCGGTTTAAAAACTCTCTCTGCCCCCCTCTTTTAGCGCCCTACACAACCGACACCTAATCACCTACCGATCCCAGTTGCTGTCCCAGTGCCGCATGCACCACACCCTTAAGTATGTATTCATGTGGCGATGTGGGCTGCAGTTGCTTCATCAGGGCGTGCGCCTCCTGAACATCGCCCTGCTTCAGATAGTAGATGGCCAGATTGAGACGTGCCTCGGGCACAATATTGATCAGACCCGGCAGCACCCTCAGAGCACCTTCACCATTGCGAAACACTACCAAATTGTGGCGTATCAAGTCCGCACCAAATGTGCCATTGTCGGCAATGTTTTTGATCTCCTGCTCGGCGACGCGTCCACTGAACAGACGAAAGCGATTGCAGGCCTTCAGATTGATGGCAATGGTGCTATCGCCATGCTGGCCCAGATACACATCGAGCACCTCCTGCGACATGTCGTAGTAGTCCAGCTTGTAGAAGCATAATGCCAAGTACACATTGATGGCCAGATAGTCCTTGTTGTCGACCAGGACGCGCTTGTACACATCGATTGCCTCCTGGTAATGGGCACGCATATAATGCATCGAGGCCAAGCTCAATTGCTGCTCCACACTTGGCGTGCTGAGCAGCGTATCCAACAGATCTGCCCACTGCTGATCATCGCCCAGCTTGTGGGCCAGATGGAATAACAGACGCTGTTTAAGTGGCGTATTCGGCGTGTCCTCCATCATGTGCTGTGCCTCCTCATAGAGGCCCAAATAGAACATGCAGACGGCCACATTGACGGCCAGCTGGGAATCCTTGATGGCCTGGTATTGAGTCAGTGCCTGCTGATAGTCACCCAAATGGAAATTGCAATACGCAATCCATTGATCGATTTGACGCTGCTGCTGTTCCCGCTGCTGAGCAGCCTCCTCGCTCCGTTCCTCCTCCTCCTGTTCATCATTGGCGTACTACGAAATGAGGTGGAGACATCGTGAGAGAAATATATGGAAAGGAGATAGAGTTATGGAAAGAATAAACAAGCTTAAACCAAATAAAATTCGAGTAAACTATAATTTAAAAAGCCGAAATAATATTTCTCTTATTATGCACTTTGTGGACCACTCCAAGCGATGCCTTGGACACCATTCTGCGCATCCTTCCCAGATAACTATTCGGGAAACAGAACATTGAACTCCAAGATTCTAAAGAACTAACCACAATTTCCCACTGGAAATGACCACACAATAAAAATTCTCTTCAAAATTTCTATTCTATCCGGGGAAGAATGGAGTCATTCACATACACAAAGATGGCTCAAAGCTAGATGGCTTAGTTGGTGGAAGGGTCTACTCTGAACATCTGGTCTAGGCTAAGTGATTATTGTGGTGATTTCCAAACAAAAGCCTTTAACTGTTAACACCCCAGCAAGTCAGGATAAAAAACTGCATCTTCTTCAGACAGTCAAGCCGCTACCAGCTCAGTCTCAAATCAGATTTCAGATCTCAGATATCTTCACGAATCTCCGTGGTCTCAGCGGGTAAATGCTACTTACCTCCAAGAAGGCCCTGGCGCCCGTGTAATCCCGTCGAATGATGAAATCCTCGAGTGCTGCCGGCGCTGGTGTTTTGCGCTGCTGTTGCATGCCACCGCTGCTGGCCACATGCCGCGAACTGGCCGAGTCTGTTTTGCCACGTGAAAGTATCTGTGGCGCATTGGGAATTCCGATTACTCAATTATCTCCAGTTTTCCTAGTATCTATTTCGGGCTATTTTCAGCTGCATTTCTTACCATTTTTGCTGCGAACTTTGCCAGACGCTTTGCGTTTTCAACTGTTTTTCGTCTGCGTCTTCTTTTTCAGTTTTTATTTTTTTCCATTTCTGTTGTGTCTGTCTCCAGGCGCTTGGTTACCGTTACGATTACGGCTATGGTTGCTTGGCAACCAACATAGCGTCGATAAAGCAGTTCCCATGCTTGAGTGCACCCAATGCCAACTGTTGCTATACCCCTCCCACACACACACACACACACACGCCCACACACACATACACGTGCACACCCTCACGCTGATATGCAAAAATGCTAAGCTCAATCCTTGTTCTTGTTTTCACTTCTTCACTTGGCATTTTTCTCTCCGTTTCTTACACTCTGTTAAGGAAGGTAAAAGGGTATATTGGTGTTAAGGCTTGACTTTTTTGAGCTGGAGACTTGAAATATGGAATATATATGTGAAATTTCGTGTAGTATACAATAAACAAACAAGAAGCGGTCAAAGCCATCTGGCAATAATTAAACTTCTAAGCACCAACATTTTGTAGATCGTTAAGCCAAACTTTTATAATAAATAAAATATATACCATAATAACTATATATAAAGTGTCGAATTTGGAGTGCTGGCAAATCGATAACATCGATAAGTGTAAATCGCTAAAGCTGGACATTTTCCACACTTGTTAACCTTAAGTTTGCACTTTTGGAGTTTTAGAAACGCCCAAAACCCGCAAAATCCCATATTTTTCTCAGTTTCAAAGCTGGAGTAACCAAATTTAAAATGTGCATTAATGAATATTTCAAGGTCGAGGCACGCCCACCACTTTTGCCCCGCCCCCACAAGAAGCTGTTTTGCAACCTGTTAACCAATGTTGACAGAGTAGGCCGCAGTTGGTTAAGTCCGATTGCAACATTCTAACTTATTTTTCGCATTTGCTTTTTGTTGTCCATGTTTCTCGGATTTATTTCTGCTGAAGCGTCAAATGTGTTATGCGTTTGCTGCACTCTCTATTGCGGAATGTTATACTTAACTTTTGCATGTGCCCCGTGGTATGGGGCAACTCAAAGCATTTTAACTTTTTCGCCATGAGAATTGAGTTTAAATTTAGTTGTTGATATCATCTTTGAGCTGAAATAAAGAGTTTAAAACTAATATTGGCATAAATATACTAATGTTCATTTTTTTTCTTTTCATTTGTAAATAAGTTAATGAAAATTTAACTATTTAAATCACATACATTTTCTTCGCTGTTTCTTTTGAACTTAATACTTTTCGTTAGTGCAGAAATTCTAGAAATAATAAAAACATTTCGTATTTGAAAGCGTATGCAATTCTATGTGTAGTTGACATGTAAAATGTCCCTTAGTTGTTTTCATATTCCATTACGAGATTTCACTTGCATTCCACTTAAGGTGAGTTCAGCCATAGTCATAGAAATCTATGGAATGCATTGTTGACACACTTTCCTTATTTATAAGGCGTCCCACCTCATATATATGCAGCCAGCCTCAAGAAATATGCATGCATCGCTCAAGTCTCTCTTGTTGTCTATGGCAATGTTTTCAAAATGCTGTTTTTCTGCTGACATTGCAGCTATGCCATGGGAAATGTTTATGAGATAGAGTTGCATAGACACCTGTGTGGCGGCTTTCTCGATATTGTTGCAAGCAGATGCAAAATCGGCAACTGCTTTAGCGAATTGATAATTTAATGTTTACCTGAAAGACATTTGAATTTCGTTTGCCATAAATTATCAAAGTTCCATATTTAGTAAGTTCACAGTTAAGTTTTTGTTTGTATCAATTTGCTTAGGCATTTTACACTGATTTACTTAATGCAGAAAATAATCACTGCTGAAATTATGATTTTGATTAAAAATCAAATACATAATTTATCTCTCATTAAAGTATAGAAAGGAAGGTGTCTACCAATACGAATGCATAAGGCTTTTTTTTTTATGCAAACATCAAACTCCAGATCTGGACGGTGTTTAACTATTTAATTAATAACTTTATTGTCACCGAACACAACGCGTGAGCTTCCAGCTTGCTCGGATCTCGAACTTCGACTCATCGACATCGAAAACTATCGATTTTTACTAACATTACAATGTTGTGTTTACATTAATGAGTAAGATTTAACAGATTTCCTTAAAGTAGCGATAACATTGTAAATTAACAATTGTAAATTAAAAATCAGTTTGATCGAACAATGACATTATAAATAATTTCTCTAAATTATTCACATACATTATTTGTGCCTATAGTTACACACTTAACATCCAGAAATTATAGGCATGTCAACACTTTGATATCACACTGCTGCCATCATAGGTTATCGTTGCTTATTATACTTTATCGATTGTGTTTCGAATGGTTTCTCATTTAATCATGCACAATTTGACGCATCCGAACTTACTATCAATATTTGAGATTGATTATCCAAACTCGAAGTTACAACATTTAGATAAGTCTGCATCTGAATTTAGTCTCTACAAACAGAAGCCACCAACTGTTGCACGTACTGCACGTATTGAGCAGAAATTTACAGCTGTTGGGAAAGCTGTTGAGCACAACTTAAATATATACAATATACATATATTTCTCTTGTCTGAGCTTGCAACTTGCCGCACAACTCACGCTTTGATTCGTTGATTGAGATTCGTTCATTGAGAGACCTGTGTAAAGTGTTCAAGTGGCGACCCTTACTGGCCTCACAGATAATGCGACTTCACACCATTTCTGTTAAATCACATAAACTCTTGATGTCCTTCAAACCATCATCCATATTTAGTATTATTGCTGGTAAACAAGCCTAAATTTGTCACAGGGTCATTAAGCATTGGAAGAGCCGACGATTATTCAAGTGAAATCTTATTATATTATATTATAATATATTAAAATATATAAAGATGTCTACAGAATTTTAGGTAAAAACAATTTTGTATAATTGTTAACAACTAACACACGAGTCGAGTTGAAAATTCGAACAGATTTTATTACCCAAAATACAAGCCACATATTTATTTATTTCAGTTTATTTATTTATTCTGATCAAATATTTGAGTTGACTCTGCTGAGGTTTTGCTAGACACTTTTTTTCTGACATGTGTCAATTTTCACTGTCCAAAAATACTGTTTATTCTTGCACAATTATTCAATTTTTAAATTCGTTCATTCTTTTTGGTAGAGATAGGGTCTAAAACATTTGCTTTTCAACCACAACATGTCACTGAGAATTGAATATAAAAGCTTGGATGAAATAAAAATAAGAAAACAATCTGGCAAATAATATGATGCGCAACAGCAACAATAACAATAGCAACACCAACAGTAACAACAACAACAAAACAACAATAATGTTTGATATACAAATGCGGGATATTGTGGAAACAAATTTATTTTCAAGTGTTGTGTAACGGTAACGAGTACTTGAATCATTTTAGTTGCCTGCCCCACAATGGTGTGTTGTTGTTGCTGCTGCTGCTGCTGTTTTGAGTTGTGTATTCAGGACGCGCCTTTGTTTATGCTACACTTTATTGCGCTTTTGCAATTTCGCGTTTCCGTTTCCTGTCAAATCAGCCGTAAAAAGCAAGTCTTGGAGCCCGTGACACCGCGCGCCTATTACATTTCGCAGTCGAATAAACAATGCCAACATCATTTGCACCTCCTTCATTATGGCGCTCGTTATTTGTCAAACAAATAAACAGCAGTAGCACCAGCATGGGGCAAATGGTGGTGGGTGGGGCAGGGGCAGAGATGACTGCCGACTGCTTGAGTTAGTATGTGCAATTGTCTCTTCTCTTCTTTCTTCTCGTTTTGGCCATGATTTTCCATCATTATCATTGCGCTCGTGTTTACCAATTTTAGAGCAGCTTCCATATACCAAATCCCCGATACACACCGATAAGGAGCAGCGGAGAGGGGGCAGGGGGGGGGGGGTTGGTGGTGTTTGGTAGGTGTTGAGAAGTGTCCCAGTCGTGAAGCAGGCACCAAGTGACAATTTATTGTCATCTCCTCTTTGCCTTCGTTGAGTTCACGCTTGTTTTATTTCTGTTTTGTTTTTTTGCTTTTATATTATTTGCATTTGCCTCTTTCTCTTTTCATCTGGCACTTGAGCAAACTTGTTTCCTTTCTTCTGCTTTGGGTCTTTTCTTTTTCGTTTTTGGGAAAAAATGGGTATAATGAAGCTGTGCAAAATTAGTCAACAGACAAAAAGTATATTTGCATGTTCTTGATCACTATCAACAAAAGAATCAATCTAGTCATGTACATCTGTATATCTTCCTTGCTCAATATCGATAAAATAAGTTCATATAAGTTCAATAGTTTTAAAGATTTAACATTTTTGAATTGGATTTTCTGAATACCTTGGCATAATATACATTTATGTTAACATTTTCCAAGGTATCTCTTGGTCGCGCACTCTCGACTACAGCACGCTTACTTTCCTTTTCTTTTTGCTGTGTGTATTTTGTAAAAGAGAAAAAATCACATGAAAATTGCGAACTTGCAAAATGAAGTACGAAATTCAAACGGAAATTGAAATGGCAATGACAGAATAGAGTAGAGCTGACTTCTTTTCTTGCTCTGTCGCTCACTTTACTTTACTTAGTGCCTTTCCTGCCTCAATTCGATACGTTGCTGCACTGGACTTGGACCTGGCCTCTGCCCACTTGCCCAGTTGCCTGCAGCTGCACGGATTTTGCCCGGCTACGAGATAAAGTTGAAGCAAATGGCGAATTTCTCAAGCGAAAACTAAACACTCGAAATGCGAAAATAAATAAGAATGGACATCTTGGCGATTTATTGTTCATGATGATGTTATTGTTGTTGCTACTGTTTCTTATTGTTGCCGTTGTTGTTGTTTTTGTTGATTTTCCTTAGAATGTTGCTCGTCACCCAAGCATGCATAATAACTGGACAGCAAACTGCTCGACAGAAATAACGCAATATAATATTTCGCCCACATCAAAATCTCAAAAAACCGACCGATGATATAGTAGTCTGATGAATATAATGCTTTTATTTTGTCACATGTGAGGAGCACAACAACAAACACATTTATTGAGTTTGATTTGTATATCTGTATAAACAAGAAAGTTGTTCATACAACCAATAGTTGCTATGGCAGCTATATGGTATTGGGATCTATCCAGCAGGCTTTCAAATATGAACTGCCTGCTGCAAAAAGACGGATATATACAAAGGCTGAGGGATTTTTGCAAATATCAAAAATGGAACGTGATGCTGATCAAGAATATATACACTTTGTGACGTCTCTCATAACGACTAAATTGAAATACCCATTTGATCCTTTTATGTAACCTTCAAAATACTACAGATACTTTTGGGAAGTGCCCTTGAAATATTTCGAAATAACTCAAAAAGCCAGTTTGGCACTTTCACTCGTATTGCGCAGGGCCTCCAATTAGCGTTAATTTGGCACAGTCAACTGTTGTTGGCAAATAAACTAAGTTGGTTTTGGTTCGTGTTTTCAAATTTGGTAATCAAACACACACATACACACGCATTCACCCCGACAGTCAGCCAGACACACACACACATACCCTCGAATGCATGTGGCGATTGCATTATTGGTAAAATGTATGTCGGTAATTTTGTGAAATACGCTGCTATGTTTGTTGCAGGCTGGCCTCTAATTTGTGTATTTTGTACGAGTTTGCTGCATTTACATATTTTTAATTAAAACACAAATTTTGGCATTTGCAACCGCAACCAAAGCCAGAACTCGAAATCCAATTCCAAATCAAGCGCAAACGCTTGAATCTTGCCATATTATGCCATAGGTGTCAGTTGTAACTGTGTGTTTGTTGTTTGTGATTTGTGCGGTTTTTGTATACCCTATGCTCATCAAATGATTAACGTAAGGTTTTATGATTTCTTTGTCGATTTTCCATATTTTGAATAACGTATTTCAGAATTGTTACGCCTTGAATAGGCTCATTAAGATCGGACAGGAATTTTTGTTATCGAAGGTTTTAGGGTATCTGCTAGTCGAGTTATTACACATCGCTTTCGAGTTCCTAATTTTATGATTTTATAATTGAAATGCGTATTTTTAATAAATTCTAATCATGGCCACTTTAAGCAGATAAATATGTTTATAAGGTTAACTTATTGACTCCTTCCAAACTCTTGGAAATGCTTGCGTACCTTTGGTTATTTTAATAAATATTTTAGCAGGAACACACTCACTCACACACACACGCACGCACACACACACACACACCTATCAACTGACAGATATACATAGTTTACTATCTACTAAATATTTAAACACAGCATCAGATCGTAAAAGCAAAATGTATGCAAAGTGCATGTCGAGCAGCAATCGAGTAGAGCTGTAACATAAAAATTCAGCTGGAAAATTAAAATAAATAAAAGCAGACATCGAGCAAGGCGTCTGAAGGTGAGGGCAAGTCAGGCTATAGAAAAAAGCAAGAAAGAGAGATTGATGGGTTTAAATTCACCCTATAATTTAATGCTACATTTTTGTTCAGGAAATCTAGATGTGTAGATGTAAGATCAAATGGAACTACTTAAGGGAAATACAAATTTCGATTGGGCTGAGAGGTTAAATGTCTGATTCAGCTAATGTCGCAAGTGAAGTGAATTTTGATTTCCGATATTATCTCAACTTAACTAAAATTCACATATTGAATTTATTATTTGCCAACTTAAACACAGCTTCTATATGCCCATTCATGGCATTTTTACAGGGCAGGCACAAAAATGCAACAATATTGAATAAAGTTAGTGCCTGTCGAGCTGTTGTGTTCCATCGTATGTTGCATGTTGCATGTACATACATATATACTCGTAGTTGTATTTTTATTCACATTTTTACTGCGCGTATGTTGCCAGAGCCAGCGGTGCAAAGCAGTCAACGAGATTCACACCCAAAGCACCCATAGAAAAATCATGCATGAAATAGTATGCAGGTGTGTTTCTATAGTTGTGTGTGTGTGTGTGTGTGTGTGTACTTGGTTGTGTGGTCTGATTTCTAATATAAACGCAAATATGCATACATTGTACTGAGAGCATTTCAGCTCGTCTTCATAGCTTGGCACTAAATTGGAAAAATAACTCGAAAGTATGTGCATAGAAATTGTGGCGTCAAAATAGTTCATAAAAATGATTCAGGTAATTGCACAAGTCTAAAGCAAATCTGTTAATTGATAAATTTCTTAAAATTGATAGATTGACATTGCCTAAAGCAAATATTGTAATAACTTTCGTATGTATAGAAGCAAGCAAGCAGTATACATGTATAAAAGTTGACTTACTTTGTAGATCCAAGAAGTCACCTAACTAAACTAGGTATGGTCATAGGAAAACGAAGGACATAGAAACCCTGAACACAGTCAGAGATTCTTGCATTTGTTTGAGAGCTCAGAAGGGGATATAATCATGGTGTCAAAACGATGTCGGAAACGGAACCGAATGTTTGCCGTTTGAAATTCAGAAACGATGTCGAAATTCGTAATCGTTCTAGAAACGTATTAGAATCGTAATTGGAATCAAAATTAGTTTCGGTTTGACACAATAACGATAATAACAATAAAATGTCACAGTGTATGTTTTCCCATAATATTAATTATCAATTTCACAACTAATTTTATTCCGAATTACGGAAGTAAACATAAATGCATTGTAATTGAATGTATTAAATGATCAAATTAGTTGAATTATGAATATTAGATTTATTGTAGGCAATTATTTAATTGTGTGTAATTACAATGCCAACAGAATTTCAGATTTAATTACTTGTAATGTTAGTTATACAACATAATAATAGCAATTTAATTTGGCAAATAAATGTTGTAAATGTTATCAACAATAAAGTTATACAAAAGCAAAACAAATACTGTAATTTAATGTAAAAGCACTGGAATTACGAGCAACACTTATCGTCAAGTGATTTTTACACAAATGCTTCTGGTGCCACATAGATTGTGAAATCTCTCAAACATACACACACACCCAAACGCTCACCAAAATTGCTCAATTTCATGCACAACTCTGTTGTGGCAGTTACCCAATGAAACCCCCATCCAAACCCCACCGAGCAACTCTTTTGCTTTCGATGCATATGCGTTGTCTGCCAGCGAAAAAGCTAAGTGTGTGTGCGTGTGTGGATGCCTTGTGCTGTATGCTATATATGCTATATACGCCCACACAATCAAGCTCCTATTTATGCACTAATTAAAATTTTATCGTTAAATCTTGTTTGCATGCATTGCAACAAGAGCGGCGTGCTGAACCCCAGCACTCCAGAGTATCAGCGCCAGTAGCAGCAGCAGCAGGAGCAGCAGCCACGAGTGAGACTACAACTACTACTGTTATGTAACCAATCCCCTCCCCCCCACCCCACCCACAAGCAGGATCCCTAGTGAAATGTATGCAGTGTGCACATTTTTCGCCGAAAATGTTTGGCAACAGTTATTTGCACTTGCCACACTCCGCCCCCCCCCCCCCCCCCCCTCAAAATAAAAACTTCCATTCGCTGCAGCATTTGCATGCGAGCATTTAACGCTTGCCACCAAGCATTTTCATATTATATATGTATTTGTTTACGTTGCGCAACACAACGAGTCCATTTCTCTTCTAGCGCCGATAAGTGCTATTGCATATCTCTCAAGTGCTTGCTGTGGTCTTCTTACTCAGTTGCTGCCTACACGCATTTATTACACCCGATATTTGGCAGTTTATTTATTTAAATAGCACCAAAACACAAGTCTGACTTCGAAAGATTATTTCTTTTCAATATAGCAAATCAGACAGCTCCTGAATAGACACATGCATTTAACTCTAACCAAGACGTAACGCAAAGATTTCCAAACTATTTTTTATATTCACAAAAGTATTTTTAAAGACTTGTCCTCACTGATATTTTCATAATATTGTTACGAAATTTGGTGAATCGTTAAAAAAGACGAATTACTCTGAGCCAGTTTCCAAAATTTGCAATATTCAGAATGTTCTTCACATTCTACTCTACATTCTGTAGATATTCAAGAATGTATGCAAATTTGATGGGCTCTAAGTTCCATCTTATTTATTATTCTATTTGGTCATTCAGCTCTTCTACTTCTAAGCTGAAGCTCGTCGTTATTCATTGATTGGAGATTTGCGATTTGAGGCATCAGAGACTAAATGTTTAACGTCAGCACAAAGATGATGGTGGTCAGATCCGGCTTTAAAGCAGGATATGTTATGATAACAAAGGATTTCTTAGACATTTTCAGGATTATGCAGGATATGTTCTGCAGAATATGTTATGCAGTATATGTTATGCAGTATATGTTATGCAGGATATGTTATGATAACGAAGGATATCTTAGTCATGTACAAAAAACGCGGCATCACATTTTCTAATATTTCCACATACATTTTATAATTACTTGATAAATAATTTATTTGTCTTATTTGTTGCAATTGTTAATTGTCTTAAAACTAAACCAATTTGAAAGCGCAGCTCAGTCAAAATAGAAAAAATGCGTTGCTTAAGCTCTGAATGACTAATAGGACTATTTTTGGCCAGCTTTTTGTACAGTGAAGCAATTAAATATGGATTGTAGTTGGTCAATTTGTTGCAACAAATCACACAGTTTTTGTCAATTTGCGGCCGGTAGCTGTTTTCCAAATTTTATTACACACACTCAAAAATTCAATTTGCAGCAAAAACATAAAAAACAACTAAAAAAGCGAAATAGAATATATAACCATTGCACATAGTAAATAAATGCGGCAAAACTAACTGAGCGAAAGGGAGCAGAGCCAAACTTTTTGCGCCGTTAACTTTTTTAATTTAATATCACTGCGTATACGTAATTTTTGCGGCTCTAACCGAGAGCTGTGTGTGTGTGTGTGTGTGTGTATGGGCCGCTGCTGTGTGTGTTTTGAGTGTGGTCAAAAATTTAATTAAAATGTTTCATGTGTGAAATTTCAAATTCAAATTTTAAATTACATTCAAAATGAATAATTGAATGCAATACGACTAGTTGAAATCAGTTTGACTGCTGTTCGGTTTCATATTTTTCGACAGCTTCTGTTAACGAATTTAAGCTGTTTGTTGCTGGCTTTTCAGCTAACTGCAGTTCACAGCCACAATTTTACTAATTGCGTAGCATTGTATTAAACTCTTTCTTAGATAGTAAAAATAAAGAAAGAAGAGGGGCCTAATTGGGAAAGACATGCTATGAGGTAGAAAAGGGATGGTTCACTCTCGGAGGATTGATCTGAAGTTGGTCCCAGACTTCAGTCTAAGGTATAGGTTAGCATATGTTAAAATCGATGCAGAGTACATCCACATGAACATGGCCATCTTCTCAGACAGCCAGGCACTTATCAAATCAAGGTAATCCTACAATTTTGTCTTGATATAGTAACGATATACTATATCCAAGAGAGAAGCAAGCATTCCGAGCTATAAAGTTGCTTAAAAAGGATGCAGCTAACCTTTCCAGAGCTCTGAGCCATTTTGTCGACTCGGACCAGGTTTTGTTAATCATAGTACTCGACTAGAAATGCAACAAGGGCATGCGACTTAATGCAAATCCTTTTTCAGTTTTGCTACTATGACAGCTATGACAGCTATGAAACCTATTGATGACTACTCGAGTTTGGCGGCGCAATGCAGGATGCGCCAGCATCAACACAACATAGAAATTGTGCAAGATGCCGCTGTTTGAAAGAGACGCGATTGCTGAACACGTTCTGAAATATTGCCAGTCAATATGTACACTGAGAAACTAGAGCCTGCACATAACAAGACTGTAAGTGGAGCTGGGGCTCATTTATCAGAGAGAGAGAGAGTTACAGTAGTTCCAATAAATCCGCATTGCAAGGATAATAATCGACTTTAAAATTAAATATAAGCCTAAATGTTTTGTGTTTTTTTTTTGTTTCCATTCAGCTGCAGTTTGCATCGCTTTGTAAGCTTAAATACCAAGCAAAATGCCAACAATAATTTTAAATTGTATTTTAAGTTTTAAATATGCAACCAATTACAATTGTATTTGCATTTAAATGAATGCTTTCTTTAACAATAATATTTATAATTGCTCATATTATTGTATGATTTTATTTAATGCAAATTTCATTTCAATTGCAATAAAATTTTAATCCACTAAGGATTTTAAATCGGATTTAAAGTGAATAAAGAAACGCAAAGTAAATATAAACATGTAAGATTTTTTTTTTTATCATCTGGTTGAGAGATAATCTGCGAGCCGAGATTTGTTACACTTGTGCATAGCCTGAGGTTATCAAGTCTCGCCGCTTCATGATTCTAACAACTGAGCAGTGCCACGCCCACTTTGAAGGCATAAGCCGCCCCAAATACATTTCCACTGGGGCGCCCTAAAAAACTTATTTATTACCTTTGTTTAGACTTTATACAACACTCGAGCTGATGGCACTTGAGTAAATGGCATCAGAGCATTGTTTTCTCTACATGCCTGTGTGGTTATTGTTGTTGTTGATGTTGTTGTTTTAAGTTGTTGTTGCTTGTTGTTGTTGCTGTTGTTTTTCTTGCCAGAGATACTTGCTTATCACGGCCACAAAGCGTTGCAGTAGGCGAAATGTTTTCCTTGGCTCGCGCTTGATTTGTGAGCCGTGTGTGTGTGCGTGTTGGTGTGTGTGTGTGTGCATGTGTATGTGTGTGTATGGTATGCGTGAAAATTACGTATCTCTCGCATGTAATTCTCTTGCTCGTGGCTATCTGGCAAACTTTGTGCGCTGATGGAACTTTGACCAAATGAATGCAGCTGTAACATTTTTTTTTAATTATTGTAGCCTCGCAGAGGATCCTTTGACTATGTCGTCAAGTTTATAACGACTTGAAGAATACGTGCGTCATTAACTACGGAATACTTTGATATGTTGATAACCCGGTGAGAGGATATGCCTTGCACAAAAAAATAGTGTCAAAATAATAATTAATTCTATTTTATTTATTAAAATAAAATGTCGTCTTAAAATGTTTATTTCCGAACTCGGCGGTGAGTTGGAGAACAACTGATCAGCATCCCTCTGATTGCCAACCAGTTGGCAGGCCTTATTGGTGCGGTTGGCAGCACCCATTGCAATCGAAGTGCAATCGAATTGCAATGCGCAGCCAACTTCACGGGCTTCGATTACTCTTCTTCTAACAAGCGACTCTGCCGCTTACGCGAAAAATTTTCTAATCAGCGTGCCCCGCTAGTTTTTGTGGAAAATAAATAATTGTTAAAGAAGGAAGAAGCCACCTTCGTCACCGAGGGACCATTTCTTTGCGCATTTTGGGCAAAGTGTCTCGCACTCCACTCTTGCAGCGAGAAGGAGCTATTTGCAGCATATAGCAACCACGTTTAACGGGTTATTCCTTGGATTTAGTGCCACCTATCGTTGAGCATACTCGATATCGTTACGAGTACGCTACACAGTGATGTTAAATTAAGCTGTTATTTCATGTAAATTTGTGTACATCTCTTAATTATTATTTTGCTTTTCATTTCATAGCTTGCAACACGTGCTTTGTAATCTTTTTGGAATATTTTAAAGGATCATTAACGTCATCAGGCCTGCTGACAGCGATGGAATAAACCAACAGTTTTGTGAGTACGGAATAACAATAAAGACCCGTATGTATCGATATATTCGCATTAGTCTCAGTAATAATATTTCATTTTTGGAGTCTCATTATTCTTAAGAACCTAAAGGTGTTTTTGGAAGTTTTATCTGATCATATGAAGAGCCTTAATGAAATCTCTGAAATTCGATAACGATAGTGAATCTTAAAGCAAGAATGAACATGAATTGATAATCTTCTTAATTTGGGCATGATAGATAAACAGTAACGCTCCTCTAAATGATAGTTTTCCATTGATAAGGAGTGATTGACTCATGGTAGCTTTCGGCTGGCTTCCTTATGTCCACAATTTTTATTTAAGTAACGCGAACGCAAGAGAGCACAGAACACAGAGCAAACCCACAGACAGTGCTGTTTTTCCATAGTCGCTTACGCTCGGTCGCTACATTTATTATATAATTTTATGCTTGATCAGGATCAACAGTCGAGTCGTTCTAGTGGCATCCGTCAATGAACAAATGGATCTCAGAGACTGTAGACTGTAGCTAGAGTCTTCAAAGTTGGAGTATAAGTTTCGATTCTGACTTGAAGTCCGGTTTTATATACTGCTTTAAGGCCATTATTCAGAAATGGATCGATAGCTACCACTTCTGAAAGCGATAACATAGCAAGGCAAATTTTCTATCAATACTGCTTGTTTGTTTTTTAAAAACACCAAAGTTTATATTCAAAGCAAGCTTAGAACTAAAGAGTTTATTTTATTCTTATATTACAAAATATTACTATATTATTAACCAAATTATTTATACAAATCGTCTTAAGTGATTAATCGATAACACAATGTGCAAAAAACCCGATAACTTAATAACTTCCGATATGGTGAAACACTTACGTTGTGATAAGCCCAGATTTGAGCTGGTAAGTCGAAAGAATTTCAGTGCCATGGTTAATGTCTACACAAAACACCACTTACCCAGGCGAAGCCACCAACAGACATTAAGACGAGCTGGACTCGTGCCCGTTTTCTGTTCGTGTTCGAGAAGGGGGATCTCAATACGGCGGCACATTACTTGGCAGAGCAGATGCACGAACCCTTCGAACCCTTTCCGATTGCCGTTGTGGCCGTGCAGCACGCGGTCTATGACGAGTTCATTGAGCGTGTCCGCAATCGCTTCCATCAGGTGAAGCCACATGTTGCAACGCATCCGAATTTTGAGCGCAGCCTGCTCGAACTGAAGTTGGGCGGTGTAAAATATGTGGTTGCACCCGAGAGCAATGCCCCACCAATAGCCAGTCCCATCATTGTGACGGACAAGGTGACCCAACTGTTTTTCAGCTCCAGTCCCTCCGGTGTCGTCGTATTCAAGCGATTTGGCGATGTCGCCGAGGCAGCCCGCATCTTTGATCATGAGCAGCCCCTGTTCGATGTAGTGCATCTGTTCGATGAGCGAATCGCGACCGTTTATGAGCTGGCCAGACGCATCAATTGCATTCAATTCTATGTGAATTGTTTCGATGTATGCATGATGCCCATTCTATCGTTCTATGGACAGCGACATCCGCGTTCCCTACTGCAAAATGGCTTCCACTATGAGACGCTGGAGATGGACCATATTTGGCGTATGATTGTCTTTCCCTATACCGCCACCTTTGTGCGTAGTTGCTGCTGCTTGCCAGGTCAATGTACTTGCTTCGCCGATAAGAAAGTTTGCTGTGATTAAAAACATACACACGCCCCAAAATCCTTCAAGTCAAACCATAAAATGCTAAGCTGGTGAGCGACGGAAAACCAAATTAAGAATAAATAGAAGAACAAATCAACGTTCCAGAAACTTAACTGTCTGACTGACTGTGACGTCTGCTTCACTGTCTCAAGAACCGTAGAAATTCTTAGCTAGCTGCTTGGCTGGCAATTGGACTGACAACACATGTGCCACATAATTTTCGCGGTTGTTGGTTACGAATTGGCAAATAAAGTAGACACTCGACAACGTGAACGCAGTTGAATTATTTGCTTTTGCATGGATTTAAAAAAATTCTTGTACTCTTAATATAAGTATTTGGTTAAATTTATTATGATTAGATAATGATTAGTTTGTGTGTGTGACTAAAATAAGGCTGTAAGAAACATCTGCGACCCCATAAAGAGTATTTACATATATGTGTATATACATATGTATATATAGATATGTATGTAAAAATGTTATTGTCTTAAGCCGGTGATTTTGTTTTCGGGTTAGGAATTGAAGCAAGCGTTACCTTAGATTCTGTCAGTCTGTCACACAAGAGACGAGTTTTGTTTAAAAAATCTACTCAAATAAATCAACATCTCCAAAGTTGAGTGATAGGAATTTTCATGATGCGATACGGGCTCAGCACTGGTAGTAGTGATCCAAAACAAAAATCAAATCAAATTTATTTAAGGAATATGTGATTGAATTGATTTGACACATTAAAACCCAAATTGATCTACAAGAAACGCTCAATAGGAATTGAAATCCAAGTAGTTTCAGTAATATTGAAATCACCAAGAACTACAGGATACAGAATGTATAGCAGACCAATGTGAAGAATATATATATGTATCTATACGCAAAATATATATATTTGTCTGAAGAAGGTCGTATATAAACATTAAATTGTATGCTAGACAATACCGAGAATAATTGAGTATTCCCCAGCATAAAAAATAATTTTTATTGTCTACGAAGATAAATCAGCTATAAGTACCCCAACAT
This sequence comes from Drosophila nr. perissopoda 5 BK-2023a, assembly GCA_035044105.1. Lineage (NCBI taxonomy): Eukaryota > Metazoa > Arthropoda > Insecta > Diptera > Drosophilidae > Drosophila > Drosophila nr. perissopoda 5 BK-2023a. The sequence continues at coordinate 6,180,496 of JAWNMK010000341.1, forward strand.
CACGCAGTGAAGTGTGATTTTTTTTCTATAGTTAGAGTATCTGTTAGATAAGATTTCAGAATTTGGCATGTTGTGACTTAATCATGCATCTTTCGCAGTCGTTAACTTCCTCTCATAGGCATGACTGTACTTGGCCTTTGGCATTTATTTCTGTCTGTATTTATCAGCCCGTGTCTGCTCTTCCGCTGTGATAATCCCAGCTGGGCTGGGCTGTGCTTGGCTGTGCTGTATACTTACTTATGTCGCAGACTGTTGGCTTTTAATAAAACTTCACATTCGCATTCGCAATTCGCTACAGGAATCGAGCTGCTCCTTCTATCAAAAGGCAACTACTATTAAGCTGGCAGTCAGCCATTAGTTGAGGCTGCTGATGCGGCAGCTTGTCGCCAGTCATCGACAGTTTGGGGATGCACAGTTGAGTTTTCGCAATTTTATGTGCCAACTTGTTAATGAGTTTGACTCGACGAAGAAGTCCCTACGAACTCCTCTAAGAACTCCGTTACGGGCCTATCTGCAACTACCACCTAAGAACAATTTTTGGTATTGAAAAGCAAACACTGCTGCAGTGTCTGATGTCTGACTACTCTCTGTCTGTCGGTCTGTCTGTCGGTCTGTCTGTCTGTCTGTCTGTCTATCAGTCAGTCTATCTGCCTGTTTCTCTGTCTCTCTGCTTGTCGTAGACTGCCAACTCATTCGTATTTGTCAGTTTTGTCTGCATTTCTGATTTGAGTTTGACAGATTTTGGCTGAGCCACAGCAGTGTCTGCTGTCACTTTATAGTTTTCGCGCTCATAAATGAAAAGCGAAAATTAAGAAAATAAATAAATAAAAACTATTCGTATGTGTTTCCAAAACCGTTTACACCAGCTGAAAGATTTGAGCTGCATTTTTATTTATTTAATTATTAAAATGACAAAAAATGTGTTTACCCTGAACCAAAACTATAAAATAATAATAAGAAAATATCTGAAAAGTCTCGATAAAAATTGGTAGAAATTGTAAATTTTCAATATTTACTTTTTTTTAAAAATATTAGTTCTGATTTTAAACTGATATGAATCAGTTGTTAGGTTTACGCTTAGGTGAGTTGTTGGATAATTAGAGCATATTGTATTTCTTTAATATAATTCTAATAATAGACAAACTTAAGCGTATATATACATCCCGATTAAATATGGACTAAAAAGAGATTCAATATTTGTATATAACTTAGAATTTCTTTATAAATCTAATTTTATTGGTTTTTGCTTTTATATATTTCATATGATTTATGTATTCCCCATTTACTAAATTGTTTGTTTCCCATAAGTTATTTATTAAGTAATATGTATTGTAGCCTAACATATCTTTTACTCGAAAAGTAATTTAGAATTTCTTCATATATCAGCTTTAATGAATTCCTTAAGCATCGAAAAAACAATGCCAGATTTTATGCGAGTCAAATAAACATTTGTTTCGACTGCAAGCGAAAACGTTTTTCAAAACGCTGCTAATAAAATATTTTATGAGTGGACTGTGTAAAAGCTTAGCGCAGTTGTTTATTTGTTTGCTCGACCGTCTGGGCATTCGGCCATAAATTGTTATTTATGTCTGGCGGTGGCGGTGCCACGCCCATTGGCCAAAAACATGATGAGCGCCGGCGGCTGTTATTCTATTAAGCTGCCGAACTTGAAATTTCGCGGCTCACTCAATGCCACAGATTTCTGTTACTATTCATTTGTTGTTGCTGTTGTTTCATTTTTGGTTGGATGCTTTTGGCAATGTGACGTCACAGCAGGACTCCATGCACCAATTGTTGCAGCAGCCTATGCAGCAGTTCTGCTTGGTTACCGTATTGCGGCAGCTGCCAGAATGTGCTCGGTTTCTCTGGGCCAACGGAAGCAACAACATCAACAACAACAATGAACAAACTTGTCAACTGCTGACATTGTTGATGTAACCAGTTTTTTTGTGTGCCTATTTTTGTTGTTTTAGAAATGTTTTATTAGTCCCTGGCTTTAATAGAGTTGAAGTTTGTTTTTGGATAGCTTTAATACCCAGATTGGGACATTTTAAATTAAAATTTCAGTCACTCTAACTGCACTTGCACTTAAATGGTAGATTTGTAAGCTCGATTACAAAGTTAAAAAGTCAAACTAAATTAAAATAAATGCTACTACGAGAATTTAAATATTTTAGTACGACCGAATGAAGTTGTGAAGGTATGTAACAGGTTGAAGGACTCATGTATGAGCACAAAATGTGTGTATTTTATTAATCAGCGTCGATAGCCGATTCAATTTAACCATGTTCGTCTTTCTGTCTGTCCGTATGAACAAGCTGATTTTATAATTAATTAATTAGAAAATATGTTCTCGTATGCCGTAATTGATACTCATCCGCATTTGTCGATTAGCATACAGTTTTCAATGGCAATATTAGCTAAAAATGTGAAGACATATCGATCAACTGCACAAATTTTGGATAAGAACATATTGAACAAACTATTATCAGCAAGCGTTGTATGTATTTAAAAGCTGGTTTTGGTTATCGCCTAGTCGAGCGCTCTCGGCCAATTTTCTTTTCACTTGTTTTAGACTAAGAACTTAAAGTTGTGAACAGTGGAGATACAATTTTTAGCTGCCCGGGCATATTTCTGTGAGAATCTGGAATTCTTTGAAAATGTGTATATATATTAAAATGGCAAAACAAGTAATAACAACTGCACGGGGCACATGATGGTCTGCCTTGTTTTTGTTGCCTGTTTCTAATATGAAACATTCCAGCACAAATCGGAGCTGACACAAAAAATTCTGCAGCAAAGCACAAAACATGCAGAACAAGCAGCAGCAACAACTGACAATCAATTCAAAACCACGGTCCAAACACAGGCACAATAAGAGACGACCAGAAGCGACCGCAACAATTTGAAAAACATTACCCATACGCCATGTGCGACACACTCACGAAACACTGCAACAAGATACATAACGGGAAAAATCAGAAGACAGTATGAAATGATAGTGAGGGAGAGAGAGAGGGAGATAGTGTTGCTTGTAATACAGTAGAACTCAGCCATGAAGCGCAGTGTATTTTCAACACCTGCTGGTCAAACAAATCGTGTTCATTTTGGTACAAACACTAATTTCGACAAGGTGCAAACATGCTGACTGTTCACGAGGAAACAGGAAAACACACACAAAGCGAGAGAGAGCGAGAGAGACAGAGAGAGAGAGACAGCGAGAAAGAAACACACACAATAGACACACACAAACACACACACAGGGGCACATCACGTGCCCTGCTGCTGCTGGTCTGGTCTGTGTCTGTGTTTGGGCCGCCTGTCGTCGACAGATAAAATGCTTTTTTTTTTGTAGATTCGAAATTGCATTTGCAACCGCATTTCATTAGAGAAAGAAGGAAAGTCAAGCGTCAGGTAGAAACAGTAACGGCAACAGCAGACAATAACGTCGGCACGTACGCCCAAAAAATGCCATTGGGGCCAACACAAACAGCAACTTGCAACCGGCAACTGGCAGCCGGCAACGTGTGCAACATTCAACCTGCAACAAGGTCCGCATTTCGCGACAACGAAACGTGCACGTCACGGTCAGCAGTCAACTTTACAGTTTGCCACATAAACATGCTCATCTCTAGTGTGTATGTGTGTGTTTCTTGTGTGTGTGTGTGTGGTTTGTGTGTGTGACTGCTCGTTTAGGCTTTAAATAGCTGCCAGTTGTGCTAATGCGGGTGAGTGTGTGTGGAATGAGCCCTTGGAATGATTTGATAGTCATTCAAAATCTACCAATGCAAGGCAAGAAGAGGGAAGAATTTTATGAACATTTGTGCGTGATTTTTGTTGTGGATGACAAACTTTTCGTTATTTGTGATAACTTGTACCTAAAAACACAAATACAAATCTGAATTTAATATCAGGGACAACAGTAAAGCATTTTAAGTATTTGAATTGCATAAAAATACTCAATTAAATAAGCAAAATAAATAAAAACAAATTATTTAGTAAAACAAAAAAAAATCGGTTTAATTTTATAAAAAAAAGTTTATTTTTATACATATATTATATTATTTAATGAGTTTGGCTTGCTTAGCTTTGTAAATAAAAAAATTGGTTTTAACAAAGGCTCATAATTCGACCTTTAACTGCTATGGCAGCTATATGATATATTGATCCGATCCGGCTTCAACGTATGTACTTCCTGTAGCAAAAATTGGGATACACGCTGAGTTTCATTGAAATTAATTTAGAACTAAGGAACTAGTTTGTATGGATTAAAAATAGAGGGATATTGCTAAATCGATTCGACTGATCAAGAATATATATTATTTAAGGGGTAAGAGGTGCATTCTGTCTTCGACATACTTTACCTTTTACACATTTTCAGTTGAGGGTCGTTTAAATTAACAAAATGAATAAGATCAAATTAAAATCAATCCATGTTTGGCACGCCGAAATTAACATATGTATACATATATATATATGCAATCCAAATTCAACTCAAATAGGGGAAAACTTTTAAATAATTTTGAGGTTTCATCAAAATTGCTTTAAAATGGAGAGGATAGTTCCAAACAAAAGACAGACGTGTTTGAAACGTTCAACAAACAATTATTTTACCCTTTGGCTGTCATTTTGCAGTTAAGCAATTTTTGTTACAGTGTTATCATTAACATAGTCGAAAAATCAAGGCTTGCTCAAATGGCGAGCAGACAACTCTTTATTTCCCAGGCGGCACTGACAACTTGACAAATGAATGATCGGAGCACAGTTGTATGTGCCGCAAAACGACCAGAGTCTGGCAACATACAGCGGACAATTGTCAGCAGACATGCTGGCCATGACGCGTCGACAAACCGCGAAATGGGCACCAGCAACAACACCGACAACAACAACTTCAATGGTCAAAAAATAGGCCCAAAAAGTGTAAAGTGCCGTTTACCAATAGCAGCAGCCTCTTAGCTGCTGTTGTGCATTTGAAATGTTGTTGTTGCTCCGGCTGCTGCTGTCTGTGCATAAATTCCATCATATGATATCAATTAGTGATAGTGCGGTGCGACTCGAATGTCATTTGCAAAAATGCGCATATTTTAAACCTGACATACGACAGTCCTTGCCCAAAAATAATAAAAAAAAAAACAGCCAAAGCCACCAAACCCAAACGTATTCAACCAGACAGCTCAAAAACAGCCAACAATCCATGATATCTCAGAAGCGAAGCGCAATTTTGATACCCTGAACCCATTAAAAACGGGGAAAGGGTATAATGAAGTTGTGCAAGAGTATGTAACAGGCAGAGTACACGATCTCCGATTCCATGAGATATATGTATATATATAGATACTTGATCAGCATAGTCATTTTAATCAGAATGAGCCCAGTAGACTTTAGATTTGAACATAAGTTTCGTAAACCAAGCGCTTATCAATCTTTATAGATAAGTGCTATCGATACACAAATATCGAGTTCAAACAACATAAGTAAAAAAAAATCAAAATAATTATATAGCCTTTGAATTCATATTTCAACATTTTTTAACCAACTGTAAAAAGTTCTCATAAAAATCACATATCGTTACCAAAAACACGTTTTCATCTTGAACAAGCTACTGTCAGCAAGCCTACTATTATTTTACCTCTTCTTATAATTGTAATATTTCTCTACTTTCTGCAACTCAAAAAGCTTAAAATACCTTAAAGACTTAAATAGGAATATTTATTAATTATTGTACTAATATCTTAAAAGATTTACAGTGAAATATTCATAGAAAAGGTTAACAAACAAGTCTGTGAGAAATGCAGTTTAAATCCATTTAAAATGATGAAATAAGCATAAGTAAACACAGCTGCAGCTGGAGCCCACTTTGGCCATCCAGTTTACAAACTGTGCGGAATTTTCTACCCAATGCATAACTGTTTAAATATGGTTATATGCCAGTATAAAGTTGATTGAATAGTGTATTGAATTGGTCAATAAACTTGACTGGAAATTTGTTGCTTGTCGATTTATTTGCTGCTCGAGTTGCGTTCATAAAAACCAAACACAGTAAATGGCCAAACGACCCGTTCTGACATGGTCAGCCGCATAAAATCAGCTCGCCCGCAACGGCAACAACAAAAGGTTTTGGAGGAATGAGGCATGGCAATGGCCATGGAGCATGCCATATGAATATGCAACGATGCCACCGATGATGACCACGACGAGAATTTGCTGCAACGGATATGCATGCAGGTGCAATCTGTACCAGACTCAGCGACAGAAATGACAGAAATGGCATGTCAACGTTTGGGGAGGACTTGTGGCTGGGCCAATGCCAGGACATGTCACCAGGACGGGGTCAGGCCAATAAAATGGCAGCCAACTGCAGCTGGGAACAATTTGGTGACCATCGCATCCCACACAAATTGCATTTGCAGTTTTTATCGATGCATTCTCCCTCTCTCTCTCCCTCACTCTCTATCTCTCTCTCTCTCTTTCTCTCTCTGTTATGTGGCGGTGTATTTAATTTGCTTTTTCAGATGCGACACACAAAAAAAGTGCTGAATAGATAGTTATCTTTGGCATGCCGTAGATTAAATACCCTTTTTGGACATGTTGATTCAATCTAATCAGTGAGGCTGGGCTTAAGAAAATATCTAAAACAAATAAATTGTATTAAATTAATATTTTAAATCAATCAAATTCATTTCGAGCTTATATTGTGATTTGACGTTAAAGGTTTGCTGATAAAAAATCTTAGTTAATGTAGGATTTGCTGAGTTCTGGATTTGTAAAATCCAACAATTAAGTTCAAGCTATATTTAATTCTACTGTGTCAATAATCCTTTTCACTTTTTACTAAAAAACTCAAGTTATTTTGCGCAGCTGCCTTTATATTTAAAATTTCATTGTTACAATTTTCATAACAAATTCCAAATACCGCTGTTGCTGCAAAAAAAAATAATGATATTGGCAACGAGTGCATTATTACTGTTGGCTTATTGACACTTTCGATGCGAAATTAATTCGCGAACAAATGTGAAAAGTTGCCAAAATTGTTTGTTGCCTTTTTGTAATTGTTGTGGTTTTGGCTTTCGGTGTTCTCTGGCCAGAACCGAAGCCAAAGCGAAATGTTATGCCAAATTTTTGCGGTAATACAAATTTATACAATCAATGGCATCCATCGGCAAGTGTGGAACATTTGGTTTTAATATAAATTTCATTACAAACTATTGCTATTGATAATTGCATTAAATTCTCACTTGAAGAAAAGCGGATTTAAATGTAAAAAATCAGCTGCAATTGAAATTATTTGACGCTTATAATTTAAGTTTGTACAAATATAGATTTGTAATATAAATGAAATAGATTTTAAAATTTTGAGCATTCTTTTGATTTCAAGATTGAGAACAAATATTATATTAAATATCGAAGTTTTTACCTATCTTTGTGTACATGTATGTTTATGTGCAATCTGTTAAATATGTATATACGATTTTTCCCGTATTTCTAAACCGATCTCGATGAAATTTTGCTCATTCAGTTCGGGTTATAAAAATGAAAGTTTTCTCATCGATAAGTACAATTTTTACTACCTTGCTTCTAACTTACAGCTCAAGTAACTTTGTGCAACCGTTAGCTTTTTTTTAGTTCTCATTTTGAGCTGCCTTCTAGGAGATTTATCTTTGGATATGTTCGAACGTTAGCTAGTTGAAATGTGACTTAAATCACCTATTAAAAATTGATGTCAGAAAACACTTTTGTGCTGTCTGCAAATTGGAGCGTGATAAAAATTGCCATTCAATTGGCCTCTTGTTGACCTTCGACAACAGGATTTGTTGCCCACCACAAGCCCCCACAGCACCCCTCCTGCCGCTCTTTGAATGTACTTTGGCTCACAGCATTGGTACAATTGTGCAAGTGACCACCAAAACGAGATTGGCATAAAAGATATTTTCCTCGCTGAGTTGGTTTTTTTTTAGTAATTCTATTTTTATTTGCAAGCCATATTGATGAGGGGGGATGGCTATGTGGCTGTGTGGGTGGGTGTGGCTGTGTGCGATTGTACTGAGGGGTAGATAGCCTCGGGGCGTTGCGCCTCGTTGACATTTGACTGTGCGGTGATGCTGTTGTTGTAGTTGTTGTTGTGGCTATGTCGAGTATATTCAATTGTGACCGAGTTGAGTTTTGCTGTTGTTAAATATAGCTTTTATTTTATATTTGGAGATGTGAGCGTGATCGTGAGTGGCAATGCAAGCTCCTGTGAGGCTTTCATAATTCAATTAGTTGTGTGTAAATTGTCAAACACTTCAACTTTTATAGCTATAGATGAAACCAAGGCTTTGTCTATAAGTGTACATATCTTATATTGCTTTGTTCAATTTTATTTTACATTTGCCAAGAACTAAAGGTGCTTATATATATACTTACTTGTCGGTTGGTTCAAGCCATAAAATACATTTGAATTGCATGTATACATATATATATTATTTATATTTGCATTCGAATTTTAAGCATAATTATTTAAATAACAATAAATATTATATTAACTAAATAATTTAAGCTCGTGAGCATCGTTAAATTTAATGTTGCATATTCAACCATCTCTGTGAGCAGTTCCCCGCTTTAATTCTACTTTTTATTGTTGAATAAGTGAAAAAAGTGTATTTGTCGCAGACATTTGTGGGAATGGCTTTTCAATTTCAGGGGAATATTATTGGAAAAAAAAAAACGGAAATTAATAAGCCACAGCTTATGTCAATGGCAATGGCAATGGCAATGGCAATGGCTTATTAGCCACATTTGCCACACAGTTTTTAAATGTATTTTCATTATATTTTTTTTTTATTTTGCGCATTAATTTGAGGTGTTAGCTGGCAGCGCAGCGCAGCGCCCGTCATTCGAATCTCAATCACTTGGCAATAAAATCGAAATTAACTTTGCACAAAGGCGTCATAAAAAGTATAAACGTTCCTTTTTTGTACCCTATCCTTTCAACATTGCAAAGTTGGGTATTATAAACAGAATGTAGCAGCTAGAACGAAGCAGGTGAGAAGTCACAGAATGAGCTAGGAATTTACATTTTGAATAAAAGGTATCATAAGTTATATGCAAATAAAGTTGTTTAATTTTATCGATAACCCATAGTAATAAGGGCGTAATAATTCCAGTTAATATATAATAAACATATAACTGATCAACTCTAAATATGTAGATTATGCCAGATTTTTATCAGCAAACCTAATATGTATTGCAATTCTGGGTTCAGGGTATCTCCGAGTCGAGCTCTCGCGATTAGAGCATGCTAACTTGATTTTTTTTTGCTCCCTTTCGACACAAACTTAATTTGAAGAAAAACAGCAACAAAAAAATTCATGCTGAGGTGTGGGGCAAAAAATTGTTGGCTGATTGCGCAGGTGGCGCAAAGAAGGCAATGTGCATGTTGGCTGGCGGATGGGGGATGCAGACCTTAAGCCACAGGTAGAACGGCAAACAAGTTGATGAAGTTTTCCATGGCAAAGCTGGAAAGGAAAATAAATTGAAAATCGACTGAGCAGAGTCAGAACAAGAAACAGTAGTCCGGGTTGTCAACTGCGACAAAAAGCAGAAACAACATACAAAAATAAAAATTACAGTCAAACTCAGAGTGTGGTTTCAAAAAAAAAAAAAGAAAAGAAAAGAGAAAATAAAAAAACAAAGAATCTAAGCTTTGGCATTCCTCTTGCTTAACAGCAAAAGTTTTTCCATTATTTGAAGATTATAGACTCTAAACATTCGCCCAACTCCTGCGAAAATAAAGAAACAACATAAAAAAATTGACAAGATATGAGGGTTCTGAGTGTGGGTTGCCAGCACGTTTTTCGAAAAATTTTCCACACTTTTATGACAGCGTTCTCTTGCTGATAACAAAGAGACTGGGAGAACGAGCATGAGAGATGTGGCAAGAGAGGGAGAGCAACTTTTCAGCAATGCATTCGCATTGTTTCAGTCTTCAAGTTTACCCAAAACAACCCAACAAAAAATAGAAATAAAAAATAATATACCATCACCTCTACCATTTGTTAAACGTCAGTAGTTTTCCATTCAGGCGACCCTTCCACAACCCCAACATGCCAGTGTTGCATATGTTTTGTTGTTGTTCTTGTTATTGTTATAGTTGCTGTTGCTGTGGCTGTGGCTGTGGCTGTTGCTGTTGCCTGTTACCGTTACTGTCTTTGCTGTGAGATTATTCAATGAGCTTTTCATTTGACTGTTAAAAACTTTATCATTGGCATGTGAATGTGGGCAAAACAATTGGAATTGTGTATGACAGCAAATACTCGTTGCTATTGTTGCTGTTGTGGATTATACACATGAAAAATTGCGCTCGATTTTTAATGTTTTAATGTGAAAATATGCCAAAAAGAAATTTAACCAAAAGCAAAATATTGCACACAAAACCTCTCTTGTATTTTATATGTCAAATGAGAGTTTTAAGGGCTTTGATCAGATTGATTTAATGCAATAAAGCTTTTCACTTTATCATTCTTACTATGAGGTTGCTGCATAGATCATGGCATAAGTGCGACAATATTCAATATTCTTGAAAATCGTGGAGTTATCTTTATCTTGATAGCATATCAACTGCATACAAATAGGCTAATATAAAGATCCAAGAATATTCGGTTATTGCTTAAAGCCAAAATATTTTCAGAAAATTAAGATTTTCGCTAAGATCTCTTAAGTTCATCATTAAGAAATAGGAAAAGTAAGTTTGGATGTCGTACAGCCAATTAAAAAAGGATTCGATCATTTTAACCTCTGTTAAATTCCATTAAAGTTAATGCTATCCTCAAAGTACTGGCACAATAAAAAAATAACATTTAAATTTGTATTTTATTTATTTAATGTCGACTAATATCAGTTGACCCAGAAAAGCCTAGAGTCTATTGTAATCATTACAGAGCACTCGTTCAGAAAACCTAACTCATATTTTCGCACGGTGTTCAATCAGTGAACATTTTGAATGAATTCTCGTTTCCTATAAGCCAATCAATAAATTTATAGAAATGCAGCAAATAATTTACACAAAAGACTGGAAAATACTTTTACCTAGCTGACTGCAGCAATGTGACACAGCTTCCCCTGCCCCACTCACCCCTGCGCCAACTCTTTCCCTCATATCATATCAAACAAATGAACTTTTGTAAATTTTTTTATCATTTATTTTTTTATTGAGTGCATGAGGAGAATATCAGGCATAAACTTCTCGCTGGCAAAATATGTAAATTCAATAGCAATGGCTGAGAACTTTTCATGGCAAATCAAGTGAGGCGGCACAGACAGACAGATAGACGGTGAGAGAGAACTGAAAGCGGACAGACAGGTGTCATGTCAGTATCTGTTGCCATGATTTTTGATTATTGTATACTCGAATATACCAACCTTACCCCATACCATACCCTATAACAATGGTCAGCAATTGGCTTGAAAGGAGCAACGAGTTGGCTCTCAATGGAAACCACCTGCAGGGCAAAACGAAGTCAACACAAAAGGCCAACAACTTTTTCGACTGAAATTCATTTAATTCTTAGTTTTTTTTCTTTTATTATTTTTTTTTTTTCATTTGTGTAGTATGTGAAAAGTTTTTATGCATATAACGAGTAGAAGAAAAGTTTTGCACTTGAACATAATATTACACAAATTGATGGCCATTTTCATTTGTGAAATGTAAGCGGCATATTATAAATAGGGTGAACAAAATTGAGTATATATATAAATTTATAAAAAAAAGATTCAAACGGAGTATGTGAAAGTTTTCTGTGTAGATTAGAAAAGTTTGTTAGTGCATGCTTTTGGTTTAGTTTAATTCGGTTTTGGATTGTTCAAGACATTAATTAGCAGGTAGTTGGTTTAGTTGGCAAGGAGTTTTTAGATGCCAAAAGTAGTGTTTTTTTATAATCTTCTGAATTTGCTGGTAATGGGCTTGAGCGTACTTTATACAAATTAAATTTGTTTTTCTACTATTTCTTTAATCTTAACTTTCTTTTCATAAAACTATTTTAGAATTACTTTGAGCTATTCTGAGAAATTTTAATTATTTTTTTCGTTTTGTTGCATACTTTTGTGGGCAGCAGCTGCTGTTGTCGCCTTAAACTTCATCCTTGATTTAAGCCTTAAGTAAAATATACTTACACCCAATCCACACACACACACACACACACACACACACACACACACACACTCATACCTGCAACCCATTCTCTGTCGCTCTTTCGCTTATTCTCCGAGGCAAAAGTGGGAAAACTTAGCGGATTTTGGGTTCGACGAAACAAGTGAAGCGCATTAAAATGCAAATTTCTTTTGTTGTTGCTGTTGCTTCTGTTGCTTTTGGGTTTTTTCTGTGATTTGTGTGTGCAGATTGCTGCCGCACAGTTTAGTTGTGGGCGTTGCTGGGCTGTCGGCATACATGCTGGGCGTCGAGTGCAGCCTTTTTGTTACCAAAAAAAAGTCGGATTTTTCCGCCATGCATAATCAGTTTGTATTTTTATTTATTTATTTTACGCGTTTTTCATTTTCCAAGCGCCGTTTGTTTTTTCTTTCTTATTTTCATTTTCATTTATTTTTTTTTATTATTATTTTGTTTTTCGCTTTGTGGCTTTGCATTTTTTTGAATGCTGCATTTTTATTTTACTTTACGGCTGTTGTGCAACGTAATTTATTTCTCTTGAACACATTTGCGATTGCCTTTGTTATTGTTGTTTTTCCAGCGACTTAACTGGAAAAACACTAAAGCAAGTAAGAATATCATAGACGAGAGAACTAGACTACGACATACCCTAGAGCCACCTTTGAAATTAATGGTAGACTTGCTAATATCAGTTTGTTCAAAATGAAAATATTTGCGGAGATGCTTTGGGCTGCCTGTTGAAAATTCATTAAGCCATTTTTCACATTTTGCATAAATTGCCTTATCGACTCGTGCTTAGATGCCGATCAAGAATATGCATACCTTACGGGAGCGGAGATGAATACTCTTGCAAAATTCATGAAACCATTTTTCTCATTTTTGAATAGTGTGTGACTGCAAAAAAGTCTGAATTTGAAGTGTCCTATCTATAAATGAGGTGTTTTTCTCATTACAAGCAATTGCAATATTTTAATTACTTTTCATTTATTAAGAAATTTATTATATAACAATTAAGCGTTAATCCCATTTATCTATTTATACAGGGTATTTAAATGAAACCAGTTTTGACTGTTACTCTTTGTTGTGCAGTTGTTTTATTCTTTGGCCGCATTTCTTTTCTATTTTCTATGTGCATTGAGTTATGAATTTTGAAGCATTCATTCATGCAATTGTCTGTGGCAACATTTGCGAGCCTGTCGCTTTGCATTTTTTATAAGGGTATACAAAAAACAAAAACAAAAAAAAGCTTAAAAATTTGACTTTTGAAATTTTGCCGTGTATGCTAGAGCGCATTCATGTGTGCGATTTTCTTTGTGCAACAAGAATAAAGAAATACCTAAACAATTTTTGTTTTAAAAGTCAGCGAAAGAGCTACTGTTAAATTGATGAAAATGGAAAATACTAAAGACAGATAATTTATTGATAAATCAGCAGCGCCAATCAATTATCTCATTATGGTATATTACAGCCCGTCGTCCAAGAAGATAAATGCCAAACTCAAATAGTCGTATCCAAAACTAATCAGCAAACAGTCGTGAAACAGCCAACAGGCAACAAGCAAAATGCTCTTTGCGAAACTAGAGCCGCATACACACACACACACACACACACACGGGTACACCCAATGACCCCCTCTCACAAGACGCAGTCGTACGCCCATGTCAGTGTCAACGGCTGCAAACTTTGTCTGCAGTTCAATACCAGAGGGAAGAAGGTGTTCGATTGGATTGGTGGCTTCAGCGACACCAACTGCATGCAAACTGTGGCTAAACTATACTATTCGCCTACTTAGTGGGCGTGGCTGGGGCTGAAGCAACACCATCACTGCTTATTTTTTTTTTGGGGCGATTCCAACACAAAGTAAACTTTATAGATTTCTAATGTTTCGGCAAAGTCGTCTCCACATCTTGAGCTGCTGATATATATTTAGATACGAATACCAAATTCAATCTGTATGTGCAAGTGTGTGTACATGTGTGTACGTGTGTGCACGCGTGTGCGTGTGTATGACTTGGGCTTTGGCCGTCAGTGGGCGCAGCTGAAGAAAGACCGCTGCTAACTTCAATGCAAACTGAGGCAAAACTTTGGCCCGAAGACCAAAGACTTTGGGTCTGCGGCTGGCTGTTTGGCAACTTTGGCTGTTTTTGACTGTTTTGGCGATGGCGCTTCTGTTGCTCCAAATTGTTGGCAGAATAATTGTGTACGCCTTGCGGTCGTCAGACACGCACACACGTACACACACACAAACATTCTGCGTTTGGATATGCTTATGTGAATATTTTGCCAAATATTTTATTGAAAGAACAGTGCTGCATCTACAAAGAAATTGACCCAATTATATTATGTCGCTAAGCTGATGCCAATTTTACAATTCAGCTAACACATCCGGCGGCGACACCTTTGGCCCAATGCCAAAGGAAATAGAAAGAAATTGATACTAATATTTGTTCTCACTTATTTAGTCATCTTAGTTATTAGTGGTCTTTACTATATAAACCTTAGACTAATGACAATGCTACACAATTGAAGTGAACTCTATTTTAGGTTTGCTAAAATTAAATTGTACGAAAGTGTGCAAAGAGCAGAATGAAACGTCTGCGATCCAATAAAGAGTATATATTCTTGATCCGCATTAACCGTGGAGTTGATTTAGCCATGTCGGTCCGTCTATATGGCAATACCCATCTAAGGGACATATCTCATATTTAGGTTGATTTCAAGTTGTTCATAATTTTGAAGGAAATGTAAAATTAATCCTAGCTATTAACTATTCTCTAGCTAAGCACTTTGATATAGTCTAATTTTTCTCCTTTTTATCCTTCGATAATTATTATTAATCTCCAGCTATCAACTATACAAATGAAGAAATATTAATTATCCCATTATCTCGCCTGTCAAGTTATAGTTACTACATATTGATAGTTCTATTGATATTTTTCCAACTAAAGAATATATAAAAAATTGCAATCTTTTCTTTTGAATTTCTTGTGTACAATTTTTAATATTTTAGTTACCCAGCATCGCAACAAATGATTAGTTTAATTGGAGGAAAGCCACGTGAAGCTCTAAGCCGACGCACATAAAGTAGTTAATCCAAGTTTGTGCTAGTTGTTTTATACAGTTATTATAAGATTTCCTCGTAAATTTCTTACAGTGCAAGGCATTGCACACACACACACACAAACACAAACACACACACACAGCAGAAGGGCAAGTGTTTGTTAGCGCATTATGCTGTCTTAGATGCTGTGTGCAAAGTGGGAGAAAGATTGGGAGGGATTCACCCGGCAGCCAACCACTTTTACTTACTGCAGCTGGGAGCTGAAGCTGGTTCCACAGACTGGAGGCTGAAGGCTGAATGAGGACTCTTGCTGAGCATCTTTGGTTCGCTGTTCTCTTGTTTGGCAAGTGGCGTGCTGACAGCTGAAAAGGATTTCGTTTGCCTTGCCAAAGTTAAGCCTTAAAGCCAAGAGCTAATTTTACTTTAAGATTTACCGAGTGCCAGCTACCCAACATATTTGGCACAAAGCTCAGTGAAATGCATTCTCCTAGGGGGACAAAATATACATACATATATATATATGTATATGTGTAGGTATGCATATATATTGCTAGAATTTACTTTGACATTATCCGTTTGTGATTACGTGGCTGACTTGCAAATTGTGGGCGGTGGCCTTATTGGCGCTGATAGCTCTGATGCCGCACTCAAATGTGGGCCAACACTGCCGGCTGCTGTTCTTTAGCACCTTATATATATATATATATATATATATAGATATACTCTTTTTTATTTTTTTTTGCATGCAATAATGCACGGGCATTTTGACCAAAAGAACAACCTGCAAACGAAGTTGTATGAGCAAAAACTTTGAGCACACCAATTCAATTTATTTCCCTCTGTCTCTCTCTCTCTCTCTCTCTGGCTGTCTTTCTGTCTCTTTCTGTTTCTTGTGCTTAAATAATAAGTATCATAATTTCAAGGGTTGTCAAAAAAGTCTTTTAATTTATGTTTGCCATTTCCGACCCAATCCTAGAAAATCAACATAAATAAGCAAAAGTTACTCCGAGACTCAGTCGACCAGCGTCTGCGACTCCGTTGCTAGGCGGTAGGTGCAGCAACCTCTTTACTTGAGTTTTGTGTTTTTACACCCTGGTAGAGGTTATTATAATTTTGATGTAAAGCTTGTAACGTTTGTTCCACAGAGTATATCTATATATTTTTGAACAGCGTCAGCATGTCTCTTTCGGTGCCTCAGTCCCTCTGTCGATGTCATATAGCTAATATCCCACAAAGTATATTTATGTTACTGATTAACATCTGGTTGAGTCGACATATCCATGACCGAATCTTGGTTTTTTTATGCGAACTAGTAGCTCAGCTTTAAATATATTCGGATAAATTCATTTTTTTTATATCGATCAGTTCAGTTTTATAAAGATCAGTTCTTGGATTATCAAGGTAATCAGATCAAACCTAATCTATTCGATTGTTATATTATATTATATTCTTCACATTTGCATAGAAAAGCACTAATATCGAAGTACCACATTATATAACTTTCATAGGAATATGATATATATATTTTTTAAATTTATATTGATATGGACTATAGGGTATTTAATCTTCGGAGTGCCTAAGTTAAACAATCTTACTTGTTTTTTGTTGCTATTTGCAGCCCATTCTGGACCCCGTGAAGGACCAAGTTTGTCTTTTGTGTCAATGCCTGTGTGTGTGTGCTTGGGTGTGTGTGCTTATTTGCTGTTGCTGTGTTTATGGCAAGTTGGCAACTCTGTTACAATTGTGCCTAATTTCATGCTTTACTTTGGCTGGCAAACAAATGTTGTTGCATACTTTCAGGTAAATAACTTTATTAAAATAATGACAAGCCACACCGGCTGGCTTTGGCTTGCCAGCCTGCTTGACGAGCGATACTGAGGTTTGCGAGCAGCTGCTGCCAAGCGTCTGACAAACTGGCCGTCTGTTCCTGTTGGTTGTCGTTGCTGCATTTGACAATCGACCGCAGCTCAGAGTCGTAGTCATTGTGAATCACAGGGGGTATTCTTAAGAATCAAATGCTTTATTTGAAACAGATTACATTTTGTCTATAAATGTGTAGTTCCAACAATTTGATTTTAATAAGTGTCTGAGAGATACATATTTTACATTTTGTGTTTTTTTTAACTATCTTATCATTATTTAAGACACTATTATTTAAGTCTATTGACGTATTTCAAATGCATTTCGATGGCTTAAAAAGCCAAGTAATAATGCGCATATGTCTGAAATATATAACTATATTTATTTTAATTTTTTTTTAACTATCTTAGCATTATTTAGAAAAGTGCTTAAATCGACAACAATTCGTCTAAAAATTAGAGTTTACAAAACTACATCGGTAGAATTTATAGCCAAATCTTGCTTCTTACTTGCATATCTAAGCACACTTACTATAATTTTCATGCATACCCCACCACAAATAACTTGAATTTGAGTCTACTGCTCTGAGTATTAGCATAGCTAACTTTATGCACTCTATAGGGGGGGCTTCTACCAGAAATAGTTCTTGTTGTTGTTTGGTGTAATGCACTACGAGTTTTATGTCTGCAGCGTTCCGAAAATGTGACGCTTCTAATTATGAAACTAAGCAGCTTGTGATTTGTTCAAGCGTGAAAATGCTGTCGACAACAGGCGGCGGGGTGCATGAAGCTTGAGCGTGGGGAGGTTGCGGTGGGGGGCAGTGGACAAGGCACGACTTTGGTGCGCTGTCTCGACACGCAAAATATTAT
This sequence comes from Drosophila nr. perissopoda 5 BK-2023a, assembly GCA_035044105.1. NCBI lineage: Eukaryota > Metazoa > Arthropoda > Insecta > Diptera > Drosophilidae > Drosophila > Drosophila nr. perissopoda 5 BK-2023a. The sequence continues at coordinate 6,198,428 of JAWNMK010000341.1, forward strand.
GGCAACTTGTAAATAAGCCGCAGCTGCCGCCGTCCTTCGAGCTGCAGCAGGTCAGGACATTCAGGAGCAGCAGGGATGGTGACGAGGTAGCGACCGAAAAACCAGCAAAGCCAACAGCAAATTTTGCTTCCAAAAATTTATGCAAAATTATTTCGTAAAGTTTTGCGTTACGCTAGCGCCCAGTTTTTTGACGGTGGCTTCTGCTGCTGCTGCTGCTGCTGCCCCACCAATGAGTGAAGCTGCTTAAGCCTTTTGATGATGGCCGCCCCAAACCGCTATCGCTACCCCTAGCCCCATCTCTACCTCTAGGTCTACCTACACCGTTACCGTCGCTGTCGAGAGTTTCAGAATTTGAGTTTCGAGTTTGAGTTCATCGCCGTCGACAAAGTTTACCATTTTGCGCGACAAAGTGGCAAACAGTTTAGCAGAGTTTACGACAACAGGCGTTGCGTATGCGCCGTGTTGGCCGCACCACTTTATGTGCGTGTGTGTGACGTTGACTGTTTAATAGCAGCTGCCATGCGGCCATGATGCTAATTACTGTTGCCATTTAAGTGGTTGCACCAAATGACGCTGCCATCAGGTTTTTCCCATTTTGTTTTTTATATCCTTTCTTTTTTTGTTGTTGTTTTATACCTCTCGTCCGGGTTAATGTTGTACAGGTGACATGTTGGCCAAGCTGCGGTAAACTGACTACTCCAAATGGCTGCTATGCGTGGCAGATGAGGCTTGGAGTTGGCTTAGATGTGCTAATGCTGCTTTGAGCGGTTTTTTCATGATCTCTGATCTGGCATATTTACTGAGCTGTCGTAAATTTCATCATAAAAAGCGGAAAGTACATAATATTTTCTTTATATACAAATATTTAAAAGTTTGTTTAGGAATCTAAAATATTATTAAAAATATTCAAATTTGGGAAAAGCTTAAAAATACTTTGTTATAAAAATTTGAAAGGGGAAACACGGAAACAAAAAATTGTGTATGTTGAAGATTGTTTTTAATTTGTAAAAAAAAAGTTTTTAAAAAGATTTTAATAATATTTATAAGAATCTTAAATCCCATTCTTATTTTTATAATCAAATTGAGATCTAATTGAACGACCTCAAAGAACAAATGACATTTTTTTTTTCAACGTGTCGCCCGAATACTGGTCCAATTCTCGCCACGGTCTCCTCGCTCCTGTCTATCCCTGTTTAATCCTTTTGCTAGCGTAAGAATTCAACAAGCTCAGCGCGTGTAATGCGCATTTAAAAAGTTTAAAAACTTTGCCAAGTTTTCGATGTTTCCATTTTTTTCATCGCCATTTTGTTGGTTTGCTTTTGGTTTTGCCTTGGCTGCAAATTCATTTTTTTCCACACCGCGTACAACTTTGGCTAGGTAAGTGTGTGCGTGTGTGTGTGTGTGTATTTTGGCCACGCCCCTCTTTTGTTGCAGCGGCGCTCATGCGGCTGTTTACACTTTCGCGTCGCCTTCGCCGCTTTGATGTATTTGCTGCCTGCCTGGCGCTTAAACTGCAAAACGTGACCATTTAAAAATGCGCCCCGTTTGCCAAAAACTTTTGCCAATGCCTCGAACTTTGCCATAGCGCCCCAAAAATGAACAACACAAAATACGGAAAAAAAGGAACAGCAACAAAAATTTCAAAACTTCGTGACAAAGGTGAAAATAGCAGTGTGACGCTGCGCGTGCGGGGCGGGGCGGGGCGGAGGCATGCGAGTCATATGCAACTGGCGCATTGCAATATTTATGAAAATTGATTTTGCTGAAAGACAACTTAATGCCAACCAGCGAGAACTGTGAACCTGTCGGAGCCGGGGTATGCTTTTAATGACATTTGACCCGAAACGTGTGGCAAAGAAAAATGAGAATGAAAAATTACGCGTTTATTCGATTTGTGGCACGTGAATACCCTAACAAAACAATTAATGGTTTAAATTATTTGTAACTCAACAATATCATATCGTACTGTATATATATATATATATATATCGATTTATTTCGATAACTAACGATAACTAGTTATGGTTTAATCGGTTTTATAATAAGCAATGCAATTGATGTAGGTTTCATTTGAGTCAAATTCTCAACAACAAAAAATACAGAAAAATAATTTATCTATCTAAGAGCAACTCTTTCCCAGCTAGGAGAATTATTGCCACCAATGAAGTATTGTGGAAAAATGAACATAAAATGTATTGATTAATATGATCTAATATATTTATGTAGTCGACAATGACTTGCACAGTTCGTGACAGAGTTGTAATGCCCTCGGCAAGGGTATAAAAATGGCAACGTAAATGTCATCCACAGTTCCGTTGATATCTCGTAAAGAGCAAGCAGCCGTCGAAATAAAACCAAATAAAGTGAATCTGAAATTCGCTTTAGCAGCGAAAACGCCCACAATCCGTATTAGTGTGAAACGTTTAAGAATATTGTACAAAAGAGAATGGCGAAATCAAACAAATCAAAGACAGAGAAAAACAATGCGATGGGCAACTATAAAAGTTAGGCTATTTCTTGATATTGGCAGCTACATAAAAGAAACACATGATTAACATTGGCGAAATTGCAGCGATATCGTTTTTGAGAATGCGGCCCGATAAGCAATAAAACAGTTCGCATCAACTACGTGCGCAAAAATGATGGCGGCTATTTCAGAGCTGGTCAAGTTAATTTTCTATAGCGTCGCCTGTCGCACGTTGTTGTCAGTTGCCGCTGCTATTGACAGACCACAAAGCGGGGGAGAGAGAGAGAGTTAGATATGTGGTGGGAGAGAGATAGCTTTAATTGAAAGCTAAATAGCAGAGCGAAGGCGTTGAGGTGAGCGACGTTGGCTAATTCGGTAATTTGCACGCAATTGCATGAGTTGTTGAGTATATCTATAGAATGAGTGGGCACATGGGGCAAACCACACACACCATATGGTTAAATAGATGGAAGTGTGTTTTGTGTGTGTGTGTGTGTGTGTCGATCGTTAGCTTTTGGCAATTGACTTAAATGGCAACCTTTGTTGCATGTGTGTATCGTATTTCATTTTAGCTGCTGGTCAGCAACAGTCAGTCAATAGTCAGCTGTGGTAAATGCGACATGGCGTATGCGTAATGTTCATTTCATGTGCGTGCTTCAAGGCACGAAACTGCCTTAGCAAAACACATCGAGTATACCATTGTTCAGTGTTCATATTTTATGCAGCCAATGGGAATGGTAAATATTGTATATATTCTCATCAAAAAGTATGCTTTATAAATGATCTGATGGTTAAGCATTGGATGGGAATGTTCATTCAAAATAAATGTGGATAAATGTGATAGACACTATTCCACAGCTTCCACTAAACCCAACATTTCTTACATTCACTTTCTTTATATTTTGCGATTCCATTATAAGTCCGCTCGTGAGTATCAAATTATCTTGACTTAAGTAAAGAGCTGCTTGGCCCCTTTTTATTTGCCATATTGAAATGAGTAATAAAAAAAATAAATAAACATAATAATAATAGTTCAAATATAAGACAGACTGTAATCAATTTCATGCAAAAAAAAAGAAGGAATTAAATTTAAATATTAAGAAGGATTTGATTACTATTTTGCCTTCAGCATACAATTTGAATGAGGAATATTTTCAATCAATTCAGTACAGCTTAAGGGCAGTGCTTAAAAAAGCCATGAAAAATCAATAGCCTGCTCACAATTGGTAATTTTAGCAGAAAAATGTTTGTATTAAAGGAAAAAATTCAACAAACCCATTTCTAAATTTGATCAAATTACCAATTGATGCATGTAAAGTAATCAAAGTTAGATTTGATCTGATGCTGTTAACTTTAAGTTAACTTTAAAGTTCTTGCAGTGCTTGGGCTTCTAAGCTCTATAGAAACTTTTGCAGTGCACTAAAAAAGCTTAAGACTTGCCGCAGTGCAAACTGAAAAAGATAGTATATAACTATTTATGTGTGTGTGTGTGTGTGTGTGTGTGTGTGTGTGTGTGTGTGTGTGTGTGTGTGTGTGTATGTGTGTTACGCTGCGTTTAACACAAATGAATATGAATGCGGGCACAGGCGACAGTAGAGGGCGCCCAGGAGCACGCTGAGTGAAGGACAGTGAAGGAGTGCAGTGCGCTAAATAAAATTTAATGTAGTGCGAAACGTTTATGAGCTGCAACCGCAAAACTCTGATGATGAGAGCCGCTGGCTGCCAGCGATGCCAAGAATTCAGAGTCCTCAGCACTGGGAGCTGAGGACTAAGCTCAACGAAGCGAAGCGTTAAATAAACAAGTGGTAAAGTGCTCAGAAAGTTGTGGGTGGCTGAGCGGGGCGGGGAGCTGGAGCTTGAGCTCAGCTCGATTTTATTTTCGGGGCAATTGAAAAGTTCTCAACGCTTAAAGTTTTTTATGATATTGAGTATACGCACAGGTAAATTGCATTTCGCAGTATTGCAAAATAAAATCGAGTTAAAAAAAGGATGCAAATACGGATGACGTTATTTTCCACAAAACTGCATTCAATTTAATTGAATTTATTCAGTAAATGTAGCGCTTAAGCTTCCAATATATATTTATATGTACACACACACACGCACACACACAGTAAAAGCAACCACAGTTGGAGAAACCTTTTTTTGTACAGAGCACTATTTGATTTCCAATTTAAATGGGGTGCAAAACGTATGATTGCATTCGGAATGTAGTTTCCGATACGGCCTGCGATATTGTTCCTACACATAAGTATATATATACATATATATATATATATATAAACATATAAAGGATATATACATACATATATATAAATATGCGCCTGTTTCGATGACTTGCGGCTCGGCTTTGACTGTAATTGACATGCTCGTGACAGTTTAATTATTTTTATAGAAAATGATCTCTCTACATCAGCGCGTAAATTGAATGTGTTTGGCGTTACACAACAATTGATAAAGCCTAGCTGAGAAATTTGCATTCTATATTTTATACACTCAAAAAAAAGATTAAAAAAAATACATCAAGCCAAACAGGAAATAAATGTATCAACGTAAATTAAAAATGTCAGCACGGAATCTTTTTATTGTTTTAAATTAAAACTATTTTTTAATTTAATTGAATTTTCATGATTGAGATGAAAAAATAAATTTAGAGTGAAAATAATGTAAGAAAGCTATTGCAGATATATTTTTAAATATATGTATATACATTTGTGTATGTACTATATTTAAGCATATTAACTTCTGTCTATAAGGGTACATAATCCGTGACCTGCCTAAGATATGTGTTCTTTATTGATATTATTTTGTTCCAAATTAATGTGTAAGTTAATGTGTCAGATCAGAGTCAAACTCTATTTAAACTCGAGTACAGTTATTTAAATAGTTAAGCATTTATTTCAATGTCTCTTCATTTTAATCCTTGTCAATACTTGCAAGCAGAGCAAGAAATTCACACTCCGTTGGCGAGGGCAATAACTATAAGACAAACAATCTATACAGACAACACTTAAACTGTCCAACTGTGTGTGCCTCTTGGGGCTGCACAACACGACAAAAGTCAAACTTTGCTTGCCCAATTTTCCCTCATATTTTTCGTTTTTATACTTTGATACCGAAGATATCATAGCATATTGGATTTGTGCATTGTCCGTCATACTGTCTGCCCATCTGTATTGCCGCAACTTTTTTCGACACCTTTAAAGATAGAGACTTGAAACTTGGAACATCTACTGGGCTGTGCTGGAGACAGACAAAGTGTTAAAATTGGAGTGATATGTCCAATGGGGGGCCAGAAAATCGTTAAAATCGATAATTACACATCGATAAAACCACATATCTCCCACAATTATAATGCTAGTCAATAAATTTAGTTGATAGGCGATGTCTTTCACAGATCGGCGTGTGCCACGCCTACCCTCGCCGCCCTAGGAACTTCGGCTCTAGAAATCTGAAATGCGCATATCTGTAAGCTAGAGTCACCAAATTTGGAAAGTATGTTACTGGCAAGTACCCTAAGAGATGGACTTTATGGTATCAAAGTATTTCGTTGTCGGGTACGCCCGACTACAACGTTCCCTCTTGTATTTTTTTTTGGTTTTGCAGCAAAGTAAAGTCGACATAAAACGCACTTTGGCTTCCATAGACAATTTCCGTTTCCTGTTGTTAGATGAACAGCTGCGGCTGCCGCTTTTGCTTTGGCTGCTAAGCATTGTTACTCACGAAGGCGCAAAAGTAATAGAGCCAATAAAAATGGCCGCCAATTGAGGTCGAAATGTCGACAGGTCCTTCAAGTATGCCACATAACAAATACTCTAACCAAAGAAGAGGCGAGTGCCTCATATGAAATTCCAAGTTGTTGTTTAGATGAAGCAAGCGAAGAGTTTCATTTGTAATATTAAGTTGTGCTCATATATTCGCAATAAACTAAACCTGAACTCTTACAAAAACCTTTACTTACACCTTAAACTGCAGCAAGTTAGAGTAGTAAATGTTTTTTGGGTAAATTTTCTATTGATATTGCTTGTCGGTCATTAACTTTTTGGGCGATTGCTGTTTAATCAGTGAGTGCTATTAAAATGAAAATAAATGCTTGACTTGAGTGAAAGCGATCTTTAAGCCGTGTATGCAAACACTTTGCACCTGATTGCCACTTCAATTTAATCATTGAGCTCTTTGCTTGAGCACATATCGCTGGCAAAGCTACGCAGCTAAGCAGCGCATAAGAGCAGCACTTAGTATTAGGTATTAGGGATTGGACTTCACCCCTCTGTCCCCCTCTCTGCCCACACTCAATTGGCTTTTTACTTGGCTTGGCCAGCTTGCTGCCTTTTAATGCGTTCAAGCGCATTTACCTTGCCTTTGCTTTCTGCTTTGGCTATTTATCTGAAATTCCATTTCCATTTCCATTTTGTTCAGTTTACGCCACTTGTTGCTGCTACCTCGCCAGTGGCTTACGCCCCAATCCACAATTCGCCATCCACAACCCACAAGCTCCACATGTGAGCTGATTATGTTAATGCTGTGGCCCATTTAATACGCTGCCAAGTCAAACAGCAATTGCGGTGCGTGCAAATTGAATTAAAAACTTCACTGCGCAAAGCCAACTCGCAATTAAATTAAAAGTTTTCAATTTTATGGCGATTTTATGATTCGTGCTCAAAAGGTGAATTGAAAACATGCCCAACTCGGGAAATCATTACAAGCCATTTTCTTAATACCTAGAAAAGAGGAGCAAAGAACACCTGTTGGCTAAAACTTGCCACAGAAAAAGGTAGCTTATTTTAACAAGATTTTACTGGTTTGTTTTGTAAACTTGAGAAGAGTTTGGTTCAGATAATGTCTTGTCCCCAATTTTCGATATTATTTCTGTTTTCTCCATTTATATAATATAAAATATGAATGGAACAGATATATTTTGGCAGCCTATTATTATCCGAAGAGAGTTGCATACATATTTAGACAATTGTCAGTCGGTTTCAGAGCTGCAAAACTGTTTCAAGTTTATATCATTTTATAACTAACTGTCCCCTTTCCCATTTCGATCGATGCAAATATATTTCAGAATACAATTAAAAAGAAATTTGTGAAGATATATCCTTCCAATTTGTATATAATATACCCAGATCATTAAGAGCGAAAACGGAGTTTAATTTTTAACGAAGCACTATCAGTCAGCCTATCTCCTAGTCGAGCTGCCTCTTGTCCAGCAACAGAGTTCAGTTATTTCGAATTTGTTTTAATAATTATGCAAAAAACACCTAGAAAGTAAAATCATTAAAGCTTCTGCAATTCTTCCAATTCTATAAAGTTTTGTGTTAACATCAGTTTTACAGTTTTTGGTCGGCTTCTTATCGCAAATGAAAAGCTGCGCTGAGAATTGACCTGCATTTAAGCTGCTAAAGTGGTTGCTTCGACCCTCGAGGGATGCCAATGGAATGTAGGGTTGTTCGTTGAGGGCGGGGAGGTGGTAGGCGGGGCGGGGTATGCTAGCGGGTTGTAAACAAAAATTCATTAAAATTTTGCATATTTTTAAAACTTGAGTGACCCGCGTTGTGCCTTGGGGCACTTTCGGCCTTTAAAATGGCTCCCACAGCGCCGAAACTCTTGTTTATGCCTCGTAATGTGGCAGCTTAAGTTTTTTAGACCCAAAAAGTATGCAGTAAAAGCCTCTATCCAAGTGTAAAATTTAAGCAAAGGCAAACAAAACAAGAAAGTATGTTGTAGTCGAGTGAGCTCGCCTACGATATACCCAGAACCCAGCGGTCAAATATATTATAGCTTCATTTCCAAATTTTCATTTAAAAAGTTTTGCATACCCAACTGTAAGAAGGTGTGCAGTGCTCATGTATTATGTTACTGGTACTGAAAAAAATGAAACTGCTGTACTAAAGTGTATAAAGTGTTGGATGCATCGAAATCTATTACCAGTATCTACATACTACTACTAATACCAGTATATACATTGACAGTAGCCATATATTTGGCTGTTGTTTTAACAGAAGAGGCCTGGACAATCCTTAAGTTTTGGCCCACAGTCAATTTTTCGCGGGCATTTTTTGAGAGTAGAATTTTAACATAAACTTCGAGTTAGAATCGCGATTAAAAGTTTAAATACAGTGGTCAAATAGAGGTCAAACCATAATCAAAGAAACCTGATTTTTGGCAAAAAAAATTGGAAAAATTCGAAGTCGTCGCAAAGACCATTAGTCGAGGATAAGATCATTTTTTGAGAATAGAATTTTAAGATGCATTTCGAGTTTGAATCGCGTTTCTAACATTGAAGTCAGCACTGATATAGAGGCCAAACGATTTGCTTGCACTAGCCCCAGAAAATGCCACTAATAGAATTTATATCAATATGAGAATACCTCTTTGACTATAACTTGGGTGTTTCTTAACCGATTTTAATAAAAATTGAGCAGTTAATCAAAAATATGTCAATGTATATTATGTATCAATTAGAAAATAAAATTGTGGATTTATTGCCATCGAAAAGCTATGTAGATCGATGTTTGAAAAACAGCGACATTTATCGATAAAAGAAGTAAGCTTGTTCCAAATTTTAAGTATCTAGCTTTTCTAATTTCTGAGATCCGAGTGTTCATACAGATGGACGGACGGATAGTCGGACATGGCTATAACGACTCGACTGTTGATCCTGATCAAGAATCTCCCTGTTACATACAATGGCATAAAACAATAATTCCCTTTCTACCCATTTTCAATGGGTTCAGGGTATAATAACGATGGACAAAAGTTTTTAATATGTGGATAGCTTTAATTAAATATGTTTTCCACTCGACGAACCCAAACAGCGAGAAGAAAACAAGAATTACAAAATTGTGTATGTTTTGTATTTTCGTTTTGTTCTTTCTTTTGTTTTATTTTTTTTTCTTTCATATACATAAATGTTGGTTGCTGTGCAAAAGAGGAAGTCTCGATTTGTTGCTGCTTTTTGTTGCTTTGTGTTCGTCGAAGCAGGGGGAATTTCTTTTGTTTAAAACTGTTTAGTTTAGTGTGCAAAATTACATTAATGTGTAAATTAAATACCTGCCAATTGTATACATAAATAAAATAGTTGCAAAAATCAAATGAAAGTAAATGAGTGTTGAAATTAATCTTTAAATCATGTAGTTAATGAAATAAGAAAATCACTTCAAATTGTGAGTAAGGCGATTTTTAATGCATTTTAAGTAAGAATGGTTTTTTTTTTAAGTTTATTTTTAATGTGCGTGTCAACGACAAGTAATGAAATTTTATTATTCCTACTTGCTTAAAATGATATCTCATTATTTATTTAATTTTCGGCATTTAATTCATTTCAGTTTATCAAGTGCATGGCATCTTTATTATTAATTGCATTACCAGAAACATATTTTATCAAAGTATAATTTTACTCTGGAAAGGATATCATAATATTGTCGTTAAGTTTGTGATGCATTGGAAGATAAAGATATAAAGTATATATATTATAGATCACCATCCATAGGAACTATCGGTCGAAAGATGAGTTCTTCTAAGTTGCTCTTATGTTCCTATTTCCAGAAATATTGTTAATATTGGGGTGCTTCATTCACTTTTGTATAGAAAATTGATTAAGTCGATAATTGCAAATCGATAAAATCATATTTCGCCCACAATTTTAGAGCTTCAGTGACTAAATTTGGTTGGTAGATTGTTGTCGTCATATTTTTAAGATCCTCCTCTCACCTCGGACCTCGCCCACTATTGCCAATTGAGCTAAAGTTACCAGACTTACAAAGTAGATTCCAAGGGACCTCATTGTAAGATTGGCCAAAAATGTCTTTTCCACTGCCAGCCCGTTCTTCGTCGTTTATATCAGAGTATTTCATAGTCGGTTACTCCCAACTGCACTGTTTTTTTTCTCGCGATTTGTGCGTGCATTCAGCTTGGGGAAATCTACTGAAAGCCTTTCAGCATTCTTTCTTTCCATGCGCTGGCATTGATAATAATTTATTATGAATTTCTTTATTATTTTTGTCGTCGACAGCTTCAGATTCATTGGTGTTGCCTTTTGCACTTGCCCACTGCACTCCACTCATTTCCTCCTCTCATTCCCTCCATTCGTTCGAAGTTGCTGTTGTGAGTGTGTGTGTTGTTGTGTGTGTGTGTCTGCCTGCAAGGAAGTTTAAATAAACATCAAATGGCGACATGCGCATGAATAAGGCAACAGGGACGATGTCTGCATATGCAGCACACATATAAAATGTATATTACACACACACTCCGACACCCTGCCACACACACGCACACATACTCGCACACACATACACACTCACGCACACAACATACGAAAAACAAACAAATTGACATGCCGATGCCGAAAATGCAAACAAAATGTTGAAAATAAAACGGAGGGAAAAATTGATGGGAAGGGAGAGATTGACACAACCAACCGAACATGCATATGTATGTGAGAAGGAGTGCCTGTTTGGGTAAATATTAACAAAAAAAAAAATAATAATAATAAAGAATTTGTTGTTAAATTCATCGGATATGAAAATCTAATGATTTGTAAAGTCGACGATAAGCGCGAGCGCCCTCTGGCGGTGGGAATCAACAACAAGAAAAACTGTGGCGACGCTTGGCAAAGTGTGTAAAAGGATTTGCCGCATTTATTGAAATATTAATATTTGCTTTTCATACCCAGACCCATGCATCTGATTGTGTGGGTGTAAAATTATTGCAAACTTTGGCATGCAAAGTTTTCACATTTCTGTATGTGTGTGGGTGTGTATGTGTGTGTGTGTGGGACTACCCTTAAGTTTTCGCATGTGCGATTGCCACAAATGTTTATACAAAGTCAATTCAATGGGCTAAAAGTTTGCACCCAAAAACAAAATCAATTCAAAGTTTTGCTTTATATTTTGTTCTTTACAGATGTATATACATATATAATTTTTTTTTTCTTTTTGTGGGTCAATGCTTTGCCGTGCCACACTCCTCTGGTGGATGCCACTGCCCCAAAAATTGATAAACCATCTGGGTCCACTCTTTTTGTTTGTAAGCGGATTAACAGTCATTATGTAGTAAATTATGTAGAACACAGCTGAGATCTCAACTCGCTGAGCGCACTATGCACATTTTATTTGAGATTTATATTTATTTATGCTCTTAAGCAAAATCTTTGCTCAGTTTCAAGCGTGCGGCATTAAAAAATATTTACTGTGTCTAGACTTTGCTGCGCATAAATCAAATGCATCGGCCAAAGAGTCTTGCTGCAGTTTTCGGTCAAAAAACCAGCCAACAAGGTGTCGTTTGAAACAACTCAACGAGCACATACCCTGTCTTTTAAAAATCGGAAACTGTGTCTGAAATGATTTTATATATTTTACAGATGAGTTCAAAGTATTTGCAATTCCTTTAAAATAGATTAAGGAATCTTAAAAATCTTTCAATTTAACCGTTTCTTTTTCTGCTTCTTTATTATTGAGAAGATTGAAGCGAGAATAGAATATAAAAGGATGTAAAAATGTATGAAAATTATATTTCTTATATGCTTAATGTCCTGTTGCATTTTCACAGGCTACTCCCCTTCATTCATTCTGATAGAAAAGAGAGTATGCGCATATAAAAATAAATAAAACTGTTGCCATAATGTAGTTCTCGTTGTGTGTGTGCGTGTGCAATTGTGTATGTGACTGCGTTGCGTATACTTAATGTGCAGAAAGTGTGCGGCGATGAGTTCAACAAAAGTGCCAAAATGTGCTCAGATTCTCAGTGTGTTTGTGTTTTATAAATTTTATTTATACGCCTTAGAGTCGAAGTTTTTAGTCGATGGCTTCAGGATATTGCTCCCCACAAAGCACGGCAAATGTGGTTAAGAGTCGAGAGTAAAGAAAAACAGGAAATTGCAATTAGTTTGCCCATGAGCTGAGCATTGAATATAATTTAGGATTTTCTATCGATTTGCTCAACTTTAAAACGTCTTTTTTTGGGAACACAACAATTCAACTAGAAAATTGTATTTGTGTTGAAACTGTTTCAAAGCTGCAGATATGAGATAGATGATACCGTGATATGAAACTGAAGCAGACCCAAGACTAAGACGATCTAGTCTTTGTCTACAGATGAACTTATAGATAATCTTTAGATTATCTAGATTAATTTTAAGCATTATCGATTGGATACCAAACATTTCTGAAAGCTGTGTGCATCACATATATATGATAATCTGATAAAAAATATATAATTATTCATTAATTAAAATATGTCAGTCGCCGCGTCTTAGGCCGCTTGGATCGAGAACAAATCGTAACCCAAATGCAAAACGATCTGTGGGCAGACTCATCAACACACTGAAACCCACTTGTAGAGGGATGTGCGAGAGATATCTGTAAAATACAAGCATTATGTGGATATATATATATAATTATAATTTCGATTCGCCTATACGCACTTGATCCACATGAAGCCAACGACGCCATCTGAGTCGACCAAGCCGTTCACGGCACAATTCCTGAAATTCCACTGATAGCAAATGGTGGCAATGGTCTTGCGTGTAAGACGATTCCAGGCTAGCAAATTGGCCATCTGGATTTGTGGATGAATGCGGTGCCAGTAGCTAACATCCAGGCCCTGAGGTGAGGCGGTTGCCGCAAGCGAGTAATTATGATGCGAGTAGCTGAAACAGAGTTAGATGCGAGATATAATGTGTTCAAGAATGAAAACATCGTTTAAGGACAAGGATAATAAGCAGATTAATAACAGCTCTGGCTATTATTTTAAGGAACAAAAACAACTCAAGCTGTGCAACACGCATCAAAATGTGTTTGCTTAAAAATAAACTAAAATCATATCAGCTATCTATTTTAACGTAGGATCGATGAAAGGATTTATCGTAGTACTGCGAAGGACTTACCGTACCGCAAGGGCAAATACTTTCTGGAGATTCTTATTCCACTCTAGCAGTAATTCGCCACCGATTGCCCAGTGCTGGGTAATGGAACGCATTACCGACAAAGTAGAACGTCCCTGCTCATTGCGCACATTATATAGGTTGGCTGTCCAAGTATCACACAGACGGGTCCATTCAATTGTATATTGCGCTTCCACCGGCCCATTTTCACCTTTCTTCTGTATATCGGCCTCGAGGCGTAGCGGCTTAAGGGGATAGTACAGTATATTCAAATTGCCTGCCAATGTAGTTGGATGTATATCTCCGGAAATGGTTGGTGTTAGCTGAGAATCCAATTGAAAATTATTAATGAATTATTTGATTTAAAATGCAATCGCCAAACATTGGCTAATTATATATTAAAATACCTATTTTTTATTTTGAACTATTGATGCCTTGGCAAGGTATCTTTTCAAGTTCCATTACATTAACTCACCATAAAATCATCCATCATGCGAAACGTGTACAGACCCCCGAAGCGAAAGCCGGATGCTTTCATACGGCTCAATACCCAGTTGGCCGAGATGAATTTGTTGGGAGCCAATCGATGATGGCAATCGAGTTCGACACCTTCGTAAAACGTGGGCTTCACATTGAGGGCGAGACTGTGTAGGGTCTGTACACTGCCTGGATTCTTCTTGGTGGATGTGCCATTATAACGCTGGTAACACGATGGGAACTTATAGCCACCGAATGGTGGACAGGAATTGCAGGACATGCCCACACAAACAGCAAACAGACCAAACTAGTATACGTATAGGAACAGCTTAAAAATTGATCCGATTTTGTAAATTTTGGGGCTTTGTTTTGAATTGTGGAGAACTTGTAGTGTAATCAGTATAGAAATCCACCCTCAATAAACAACAAACGAAAAGTTACATAGATCTCGACTGAACAGCTGTACATGTATGTCTGTATATAGATTTTTGTTTTGCTATCTATCTATATACAAATATATGTATGTACAGCATCAAAAATGTATGTAAGACTCCAGCATCAGCTGACAATTGTCATTTTATGCGCCATTTCATGCAATGCCAAACCAAACGCCTGTCAGCACCAACTTTCTCTCTCTCCTCTGAGTGTGTGTACGTGTGTATATATGTGTGTGTTTATGTGTTTCTGTGTGTGTGTGTGTGTGTTTGAGTCTCTGGCCAAACTGTCATCCTTTTCGCCCTTTGGCACGCCATTAGGCGCATTTCACACTTTTTACATTATTTATAAGACATGCAATTTGACTGGATACTTTCTCACCAGTCCAATACCCTAACCGCAGCTATTATGATTTTGTGATCGTTTTTATATATATAACATGAGTGATTCTAAGAACACTAAAAATGTGTTATCTAAATAAAGGTTTATCTGATAATTTATTTCATTAGATTTATCCGATGGAGTAGGGAAGAGACAGCTCTCAATATAACCTTTAAGTTGTATGCTGAGTTTTTCTATAAACAAATTTTCCTGGCTTAATCAACTTAACTAGTTATCAACTTAGTAGTTAAACTAAATTCAATCTTATAGTATTTAAGTTTTAAACAAAATTAATTAGTTAAAAAAATGTTATAATTGAATTATGTTTTTCGCTGGCTCCACTTAAAAAGTAATAATATAAAATACAAAAATTAAATAATTTGAAAATTGCTTCAACCCGATTACAAAAATCGAATATAAATTCCGATTAGTTAGCACATTATGGAAGTACTTAAGTGTATTCGAAAGTCTACCAGCCCGCAACAGATAAATGCTCCTTCGAATTTATCTTTGCCAGTGGCGGCAACTCTTCTCATTGGCGATTCGGTATTTCATGAAATATTTAAAGCTTGCCACGAGTCTGGCTGATTTAGTTTCCAGTTGGCTGTTAAAGGATCAAGGACAGAGGCTTGCCCCTTCCCTTAAGCATAATAATGTACGTTAAATGGAGCTTGAATAGTTTTTTTTCTTTGCTTTTCTTTTTTTTCTTCCGCGCGATTATGTTGTTTGATTTTGCCTGGTGAACAATTTGTCCAGTGGAAGCAGATTTTGAAAGCATTGTTGAATTTATTGACCTAACAAAATGTGGCATAATGCCAGCTATTAAATATTATCTAGCTGAGGGGGCACGAAGCATGGTAATTTTAGGGCATACTTTAAAAATAACCACATTTAGTCATAACAACATTTACAGCAGCTTTATTAATATTATTAATTTTCGACAGCCTAACAGAATCAATTTTTCTATAAGCGTATGAGTGCCGATATTTCTCGCCTGCCGCGCATAGATTTGTATATTTTGCATCCCGATTTCGGCACCTGATTCCGGGCCTAAGGCCGGCCCCATCTATACGGCCGTTGGCCCTCCTCGTTGTCGGTGCCAAATTCACAGCAAAGAGTCAGATATCTGTATAAGCCATTCGCATAGCGCAGCACAGCTCAGCCAAACTGCGAATTATGCTCGATTAGCAGCAATGTTGTTGAGAAAATAATTTCGCTAAAATCATAAAAAAGGGAACTTTAAAAATCATGCAGACTGATTCTGTAAAATATTGTTATACTTACTCATCCCATTTAGCTCAAACCTGTTACTTACTTTAGTTCTTTGGGGGGCAGATGGCGCGTATTGTATGGCGTATTGCTGCGAACCTCAGACATCCAGCCACTGGTTATCCGTCGTATGGTGCTATGCATAGACAAGGTAGAATTATCATTTGGATAGCCGTTTATATCAGCCAGACTGCCGATGCGATAGAAGTCCGGTGAGCACATGCACGGCCGGGGCAATAAAATGCAACGTCTCACATCCAGTCGGGCGAAATACGCCAATTCACTGCTCCACGACATTTTGACCATCTGCGCAGCTGGTCGCAAATTCTTATAGACTTTGTAACTGGCCACATTATTGCGCAGCGTATTGAAAATATTTTCGATAACGTCTTTGTAGTCCTCCTCCGCTACAAGCTTGGCTTGTCTGAAGCAATGTTTGAGTGACTCTGTTCATTATAAACAATTTGCTTCAGGTCTCTGCCAGTTACAACTCGAAAATCACGAAATTATTTTTACAGGCCAAATTCGTGGCATAGCAAGGACGCATGTCGCAATAGCGATCGCCATTTTTCCTTGTATCCACTCACCTTAGAATTGCTTGAGCTCAAAATGTCATTAGAAAAGGCGTTAGAAAAAAGCTCAGCTAATCAATATAAGCATAAAAAACTTTGAGTAAAACCTTTTCAAATACCACTCAAAGAAACAAGTGAAATAAAAAATATTAAAATTTATAAATTACTTAAGGAAGATACCCACAAAAGAAATCAAATCAAATTTTAACTTAGGTCCCAAGAAACATAAAACATTTGCTTTCAGTCCGATACTCAAAGATTATTTTTGTTTTTAGATAGATTTATGGCATTTAAAAATTCTTGTCAAATTCAAATTGTCTTTTTTTATTTTTATATATATTATTATTTTTTGGCTTCAGGGCGAGTGTTTTTAATTTCTCAAATATTTTTCGAATCCTGACGGAATTCGAACAAAATTTTAAAAAATTTATATATATTAATTTTGTTTTTTCTTTTAAATATATTTTATTTATTTATTAAGTGATTCAGAGCTATGAAAACATATAAAATAATAATGCTGCCAAAGAAATATAGAAAATAGTTAAGAAATTTACTAAAGCGTCCTCCTATAATTTCTCGAATAACCAGTTGCCCAACATAGCGCATATGCCGTTTGTTAGGGCATATTTGTCAATGACAATGGTCGCCGCCTGTTGGCAGTCTAAGCCGATTTCCAGTTAAGTTCATGAAAGCAAATGCAAAACTTATTTATTCAGCAGCTAAGTCGCGGCTTGGACTAAAGTATTATTTGTACTTTTTTCATGAATGAAAGGCCGGCAGGAAGAGAAAGAGAATGGGAAATGGCATGTTGGAACAGTCATACATTACCTATTTAGACATCGCACTTAAATTTGTCACTCAAGCAGCTTTGACGAGGCTACGCCTTTGGACGCCGCTCAGGATTCGGTTTCCATTTTGCTGCCATTTGCTCTCATTTAATATGCTAAAATATTGCAGACACATTCGCAAGCGCTATATCAAAGCACGGCGACCACAAAACGTTGGCCAACCGCAAAAGCGCGAACCGGACGGATAAATTGATAGAGAGAGAGAGAGAGAGTTGGATCTGGAAATGGTAATGGAATAGAGAGTGGGGCAGCTAAGTAGACAGAGACCAAGAGACAGCATTATAATCCTAAGTAAATAAGGCAGCACACAAATTTCAAAAGGCAGTTACTTTCTTGTTTTCTCAAAATGTTATTAAATTATATAAAAGTTGAACAGCTAACGACTTTAAGATACTCGGTTGTTTATAAGCCTTTACGGGTTTATTTGATTGTCAATAAATATCATAAATAATTGAGTTTTGCAATTTTCACAAATGCCGCTTCCCAAAAAATATATAAATAAATTCAAAAAATTGCACACACACTTAGCTTATGAGCTTTTTCAATGGGGGTTGCAACAGCGCCCACGAGTGTCAGTGTGTACTGTATAAATTAAAATTGAAATATAAATGATAGTTCAGGCAAAAAAAATAAATAAATAAAAATGTAAAAATGTTGCAACACTTTAAATTGTACAACATTTCTCATATGCACAACAGCTCATAAAAAAATACTGCAAAATATTAAATAAAAAAAATATATAACAAATAATAATAATAATAAAATGCGAGCTGAAAACGAATTCAATCGCTTTGCAGTCCACAAAAATGTATTTATTTATTTGTGTTTGTATTTTATTTATTGCAACTTGTTCGCTCTTGTTAAATGCTTACTGCAAGCGTGTTTATTTTTTAAATTGCTTATCGTTTTTTTTACGCATTCGGCAAATAATTTAATTTTATTTACTACGGAAAAAAAACACGCTCCAAAATGGAGGCGCACGTAATAAATTTGCAATATTTTATACAATTCTTTTTTTTTCCTTTTCGACTTTTTTCCATTACGCGCATTTGCATTGATCAACTATTTTGTTGCGCATGCATCGCAGGCAACGGGAAGGGGCGTGGCAGTTGCTACACTTGCAAATTCGTTATCAATAAAAGTTATTTGTGTGCCATGTAATCTTGTTGCGGGCAGCTCGAGGGGAAATTCCCGCAAATTGTACTATATGAAATAAGTAAAGCAAATATCGCATTTTCCTACAAAACTGTAAAATAATAAATGAACCATTTTCGTATCCTTTGAGTGGGTATATTTATTTTGTAGTTAAGCTTGAAACGCATTGATGGCTTCCAACCCATCAAGTTTAAAGAGAAACTTTTTTAATATGAACAAAACTTACTTAGTTTGAAAGCTATCCAACTTGTTTTATATTTAATTTTTGAGCCAGTCACTACCAAAATCGGAGCCATCTTTGAACCCATATATAATTTAGATGCAATAGGAACTATAGGTACGAAGTTGAGATTTAAATCCTGAGTTCGATATATGCATAGATTTAAATGTACCCTCTTTCGGACCTGTTGTCGTTATATTAAATGGTAGATTGTGGAGTACAAAATAAGTCAAAGAACTTTAAATTGCGTTATTATTTTGCAGACTGTTATCGGCCAGGGATAGGTTGCAAGATACGAAAATTGCGCCCCAAGAATATCTTTTTTACACTAATGAGGACTGCAGAAAATCAAAACAGTGTTCATCATATTCATACATCCTTGATGTTATACATTGTGTACAGTTTCCATTAAGTAAATCTACAATGAAATGAATAAAAAATTTGCATCATATATTTTTTATTTTTGAACTAGAATTTATATACAGTGCCGCTCAACTGAATAGATTCAACACTACTGCAATAATTAAATGGTTATATTTTTCCAACTTGAACCTAATCTGATGAGTCAAAAATATAACCATCAAAGCAAAATTCTGTTTTTCACGGAAAAGAATAAATGTTCAAAGCACATCAAGCAACCAGATGAAGTTGAGATATAAGATAAATATATCTTGAACCTATTCAGTTGAGCGGCACTGTATATTGAAATAATAATTGTTGGATTTTTAATGGAACTGTTGTAGATGAACAAATATTTCTCTTTGCGAATTTTGTTATATAAATATGAAAAATATAAGCTTTCATTTATTTTATGCGATTTTGATGTGATTTTTATTATGTGCGACTTTAATTACTTATCTTTCTCTTATGTTGGCTTATCACAGTTGGCTAAAAAATAAAAAATAAAACCAAAGTTGATATTGCAAATACCATTTGAAACTGTAAATTACTTGCACTCAAATGTAAACATATCTTGGAAAGCATTCGCATGCCTTTGCTCTTACTTCTGCTCCATTAAATATTTACAAAAAAGGGGCGACAAATCAAAGTGACTTCGGTGCAGATTGACAAACTAAGGCCCCGAGGCACTTTTACTGAATTTCGCTTTTCACAAATATTTGCATACCGCCACCGTTGCCTCAATGTCTCTGGCTGACTGACAACTGAAAGAGTTTTCAGTGCCAGTTGGCACTTAAGCACGATTTGCATTACTAACGGCCATCGATAAAGCAGAGATTGTAGATCGACAATTTCCATTCCATCATGCCATCATTGGGCCAAGTAGTAGCTATTGGCAAAGTGTCTTCAAATGGGCTGCCCATCCATTATTTTGTAATTATTTAAGTGCCATTCGTTTGCCAGGTGGTGGTGGGAGTAATGTGGGCGTGGTCCATACCCACCCACACTGACCAGGGTCGAGGCCGGGGCCAATAAGTGAAAAAATCAAAAAGCCATAAAAACTTTACACAATCGAAACGTGCGAAAGTTGCTTTTTGCCAACGCCAGCAGCAAAAAATCAAGAAACCCATTTTACATTAAGCCATGCCGACAATCATATACTCTTTATCCAAAAAATGGGAAAGCAAATAAATATGAGAATATTTTCCGGTTGAAATCCTTACATTATAAGCAAAATAAATTGGGAATTGATTGCTTTTAAGCCTGACTGACAGAAGTTGTCGTGTTCAAACGCTATTCAAATCGATAATATAAGTAAAAAAGAAGAAAATTTAAATCTGATTGCATTAAGCCGGACTGATCAAATATATCGACTTTAACTCGACAATATAAATATTACTATTATTAATTATTTTGCAGATTTAATCAATCAGCTAAAATACTCTTCGCAAAAGGGCACACAAAAAATGGCAGACAACAAAATCAAAGTGCGGCATGTGAACTTTTCCTTTTGCTTTCGTTTCTTTTCTTTTATTTTCTGGCGATACTACTAAGCGAAAATCGACTCGTAAAAAAAGGGAGCGTTGCAAATAAAAAAGCGCAAGAAAATTACTTTCCGCTCTACAAATTTTGCGGAGGCTTCTTCTCTGTTCGGAGTCAAGCGTGTAAAGTAAGTAAAGTTGCGAATAAAAACCTTTTCCGGCTTTTCGGCTTCGATGACGGCCTTTGAGGCATTATGTACTGACAATTTTCATGATTATGCTGCTTATGCCACGAGTGTCCGTCCAGTTGCAGCACTCCCCAGGCCACTCTCCCTTACCCACCAGAAGCCAGCTCTTTCAGGCGTCTAAACGCAGCTGTTAAGCCTTTTCCGTTTCCGTTTGCCTTTTTTATGTGTATGTGTGTGTGTGTGTGTGTATGTTTTTGTGCTTATGTGAGTGTGCGGCTTACTTGGACTTGGCGCCTAGAGGGTCGACTTCTATTGATAGCCCATTGACAGCAGCACAAAATCCCCCAACACACACACACACACACACACACACATACATACATCCACAATGCGGCTTGGGGCAACCAAAACGGAAATGAACATGGGATTTCATTCAATTTTTATTCCTACATGCTTAACACTGCGTCTGCACAAAAGCGTATTTTCTTTTGCTTTTCGCCTGGGGACCAACTTATTTTCCTCACTTTTGTTGTTGTTGTTGTTTGTATCAAGGTGTGACACATTGTTAACTATTGCTATTGCTCGCAGCTTGGCAATTTTCTGGTAATTACTGATAGGTGTCTGAATGCTGTCTGTATGCTGTTCAGATATTAAATGGTCCAATAAAAGGAAATGTTGCTAAAAGGCAACGATTTTGGAATTAGGCCCACTGAAAGTCATTGGATATAACTGAATGCTTGTGATAGCCTGATATAAATGGTTACTATAATATATACTTATTTCGGGCTAAGCAATCGTAAATTAATTGTAAGTTAAACTTTTTGTTTTAAAAATCTTATATGTCTTATTTACATTTAAAATTTGATACTTAATTACTTCCAATTAATTTTTTATAATCTCATTGTAACTTCAATTTTGTAAAGACTTCATACGAAATTGTTGACGGCTTAAAGTCCACATATAATAATTCAAATCTTTTATTTCATTGTTTTTTCAGATGAAAATCCTCAATTAATTTAAAGTCAATTTTGAGTTAAGTTAGAGATTATTTGAGACAAAATCTATCTATAGGGAAAATCGCAATCATTAAACACGGCTTATTTTTAGAAAAAATGTGTTAGAAAATGTAGTCGTTCGAAATTAATATGCAAATTAAATACAGAGGTTAGTGCGCTAAAAACATATTCCCCATAAACATCTAATCAGATTAAGATAAGATTCGATTAAACCAAAAGCAGAACATTTTGATGGATTTGGCTTTAGTACTAGTACCTAACTAAGCAGCTTCAAGAAAAAATGTTGACGGCTCTGAAAATTAATCATCAAACGCTAAAATTATAACTAACTGGCTACAAATTGGCATCACTTCCTCCCAGCCATTGCTGGTTGATCATAACGAGTGATAAGGAGAAATGAAATTAAGATGCCGCAAGTGCTTATTTCATTAGTTTGGCAAATGCGAACCGAAAGCGCCACATAAAATTGTCATAACTGGCAACTTATTGTGACACTTGCAATAAACAGAGAAAACCGAAACTGGCAGCTGTGCTCCCCAAACAGTCTCTGTGTGTGTGTGTGTGTTTATATGCTTGTGTGTGGATATTGAAGTTCGACTATTTCCAGTTAATTTACTGCGAACACAAAGCGCCCAATATGCAACATAAATAATGTTGAGCATTTGACATAAATAACTAAGGATGGCACACTTGCCAATGCTCCACTTCACCCGCCAACATCCTCCACTCGCTTTTGACACGCCCCATTCAGGCGTAGGTAGCACAGCTGCTGCTGCTGCTGCTTCTACTGCTGCCGCCGCCTGCAAAACGCTCTGTAACTGTTACAATTAATTAGAAACTAACAAAGTTCCACTTGCCAAGGCGCTAAACTTGTCCCAGCACCAGAACCGAAGACTGTCGCGCACATAAAGCGCTTTTAATTGATTTTCCCGTTACGTGCAATGGCAAATGGCAAATTGTCGTCCTGTGGCAGCCAACTCCGGTCAGCGCCAGAGCGGAGCGTGACGCGACTTTGCTGTCGTGACACGCCAACTCACGAACTCTGTTTTCTTTATAAGCCATTCATTTGTATTTCCCTTTTTTAATTCTAATGACTAAGAACATATTTTAGTGTATATAATGCGACTGATATATAATGATTATAGACATATATGTGTATATATATTATATTTGGTGTCACCTCTAGTCCGTGTCCAACAGCTGCTGCTTTCTTAGCCACTTGTCCCCCGTCTCAGTCACAGCCACAGCCCCTTCAGTGGCACAGTGGGACTGGCAGCTACTGTAATCGTTCATTCATTCATTCGAATTGTAGTTAATTAATAAATTATTCCATGCGATTGAGCTAACAATGGAAAACTTCAGCTACGTCTGTCGTATCTGGCAACTGGGCTTTAATTAGCCATCCCCCCACCTACCTCCATCCAGGATTCTTCTCCTGTGCACCCTTTCCACATTCTGCAGCTTTGTGTGCTTTAGCAGCCACACGCGTATAAATTACCATTTTTTGCAATTAAACACATTTTGCTGTTAAATGTGAGAACGAAAATGTTTACGGCCAGCACATGTTGCGTATACGCAATGTGCTAAACTTGACACTCGTAAATGGAGCGTGCTCGCGTATTCCTTACACTGTGCTTAAGAGATATAAATCGGGGCATTAACATCGTGCCCCTCTTTCTCTATTTTAGTAGAGCTCTGCTCTGCTCTGTCCTGTTCCGCCCAATAAATTACATTTTCGTTTTATTTTACGTCCACTTTTGGCTTAGGGGACACTGAACCCCCAACTGAACCACAACGCCCTCTCCCTGAATCTCTGCCTGTCTCTGCTTGGATCAGGTGTGCCGCACATATTGGGAATTTATTAAAAGCGTAAAATAGCTTTTTTGGATTTTTCGCGATTTTGTGGCTAAGTTGAAATTAATTTTGTGGCTTGCAGAAATGAATGAATGAAATAAATGCAGAATTAATGCTTATGTACAAAA
Organism: Drosophila nr. perissopoda 5 BK-2023a; assembly: GCA_035044105.1. Lineage (NCBI taxonomy): Eukaryota > Metazoa > Arthropoda > Insecta > Diptera > Drosophilidae > Drosophila > Drosophila nr. perissopoda 5 BK-2023a. The sequence goes on from JAWNMK010000341.1 coordinate 6,222,200, forward strand.
ATGAAACGCATGATTTTATTGATGCTTTAATGGCTGTTTGCAAAATGTTCAATCTGTAATCACCAAAACAGAGTAAGTTTGACCATAAAGGTTGTAATACAAAAATTATATGATTACATTTCATTTGGCATAACTTAATTTGATACAACTTGAATACTTTTTATTGCTATACGAGCACTTAACATTCATCTCAGCAAGCAAAAGTCAAACATTAATATCAAATTGCAAAGCCTTTAAAGTCCAGGCAACTAACTAATATAAAAACAAAAATATGCACATCGAATTATATAAGACATATTGCGCAACAGTAAAGCACTCAGTGCGCACAAATTGCATAAAACCAAAAGGCACCCAAATGAAAAATACAATTTTCATAAAAAAATAATTGAATAATCAACCGCATACTGAAAATAAAATAGCAACAAGCGAAGCGAAACAGAAATAGAGATTTCATTGCTCGAAAACCGGAGGCGAAGTAAAAGGCATTAGCAGCAGATTAGTGTCCAACTCTGAAGGATGCTGGAGTGTGCTAGAGTACTCGTCCTTGCCACACAACTGACTGCATTCTCGGAGCAATATCTTGCACTGCATGCGACTTGCTCTGGGACTCGGAGCCCAGAGTCATTAGCAATGTGACCCAGAAATGAACTAAGCCACATAAAATTTTATGCTGTTTGCCATAATAAATTTAATTAAAAAATCAAATTGACTGAAAGAGCCGACCGAAAAAGTCGACTAGACTGCAGTCACTAACACACACGAACATTTTTCCGAGCCTGCCCAGTTTGGAGTGTGTGTGTGTGTGTGTGTGAGCTCTAATGTCCTGCAGACACCCATTTCAGCTATTTGATTTCATTGCAGTGCATTTTATGCATAGTTGAAATCAAAAATTCACGCCCAAGAAAATTACTTAAAAAAAAAGCAAAAAAAAAAAACGAAAAGGTTTTCAATTAATTTTTCAATCGCGTTTCTTTGCACGAGCCATAAAAATCAATTGCTAAACCTTTTTTCACTCTTTTTTTTTGCCCTTTTCTTCTTCGACTTTTATGAGCGAGTTACTTGCAGTTAATTAGAGAATAAAAAGTGCACGGCTAATCAACTGAAAGTTGTTCAACTCTCAACGTGCTGTCGATAAGCCAAACTGAAGCGGAAATGAGAAAAAAAAAACGTAGGGGAAGAAGAAAAGAAGTCATTGAGGGAGATAATCCCAAATGATTGCCTAGATGATGGCTTTTATGCTCTTTACGAGGGTTGACCAGACTCCAACACTTCCGGTAAAAGGCAATCGATTAAGGAAAAGTGTGAAAATTAACTCTTGACGTTTCATTTCTTAAAGCATTCGTCGAAAGGCCAAAGAAAATTGTATACACTTAGTTTAAATGGATTTGTGGCATTTTCTATGCCAACTACAATATTATCAAACTGAATTTAGAAGGAAGTTCGCATCTTATCCAAAAAGTTGTCAATGAATTCAATATCCTTGCAATTGAGACGCTTCGCCTGGTAAACGCACTCCTCAAAGTTTTTCTCATCATTGAGGCGTTTATAGGCGCCAGCCCGATAAAGCCAAGCGCGTACATTTTTCGGATCCAACACCCTTAATATATAATCACAGTCCATGATGGCGATCTTAAAGTTGCGCAGCCTGAAAACAAAAGAAATCGCTAAAATTAGGCTTGCCTTAAAATCGATTTCCTTACTTGATGTTGCAGCAGGCGCGATTGATATATAGAACGGGTGTGTTGTTAATATATTCCAAGCCTTTTGTGTACATCTCGATTGCATTCTTGAACTGACTCTTGCGATAGGCTGCGTTGCCAAGTCTGAAATAAGTTAAAGTGCAAGAGTGACTGACTAGGACATACTATGAGCTCATTTTATTTTTATTGAGTTTATAGCTAATAAATGTGATCAGTATGTCTGTGTTTATTATATATCCATTTAAAATCGAAATATGCACAATTGACGAATTTGTATAAAAATAATTATTTTCCAAATATGAAGTCCATAGCTTCTATAATATCATATAGAGAGGAAAGCAGATATGGTGATTTACGACCACCATTCTTAATGGCTTTATGGTAAAAGATGTGGGAACGTTATAGCCGTCGAATACTTGCAATGTAATAATAACTAATAACAGATGTCAAAAAATAGGAAAAGCGTGGTCACGAAATATACCAAAATTTGGTCAATTTTAAATCTTTAATTTTTAAAGATTTCGGCAGATATCGGTTTGTCCGATTTTTGGGGGCGAGAGTGGGCGTATGCTTATAATTTGTTACCGATTCTTTCTTATACAAAAATGTACGATTCGATGTGTAAATGGTACCAATAACATACAAATAAAGTTCAATACACGCTGGTGTCGAAAATCGATATTTATCGATATTTTTGTAATCTGTATAAGTTGATCAAAATAAAATTCGTCTGTGTATGATGCACACAAAGTCTAGTCTCTGAGATCGACAGCTGGACAGATGGTTGGACATGAATACATACTGAAGGCTATATCGGACGAAGATCTGCTCTTCCATTTGAACAGGTTTTCAAACCATGTTTTGCTCGCACTATCTAGCTATTGCTTTAACCAACCTGCGAAAATTGCTTGCGACTCGTTCGCGCTCAATGCGCGACTTGGCGCGTTCCTCATCGCTCTGATCGAGTTGGCGCATGAATGTGAACTGATCTGTTTTCGATTTGGCCTTTATCTTTGATTTCCTCGTCGATATCGAACCTACAGGTACCGAACGAGTCGTAATAAAATAATTGTCATCTGTAACGTCCGCACTGATGTCCACAGTCGGTTTCGCCTCCTTGTTTTTGCCATCGCGTTTGCCGCTAGAAAAATGAACATCAACTTTCATAGACTGTGGGTTGTTATCTTACTCTGACCTACTCATCCATTTTGTTTGCAGTGGCCATCATTTGCAGAAATTCGATGGCCTCGACTACCTTTGAGGGTTGCTTAAGAAATTGCTCATCATATTCCGGATGCTGATTTGGGTTAGTGTCCATATTGTTGGTTTTCCTAGTTTTGGTTGTTGTTTTGTTCGATTTACTGCGTTCTGCTGTATATTTCGATGTGATTTTGTATATATTTTGTATAGTCTACTATTTTCTAAATTCATATTAATTTTATTTTTCATAAGGTTACTTTTCTGGATATGCAATTTTTTTTAGTTTGCTTGATAATGGCAAATAATATTTATTTTACACTGATACAATTATAAAACAATGTAAAAAGTTTGATATGAAAGAACTTCTCTATACACTCTGTTCAATTATTCACAAATATATATTTTTAATTAAAACAATCTTTTTTGCGGCCATAACTTCGACAAAACTTAACTTTTTTTTAAAAAGCGAGGGTTTTTCGATCATAGTTTTGCACCTAAATCAATCGTACATCTAAAATTGAAAACGCCTCTGTTATGTTCTAAAGGAAAATAAAACATTTGTGGTCATTATTTTTTTATCATATATAATTTAATTAAGAGAGAGAGAGCGAAAAATACTGTTGGAGCTTGACAGATTTATTCAAAAAATACAATTAAAACAATTTTGTTATTCATCAATGCCTTTTTCAATTAAATTTGATCAATTTGGTTTTTGTTTTTTAAATTCTTCAATTGAATATCTCTTTAGCTGCTCAATTTGCAATCATGCAACAGATGCTGTCTCCTTTTTGGCGCGAGTGATTTTTAATTTGAATTTAAAATGCATCAATGCGCTGATTTTAATGCACACGATTAAAACATCAAGCCAGGAAATTGCAAATGCATTTAAAATCCCAGAGTAAATCAGATGAGCGAAATCAATGAGCGATTTCAAATTGCAAATGGCAAATTGCGGTGCCAGTCAACAACAACAACAACGACAACGACAACAACAACCATTGCAACACCAACAACAGCAATTTTGATACAAATTGTACGAATTGCAAATATAAGAAACTGTGACGTCACAAACTAATGTGCTGTTGTCAACAAGGCACACAATCCTCATACATATGTACATGCATATACATAGATATGTATGTGAGCTGGCTGAAGCTTAAAAGTTTTACACGCTAATCGCTAATTGCTTTCAAAGACAGTGTGATGGGGTCGCGGAAGCTTTTGTTTTGGCGGGGAGGGGTGACAAATTGACAGAGGCGTGTGCAGAGACGGGAGCAGAGGCGGGGGCGTACAGTTGTCACTGTAATTGTCGCTCTTTAAAGTGCGCAATTTGCAATGCAAATGTACGTACGCATTAGTTTTTAGCGAGCACAGCAAACACCCAACTGATGGCGCCAGCCCGTGCAAAAATACTTTTGCATCGGACTGGGGTGAGTTGTTGTGGGTGGTGGTGGGCCCGGGGGGATGAGCGGATCGAATGGTGGCAGCTTTTGCAAAGTGTTTGCCAACAGCTTAGCGGGCAATCAATTAAAATGTTTTATTGGCACTTTTCGCACCACTAAAAGACAACACACACACACACACACCATACACACACAGCACTAAAACCCAGTTATGCAATTTACGTGCCTTTTTTTCAGTATTTGCTGTTCACAAAGTTTTGACTGCATATTTTAATTCTACAAAATTGGTAAACATATGAACAATGTGCTTTTGCCCATTTAATTCGCTTTTGCAACGTTCGTCTTTAGTGGTATAAGTGTTGATCATCTGTTAAAATTGTTTCGACATTTATCTTCACTGGCTAGTTAAGTACACATCTGAGCTGCATTGAGGAGCTAAGGTCTTACTCTGAAAAATCAAGACGTATTTGAACCCATGGGTTGCATTAATGGACATTCACTCTATTCAAGCGAATCTTATGCAACAGATACTCATGATAATCCACTCGGCTGACTTCTTATTAAGAACCTTTTAAAGTAGGAGGCCTAAAAGATATTTTGTGGTCCAGCACCAGTTAAGAAATCTCCAAAATACTTATCGGTGCGTCATCAAACCTTTCATTCTCTTCGAGATGAATGTCTGGATTCTTAAAATTAGGTTATGTTCACCAGCCATGTATTCATATCGGATTGCATTGATTAGATATAGTTTGTCGTTGTCATTTGACGATTTTATACCTGATTAAAGTTAATCGGTCCACTTATTTTGCCAAAAAAAGTACAAGTAAGAAAGCTGTAGTCGAGTGAGCTTGACTCCGATATACACTGCACCCATCTGGGCAGCAGGGTATAAAAAGGAAATAGGAAATATTTATTAGATTAAAATCACTTAGATGAGTCAGCAGATATCGCAAAATTAAAGCGAGATTTTTTGAAAATTTCCTGCTGGGTAACACACAACAACAATAATAAGAAAATGAAATAATCACATTGTCGCACAAAGTAAATGCAGCAATTAGTTGACTTAACTTCTGTGACACACAATTGGCAATTTATTAAGGCGCAACAAAAGCGTAGCGGCAAGAAAATTGAGTGTCCTTGCCAAAAAGGGATTTATGTATGGTTCATAGATTAAATACTAATTAACACTACGCAAGACCAAAACACTAGCAAACACACAAACACACACAAAGTAAAGCATTTGATTTATGCCAAATGAATGCTGAGACTCACTCTCTCTCTCTGTCTCACCCTCTCTCCCTCTCTGTTTCTCTCAGTGATGTGTGTGTGCTGTAAGGATTAGAAGCAGACAAAAATGGAGAGCACAAAAAAAACACAACACACAAAACATTTGCCTAACGGTTTTGTCTGGTCCATTGACCATTCTTTGGTTCGCCATGGGTTTGGTAGGGGTAAGGTGGCGGGGGGCTAGCCACCGCCTCTGGTCAGCGCTGCGTATCTTTAGTTAAATGCCATAAATTGTGCTTAAATTATTGGGGTTGGTTAACGCTTACACACACACACACATATACACACACACTCATACTTATGCACATTGCGTCGTTTTCTCTTTTATTTTGGTGTATTTACTTTTTGTGCCTCATTTGTTTTACTTTAATATCCACTTGACCATGTCTGCAGTTTCAGTGTGCTTATCTGCGTTTTAAGGACAGCATTGAATTCATGCATCTGTGTATTAGTACACTGCGGCGAATTTAGGGTTAATCGCGGGACCCTCTATGCAATACTAATTCAAAATAATTAAAAAAGAATTGTAGTTATTTATATAATTAACAATTATTTTATGCCTTGAATCCATTAAATAAGAAAAATGTGTGGCAACAGAAATATAACAAATTTGTTCCCCTTACTTTCTTCACAAAGACTCCTCTCTTCTTCTTCTTCAATTTAATGATCACGCAATTGATATCGATCGACATCGACAACATATATTCTTGATCAGAACCAACAGTCGAGTCAACTTATATAAGAACAAACCGATCTCAAGAACTGTAAGCGCTAAAGCCTTTAATTGTATTATATAAATTCTCGTATAGCAAATGTAGATCAAGTCAATTTCATTGTATCGAAACCGGTCAGCGATAAAAGCGAATATCGACACAAACAGATTTTTGATAGCAACAAGGGACACAATTATGAAGAAATAGCCTTTCAATTTATATTAAATATGTTCACACACATCATTGATTGGGTGTAAAAGTTTCATTATATTTAAAAGTTGGATTCCGAATATTTTTGGCAGTATTTTAAGTGATGCAAAAAATCGCATATGCAAAAATGCACAAATCGCACCGCTTTCTACTTAACTCTCGCTCGGCTGTCTGAGCCGACAACAACTCTTTCGCACCCAGCATAGAAGGAATGTTGTGTGAGGGAATTGGACAAATCTCAGACCATGCTAAAGTTTGCGCTTTTATAGCGCTGGTGTTGCATTGTTTTCCACGAGTTTTATATGTATCTATATGTATGTATGTAAATCGCTGGCTGCTCAGAATGCAGTCCTTTTGCTTCGGCTTCGGCATGGCGTTGAGTCTGTAAAATTTATGTGTCTGCGTGTCATGAGTCCGCGCATAAAAAATGGCACCAGCATCAAAATCTGTCGGGCATAATCAAGCGAGACAATGCGCCAACAATGCCCATAAAGTGTTCTCAATGTCCCCAACGCCCGATATCAAGGTAGATTGGTTTGAGGGCGTTGATTAACGCCAGCCATGACCCCCTACTCCTCCCTACTGCTGAAAAGGACAGAGTATCTTCGGGTCGAACTGTGAACTGATTGTCATTTAAATATTTGGACTTGTTCAACGTGTGCGTCGATTTTAAAGCCAGCTTAAAGCTTAATGCACCTATTAAAATAGACTTTACAAAAGCTTAAAAATTAATTGCAAAAATTTAAATGAATATTTTGCGATATGAGTGCATCCCACACATAAAACATTCATTTATTCAGTAATCTTATGAACTGCAAATGATAATGAGTTATTCTAATAGTTGCTTATAAATAATTGAATATTCATGTTGAATAAATCGAAAAACACTCTTCATAAAATCAACGTAAATTCACGTTGTTAAAACAAGTAAATATTTAAAAGTGTCATTGATAAGTAAAATAAGCTTGATCCGATAAGGATAGATCGTATAGTTTGTATAATTGATGCTCTCCGATAATTTGTATAAATGTAGTTGTTGGTTTTGGCTGTAGTAAAACATGCAGCCCCGAACTCGTTAATAATGTAAAAAGGTGCTTATTGAAGTTGGCAGAAGGAAGCATCTGCAATCCCACAAAGTAAACATATTCAGTGTGTACCTTGAGAAGGGCGCAGCATAACAAAAAACAGTGATTTTTTCACGATTTGAGTTCTGTATTAATTCTACATTTACATTTGAAAACGCTTTTCAGGCACGATACTCATGTTAACATTTTACCCTCAATATGTGGTTTTAGGAAACGACAAAAATTCCCATTGTCAAGAGTAATCAAATTTTAAAAACACGTAATTGTGTTTATGAAAACGATTTTCAGTCTCGATTTTTGTGTTTGGAACGTTTATTTAATAATAATTTCTTATATACCAAATGCAGACCAAGTTTAATTAATTTTATCAATACCTATTAAACTACACAATTTTAAAAACTTCCTTGATATATATTATTAATAAACAGTTAGAATTTCAATTAGATCTGATAAGAAGCACAGATATTAATAACCAAAACGTATTTTCATATTCTCAACAAACTTAAATAATTAAACCTACAATTAACTAACTAATTAACTCTGGAAACTGACTAGGCGAGCGCTCTCGACTATATCATTCTTACTAACTTAAAATAATACTTTTATATGAATATTGATCTGGTATTTTAATATGTCTGAAATATAAAACATAAAAAATTATATTGAAAAATCTTCGTCGCGTTGACCTGTTGCCAACCAGACCCTCCACATCTGCCTCTGAGTCGATTTTTATTTAAAATCAGATTAAACGATAATTTCGTTTGCATTTTCGCGACACAATCGAATTGATGAAATTTTATAATAATTAAACGGTAATAATCCAAAACCCCGACAGGTTGAATTTCAGTAAAGCCCACAACTCTTAATGTAGTATGCATATTGAAATTTAATTAGATCATAATCATATACATATATACAATGCAATACTTCCATGCTGATCTGGAGCACCTCTGCATACTTGGAGTTGCTTCACTTTAAGCCCATTAATCACATACACACACACACAATTGGACTTTGAGGTTGAGTGTGCGTATGTTCGCATGCAAATATCCCCAATTAAGCAATAATAATAAGCATCATTAATAAATCATCACAAAAATATGCGAGGCAAATAGTACAAAGAGTATCAATATGGAATTTTATTGAATGGATTGAAAGAAGCGGTTATAGGCTTTCCCATTGATTGCGGGTGTGTGTGTATATATATATGTGTGTGTGTGTGTGTGTGTCTGTGGGCAGTGAATAGTGAAAATATATGTGTTTGAGTATTGCATTCCAGCATTGAGCAGTCCAATTAACTTTTTAAAAATCAATGTATACAATTTTATTTAACATTATCCAGCCATGAAAAGCTCAACTGGACCCACATATTCATTAATAAAGCATGGAATATATGCCAAATGGTAGTTGTAATTAGTCAACTTTTCCGTTGATTAATAGAATGCTTCTCTGGCCATTGCAACAGTTTCAAAGCGTACTTAACCTCATTTTCAAGCATTTGGACAACTGTCTACCTCCATACACAGACTTATCATACTTGTAATCGTAATATTCATCTTTTATCAGAAAATGTATGCAAACTATTCAATTACGATTGTTGCGGGTTAAATTGGGTTTAAGCACATGTGTAAAGTATTTCGAAAGGATTCTTAATGAGTCTGACCGATTCCGAATTGCTTCATTCAACCTCAATGATCCAAACGATTTTTTAATTAAACTTAATTAAATCCAACATTCTTGTGAAATTGTTACCTGAATGTACTTAACTATTAATGTTAAGTAGCTATTTAAATGCAGTTCCAGTCTGATTGCAGCCTTTCAATTGTGGTCTTCTTATTAGGGTTGTCCGAGCTTTGACATTACACTGTGACCATTATTGCTTATCGATTTTTATCGTATTTTAACGATTGTGTTTAGAAGTATTCCAGCACGTTTGGACATCACCCGAACTTACTATCAAAATTTGAGTTCGATTATCCAAATGCATTGAGCCTTACTTGCTCAACATGGTGTTCATTAGTGAGAAGTCTGAAGCTGTTAAGCCAAAAATTAAGTCCAAAATTTTTTCCATTTATTCTTTTTTTCGGCATTCCGCTGAACTGACAACCTAGCGTACAAGATGGTATGCTGACAATAATGCCCCCAAAGCCTACATCCGTAGTGTCTTGCTTGTTGCCAGACATACTCAAATTTGTCACAGGATCAAAGAAAATTTGATAAATTGGTCGAATCCCTTCAAATGAAAAGCAGCATTCATTTAAATGATAGCTTTTATGAATTCTCTATATTATCTAAATGTAAAATATCATTTGGATAAATAGTTTTGGATGAAATTCTGAAAATTGAATTGAAGAACAATATCTGTCAAATAAAAGTTTTTGATAGAAATTGTGGCGAAATAATCTTTGGTGTTATTCAAAAAAGTTATATTTTCTAATAAAAACGTATGATTGCAAAATAGTTTTATTCAATTTGAAAACCTCACATTCGAAATGGTCGTTGTCGGTAATCTATCAAACAATCTGCAGCTGCTGCGAAGTGCATTAAATCCGTGTTGGTTACCAGAGTCAAGTTCCAAAATTCAATTTAAGCCCTTTTGTCATAACTCATCCGTCATGACAAGTTTCGACTCAAATCGCGGAGTTTGCTTGCTCTGTGCAAAAGCAATTAAAACCTTCGTTTGCCCTGTTACTTGCCTGGTTTTCCAATCACTTGACGGTGCGACTAACGACTCTCAGCTCACCCACCCCCCCTTGCCTAGTTTTTCTTTCACTGGACTCGCACAGTTTAGGAAAGTTAAGCGATTTCTTTTCCAGCTATCTTTCAGTTTTTGTGTTTGGTGCATTTGTTGCACTCTCGTAAATTTTGCTATGGACGTTTTTATGTGTGTTTGGCGGGCACTTCAAATAATTTTGTGCACTAAAAATTTATTGCAATTTTCAGTAATGAGAGTGCAGAGCTCAAAACCCATAAGGGAGGAGGATAGGAGTGGGTTGGTGCTCGTATCTGTTCTTTAATGTTGTTAGTGTTTGCCTGGTGCGCGGTTTTTCGTTGTTGCTTGTTTGAACTTTGTGGCATTTCCGTTGCATTTCTTTTGTCTGGCTGTCTATGTGTGTGCTACCGGAAACGGAAGTTTTTAATGTTGGCCATTGCCGTGAGCCGTTTTTGTTCTCGCTTTTGAACTCCTTGTGGCCTCCTCGGTCGACCAGCATTGTTTTCTTCAAAGAGAGCAACATTAAATGTTTGCAATGGTATACCAAACATTTAGTTGCTGCTTAAATGTCTTAAACTGGAAATTTACTTTAACTCTTATTGCTAACCACTATAAACTCCACTTTCATTCCAACCCTTTTCCCTCACCCCTGTTGTCGGTGCCGCGGGCACAAAGCGCGTTTCGTTGTTTTAGTTTTGCTCGTTTTTGGAAGCGACTACCCGCATTTTTGTTTGGTGCTCTTATGCCAAAAGCCTACTAGGCAGCCAGCTCGCGGCCGGACAAGATAAACACACACACCACATATGTATATAAGCACACACACACATACACACACAATCCCACTCACACGCAAACACAAACTGAAGTGCGTTTACGATTTACCCAAAATGAACGCTACTCGTAAATCTCGCGCGTGAAAACATCAGTTTCGTTGTGGTTGTTGTTGTTGTAGTTGTTTTGTTTTGTTGTTACTGCATCTGACCGTGTAGCAAGTTCGCTGCTGTTGCTGTTGTATTACCCAGACTCCAAGCTCTCTCTCTAAATCCGCACCAAATCTAGGCATAAAAAGCACAACAGTTTCGAACTGAGGCCCAACGTGTTTTTCGCATTAGGTTTGCATTGTGTATTTGCTCTGCAATTGTTGGGTTCGCTTCAAAGGTTTGTGAAACTTGCTCTTCAAAATGTCGGTAACTGCAAGAGGACAGAAAAGTTATGTGAATCCGAAAACTACTTATAACAGTTGTTAAAAGTATAGTTATATGTTCAAGAACTATAACTATTAATTGTATTAACTATAAATAAATTTGGTTAAAAATGGGTACAATGAAGTTGTGCTAAAGTATAAAACTGGCAGAAGAATGCATAAATATTCTTGATCTAGACATGGCCTTTTTTCTGTCTACCCATCTGCAGGTCTCTATGTCTGTATGTCTGACAAGGATTTGTGATCTAAGAGATTCAAAGAGCTAGGGACTATGAATTTTAAATAAACAAGTTTCGTTTGTGATGCGTCCTACAACCCAAATCCTAATAGAAATAACATCGTCAATATATTACTGCTAATTCGAAAGGTATATACATACGCAGGCATAATTTTGATAACTGTAAGAATTTGATTGAGATCGGTACATCTAAGACTTATGATAGGCAGCGACTTGGGCTCAGAGTATCTCGCAGTCGAGATCTCTCCAAGTTTCAGCATTTTTAGCTGCTTATAAATTATATAAGCAGAACACTTCATTTAAAATCTACAGCATTGGAAATGAATTGCGTATTAAACTCCGACTAGTTTAGTGAATTAGCCATTTTTAAATGGGCCTAGACCTTTATTTGCACTACCTGCTTGCCATACTGCCGATTTTATCGGGCTGAATGGATGGGAACGCTTGCTGTAGCTGTCAAATGCATGCCTAGGAAAATACAAGCTAACCACTTGTGCTGGTTGCACCACAAACGGCTTAAAAATCAGACAGCCGTAGTCCCCACTCAAAAAAAAAAAAAACTTTGAGAGTGCCGGATATTGCCTAGCTGACCACTTTCTTTCTACCCTTTTTTGAGTGCTTGGTTTTTTTTTCTTTTTTTTTTTTTTGCATTTTGGCGGCTTTTGATGTTAGCTGTTTGTTTTGGTTTAATTTTTAATGTTCGCGTCTGGAGCAACCCTGGTGGCGTGGGGCAGGGTGCGGTCGGGCACTTCAGCTGTGATATAGAAATTAATTGCGTGGATCGAGTGGCAACAACAGGTTGAGTACCGAGAGTGTTGCCAAAATGTTGACGCATGCTAAGCCAGAGACAGAAACATACGCACACACACACACACGCACACATATGCACACACATGCACACACATGCACACACATACACGCAGATAGAACCACAGAGCGACGCAAGTGAGAAAGGCAAACACATTTGCCCGACTATCCGCCACATTTTGCATTGGTATCTGTATTTGCCGCTGTATCTGTGTGTTTGAGCACTTCACGAGATTTGTTTATTTGTCTATGCGAGCCGACCGTCTGTGGCTAACTGTCTGTGTTTGGATTTAGCCGTCTGCTGAAACAGGAGCAACAAAAATCATGAAACCATTAAAGCAAATAAATGAGAACAAACCCGACTGCTAAATACCCAGCTAACTAAAGTTGCCCACTTGAACAGATTCTCATAAATCTACAATTTGAATCTGATGACGATAGCTGGAAAATTGAGAATGATATAGGTTTTCTTACCAGTTTTTAAAGGAGTTTTCTAGTAATCTACCATTAAAGTTTTGTAAACTTAGCAATAAATTGTGAAACCGAATTTATACGCCGATCATAAAAGGACGTCACCACCAATCTTACCTTTAAATTCAACAGCACTTAATTGGTTTTATCGATTTCTGAAGATGTTATCGATCTCCCACTTTTAACTTATACACAGATGCGGATCCAAGTTTTAAGTCTCTAGCTAAGGAATGTGCGGACAACATGACAGGCATTGTGCAATTGTATTTCGTACAATATACTCTTCTCGCTTCATTATCAGTGTATAAAAAGATGTGAATGCATGGAGAAATTAAGAAGAACAATCGAATCGAAAAGCAGATCTGTCAAATCGTTTTTGTTTTCTGCTGATGCATGAAATTCTCTGTTTGACAGACCCGCAGAAAATTCAAACACTTTTGGCTATCATACGTCAAATCAGTAAAACTGAAAAAATTAATTTCAGTTTTAAATATACCACTTTTGAAATCAAGTCTTGAACTACTAATTAAAATGGGCAACTTTTAGATTTGGCTGCAAATGTGTTTATAAATATATTGATTCATTGATCGCATAAAATTATTTTAGATAAATTATTTATTTAAATACTGAAACCAAAATATACGTCTAAAAATTGAAAGCTATAAATAGTTTTGCTATATCTTCTGATAATTAAAGCGAATCAGAGTACATTGGGAATATAAATATAAATATGAATCCAAGCCGCATTATCACAATCAATAATTTAATTTATTTTTTTTTATTTTTGAGCAAAATTTCGAAGAATTAATGTGTGGAAACACATTAAAAACGAGTGCAATGGATGCCTCTCAATAAAGCCTTTTCACTCATGTTTCATGCGTTTTCAAATGCAATTAATGAAGTGGAGCAGCAGCCACGTGCGAATTTGCAATAAGTTTTGCAATTTCAGTTTTTGATTGAATTTTGCGTTGCATTCCCAACTTGATTGAGTGCGCAATTTGTTAATTCGATTTGTCTCAATTGCTATCTCGCTCACACGCATCCACGCATCCTTGGCAACTGTGCGGGAGTGCGAGCAGGTGTGCAATTTTAATCTGACTTAATTATTTAATTTGATACTTGTTATATGCAATTTTGAACATGAAATGAGCTGAAAGTCTGCACCGAGGTTTATTAATTATTCCAGACTTAATACCCTGTAACCATAGACATGAGGTATCACCGCACATCGAAAATGTAACCTAAACTTATCATCGATTGCAAGCAATTCATATTTTATTAAAAGCCCCTAAAAATCTGCGTCTATAAGGGATAATAATATTATATTTAAAACTTATACATTGCCACAGGGTATCAGCCCTCGATATCTCGATAGTCTTTCGTATTATTTTTCTATATCGCTTTAGCTGTTTGTTATAGTGCATAAATTAAAAAAATTCCATTGTTTATATTTAGTAATTCGCCATGAATATTTTATGTAAATGATTTTGTTTTTATTTATTAATTATTCTGTTTTTTTTTTGGTTTCATTATTTATTTGTTTTTTTGCATTAATTTATTGTCAATTCGAATTTGCGTTTAAAGCTTGTGCAATTGCCAGTAAATTAATTGATTTTTCTGTGTATTTTAAGAATTTAGTAATGATAAAAAAAATAACTAATGGTGATTTAATTGAATGCGCTTGCACTGAATTGAACAAAGTAGTATTAAATAGTTTTAAGCTGTTTTCATATTTACCATCAATTTGAGATATAGCCTACATCTGCTGGTCAAATTCAAACTTGATTTGTGGTTTAAATAACAAATTCATTTCCCAGGTGATTCCAGACAAAAACAATATTTGACAATCATTGACCTCATTCCACTAGTTTCTTACCGGTTTGACTATTGTCCAAGCTGCTGCCAAGTCTCTGGGCATTTAGTTTCACTGAGACAGCGGACACAGTTGTGGATAAGGGCAATTAAACACAGGTGTAGATAAAGGTGTAGATAGGGAGATTAGTGAATATAAAGAAACACATATATATTTTAAGGGTGCCATAACTTTGTCCCGATTTTTATTATATTGTTTTTATAATTGTAACTAAATTGCTGAATACTTTTATATTTTTAAATCGTAAATTCCCGTCTAAAAGCAGGCATATCCTAAATGGAATATATTTTCTTCATCGGGATCAACTGTAGAGTTAATTAAGCGATTTGAACAAGCCAATCTTAGGGATTATAAGAATTGTATATATATCTATTAATCTCGGGTCTTCCAAGATTATTTAATTTGATCGATAACTGCCTATAAACTTATATCGATAAAATTCAGTACAACTAGCAACAAATAGAAACAGTTAAGTTTTTGATCGATTTGTGTATATTTCTCTAGGCGTTGACTATAGCTGCTCTTGAGTGTTGTCTACGCCTCTGGCATTGGCGATTAATTTGCGCCCACGTCGCGTAAATATTTATACGCAATTTCATATGTCGAGGAGCTGGGCGGCATTTTCGGCATTTGCTCATTTGTGTAAGTCAACACAATTTCCATAATGCCCAATGCCATACGCCTAGCACAGCCGGCCACGCACCTGAACACAACCCCCCTGTTGACCCACCTGACCAACAGCCCAGCTGGAGCGTTTGGATTTGTTTGTCTCTCGCCCTCCTCTCTCGCTGTTAGCCAGGTTATTTGTGCATTTTGATTTATGCATCTGGCCAGCAGCCTTCTTCTTTGCCATTGCAACGCAATTGGGCCTTGGTTTCTTGGGGAACACCCCTCCTACACCAGGCAACCGCCATTGCTTGCGGCAGTTGCAGTTGCATTATTCAAAAGCCGTGCAAAAGCAACCACCAAGCATTGCACCAAGCTCACCCACGACCCGCACCCGTTGAGTGATTTAGCGTGCGCCTCGACCGTTAACCGCAATGCAATTGTAATTACCCGAACTGCTTCCGTTAGACCCACCCCGCCCATCCCACTCTATTTGCCTCTCCCCTTCACTGTGCTACAGCTCCGCCTCCATATCCACAGCTGCAGAAGCGTCCTTTTTTATACCCTAAGCTGCTATAAGTTTATGGGAGTCTATAAGGACTGGAGTCATCAACCGTAAATAGCTTATCTATTAATTTTAGTTACTTCACTTTTTATATTCATCCCGCCCCTCATCCATTAGCCCTTATTATGCCACTAAAATAGTTCGCACAGAATTTGTAATATTTAATAATAATATTTATAAAACGAACAATGTTTGATATTATAATGTGTGTTCAGGGCTTCAGGGCTGCTTACGGGGTATCTGCTAGTCGATCACTCTCGACTAGATTACTGTCACTTGTATTCAGCTGTGCTTACTGGTCTCACAGCGCGCTGCAATTAGTTCCAAATCATAAACGAGGCTTCCGCTTGGTCAACGGCTCCAACAGCTTCTGCTTCTGCTTCGGCTTGCATCCAATTCTCATTGCGTGTAATTTTAAAATTTTAATCGTTTTTGTGCACGCACTTCAACAACAACAACAACAACAACTACTACAATAACACCAACAACAATTGCATTTTGTGTTCAATTTTTTCAGAATGCTTATTCAGATATGCAATTTAATTGTTGGGAAGTGAAGATAACCAAAAGGGGTTGTTTAAACCGCAGTTGATAGCATTTAATGTTGTAAATTTATGAAAATTAGACTTGCGCACAGATTTTTGATTATATCCATTTAAAAATCTATTTTTAATAGCATTTTAAAGCGACTTATCAATTTCTTAACAATTTTAATTTTGTTGCAAAGTCGATTAATAAATGAGTACTGAATGAAATAAAAAGTTGTCCCAAGCAAATATTTGAATAATTATTGAAATTATTTGCAATACAAATAATAAAAAGAAATAGTATTAATAATTTGGCGCATATTAAAATTATGGCTTAATAGACTTAATTACGACAAAAAAAATGTTACAATTTATTTGATGGCTCTTTTTTTTGAGACACTGTTTGTAAATTATTCAGGTGAAGCCAAAGAATAACAAATAGGCTGTTTTTTCGGTATTAAATTTGTTATACCTTAAATTAGCATAGTAAATGACTGCATATTTAAATGTGGCTTTAAAACAATTAAGATTGATAAGTTATTATTGATTGATTATTATTATTTTTAATATATATTATTTGTCTCATAAAAGATAACATTATACAATAATTTGAACTTGTTTCGTGAAGGAATGTTGTGTTATTGAACTATTTTAATTTTTATGATACATTCTTACCATGAAACATATTTACCAATTTTCATGTAGCTTCTTTTATAAATTATCGAAAGGTAATTTATTGCAAGCACAACCCACAGAACCGAACCGACACACAGCCAACCTGAAATAACTAGTGCCTTTTCTGTACGAATTCATGCCGTTGCGATTGGGTCTCTATCTGGGAGTTTGAGTGTGCGACTGAGTGCATATCGCATTCATAATTTATATGCATTGTCAGCAAGCGCAGGTTGGCCGTACAGACATGCAACAGACTCCCCATCACCCATTCTGCAGGCGTTGCATCAATTCACGCATTGCGCATTCAGTCGTTGCATGCGATTGTTTTATGCCTGCCCCATGTAGCACTGTTGCATATTTAGCAATAATAAAATATTTAGTAGCATTGCAATAAATTTATTATCAACCAACACACACACACACCCACATCCATACTCATACACACACACATACACACACACAGATCTGGCAGGTTAAATATTATAAATGAGCGCATAAAAATTTCAGCTGCATTTGCGGAGATTTGGCTGCGCATACTGGGCGTATTATCAATTTCTATGAAATCTACATTATGCGACTTTCCATCCCCTGTACATATATACACTGTGAAAAAATAAAGCAAATTTAAATAACCAAATTATATTTGTCGTTTAAAAATTTGGGATAGTCCTGTTAACAAAAAAGCCATTAAAAGCCATTTTTCAAAGAAAATTAATACTCCTCAGATAAGTAAGAAAGTGCTCGAATGCAGTTTGAATATTTTATTTTAATATATATTGAAGTATGTTATTTCCAGCTTCAAGCCAAATTTACTCTTAATCGAAAAAAAAATCTCAATAATTTAGGCACGGCTTGCCTTGCATTTTTTTCAGTGTATAAATATTTTTAAATATGTGTTTGCACAAAATATGCTCCATAATCAAACAATGAGCAAAAATGTATTGCAGCCGGCTGCCATCAGCTGCTGCTGTTGGTGACCAAAAGCACATTCTGCATTGGAAATGAATGCAGGCGCACACATTTGATAAATTGCACACACCTTGCACGGTTTGTAGGGGTGTGCGGTGGTGTGGTGTGGTATGGTGTCGCTGAGAGTGGAATCAGTTAAATCTCTGCACATTCCGGCTGGCTTCGTTGCATTGCGCAAATATTTGGCAGGAATCTCAAACATTTCAAAGCAAAGTGTGGCTGAAAGACAAAAGACAAGAATTGTCGCATGCCGAAAGGATAAGATGTGGTCGAATTTTGTGTGTACACAAATATGTGTATCATTAAATAATTGATATGCTGCGTAAATATTGAATAATTTATTTGTTTACATATTCAACTCGCCTTTTTTTTTTGCATAAATAACAGCTAAATGATAATCATAAAATTCGATTTGTCGCTATCGGGATTCATGGACATTGTGTGATAAATGTGCTTAGGGTCGCGTTGAGTGTCAATTGTGTGAATAAATGTTGAACTGATTTCCATTATTTATGGTCATAGCATGTGTATATATAAGCACATATATAAGTATGCGTTTATTTGTATTATTTATTTATTTTTTTTATGTTTTTAGCATTCAGTCAATATAATATAGATTCAACATTAACGTTGCGTCTGCCAGTGCGTAACATTAAAAAATAATTAGCTGACTATTGCAATTAATATAAAATGTACATTTTTAAACTCCATTATTTTTATATTTTTATATATTGGTAATCTGATGTTCAATAATTAGTATTTAAATGTTTAAAAATGTCACCGACTCTTCGAACTGCACTTGTCAATAAGGAGCTTTTCTCTAATTTCCCATACTTTGGAGTTTATCCTGCTTGCAACCAAGCAAGTTGCATATTTCTCTATTATCAAAGCATACCAAAATAAGGAACATTTCCTTTAGTATTAAAAGTTCCGACAACTTGAATTCAGCCGTGTGAATTCTTTTCTTAAAGTTTTATTCTCATCAATTGCTGTCGACGCACACAAAGCCCGAACAGTTGGTGGCGCAAAGGGTGCAGGAGAAGAAGAAACAGAAACAGTACCTGAATACAGGATCATGGCCCTGGACTGCAACTAAGCAGCTCAAGTTGCTTGCATCCTTTTTGATGGAGGCAACATGTCCGGTCCGGCAGTCGGTCAGCTGCAGCACGCAGTTCCTTTTGTTAATGATACTCTTGCTGAACATCAGCAAAGAATAGGTGGCAGCAGGGTGCAACAGCAGCATCAGCACCATCAGCATCACCATCATCATCATCATCATCATCATCATCATCGAACGGATGCCAGTCGCAGTCAGCGCCACATGGGGAAGCGGGGCAACCATTTTGTGGATTTATTGACATTCTGTGATGTTATTAAAGTTGATTGCCAGAGACTGTGCACGTTTTGGCTTAGACGAACTGCAGGCCTCTCCAACTGGGCAGCGGTGGTGGCGGGTGAATGGTGTGGTGGCTATTGGAATCAGTTGTGACATCAACATGCAGCTCAGCTCTAGCTGCAACATCGTGTGTATGTGTGCGCGCCCTGCAAACGGCTGGCAAGCATTTTGCAGTGCGGTCAATTCGAAAGAAACAATGGCCAGGATAACACGAATTTTTGTGTCTTCTATGTGTGTGCAAGGTATAACGGCAAAAGTCAAGGAGCCTACACCTACAGAAAAACACTACACACTTTACATTAGAATAATGCCCTAAATAACTGATATAACTTTTGATTTTTTTTTCATATCATTTCTAAATTGATGAAATAAATAGAAAATATTCAATTTTTTAAAATGTTGTCTTTGTTTCCACTTTCCTACACTTTCCGGCTTTAAATTAGACAAATAGCTGTGCACTCGTCAACACATGTATTTTTGCTCAGTGTATACAGGCTGGTTTGTTGTTTTTGTTTTAGTTGTACGTTATCATCGAGTCTAATATGCGCATTATTGGTTTTGCTGCTTGGGACCAGTTGCGGTGCAGCTTATCCCATAATATGCCCTTCATGTTAATAATCTTATCCTGTTGTCTATCGCATCCTTCCTGGGTAGCAAGTGCTCTTGCTACACACCCAGCATGCAAATATGAAATGCAAATTCTCAGGCACCATATTAAAAACTGACCCTCCCTTTGCCAGCTTATCCAGCAGCCCACAATCCAACCTTAATTGAATGCCTGTTGTTCTCACTGCTCGGATTTCTGGGCAAATGTATTAAAAATTGCGTAGCATACAAATCCTTTTGATCCAGATTTTTAATTTTGCATTTTATATGTAATTTCTCTTTTGTCTTTTTTTTTTTTTTATTTATTTTTTACTTTTTTTTACACAACACATGGCATATACGGCATAAGTGCTCCAAGCTGCCAACGCAATTTTCTTTTGTGTTTTGGTAATTTTGTAAAGAAAAAATTAAAATTAATCTGCCAAGGGTTTTGTTTTTGTGTTAATTTTTGTTGTTGTTTTTAAGCTCTTGAAGTCGATTTTAAACTATATTTTTTGTTTTCCCTTTGAATTTTAATTTGAATTTAAGCCGCAATAAATGAGTTTCCAAGCATAATAATTATAAGGGTTTGTGGATTGCTGTAGGATATTATCTTTGTCGGAGCACAAGCTGATTATTTTTTATATGTACATATATATCAAAGATAATTACAAAATGTGTTTTAAATGATTTTGAAGAGTCAAATTGTCAAATATATTATCAAAGGTGTTGATATTTTAATGACTATTTATAATTGGTTCGTTCCAATAAGTTTATTTATTATATGATTTAATTTCAAATTTTTAATTTAATTACTCACTTTTATGTTTTAATTTAAAATTTTTATTTATTGAAACCTTTTGAAAAGAAATATAACTATTGATATAGATAAGACATACCAGAGCAGAGCAAAGGATATCTTCTAGTCGATCAGCGCACTTCTACTTGTCTTTCGCTGTAATAAACGACCTTTAAGTCGAGTGAGTCAAGAGAACAAATGCCGTTGGCTTGAAACAAATTTCTACAGATTTCCACTTTCATATCGCACACACACACACACGCACACATAGACACTCGCTTGTAGAGTTTGTCAACATGAAAAGGTTAACAAGGTAAATAAAAAACGCTAAAGCAGAAGGTGGCAGCATGAAAAGAAACGGCGACAAGAAAGATGGGCCACCAAAGACACAAAAGGCGCACACGGACAAAATGTTGCACACAATCTACAATGGAACAGGGATGGGGCAGCAGCGACGGCCAGAAAGGTGGCAGCTCTGCTGCAGACCAAATCTCAGCCAAGGCAGGCGCGAAACTCTTTGTGTGTGTGTGTGTGTGTGTGTGAATAACAGCATTTTAAACATGTTTACTTTTTATTTTGTTGCCAGCGCTAACGCTTATGCAATTTATTTTTGCATGTATATAAGACACCCTATCCACCACCCTACCACCACCACCTCCTCTCCTGGCACCAACTTCATCGGTTTCAGCTCTCGCCTTTTTCTCCATTACAAAGCATGCCCAGAGGCTGGGGCAGGTATAATCTTTTGCTTGTCTTTCACCTTGGAAGGCGGCAGACACACCCATTTCCACACTTCGCAAAATATTCCCAAGAATTTTCAAAATCATCAAAAGCAACTTCTTTTCAGTGGAACGGGAAAGTGTTGTGTTTATTCTTAGCTTTTCCTTAAAGCAAGGTGTGTAGATTTGTCCAATGTTTAGAAATATAATTAGAACAATTTAAACATAATTTATTTATTTTTATATAACTTTTCCTCAGAGTGCAGACACCAGTTTTGTGCCTGATCTTAAATACCAAAATGTTCAAGCATTTTATAAATCACAATCTTGAGAATTGAAGGAAAAACGCAACTGCTTTAAATATATTTAAATATATGTATATACATACATATGTACATATATATACAGATGTGTATATTTTTTTTTTTTTTGAGCTTGAGTGTTTTGCTCCTGGCTTGGCCTAATTGACAGTAAACTATAAAGTAAATTATATTAACATATTTAATTTTACTTAAAGAAAGCGCTCTGAATTCATTCTCCTTCCTTAGCTACTTAGAGGTCTATTTTTTATTTCATCCCAAAGGTCTAGATAAAAAAGTTAAGTCGAGTTCGTCTTTAACTTTAACCTGAACTTTGCATAGTTTGTGTGCTAAACAAAAGGAAAAGGAGAAAACGAAGATGAATGCAGTGAATGAAATTCTTGGCGCATCATGCGAAAACTGGGCTGAGTTACAGCAGGCCAGAGATAGTTGGCCAACAGCAAGCATGCCCCATTCGCGTGGCAGACACGCGTAAGCTGCTTGCTTATGCAGCTCAAGTTGCCACGCTTGACACATTTCTCTGGAGACTTGGTGCTGGGGCAACTTGTCAACGCAGTCATCAATGTTGGCGTGACGGCTTCAACGCCTGGCATTGCACACTGTTCGCACAAGCATCCAACAGGGCTATTTGCAGCGACATGTTGCATGCCGCACAGTGCGTCCCATAACAGGCAGAGTGCCGGATCCACTGGCAGCGACTGCTAACAAATATTAATGAGCAAATGCGTTGCCAGAAGTGGGGCAACATTAATACATAGTCGCAATCAGTATTATGCGCCATGGTCAGAAAACAAATGCCAGAAAGAAGAAACAAATCGATACTGAAATTTATATTGAAATCATTATCTAACGTCAACTAAACACAGTCCCCAATTTTAGTTAAAAAAGTTACAAATTAAATTGTGTGATCGAATTAAAAATTATAATAATAATTAAAATTAGGGATATAATAAATATTTGTTGCAAGGATTTTGAAAACTCAGGAAAAAACCAATCAGCAAAATTTCGTCGAGTGTTAGTAGCTGCTGAGAGAGAGAGAGAGAGAGAGAGACAATAAAGAAAGGACAGGAGTGCGACAAGCTTAAAATAGTTTTGTAAGCTCAGAGGTTTCCCGGATAAAATTTAAAGAAATACATATAGATTAAAGAAAAGAGAAAAGAAATGAGAAATGAGTATATATATACAGTGACCGACACCTTATTAGGCACAGAGTCAAAGAAAAAAAGTAATTGCCTGCCATAAACTAATCATTAATTATTTTTCAAAAATTCCAATGAGCGATGGTAGGTACAGGTATTAACCATCTAAATTAATATATGACCCCAAAACACTGGGGTTTCCCCACCTGCTAGGTAGGATTATGTAAAAAAGTAGCCTATTTTCTTTGACTCTGTGCCTAATAAGCTGTCGGTCACTGTATATATATTTCTGATCAGTGTCACTAGCCAACTAAATTGAGCCTGCCTATTTTTATGCCAACAAGTTTCTGTGTTTTAAAGCCTTTCTTTTATCAGATTCGATCGCTATCTCATTTAGCTGCCATTCTCGAAACAGAATCATTAACTACGAGATAGTGCTTAATTTTCGGGGTGCATAAGATATATATTTTTGTTTTCTCGTATAGAAAGTCTTTTTGCTTCTTAAAATAACTCTTTATTTGTATGCCTTTAGCGGTTTGTCGCAATCCAATCCTCAACGAACCGCAATTGACTTAATTGTTAATCTGCTAATTCATCTAATTTTAGTTACCATGATTAGTTGTCATAGTACCCGTTGGCATATTCCGATTTTTTCTATGAATATTCCCCCTTTTGAATGTCCTGAGTTGTGCGCGACGCACACATAAAAAAGACGCAAACTTTGGCAACTGCAGCACGTGCTGGCCCGTGTAGCATGCCCAAAAAAAAAGAAGAAGAAGAGTCACGTGTAAAAACTTTCTTAATTTAAAAGAAATTTTCAAACAAACTCAATTAAACAATTTCAGGCGCAAATAAAGATGTGCAAGAATCACCGGAAGGCAGGGGACCAAATACATGTGGCTTACACAATGTTTTACACACACTTCTCTCTCTCTCTCTCTCTCTCTCTTTCTTTTTCGCTCTCTATCTCTATCTGCATCACTCGCTGAATGTCCCCACATTGTGTTCCGTCGCTCGCTTTTGCAAGATATTTTTAATGCCACAAAATTTTAATTGAGTTAATCCTAAAAACCACATGCTGGCTAACGAGCCAGCTGCTTGTCGGGGATTCCCAACCAAGGCTAATTTGCTGCCAGCCACCCGGACACACTGTGCACAGTGGGCAGGGTGAAAATATGGGGACAAGTTGCACGTAGCCACATTAAACAGCTGCAGCAAACGATTATTACTGTTCACTCGAATAGCTAAGTTGGCTGTGCAGCAATTGATGACCAAATCAAATTGTGTTTTACAAATTGAAACAAAAGAACAATTTTAACCCGCTCAATTCTCAAAACAATGAGCTAACACAGTTGATGAATTTATGTTTTCCCAAAATAAAACTAGACCATAACACATTTGTTGAAGGACTCCAAGGCTGATTGCATTTCAGTCCTGGTGTTACGGATATTAATTTCCTGGTTATGGAACGTTGCCAGAATTTGCGCTAGAAATGCAATTTTTCCTTGAAAATTATGAGTGCTGCAGCAAACCTCAATCAAATGACACTTATGCCACAGATCGATATAAGCCAGGGGAACCAGATTAGGACTCGTCGAGAGAGTATACGAGTGTCAAACATCTTTCATTTTACTTTTTACCATTTGTGGTTGCAACTTAAAACATTAACTTGTTCACCACTCACATTAACTTGGTAATGCAGAGTATTGCAAGGTCAGCTACGAGAAAGTTGTTCAATATTCAATATTCGAATATATCTCGAATAAATCTCTGATTCACCAGTTATCTATGTAAATCGCAGTTTGTGCTTCATCAAGTGTGTAACTCGCTCTGCCTTAGTTCTTTTGTAGTTTGTCGATTCCAACTAGCTTCAACTACTTTAGGAAACGTGATCTGGACCATGTGACAATGAACTTGGATGCACGTTGCAACGAGGCTGGCTTCGAGATGTGCATCGGCAATGCTCACAGACCGAATAGAGCTGAGGCTAAATATATTGATTATTTCACAGATTTCTGATACTCATAAAAATGTATGCCATATAGAAGAGGTTCTGCAAAGAGAATAAAAGGATCAAATGCCAGCACTTTAGGTCTTTAGGACTTTTGATACTGATCAAGGGTATATATCTATATAAGCTCTGTTGCATATTTTTGCACAACTTCATATTATTCTTTTATTTTTAGACACTTTTAATGGCTGGCGGACATACAAAAAACAAACCAAATAAACACAACCTAAACAACTGTGTGTGTCAAATGAAATTGCAAATTTTGCATAAATTCAATAAAAATTCCAATTGTCATGGGAATATTTGCCAATACAATATGCTCGGTACTCGGTAACCAATGCTCGGCAATAGAGAGCAGAGCTCGATGCCCGCTTTGCTTAGGACTATAGGACTACCAGTGTCCCCTCCCCCTTCTCCCATTGCACCCTTCAACTGCAATGCTAGCCACGATAAGGGCCACTTATACGCTTCGATTGGAGAACGCTGTCCCAATGCAGCTACCACAAAAGACTGACACTGCGGTTGCGTCCAGAGTGTGAGGGTAGCAAGTGACTGTGTGTGTGTGTGTGTGTATGTGTGTTGGTGGGTGGGTTTGGGTGGCTACCACAGAGTTTTCAATATGAGACCAACAGCATTTGCATGTGCTTTGGCCAAGTCTGGCAGTTCAACTTCATAATGAAATGCAGTTGCAATGCTCGGGTTACAAACTTTTCTCACAATTCGCCTGTAGAAAAGCGGAAAACGGGAAGGAGTTGATGGTGTTGGTGTGGCTTGTTGTCGTTACATTGTAAAGTGGCAAACAAACGCAACGGAAGTGCCACAAAAAAGGTTTACACAGTTTGTCAATTGTGTGCGGCCGCCAAGTCGACACCTAAGCCCACAACTGGCATGCCACGCGGCATGCCTCCACTCCATGGACCCGGGGCCATTCGGTTTACAGCATTTCCCATGACACTACTACACTACTGACACGCTGCACGAGTCTGGTCACACTGACTGCAACAATCTATTGGCATTGCATCTAAGAAATGCAAAAATCCTTGTGGGCTAAACTCTAATCAACAGCAACGCCCACGCTTGTAATCAATGCTGTAAACACTTATTTTTGTGGTTGCAACGTTGCAACTACAACCAACGCCTGCTGGTATGCAATTTGGTGGCACAGTCAAAGTTTGTCGCATGCCTCAACATTGTTCTGGTTGTCATTCCCCAGGCTCTGGTCCTAGTCGTCGTTGTTCTTGTTTTAGTTGTTGTTTTTTTGTGTTAGTGTTGCTGTTTCGTTGTTGTTGTTGCTGTTTTTGATGCTGTTGTTGTTGCTGTTGCTGCCTGTGCTTGGCGCTTTTTGCAATCAAATGAGGCTCATCCTTGCTATCGGATTTTGCGTGCAACGTTGCGGCATTTTATAGGTGTGGCAAAAATGGTAAACCAGCAACTGGCACTTTTAACACAGTCCTGCGGTCGAGCGTGTGCCCCAACTGGAAATACAAAGTTACCTCGTCTGCTTGTGAGAACTTGTGGGAATAAACTGGCTGCTTCACAATCAGAACGAATGCTCGTCCAAGCCCATTTCAATATTACTGACTGTCCCTTTGAATGCAGGTCTGCTAATTTTGTTAACAACGGCATCACTGATTGCTTTGTGACAAAAAAAAAAAAAAACTGAAATGCTTACATCAAGTGTATTATATCAATCAATAACTAAATTAATTAATTTTTTTAATTTGATGAATACATTTCAATCTCTTTTAGTTTTTCGTATATATATGTAAAATGTAAACACTAAATTGAATATTTATTTATATTTATTTCATCAAATTGAAAAAATCTATTAATTTATTTATTTATACATATGTATATAATATAATAATAAATAAATAGTATATATGTATATATTTATGTATAAATAAATAAATAAATTAATTTTTTAAATTTAATGAAAACATTTCAATCTTTTTTAGTTATAATATATAAATATATACAAGTTGTCAACGTTAGCAGGCCATGAGTCAACACTAACATTGTTTGAAAGGGAAATATCATGAATCCGCAGCGCTCCAAATGGGATAGCCCCGAACGCAGCGCTGCCGCCCAGCGACACACAGCCGATGGTAAGGTAATTACATACATATGTATATAATTAATAAACTTATTAACACTTTAATTTTTCATATTTAATTTACCTGTTGCTTATTTTTATAAATAAATGTTAGATGGGTTGTTGTTGTTGGGCTTTAATATCTTCTATTCAATATCGATTAGTTTAATGAATTGGAAAACCAGCTGGCAATTGGATAACGACAACCTCATCGCACATTACAGAAATCGACTTTTTATTTAGTATTTATCTAAGGTCGATTCAATGATCAGAAATGCATTGCTTTTGGAAATTGGTTTTAGTCTGTTGTGTGTAGTTATCCGTTTCTCACAATTGTCTCATTTGAAACTATAATAAACTTTACAAGACATAAGACCATGAACTTCTTGGCAGTTTCTTGACCATTTTTGCGTTTGCTATTATCCGTTGCACTCTGGGGCCGAAAGGTCCTTCGAGAAATACCCCAGCTCAAACTGAAACTTTGTGGCCCTAAGCCAGTGTCAACAAACATCTTCATAAATCAGGCAATGGTTGATCTCTGTTTACAAATACCCTCCCCTGTTGGCCCCAGAGGTTTTCTCCAGAGGATCACCATAAACCCATTTTCAACATTTTCAACGCATTTAAACTATATTTTAGCATCACATTTTCAGCCCAGTTGGTTGGCTCCTTAACCCGTCCTGGCCCCAATGCTGCTTGCAAGTTGTTCGGCGCTGTTTAGTTTTCAGCTTGCGGTTCGCAACTCGGCAATGTCTTGGCCAAAAAAGTAATTTGCTCCTTATCTGTATTGTGGTTTAAACAGCCAAACAAAAACCGAACCAACCGCTTGGTTGACATTTGGGAGTTGCGTTCAGTCTTGTCTTTGTTGTAAAATGGTTTTTTAGTTTTTCTTTATTTTGTTGTTTCTTCGCATCTATTCTATTCATACCCTGTAATGGTTGTAACGGGGAAATGGTATACGTCTATACTATAGACTCTGTGACCCCCAAGTTATGTGGCAACTTCGGCGTGGCAAGGAGATCGAATCCAGGAACTGTATCCAAGTGTCTATAACATAGCTTAATATTAAAATGCTTTGCAAATATATTTACAAGATTTTAGACTAATCGCCGATCAAAAACACAAAAAAAAATAAACAGGTAAAATGCTGTTATTTCTATAGCATTTTTTTTTTTAGGACATATCTTATAAGACGGGCGTTTGGGAAAACAGATTGGAAAATTGTTAAAATCGTTCGATTGACAGTCGATTTTTAAAAGCAATTGCGACTGTAAATTTAATACACGTGCGAAAAGACGGATAATAACTCAAACTTTTTTTCTTTATATAAAACTATTTTCTTACATTTTCTAGTTTTTGATTTAAGTTATCAAATGTATCTATGTCAAAACGACTTTGTTTCACACATACAAAATATAGCTATTAATATTAATTATAACAATATAATATATTTATTTAAGACTGTTAATCTATTAACAGGGTATTGACTGGTCGAGCTTACTGGAAATAATTATTAGCCAAAATTGCACTCAACTTGGCTACTTTAGATTCTTGGCGAAAAGTTGTGTTGTGTTTTTCACAATCCGCCAGAAATTGAGCTGAGCTGAGCCAAGTTGGTCAATAGGCGGTCGTTGAACAACATCACTTGACACTGACGCCGTCAATTTGTGGACGGGCAGTTCATTTAAAGTTGTGGCAATCCCGTTTTAATTAGCATACCATTTCTCTTGCTCGCCTCCTCGGCTTGGCTCGCTCCAAGTTGAGTGACCAGAAATCTATTGACACTTTTGCGCTTTATTAAATGTTTATTTGCTTTGTTGATTTCGATTTTCTCATCGAGTGCGCAACGAATTTGAAATGCAAACAACAACAAGAAAATCCAAGCGAAGGGCGTTTCTTGTGCGTGGCTAAATCGTGGGGGACAGGGAGAGGGTGCTTGTGTGTCACTGGGACTAGCTTAGGGCTAAGGACACAAAAACACAAACACTCAAGTAGAAAGCACAGCTTAAGACAGGACAAAAACTATGAACACGCCTGCGAGCAATGAACGGTAAATAAGGCAAATCTATATGGAAGAGAAAATCAAACTTTTACCCTCTCTCTCGCTCACAGTGTCCCACGTATAGCTATCGGATAGATATCGGATAGTGAACTGAGGAAGTGCCACGATGACTGGACAGACAGACAGCATACAGTCAGAGCAACGCGTGTGTTTCCTTTACTGTTCACCGTTTCACAGTCACTGTAACTGAATTAGCAATTGACTTTAGTATATGGTTCCAATACCTGCTGTTTGGCCATACACTGCAATAAATATTGTAGTTGCTTCTTCGTAACTTTGCCTGGTAGTGAACCTTGTTGATTAAATTAGAGTTGCAAATGTTATGTTTGCCTGATTAAAGAAATACCATTCAAATTTTTTGATTGAACAATTTATTATTTAAATCTATATATTTTAAATAATATGTTTTTAAGCATTTTTCTTGATTTTTGTAAATATCCCTGATGTACAAAATATTTATTTGGAAAATAATTAAATGTCGCAAGGATTTGCTTTGAAGAAGAAGAAAACACTGAGTCACTGGGTTATTCTAATATTTATAAATAAAGCGCTTAGACTTATGTATTAAATAGGTCGCCAGATTTTAGTTATATGAATTGCATTATAATACTTGGCTACAAAACTCAATCTGTTTTTTTTTTTTAGCATTTATATTTTAAACATTAATCAACCTATTGGAAGGTTATAAATTATAAAACATTAATTGCAATCTTGACTTCAAGATTCCATTTTTTTCAGTATAAACGAATAAATAAAAAAAAATACTTCGCTTATATATTCTCAATGAAATTATATATGTATAAGTTAATTTGTTTATCCTGGCCAAACAGCAAAACAATGCGAGAAGTAAATAAACTATTGCGTGCATTTCGCATAACTCGAAAGTTTTTCTATCGTGTAGTTGCTCTTTCCCCTTTCAATGGTACTACAACCACATGCAACATACCTATGTATGTATTTCCCATTTTCACACACGCACACACGCACACATACACAAGCACACACACTAACATAATATCAACAACTCAGGGGCTTGAAGAAATGTATTCACGTTGCTTTTTCATTATTCATGACAACTTGCTCTTGGCCGTCCTCGTTGCTAGATGTAACTGAGTCAAAGCAAACACTAGACACAAATACAGACAGACAGAAAAAAAACGAGAAGAATAAGAAAAAATTGGTTGGGGGAAATAACAAAGATGACAATAAAAAGCAGTGAAACAATTTTTGCTCCCCACGCGTAGACAAAAAGTCACAAAAACAGCGAACGCAAAGGAAACTAATATTTTAAGAAAACAAGACACGGCCGGCAGTGGATAGAGTGGTGGGTGGAGTGGTTGGAGTGGGTTGCTGGATGGGTGTTTATAACAACTCGCATATGTGAATGCGTGTGCCCCAAAAAAAATATAAATAAAAGACAGGCAACAGTTTTGCTCGTCGTGTGTGTTGGGGGAGAGGGTCTGGTAGCTTTGCGCAAGTGGCCGTCGTCAAATTCAAGTGACATATTTAGACAGCTAAGCGACTCCCAAGTGTGGCATCCGCAGCACAAAGCAAAGGTGAAGTGGCATTGCCACAGCCGCAGCAGCCGGCAGCAATTTTGCAACCACCCAAAAAGTATGCAGCAGCTTTTTGTTGCTGCTATGCTTGTATCCCTTTTTCTCTACTTCGTAATTTTTTTCTTTTTTTTATTATTGCCATGCAGCGCGAGGGTTTCGTATATCAGACAACCAACAAAAAAATCAACAAAGTCAAGAGTGCCCTACTTGGAGATATCCTGTTTTCTATTTCGTTTAGTCCGCTCATTTGAATATTTCATACATTTTTAGAGTATACTTTATTTTGTTAATAAATTTTAATGGAGTAGAATCATTTTAATATTTCAATATTAATTATTTTTATTTTTCAAGATATGCGAATAAATTGATATTTATTGATATTTTTTGATCGGGCTGATTAACCGAAAATAAATAAACTAATTATACACTAAAGTTAGTCTCGATTTATAATTAAAAAAAACTCTTTAGGGTAATCTAAGACTTCGTGATACCCTGCCAGTCTAGTTTTTAAGGGGTATACTGTATATAATAAGCAGGGAGGCCAACCCCACATGACGACGACGACAGTTGCTTTTAATAATAAAATCATTGAGCATCAAAGCATAAAAATCAGTCAAGTGCAACATAAGCTTAAAGACCAATGTCGTATGGGGGATGCTGCTGGCTGGAATCGAAGGTAGCTAAGGTAGTTCCCTCCTCTGCTCTTTCCTTTGTCCTCTCTATCTCTCTCTCTCGCTCTGTCTGTCTCTCTCTTTTGTACACGTGTGCGTTCGATATTGCAAGTGTATTTTGCTTCCCTCAACTTCTTCTCTACTTCGTCTTGTTTATTGCCAAAAAATAGGAAAAAAAAGAAATGAATGTGATTTAATGTTATTTTTACAGCCAAATTAGTTGGCTTTTGATGTGCGTTTAACTTTTGTGGATGGTGCTTTAACTTTAAGTCGCGCAAAGAAGTCGAGCAAAATATAAGAAAGTTGCCCTTAAAATCGACGCAGCTTAAATGCCCTCCCCTATGAAGTCATTAAAGCTTGTCAAAATGTAGAAAGCAGTAAATATATAAAATTTTGAATTAGAGTTTAACTTAAATTTCTAAAATTAAATTTTTGAATATGTGTTTTGAAAATTTGTAGTTGCGAATTTATTTATTAAATCATAAGTTTTTCTATCGATATTTCCAGTTGCAAGTTCAAATTTTTGTCGTTTTTGTAAATGAAAATGTTCTTCCGCTAAATGCAGTATCAGCTTATATAAACTGGCATATTAGATAACTATCCAATGGATTAATGTACATATTTTATATATATTATATATATAATATAATTAATTCAAACTGTCCAGACAATTATAATTCCCTATTAGATAGGGTATGCAAACTGTGGGCAACCGCTTATTGGGCACGCGCTTTGTGCGTAACTTTTCTGTGGGCTGTAGGGGATGCAGGGCTGGTGGGTGGCTGATGCCACAAAAGGTAGTGCATACAGCCATAAAGAGATACCGCACCGCCAGTTGTGCCCGCTGCGTGCAGCCATAAAAACTCATAAACTGGATTCAAAGCGTGCGGTTAGTGAAGAGCACACATGTGTGCCGGCTGTGTGCACACGTGTGTATCTTAAAGATACATTGCCAGTTACTTTAAGTTGCGGCAAGGCAGCAAGCTTATGGCCACACTCATGAGACTGCCAACATACTGCAAAAGTTAAGGCAAGTGCAATCATTTCAAGCTGCTGCATTCGTAATTACCTCAAGGACTCAAAGTGCATGCTCACAATTCATTTGCCTAGCGCCTAATGTGACAGTTTTTAACCTTCTAGTCGGCGACTTGAATTCAAATGTCGATGCTTGAACATGAAACCAATTGATTCTGGGAATTTATTTATTAGTTGCTACAACTGATGGTTATACATATTTGCGAATTTTATTCATATTTATTCAATATGTTTATAAGCATGTCAAGATTTGCCTCCCTTCCGTTTGTTCCATTCAAGTGCAATTCCTAAAATACGCATGCTGATAAATCATTTAGTGTCTGGTTACAAATAATTTGATAAACAATTTGCATTCTAAGTACTCGCATATTGAATAACATCTGTTCAATTGCTACTAAGCACAGACCACTCGACAGCAGAGACTTCAGTTAGTCTAATTTTAAATTGTACACAGCATTTATCCATAATAATATTTAATTCACTTAACTGAGATTCCTGCTTTAATGCCTTACAAGTAATAATATCCGCTCTAAGGGTAGACAAGTCTGTACATATTTGGAAAGAGACTTGGGCTGTAAATTGACAGCTGGCGACAGTGATTAACTAACCGACTACATTACACACAATATCAATTGCTACATTCCTATTTGAGAGTTCAATTCATTTACTTGTGCACGAACAACTGAATCAAAAACCCAATTGTAATTGCCTCAAGCAAATTGATTTATAATTTAAATTAAATGTTTCTCCAACAGAACAAAGACACACCCCTCCCAACGGCAAGGGCCTGCAGGAACAAGCCGTTTAGCAAACTTAACGGGGAAGCAGGACGTAACCCTTTAAGCAGTTTTCAAGATTGGCAGTTGCCCTCCCTGGCACAATTTAACAAACCGAGACAGAGGACGCTGGAAACGTGACATCTTAATGTCAGTCTGCCTGCTAAAAGGAAGCAAATCAGAGACAAGGACTCTCGCAACTTAGCTGGGGGCCAACTCCATTCAAATCCTTTGTGCTCTTGCCGCCCTCATAGTTTTCCGCCCCGCCCGTCTGATTGTTTTTTTTTTTGGTTGTGTGGCTCGATTGACATCGTTTGCTGTGTACTTGTGAGCTTGTTATTTTCAACAAATTGTTAATTATTTTCATTGCGCTTATTATGAAACTTTTTGCGCTGCCCGAAACTCTACTTAACCAGTACCCCTCATCCTTTCTTCACCCCGCCAACGAGCTCTATTTCTGGGCTTGTTGTCCTTAAGGATTTTTGGCATTTAATTAAGCGCAATCAAATTGACATTTTCAAACAATTTAAACAAGCAAATAGACGTCGCAATTGCATCCCCTGCTCCTTAAATAGACATAACACACACCCCACTGCTCCACCCCTCCACCTACCCTACGCATGCCGTTTCCTCTTTGTTTATATTTTGGCGCATATTGAAACGGTTTTTTGGCCAGAGGCCAATCGCTGTTGCTCCTGAATAGCCCCATGGCCAAACAAAAAATCAATAAATGAGTGGTCCTAAACAGACCCCTTGCCACCATAAGCTACCCACCCGCTCCGCTCCCAACACTGCCCTGCACATGCGTCTATTAATTATGTCTTTTGCCGTTTTGTCGCATTCAAAGGCGACGCAATTAAGTTGCCAGTGAGTTGGCGGCAGGGGAATTGTTGGTTTTGGGGGAAGGAGGGGCCGGTACGTAATATATACCGGGTATAGAGTCACATAATACGTATCAATGGACACCGATATGGACATGGCCAAGGACATGGGCATGAAACATGGACATGCTTCGTGTCCGTCTCCATTGCCCACTTTGCTACGTGACCGGCACAGTAATTCATATGAAAATTTAATTTGTTAGGCCGCACAAAAGTGAACAAACGGACGAGAGGAGACAGTGGCGCTGGCGAGGGGGAGGTGGACGAGTCTGGGCAATGAAACCAAATGGCTTTTACGTTTTGCAACCGCATGTGAAAATAAATATTATTAGGTTGGCCAACAAATATACATACAATTTGGCTAGCTGCATGCGTATGTGCTCGACTCGAAGTTACTCTGGTTTAAAGTGTATCTAAACTCTCTCCAAATTGTCATCCTTAACTGCCATGCAACTTAATTGTTGCCCTAAAATCATGCGCAAATTTGCTGAAGCTGTATATTTTGCAAAAGGTTTAATTAAATTTGAAAAAGGATATGCGTGTGGAATACGAGAAACAATTGCCGTGTAGAATATATCACATCAATTGACGACATACATATATCACCATATTTATAAGAATAAAGTCAGATTGCTTATAACTCAAATCTGCACATTAAAGTTAGCAACTTTTTCAGTTACAGAACAAGGTATAAAAAACCTGAAATATGAAACATTATTGCATATTTGGCGCAAACAACCCAAATGTGGTTTATTTTGTTTTTGCATACTCAACACGTGGCCAAAAACCACAAAGTATGCAACGAACTTTTCCGGCTTTTCTGTAATTTTCGTGATTTTGATTGCGTGAACCGCAATTGAAATGATATTTGGTTTTATCGCGGTTACCACATTCATAAATATATATTTACATATATATATATATAAATATACATTATCCTTCTGCTTTTCATCTCACTTGATTTTTATTAGTGTTGAAAGTATAATCAATATTTTACTCTATCCATCTGTATCAGTATGAATTAATTTTTATATTCTGCCAATTAAAGAGGAAAGTTTATTCAAACTATGCGCTGCTTTATTCAAATAAGACTCAAGTGCAATAGGGGTAGGCTGAAGATAACTCTATTGCCTTAACGTGATTCTGGATGGAATTAGTCAAATGGTGCCGCAATGCTATTCACGACTATTTGCACCATCGATCATGGAGAATTTCAATGCAAATTGGAAATGTAAGCGGTGCATTAAGCTCATTAGCTTAGCAATGCAGAAAATGCCAAGCAGGCAGGCAAGGAGTCTGAAGACAAGTCAACTGAACAGCTTAGCAAATAAAGTCCGTTGAAATAATTAGCAGGACAAGGCAGGACCCAGCCATTGGTGCACAATTTGCATGGGCAACGCCACCTGCCTGTGGCATGATGATTCGGTGGTGCAGCTGGTGGAGCTGGTGGAGCTGGTGGAGGTGTTTGGTTGTGCTGGCCAACTTTGGACAGCGTTTTAAATTTCATTAAATCTGCTCACTTCGTTTGCCAATGCAATCAACATTGCAAAGCGAAATGCAAAAAAGAAAAAAAAAACTCAAGAAAATGGGAAATGGAAGAAAGCCTTTCGGAAGCGCCGCATTTCATTTACAGCGCCTCAAGTGCTTGAAATCTACTTGGAGCCCTTTCAGCTGCTATTCTATCCGGGTTTCCCTGTCGGGGTTCTCCGGCAAATGGCAGCGCTTAACCCTCCGTAATTAACTCGCCTTGCACTTATTTTTCATTCAGAGGTTTGCATGCTCTTCTTGAAGAAAGAGCCTTTATGATTTCCCTTACACTTTGATTGCATTAAAAAAAATAATTAAATTTTTAAACTAATCCAATGCGACTATTGATTATAGCTGCGCGTAGCAATGGATTATGTAATAAGGCTAAGCTTGAATAGGGTTTGATTTCAAATTCGCAAATAACAGTTCCTTTTTATCTATGGAGTTACCAAGTAAGAACAATCGAAGCTTGCCTAGGGCATTTAATCTTCGTTAGACGCATTTTTATTTCTAACTCTATCTATCTCGTTCTCACCCGCTCACTCTCTCTTTCTCTGCAAATCACTCTGCCTCTCTTCGTGTTTTCCACTGGTTCTACAGCATTTTTTTCTCAGTTTGATCCACTTTTCGTAAGGATTTTAGTTTAATTTCTTTCTGCTTTTCCCGGTTTTTGTTTTTCAAAAACTTAATAGGTTGAGTTAGTGTTGTGCTTTCGCTTTTTTTGCAAAATGTTCTCTAGGTTTCGCTTTTTTTCAACGCGCCCGCTGTTCGACGTTCTAAGTGAAAAAGTAAACAGAAATCCATTAGCTTGGCAATCATTGACGGCGCCACCAGTGGCAAAGCCACAATTCTCTAAGCCCAATTCCACCCACCGTTCCACTGACCGCATTGTGTGTGGGCTAGTGTGTGTGTGTGTGTGTGGGGTGCAAATGAGTGTCAGAGGCCACCGTGGCTTTTATAAATTGCTGCCATCAGCGCATTTGCCCCACTTTAGCACTCCTGTTTCGCTTTCCGGTGTTTTTTTTTCCGATAGAACGCGACAATATTTCATCAATTTATTGCATATATATTTGGATTCCGGAGTAAAGATAACAACGGGAAATATATTTAAATAAATAATGAAGTGAAATTTATTGCTAAAATGGGTTATGTGCAACTAATCGATATCAATCTTATAGCCCAGATCGATGGAGGCGCGTATGTGGTCCTTTAGACTGATGTAACCATTGCGTAGAGATTCCTGTGTGAGAAACTCCTTGACTTTGGCCTCGTTCTCGCAGAACACCAAATTGTCCGTCAAGTCAATCAGATTCTGCAGATGCGCTGGAAATCTGTAGAGTATCAAGAGTGTCGAGCTGGACGCATCCGATTGGCGGCACAGATCGCTCGATAGCTTCGATATGCCCTGGGCGGCTGTATAATCGAGACCTGTTATCTTGTGGCCATCGATAACGACGGTGATCTTGAAATCGGCCCGAGTGCTGGCTTTGAGCACCAAGCCTCGCAGATGATTGATGGCCGGAAAATAGATGCCATTGCCGGGCACCACTGAAATATACTGCATATCGTCCAGTTCCAGTATCTTCACCACTATCTCGGGGCGTGCCCAGAGGAACAGCAGATGCAGCGCCGTCACAATGATGCTGACAAACAGACCCACCTCAACGCCAGCCAGCACACACACACAGAAGCAGAGCATCCAGATGCCAAAGTCCCGCTTCGATTCACCCCACAGTCGCATCGGTAATTTAAAGTCCAGCAGTTTCATGATCGAGCAAATCAAAATAGCTGCCAGTGTCGCCTCCGGTATATAATTGAAAAAGGGACTCAAATAGCTCAGCGCCAACAGAACAATGATACCTGCAAGAATATAACTCCGTCTAAATCGATCCCTTCGCATCACAAACTCAGCTCCACTTACCCAGATACATGTTGGCCATTGGCGTCTTGAGGCCACAGGCTGTGCTGATCGCATAGCGCGTAAAGGCGCCCGATGAGGGCATCGCCTGCACACAGGAACCAAACATGTTGCACAGTCCCAGCGCGAGCAGCTCGTGATTCGTGTCCACGAGTCCCTTGGGTGCTACAGCAGAATATTAAACGGAAGTTGTTATCAAAAGCAGTCTTCAAATCGAGTTGGATACGGTCATTTTGAAGTCTATCAATTTTAAATTTGTATACCCCTGTGGAGAGTATTTAAATACATTTATTCATAGTCCGCATAGCTAGGCAAGTCTATATAGCCAAGTCCGCATATCCGTCTGGTCGACTTTTTGTGGCATATATATTGGATTTATTTCTCGGATGTAGATAGTACATAGGATGGAAATGATCTATAATAATAATTGTTTCGCGGAAGTTGCTTCGCTTTATAGAGAATTTAAAAAGTATCTCATTCAAAATATTTAAGGTATTCCACTTCGTTTTAAATATTCAATATATCCAAATTTTTTTTTTTGAACTTACTAAACGTTATTTTTATGCAGTTGCAAATTGTTGAAATTCATCTTTGATAACGTAAACATTTTTTAGATATTTTAAATGCTCTCTCAACATCGTAGAAAAATCGAAATCTTACTATTTCTAAATGTCTGATGGAATTTTAGGTAATACATATATATTTCAATTAAATACTCACTCAGTTTTCCAATGGATATATTTGTCAGTATGCCCACAATGGGAATAACAACGATGCCCACCTTGAGCTCACTTAAGATCTCCCAGAAGCTATAGCTACGTTCCGGGGTTTCTGCAGTCATACTGGGTATCGTAAAATTTGGTAAACTGGATAGGGCGTTATGGCTGAGGGCGTAGGGTACTGTCGCTGTATAGTCCAGCCAAATGTAGGAGACAATGCCAGCGATGAGCACAATGAGTGTATTCCTCGACGTGGACAAGTAGCGGCAGCAGGTGCGCAAAACCTTGCCACGTTTCGCATTGTGTGCCACGCTTTCCAACAGCTAAAAATGTATGTTAATAAGAACATTAAATACATATTTATCAGTGGAGTAAGTCTATGCACACCTCCAGCAGCACCAGAAATGTGATGGCACAGCTGCCCATTATCAGATCAGCCATGTGGGCTTCACTGAACCGAGAGCTAAGAGTGCTCACGGAGTTGATGAGGCCCGGCACCAAGTACTTGATGCCCAGCAGCACTTTGATCTGGGACTCGATAACCAGCACCGCTGTTGCCGAGGAGAAGGCTTTGATCACCGGCATCGATATAAACTCGAAGATGAAGCCTGCAATTAGAGTATAGTTTACAAATTTACAACAATTTGCAATAAGCAGCTATCCAATCGAGATGTCTTTGTAATATTTCACATTTTTCAAAAACAGAATTATAAAATCTTAAACTTCTATACACTACGCAGCCCAAAAATTTATTCAAATTAGAATCGTGATTCGTTAATTTGATTTGTTGGCTTGTTAAATGAGTAATTAGCGCATTTGTTGGGTTTGCATGACAGGTGCCAATTCAGTGTTAATTATATAAAATCTTGAATGAGATCAGTTTTGTTTATTTTTTTAGAATGGAATCAATGTACATTTTTGTCAACTTTATCTAACTGAGCTATCAATTTTAAATCAAGTCACGAATGCCGATTTATGACCATTAAAATTGATATTATTGCGCTAAAACAGAGTTATCGAATATTTGTCAGTATCTGCTTCTCTTCTGCTTCTCAATTTGTTTGCATGCCACTTATCGAGACTAAAACTGCCTTAATTTGGATATACCACTAATAGTCAGTTGTCTCGTGCTAATCAAAGCTGTACACCCAAGTTCAGGGTGATGACGATGGTGTATACAATTGACATACGCGTATTTGACACCAAGGAAGGTACAGACAGAGGCCAAATTACCCACACACACACCATGTATAGTATTTATATATCTAGTTGGGGCTAGGCAATATGCAAATATGACATCAGACCCCCGATTATGTGGAGCATCCGCGTTCGAATGACAACAATTATAAAACATCGCGCTTAAGTCAATTGACAGTGATAAAGAATAAAGGTATAGATATAGGTATGGGTATAGGTATAGGTATAGGTATAACTATAGGTATAATTGTAGATATATTTATTAGTATACTAAAAGGTATGTGTGTATGTGTAGTCATAGGTATAGGTATAAGTATAGGTATGGGTATAGATATACTTATAGGTATAGGCATAGATATATCTTTCGGTATGCGTACAAGAATAGTTATAGATATATGTATAGGCTCTGATTGATATAGGTATTAAAAAAGTACACCTCTTTCATCTGGGTACATCAATAGTTACTATTACTCACCCAAGCGCATAGAGCCCATAATGATCTGCACAATGCCACTGAGAAATGTGAGCAAAATTGCAAATTCAATGGGTCGCCCAACGGTGAACTGAAGACTGACCAGCGCCACCAGACTAGTGGGTCCAATGATGACCTTGTCAATGGATCCGAATATCAAATAGATGAGTGGCCCAATAATCGCCGAGCAGAGGCCATAGTGACCGGGCAGGCCGGCTAGCAGGGCGCAGGCAATGCTCTCAGGTATGATTGTGAGGCCCAGCGTGACGCCAGCAATAAGATCATCGATGCCCCATTCCATGTTGTAGGCGGGCAGCCACTGAAACACGGGCACATGACGCAGCAGCGTCCGTCTCCACTTGCTGTTCACACATGAGGCAGCTTTCG
The DNA here is from genome assembly GCA_035044105.1 of Drosophila nr. perissopoda 5 BK-2023a. NCBI lineage: Eukaryota > Metazoa > Arthropoda > Insecta > Diptera > Drosophilidae > Drosophila > Drosophila nr. perissopoda 5 BK-2023a. Next base: position 6,262,711 of record JAWNMK010000341.1, read on the forward strand.
TATCCGTGGAGATGGGCAGCAGACGCACCTTGGTCGCCAGGTCAGTCAGCTTTGGGTCCACTTCCAGTTGCGGATACATAACTACGACTTAAGCCACGACGAGGTACGGTCTGCTTCAAGCGAGTTGCGATTTTATAATGATTCCGATAGCGGCGAGCATGTCGCTGATCAGCGCTCACAATCTCAGAAAGCAGCTCGCAGAAAACATATGACAGATCTCGGTTCAACAAAAGCCCCCCAGTTTTGTTTGCCTTACAGATCAGAGCGTCAATTGTCTCCAGCAACTGCAGCCAGACATACAGATAGAGATAGCGATATGTACATACTATAAATAGATAGATTAGAATACAACTAAAACGAGTGCTGAGAAAACTACAGATACAGATATTGGTTTAGAGCACAAAAGTGTGTACTGTGTATATACAATTAAAGCTGCGAACACAGATAAAGATGCGAAGATTTTGAAAGATATAGATGCCATGGGAAAAACAAAAGCAGCTACAAATGCAGATATAGTCCCATGGGCGTAGTCACATACGGACAGAGGGGAACAGCTGCCGCCCACATCTGAACTTCACATAGATGCAACGTTGATTACAATGAAATTTATGGAAAATTTACAATTCGGCTCCCATCTACGAAATTCGATCCCTCCCTGGCTACGCCCTTGTCTAGATACAGCTTAAGCTATAAAGCTTATGGTATTTGCTTCAGTTATCAGCTGATTTTCGGCCAATATCATTCACAGCTGTCAACGGCTGCACAGTTTGTTTATCTTTTGACGGTTTTAAGTTGTTTATCTTATAATTTGATCATGACAGATGCTAACTGTCCCATGTTAGCGTAGCTATCCGTACCAGGGGGCGTACGTTTAATTGTTTGATTCAATGTTTAATCCAATTTGACACCTTGGTACCACAGTATGCTCCAGAGAGCAGCGTCTGTGCCGGATGGCGTTTGCTTAATCCAATTTGCTAATTAGGGGGTCTGCTGATAGTCTCCAAGCGAAGCAGTCGTTAAGTCAAATTTCCAAAATTGGGAATGTGTGTGATTAAACTTTAGAATTAAGATTGCAATGACATCAACGCTTAAGTTCTTTCTCGAGCGGCAATTGCAAACAGTAAATTAAATAATTATAAACATATGATTAAGTCCAATCTATACATACTATTCTATTAGAGGACGACAAATGTATCTTATCTCTTGTAGCTCAAATAGAATTAAATACAATAAAAAAGATAGCGATAGACATAGACTCTTTCATTTTGTATTTCGATAGTTGGCGTTTGGAAACCGGCACGTGTTTGGTGATTGTGTTTAATCAACGACAATTGCAAACATAATGTTTGTTTTATTTCTGTCCACTTGATTATGATATCGGATTCTAAGAAAACTACATAAATCAAATATACGAAAAAGAGCCTGTCGTTAGCTCTTTATTATACTTAATTATCTTTAATTCGGATCTTTAATATGTTCAATTTTCTTTGGGCGCTGGTCAAAACAGACGTCGAAAACTTTTGTTGCTTTCAGTGCTTTGTTGTTGTTTCCTTATAATTGGGGTGTATATTTTTAATTTAACTGAAGAAAGGAAATAGTGAATAAAAAAACATTTAAAAAATTAATTGATGTTTGAAGTCACTTTGACAAATTTAGCATGAATTTCGAATTAGAATTGTAATTTATAAATGTACAAAGTTGAATTTTCAAATGTGATTTTTGCTGCATGCAATTACATCGAAGCAATTGAGATCATAACTTTTGGGATAACTTTTCTACACATGTGCCAGCGGATGCGAGGCATGACTTCAATATAATTGTTGCCACACATGGCGTATGATTAATATGTATATTTCGTGCTTTTTCATTTAATGCTAACGCTCTTGCTGCGTGTCTATATTTTCAGTTATGCAAATGTGTTTTTATTTTATTTTATTCTGTGCCCAAAAAGTTTGAGTGCAAGTGACGCCTCCTGCCTCGAATCGAGTTTACTTTTGAACAACGAGAGAAAAACCAGAACATATATTGTATAAATCAAGGACATGGCAAATTTGTGGCATGTGGCAGCCATAAAAAGCCAAATACATTTTTGTGTTAATTTTAATGCAAATCAAAATTACAAACTTTTGATTGACTTCAATTCAATTTGTTTCCTTTTTTTTTTTTTTGTTTTTTGTATGTTAAGTGTAAAGTTTATCACAGAATTTATATATTAATTTTACAAGGTTCCAAAAAAGAAAAAATTTAAACAGTTTGGTTAGGAAAGAAGCAACAGAAATTGAAAATAAATTGAAATACATTTTAGATATTTGTGTATGGAATTCCACTGCCCCATCCATGTTGCTGTATGCTTTCGGCTATTATTTATGCATTTGTCAGTCAAATCCCTAAAAATCCCAACATTTAATCACAACTCACGCTCTACAGATTTCAGAATAGGGTTTGTTGTACTTTATTTGTAAATTAGTAAATTTCCAATCAAACACAACACAAATCAACGCAAGCGGAGCAATTCAATTGGCAGGACGAACAAAAGGCCCAAACAATTACCGCTAAATGTGTAGCCATAGCAACAGCAACAACAACAAACTGCCGATTATAGAGTTATGGTACTTTTGATGGGCAAATGGGAATGTGGAAATGATAATGCTAATGATATGCTAATTGCATTCTGTTACTTATTTGCACAAAATCAATTAAATTGGAATGCAAAACAACACAAAATTACCCCCAGAGCGTTACAATTGCTCAAAATGTGGCACTAACAGTCATAATTTTGAAATTTGTTTCTATATGTTGCACTTTATGCTCTTTGGAAAAGTGAAAGGATTACATGAGCCTAAGTAAAAACAAAGTAAGTTTGGAGATGATGAACATAGAAAGTTTTCCTCTATTCTAGTAATAATGTGTACTAGAACTGGAGTTAAAGTTAAGCATGTGGATTCTCAAATAATTTATACACAATACAAAAGAAAAGTATCAATTTATTCTCGATATATGATGAGGATTAATTGTAACTATAATTGCTGAAATATTGTAATATGTTAACAATGTTTTCTTAATTTCCGATTTCCATCGGCGACTAGCCGCAAGGGTCAAAGTAAAGTTTCGATGGGGCAGTGGATCCCCTGCTTCCCCTCGCTGTGTACGCCTTTGATATTAGATATTCAGCATCAGTAAGATATGCTTATTTATGCAATTGCAATACGTGTTCCATATCCCTCATGGCATTCAGAAGCCTGTCAGATCAATACTACATTTTCGAGAAAGTTGTTTCAATGCAATTTTCCAAATTGCTTTTCAAATGCAAACTGCAACATTTTCGCACGTACTTTCAAAGAATGAAAGGAACAACATCAGGGTAAACTTTATAAAATGATGCACTTTAAGTTATTATTTCAGCCGATTATTGCAACTGCCACAACGCACGATTGCACATTTAACGAGGCTCTTATGAGAATGCCACTGCCATATTTAAATGAAATTTTAAGTGCTTGGCATCAGGTATGGCCCAACCCTGTCGCACTAAACAGCAGTGTTCGAGACAGAGCAAGAGACAGAGAAAGAGACAGAGACAAAGGGGAGAATAGGGACAGAGACATTGTGTGAGTTGAGAGTTGATGTTCAACCTGATTATTATTTCCAGGCACACTTCGTTGTGGCATTATTATAATGACTGTTGCAGCAAAATTCACAACGCACCTGACTGGCATAACATCGTTGTGAGGATGCCTTACGCTTTGAGCTAATGTCCTGCCAGCTGCTGGCATTCTTCCATTAGTCCACACACAAACAACTGACAAACAAAGCAAACAAACATATCGTGCAAATAGACGTTGTTTCTATTTAATTCAGTGCTTAAACAATGACAAAATCTGCCATTTGTATTAAGCAAATTTATTTAAGCGTCTCTCAAGCTAGATTCAACTAATTTGAATCGTTGCAATCTTATCACGCCTTTTGCTGTTTGAGTTTCGGTTCATTCCTTTAATACACTTCATTTAACTGAGCTGAATTTGATTAAAATTGAATCTGTATTTTGTATCGGAAGATACACTAATCTAAAATATTCGTAACAACTCTGCAAACCCACAATAATAAATACATATACATACATAGAAGATAATAATAGGACTGACTAAGGCATTTGCAATCGAATTCCTGTCTATAATATACTAGAAGAAACATAAGCATTTTTCCAAGTTTCTAAATACTCTTTCACACTGACATGTTTGCCTTCCGCTTTGAAGATAATACTAATTAAGTACCTGTATGGTTTAATTAATGGTTTAACTGTTGTCACTTCACTTTCTTGTTTTGATACTCGTAGATTGGTTTAGATTGGCGTGCTTGAGTCAGCTGTCAACAGGTTATCAGCAATGATTCACTGAATCAATGAAAGCCTTAAGATGCGTCATGCATCGTGTACTTATAGACAACAGTGTCTCTCGAGTCGGCTATTTCTAGCGCTGGTTGGTTAAAGATACTGAAAACATTCTTAAAAACATGGTAATAATGAGACAGTGAAGTACATGATCTAAAATAGCAGCTGATTAAAGTTTTCTTGGGCGAGCATAAAAAACTGTATTAATAAATTTATATAATAAATATATTTTTTTCATGATCTTTGTATATAGTATGTTTGTACACATTATATATTTAATTGTGTGTAAACACCGACAGATTCTAACAGTTATATGTCAGGATATTGCTCTACTCTAACTTTGATCATAATCCTTGGAGCATTGAGATGCGATTCCCATTCGTCATACACATGGCAAGGATATCCGACTTTCGCTTGGGTAAGTTTCGTTATATCAAATACTACAACCCATAGTCCGACTTTGCCTATTCTGTAAGCTACTAAACATGAATAGTTTCCTGCTAATCGGTATAACAATTAAGTCTTAACGATACAACCATGTGCAACACCTACCTTACGACTCACTTATTGAGAGACAGACAGGCAGTCAGACGGACGATAGACATGGCTATATCGATTCAGCTTGTGGTCCTGATCAAGACTATAAGCACTTTATGAGTTCGGAAGCTACAGATAGCACTGATAAGATTGCTGCTACATTCCCATTCGAACATGAATTAGATTTCGCGATATTGGAAATATTTGCCGCACGAGCGATTATAATTAATATGTTGTCACGCATCGCACGGCAGAAACACCTGCGAGATCATAAAAAATATTAGGAAATAAATGAAATTTGAAATTAAACGCAATTTTATTTTAAATTATTTTTTGTTTTGGTTTTTATTATTATTGACGCATTTGGCAATTGCCCATATAATAAAAAGCCTAGTAAATATTAAGTATACGCTGCGTGTAGACAAACAAAATATTATGTGGCACGTACACAAGTGCCACGCCCACAAACGCCTTTGTAAAAACATACACACACACACTCACAAATACTCATGGGGATCCACTCAAATGCGACGCCTTTGATTTTTAGTTAAGGGCAACGAGGCGGCGACGATTTTGCCAATTTTGACAGACGCCACATTATTTCCGCCAGCTGCCATGCCCACCTTGTGTGTGTGGCAAATATTGAAAATTGTACCGTGTGTGTGTGTAAGGATGAGGGTTCTATTCCTGCTGCTGCTGCTGCTGGCAAACGTGCCATGGATTTGTAATGAAACGTGCAGTGAAGAGATGAAAATACTCATACGCCGCATGAGCCGAACGCTTTTTACGAGTGTTGTTAGGCGTAATTTTAATGGCTCAAACATGCGGCGCTGCTACCTAGCCCCGGATACCAAAGTGTCTTGCACCTTAACAAATCGTGAGTAACAATTCACTTTCTATAAAATGATGTTCCCACCATATTCAAAAGTATTTTAAAATAAACATTATTTAAAATAATAAAATTTGATATATTTTTAGAAGTTTAATATGAATTTGTCAAGAATCGTATCATACGAGTACCGATAGTAGCAAAGTGACAAAGAACTGAGAATCTGGACTCGTTTCCCAAGTTTTCACACAAATTTATCACTATTTTTCATTCTGTGTTCTTAGATTAATTTTCAATTTGTTTTTTGTACTTGTAGCAAACAATTTTTTTGCTGTGTAGTTAGCACAAACACACCTGAAGTTGAATGTTGTACCCGGAAATTTAATTGTGTGCGTGCTGGCACAGTGAAATTTTATTCTGCTTTGCATTCCTCTCTGCTCGCCCCTGCTTGTAAACAGGTGTAAAAATAAAAACTAAGCCACTCGGCGGCAGCCATCATTGTGTTTGCATTTTGTGTTATATTTGCGTTTATTTTTATGATCATGTCGCTCGTTAGAAATAATGCCAACGCCAACACATGACGTCTCTCAGCGTCCAACTGGAAAGCGGGCTTTCCTAGTGGATTTACAGCAATTTGCGCCAGCTACTCGCATTCACATCCACCCCACCGCAATCCCACAATCCCCTCGCTGTTCTCTTCTTCTATCTTCAATTGTAATTGGCATCTTACTCCGCCTTGGATTTGAACACTTTTCCCACATTCCCTTGTTTTGGGCTTCGGATTGTGAACTTAATTAATTGTTTTAATTCTTGCGGTCCTTGTTCACATGCCAGAACTAAAGTTGGGCGGTTAATGTCAACATATTACATATAGAAATGCTTTTATTAATTAATCGAAGATAAACCCAAGTTGTCTTCGATTTATAGAATATCAAAATATGTATAGACTTGTACTCCTCCTTAGAGCATATTTAATTACTTTTAGTTTAAGTAAATTTAAAATGTTCACCATGCTCACATTCACAGTTTTCAGTTAAATTTAAAATATCATTTCAATTGTCAAATAACATCAAATATTATGAATTTTAAAGTTTGCCATATATTTAAAAGTAATATGTTTATTTGAAAAACAACTTTGTCAATTTATAATATTATAGAACCAAACACAGTATTAACTTGAATAAATAAAGTTTTTATGCAAATTGCATTTGTGTCTAGAAAATGACTACCCATAGAAGATTAAACTTAAAAGTATCATGCTTATTCTCGAAAAATCTGAATTAACCAGTCCCATTTATAAGTCATATTCCCATACTAAAGCATGCATGCTTACTTCTCTTTTTAATAAAACCCAATTTAATTATTTAAAAATATTTTATGTTCACTTTAAAATTTACTAAATATGAATGTCAGATTTCTATTATTTAGTTGTTAATAGTTTCTGTTTCGATTATTTACTGTAAGCCCTGATTGTGTGATCGCAAGGTCTCAAAGTTCAGATCAGCTGACTAATTAAAGTTGCTTCAGTTTGCAAAGTCCTTATCACCGTATCATACAAATATGCATAGATACATGCATGCTTAGGTTCAGCTCATTGTCAGGCCGCAACGAGGTACGTTAGCAGCTTAGCTGTTGTATTGCCACACAAACAAAGACTTGCCTGCAATCAACGTTAATAGCAATCGTGCTCATACCTCAAAGTGCTTAGAAAACCAAAAGCCAAAATGCTCAAATATCCATACACGCACACGCACATTTACACACACTTACACACCGAGGCAGACAGGCACACAATCCAGTGCCAAGTTGGGTGTTACGGCTTTGTAGGTACACAAACTCAGACGCATTCCCACACAGAGACAAAACTATTAATTAATTTGCTTGGCATAGGCACTGCAGGCCATACACATTGGCTTAGGCACGGGGCATGGGGCACGGGGCATGGGGCATGACTACCGCATGCCGTTGACAATCGTGTCAAAGGCAAGGCCAATACTCAACCAATTGGAATTGCAGGAGATCAGGGTGTCAACGTATCTGGATACTTACTGACAACGCCAATGACACCAGATGAAAGTGCCACTCAAAAATCCGATTAATTGATAAGAAAAGCCCACACTTATGGCCCTAGAAATATCGTGAAGAAACTTGTTGAGCTCAATCCAAATAATCTCGATTGAAGCACCTAGTTAGTGGCAGATTTATTGATAAGTTCAAGCTCTTAACTTTAGTCAATGCCTAGTCCTCAGAGTTCATATTTAAAATAAAGCTGAATAAATTAAAATTGAAATTGAAAGCTGCCTCCAAATCGAAAGGATAAGTGAAAACAGTATAGAGCTCTGATGCTCTCACGAAAAGCATATAACTTGTTTGGCGGGAAAAGTTAGAAATCTTTTGTAATTTGTTCCATTTTTTAGATTAATCCAAAATGGAACTAAATGAATGAATGGGAATTGGCTGACGGTGAAAACTTTGCCAAGGAAATTGGCTCAGACTCTAAGTGCAGAGCCTATTCACAAGTGGCACTCAAGTGCCAGGCTCCAAACGAGTGGAGGTAAGTGCCAGCGCTGTTTGTGTGTGTGTGTGAGTGTGTGTGGGAGGGGGGTGAGTGTGAGTGTGTGATGTTATCAAACAAATTGAAATCTTGCAAAATTCTTGCACTCGAGTACTAGATGTTTGTCTTAAGTTGTGATTCTGAAAGCTCTAGGCCAGCCCGTGTTGGCAAGCAAGTGTGTAAGTCTCTCTCTGTGTGTGTGGGTATGTGTGTGCGTGTGTGTGTGTACAAGTGGGTAATTTATGTTGAGCTATCATGCTATGAAAATTGCAGCACTTGACTAAGCATTTGCATAGATTTGACTGTTGCCAAGCTGAACACAAAAACACAAATTTGATCTCCACCAATGGCAAACGCATTTCGTTTAATTGAATGCGTGTGCGAAGGGTGGGGCGGAGGGGATTGGTTTGCTCACAGGTGGGGTAATTGAATGAGTCCAGGCTCCAATCACTTACATTCAATTAACAGTTGTTGTCGCATAACCGCATTGGCATCTATCTAAATATGCATAAGATATAGGATACAGGATACAGATACAGCTACAGCTACAGCTACAGCTACAGATACAGATACAGATACAGATACAGATACAGCTACAGCTACAGATACAGATACAGATACAGATACAGATACAGATACAGATACATATAGGTACAGTTAGATATGCAGATACCCGCACTTAACTGTTATGGCTTTGCCTCCAGCATAAATATTCATCACAATCGTATAATTTATGCCTGTTGCTGTAATGAAACTAAGCACTCGATTATAACAAGCTACTGATTAGGGAGCTCAATGTAGATTAGATTGCAGTCATCTATGTTTACTTATTACCAAATTATGAAAGCCAATCAACTTTACGGAAAAAAACAAGCTAACACAGTTACTTAAAGTCCTGACAGCTGCCTAGGGTCTTACTTTTGGGTTAGATAAGCAAAATGATTCAAAGGCCGAAAGTCAACACTAAATTTAGATTTAACCTCTTATGAAACTAATTTAGGGTCCTTAAGGAATAATAATATGTATGGAAATTAATGAAACCATTTTTACTGGATAGACGTTTTCGTCCCTCGTTTCTTCTCGAGATTCAGTTTCATTGAAGTTTTCGTGATTGAAAGTGACTGCTTCTGTCTATTGTCGACTTTGTAAAACGCATTTTGTTAATTTCTTTATTTACAGATTATGAAAGACCAGCTTGCATATCTTTACCTAAGGATCAACATTTATGTTGAATATAATCATGCTTTTCTATTCCAAATGATGTAACTACAAATCGAAAGCGTCTCGAATTTCATTGAAGTTGCTAGCTTAAATCATTGATTATTTACAAGAAGTCAACTTGTTGGGCTTTTGTTATTATTGGCTTTGGTTGGCAAAGATTTTAGTAGCTACTTAATCGCTGTAAACTTGATTTCTATGTACCGACAGCAACAACAACAACAACAACAGAAACCAGCAAGAAAAACAAGATGGAAGAAGAACAACATTGAGATTGTAAGCAAACAATGTAAACAAATTGTATCAACAAATATACATAAACAAACGAAGGACCGCAACGAAGCAAATCGAAGACGGCTAAAACTAGAGGTGGGGCTGTGGTCTGTGCTTGTTGTGGATGTTGTAGATGGGCACTTGCCGCGGGTCATGTGGCAACAAAAGAAATCGCACACAAAATAAGTGGGCAACGGGAGCTGAAGTAGCTGAAGGAGCTGCCCAAGCTGAATGCGTGCAAATGCCAAGCAAAGAAAGTGTTGCGTGATTTAGTTCGGCTACGTTTACTTTTATGGCCCTTTGTGGCTCCACTGATGTGCGTGTGTGCGTGTGTGCGTGTGTGTGTGTGTGTGTGTGTCTGTGTGTGTTGATTGAATTGAGGCAAATAAGCAAACAAGAAATCAGGAACAGCCACAACAAGAGTTTGCGTACCCTCATCTAAGCGAAAATTGATAAGTGCATAAGATGCCAGACAAGGCTAACAAATGGGAAATGTATCCAAAGGATACGCTCATATCCGGTACGGCATCCCAATTTCAAGTATTTGCCTAATATAAACAATTCACAGTCGTTGGGAGCTCTTCGCTGCCTCCAAGCTCACTCCAGCCAGTGTTGGCAACTTCTTAGAATCTACAAAAGCTAAATCAAGTTTGGAAAAACTTACGCCTATTAAAAAAAATTTCAAATTTTCCGCCTAAAATTTTACTGATATCGAAATATTATTGATATCTTTCAAAATCAGTCATCAATAATTTTTAAATAAAGTAAATTTTCAGTTTTATTAATTGAACTTTTGCATAAATTTATGAATTTCACTTTTAGCAAGTTATTTATCTATTAAATGGCCAAATTTGGTGTAAGAAACAGCTGAATTGTCAACACTGCCACACGCACAATTAAATATCTTGTGGCACTGTATGAATTTGTCATCAAGTGGTGCTGCCAACCTGTGTGACATTTGACAAAATGGGTCTTAAGTTTTCTAGGCCACCCAAACCCCCCCTCCAGTGAAGTCGATTTCCAAGTAGTTTTGCATCTGACATGACAGTTTGTTTTGTTATCGTTATCAGACAAGTTGAGCCCGATAAAATGCAAACACTCCAACATTCAAGTTCGTACAGGTGCACGACTTCAACTCAAACTCCAACCAACAGCCCTGCAAGTGATGCCTTCAATGGATTCTTAATGTAATTGAGTTCACTTTGATTACAAATACTTTCATAAGTGGTAAGAGCATACTTGCTCGCCTCCCATTTTATACCCTGAACCCATTGAGAATGGGTAAAAAGGGTATAATGGTTTTGTGCAAATGTATGTAACATGCAGAGCATCAGGGCAGCATCTCCGACCCCATAAAGTATATATATTCTTGATATATTCTTGATCAGGATCAACAGTCGAGTCGATATAGCCATGTCCGTCTGTCTGTGTGACGACGCGGATTTCAGAGACTATAAGAGCTAGAGAATTTGGAATATAGGTTCTTGTACACCAGCCGCAGATCAACTTTACTTTATTTTATCGATAACTGCCACTGTTTTTGGAATGTCAATACACTTCGAAATACGATAGCAATAAATGCCACAATTAAAGACAAAATCTTCTTATTAATATATAAGATCCATATGCATATTAGTGATCCACTGACCAAGATCGGATTAGAAACACTGAAGTTATAGTCGAAAGTAGCTTCCCATATTGAGCGCCTTTCTGTCAGCAGTCGCAAGCATTTTCTGTATGTGGAAAAATGCGAGCGCATGTGTGAGAAAGAGATGGCATCAAAAGAGTACACTTGAAGACCTGCTCACATTTGGGTGCAAGACTTTTCAAAGGGAAATTTGGCAATAAAAGTAGAATATATTTAACAACTGGGTTCAGGGTATATCGTAGTCGATCTCACTCGACTACAGCATTCGTACTTGTTTCATTTAATTCATATTGCAACATAAAGATAAAAAGTATATGCGTCAGACAACATGGACTCATCTAGTTATGATGATCAAGAAAATGTATTCCTTATCAGAGAGCAGAGCACACTTTACGATACTATTAAATTACCCACTTTGTTATACGATAAAATTATTTGTATACGATTAGTGGGGCATTATAACTACCTGTTCCACAGTCGTAAATACAGTTTACGATATAATCAATTTGATTCCATGATAGGAATATTGATAGACGTATAGCTCAACCATGGCACACGTAATGACAGCAATTATTACTCTTGTACGATAAATAGTGGGTGGTGGGTTGTGGGTGGTGGGTGGTCAGTCAGCTGAAGTAGGCGTATTAATTGATAGCACACCATAAATATATTTACTTAAATAAAAATCAAAAGACTTGAGTAATTTCTCGAATAAATCAACGACAATGCCACAAAATGCGGTTTCGATTTATTTTTGCTATTCTATTTTTTTTTTTTATCCCTGTCTGTTTTTTCGATAAGGATAAGGTCTGGGTGTCGAGGTGAACGGTGCGTACATGGGGCGTATGATTGATTTACAACGCACTTGAAAACTATCAATTTTTATGTGCTGCTGTTGCTGCTGTTATTTTTGCCGTTGCTGCTCAAGAGCCATTTAGTTGGGGGTGACCTGTTTGGGTATCAAATTTTATCTTTTGTATTGTATCCGTTTTTATTATCTTATCTTGAACGCTTTGAACATGTCGCGCACAAATTAAAGCACTGTTTGCTGAAAGCAACAACCACAACAATATTGACAATGAAATCGAAAAAAAAAAACGTACAAAGCACATGAGAGATGTTGTTTTCTTTGGGAGAGGTTTTTTTTTTTATTTTATTTGGTATTTTTGCGTAGATGCGTCAGTTGTTTGTTTTGGTTGTGTTGGCACAGTTTCAATTTTTAAATAAACACTAAAAACTAAATAAAAGTCAGACCAATAATCTAGCTAGCAAGAAATGAGTTCAAGTGCTAAGCAATTGGACTTCTGTTCATTTTAGTGAGCCTTGATCAACAGCAGAGCCAGGGCGAAAACGCCAGTAATTAAGGGCAGTGACTGGGCGGCCGAGTTTTGGGAGCAGCTATAAGATAAAAAGATAAATAAAATGTTGAATCAGTTTTTTGTTTGGTCAAGGAAGCGACTGTTAAACTTTAAGGTAATCAAAAAACATTGGGGAAAAAGAATAAAATAAATTCACAAAATCAAAATAAATAAATAAATCTTTCAAAAACAATATTTAACATGTAGTTATTTTTGATGAACTAAAGCAAATTACTAGCTTGATTGGTAATTAAGCGTCTTACTATGATCTTCAATTCAAAAAAAACTATGAAGGAGCTGTGTTAATTAGTCAGCATTTTATATATATCCATATACTGATCGATCGATTTTGTTTGGTTTTTGGTGGATTGGTGAGTAACTTACCCATCTTGCAGGATGCTGTCGTATGTGTTCACTTGGAAACTACTGCACACTGCGGCGGTCTGGTTATTGATTGCCTGAATACGATCTGTAGCGTAGGCGCCGGCACGTCCGAGAATGAAACCGTAACTGGTAGAATTATCCGTTGCATTGGTATAACCACAGCCAGCGATGTAGTTGTTGTCAACAAACTGAAGCAACTTGACGAAGAAGCGCGGCTGGGCAACATTGTTCTCCGTGAAGGTCACCCAGTAGCCAGTCGTGGAATTCGTCAGCGTTACACTGGCCACTTCATTAATGTTCTGGTACAGCGATGTGGCACTGCTCGAGTGCATGCTACTGATGCTCAGTGTCACATTGTCCTGTCCCAAAGATGTATTGAACACCACGCAGGCTTCGGTATTGCCAATGGGAGTACGGGTCAACTCCACCCAGTTGCCCAACAGCTGAAACCGAAAATAATACAAATCACTTAACAACTGTGATTCGAGCTGATTTCGGGTCGCAAACACTTACCGCAGAGTTATTCCAATTCAGACTCGCGAGACTGTCAGAGCTGCAATTTTGTGGCACAGGTGCTGCGGTCGGTGCTGGTGATGCTGTTGATCCTGATGATGCTGTTGTAGATGAATCCTGGGCACTTGCCAAGGCCAAGGTGGCCACGATCAAAATCACAATTTTGCACATGATCAATGTTTTTTTGTATATGTATTTGGAATTCTGTTTTATTTTTGGTAATCACTACACTTTGTCCTGACCGCGCTCGTTTTCTGGACTTGGGTTCGGTTCGATTGAGTTCCCTTTTAAAACTGTCGCTCTGCCCTTTCATGTAGACTCTTTTATAGCCAAACAGATACACATAATTTATCTTTGCGCTTCTTATCAAATACCCACCCACACATACACACACACATACACACACACACACACACACATACACACAAAGTGAGTCTTACTGCGGCTTACTTTTTGACTCTGGCTGATGTCTCTTATCGTTGTTGGTTTTTCACAAGAGTATAGAAGTTTCAAATGATTTGGGACATGACCAATCGCATTGGCTTAAGTTATCATTAAGTATACCTGCTGTTGATCAAAATGTTCCCCTTTTTTGCACAATTGTAAAGCATTTAAGCCTTAAATTGTCTACATGTGCCTTCCAGCCATTATTTTATTGTACGAAAATAGCGTCATTGACTAATGCCTATTCTGTTCAGAAAGCAGCAGCACATCAGTGTAGTACGTACAGTTCCGGTGGAAAAAATATAACTGTTATCACTTAAATGGCTTACAAAATTCCCCTCTGGCTTACTTAGGCCTTAATGTTTTTTATGATATAAAGCAACCAGCAAATGCCGAAAAACTTTCCCAATTTTGTACACAACGATTAACCACCAAGGTTATCGCCGAATGGTATGTGTGCATTATTCGATTACTGTAACATGAACCCATTAAAACAAGTCACAAGTAGATGGAAGCATAAAGTATTTATATTCTTGACCAGCATCAACTGCTGTCCGTCCGACCACTCAGACTATAAGAGCTAGCGATTTCAAATCGCGTACCATATCACGTACCTCGATATATAAATAACTCAAATATTAAGACATGGCCTTCCAATTGATATATATTATACCCTGACATATTATTTATCAAATATACAAATTGCATTAGGTTCGGATGCGTAACGTAAATGTTGTTAACCAAAACGTTTATTCGTATTGATCAAATTACTGTCAGCAAGCCTTCTATATATTTAACACCTGGGTTAAAGAAATCTCGACTATATCTTTTTAACTTGCTTAACTTACATATTTCAAAGCAGCTCGAATTGTGTTATGGAAGCCAAAAACCTCAAACTAAGAAAGCTGCATATTTTGATGCTATTTATTTACCCACAGCTATAATAAAAATATTATATAATACTTATGATTTCATGGCTTCTTATCATGTAAGCGAAACTTTGCAACATTTTGATATTGACCACATCATATTAAACTTATCCTTATGGTATTATGTTTATATATACACAAAACTATAACTCTACAAACTATGATCACAAACCAACTAATTAAAATTCGGTATTTATGCCAGAGATATTAAAAGTCGTAATGCAAAATTTTGTATGTTTCGACTGCATTATTGACAATAGTTTTATTAACAGAACTGAGTTTGTATTCCATTTTACTGTTAACTGTTTTAATTTTAAGCATATGAGAATTATAAAAAATACATTTTGCTTAGGTAAGATGGGCACATTTTTAGCCAAAAGTTTCCCAGTCTGTTCACATGTTTATTGTGATTAGCCAACACTCCTTTGCAACTTAGCCTCATTTTTGCTTCGTTCTATTTTCGGCTTACCTTCAATCACTCAATACCGGAAAATGAGTCAGG
This sequence comes from Drosophila nr. perissopoda 5 BK-2023a, assembly GCA_035044105.1. NCBI lineage: Eukaryota > Metazoa > Arthropoda > Insecta > Diptera > Drosophilidae > Drosophila > Drosophila nr. perissopoda 5 BK-2023a. The sequence continues at coordinate 6,278,284 of JAWNMK010000341.1, forward strand.
CCAAATAAAAAAATACCCTTGCGAGCTTTGTGGCACTGATATTTTGCGACTGATTACTTCGAATAAGATTGTCTTATTTTTCATACATATAATGAAAAGCTATTTATCGCCATAATACGCAGAGGATCAGTATCGATACTAATTACAAAATATTATAAATATAATATAATTTAAAACTTGTTTTTTATATTAGAAAATGATGGAAACACAATCTTGACTACCTTCTACTTTGAGTAATGCAGACCTTCTTTCACACACTCTTTTTTCTCCATTTTTGATATGCCAGATCATAAATTGAATAGAATTTCGCATTATTTAATAATTTATTGTGCGGAAGAAATAAATTCTTGAACATTTAATTTTGAAGTACATCTGAATGCCTTCAAAAGTAGTAACTAGCGTGTACTGAAGTTGTGCAACTGTAAGAAGCAGAAGAAATCATTTAAATATATAATAAATTTTAAATAAATATAGATAACTCGTGGCATACTCGCACATTAAACTTATTTTATCTTATCGATAACGCCTCAAGTTTGGCGAATTTCAATAAAAATCTATTTCCGATGGCAATACAAGCCACAAGTTTATGTTTATCGCATTCCTATTTAAATGAAATACGCTTTGATATATTATTGATCAACTGTACATCAAGATCGAATGTCTCTCATATCGCAACGTCGTAAACGTATTCTCATTACTAAATATATACATAAATATGTGTTTGCATATGTTAGAAAGGGAGAGCATCTAAATCGACGGGAGCGTGAATATATGTATATGTGAATTCCTTATCTACGATGGCGTGTTTGCATATATATGTATATACACACGATTGTCGCAATGTCGATGAGTTCAGTTCGGGTTGGTGAATAAAAATATGCGCTTGCATAGTTTATTCTTGACCCTTTAGTACCTGTGCCGGACATGAGAAATGAGATCATGGGTGTGCAAGCCTGCTTCCATTTGAGTGTACAAAGATATTAGGGACAACTTTGGAAATTAAATTAGAATAGCAAACATATTTAGCTGTGTTTTAGGTTATCCCGTAGTCGAGTTCAATCGAATACAACTTTCTCACTTGTTTGCCATATCTTTTAATTTACCTTTTGAAAATATTTTGCAAATAACGAATGAGCTAGTACGCAGCAAAAACTGCATTATATTCTATTAGTGGTTTTTTTTTTTTATCTATAAACATGATTTATTGGTATATCTTTTGTAAATTCTTAATTATGATTGTACGAACGCTTTGAACTACATACATATTTACTTTTATCAGCGACATTGCGTGATTCATCATTGCAGGTACAATAAAAGCGAGTATGCAGAGCTCACAACTGATAAATTACAAACAGACACACAAAAATAAAAACCAGACGCTGTTTAAAACAAAAATTCTCAAGACTAACATAAAAAATAATAAGATAGGAAATTACCACCCTTATCTAGATAATAGGAACAATCGACAATTTCGTACGTCAAGGCTATAAAAGAAATTCACTTAAGCAAATTTGGGATTGTACGTCAAAGTTTATAGCAGTGATAATGTACTCAACAATGCTGGCTATGAATCAGTTTCCTTAATTATGAGATAAATTAGCATATATGTAGATATAGAAGCCGAGTCCGGTATCTTTATAACAAAGCGTATGAATAGCACTGGCACAGAACTATCTCCATAGACTAGAAGAAAGTTAAGCCTCATATCTTATGAAAACATTATTTAAGTTAGCCAACTAAGCTAACGGTGTACAAAAGCACATGATAAATAAAAGAGAGTCAGTGAAAAATGGTTTATTACTGCAATGGCGATTAACAACACTGGCTAATGTGGTACCACTCTGACTAATCTGAAATAAAACAGCTTAAGAATTTTCTATTTTAAAATAATACAGTTTTCAATGATAATTGAAACAAAGTAATGTAGAACTAAAACTATTTTCGAATTTAAACATCTCTAAACAAGAATTGTCAGAATTGTCAAAGTTTATTTTAGAGTGTGTTTACCAATACTGGATATTAATTTCTTTATTTATTTTGTAATATTATTTCTCCAATTGATTCTAGAACTGTTTGGTGTACAGATAGATAACCAATGAAAAAATAGCATAGAGCACCGAAGAGGCTGTTGGGTGATCAGCGCCACTGTAGCAACTGTAAAAAAACATATATGTATATATATATATATACAGATTTACAGATCTACATCATATAATGTACTCACGTGCTATCTTGAGTGGTCAGAGTCATGGAGTCATCAAAGAAATTATTATATAGAGCGGAACTTGTACTCTCGATGGCATCCAAAACAGTCGTTGCGAGGGATCGGTCTCTGGCGATAATCATGCCAAAGGCGGTCGAATTATCGGTGGCATTGGTATAGCCACAAATCAAGGCATACTGCGAATAATTAGTGGCCAAGACCTTGAAGACTGTGTAGGGCGTGTAGACAGGCGGATTCCAGTAGGTGAAATTGTAACCATCCATTGAGCCGACATTATTAGTTGCAGTTACGGTTGCATTCATGGTCTGATTTACATACGGATAATCCACCGTATTCGAATAGGTCGTAGCAATTAGCACATTATCTTCGGGTTGATCTAAAACTGTTACGTTGATCATGGTGCAGAATATAGAACCAACGGGCTGACGAGTTATCTCCCACCAAATGCCAGAAAACTATGTTTATGTATATAAATATGTAACGACTCGAAATATATATGTATCAGATAATATCATCCTACCTCAGCCAAATCGAGAGCAATGCTCGTGCTCGCATTGCAAGCCTGGGTATCGGGAACTGATTCTGTTGTGGATGCTTCGGATGTTGCAGATGTTGTGGATGTATCATCTTGTGCATTAATCCCTTGGTTGCAGAGCAAGCCCAACAATAGGCAAATCAATGCCAATCCCCATTTGTTGCCGCTTAAGGACAGCATTTTGCAAATAATAAGCTCTGTTTTCCGTGTGACCGCACCTGCTGACGATTAGCTGACCAACTGAACTGGCTGGTGTCTGGCCACGAATTACCCTAATGGACAGCTAATTAATCATATGATATCATTACTGCGATTGAAACACATAGGCGCCTAGTGTTGGTAAACCTTTAAGTACATATGTAGCTACATAATCAGCTGGCCGAGTGGGTATATAGTAGATATTCCCATAGAACACATTGCATCATGTGATGTTGGCCTCCTGAGCTTTTGAAAACCCCCACTGAAATTACTTGCGACTATCGTTCCATTCAGGTTATGCAATCTCCGATGTCGCTATGAATTTTGATGATTAATAAGTAGATAGGTGACAACTGAAGTGGTCAGCAACAAAGTTATATACATACATATATTGATAAGTTTCAACTGGTGACTGTTTCAATGATCACTCAACAGCGCTGCTTATAGTAAACTTGTGATAAAAGTTCTATTGAAGACTTTATAATGGATTCTGCTTTACTTATTTATTTTTTCTAAATTTTGAATTGAAGCAAATTTTCAATATGCCATTTAATTTGTAAGACCTGATTTTTGTAGTCACCTAGTTGTGCTCACTGTTGAACAACATCCCAAGCAGGCAGCGCAACTTGTCGAACACTTGCCACATGCATTTTAAACGACATACATGATTTAGTTACAAGATCCGAAAGTAGTTCAAGAGACAGCTACAGCTAGTAAGAGAAATAATGAGAGAGAGATAGACAGAGAGAGTGGAGCACAACTTTTTGGTACAGTTGACACACATTTTCGTGCATCATAGTTATTTTGGTTATAGGCGCCTAAACGGCACCCACGACGACCAGCAAACTTTCCACACCACACCCACACTTCAGTTACAAGCATATGCCACGGCCACAACAGCACTGTGGGGGTAGGCGGGGACGGTGAATTTTGTTTCAGGTGTAACGCTTGTGCCCGTTATTTAATTAAAAACTATTGCCAGTTGTGCCCGAAAAAGTTAAGAAAGGTGCTTTTTGGCTCATGTCTCGCATGTCTTGATTATTTAATTGGGCCATGTGCGAAGTTTTAATGAATAGTTGAAACACTCTCACTAAAAATCCATATGTGGGTGTACACACTGTCACTTTGGGGGCCAAAAGTTCTGTTTCAACTAAAGTGGAGTAGAACACAAAATGTCCCCTTTGCAAGAATGCAAATGTCTAAAGAGAATCGTAATTCCAATTAAGCAATTTATGAAATATAAAAATATTCATTTAAAAATTAACCAAATAACTGAAATTTGCTGCTGTTGCTGATTGGTGTGGGATTCATTCCAGGAAATTCTAATTCCACCTGACAAGAGAACTCATAATAAAATGTCAATATGATAAGAAATGGTTTATAACAATTTGAGTACACATGCTCTAAGAAAACTCTCTGATAACATAATTATTAGCGGGGAATTTTTCGGGCTTGTTGTGCAAATTGAAACTGTCCAAAATCCGATAAATTCGATGGAGGCAGACGTACCCAAATGACTTAATCATTGTCAATAAAAATAACTATGATCATAGCAGTTATCGGGCCTGATAAAAATGTGTGTTTGCTTTTGACAAGGCGACGCAACCCCTTTAGAACTGTTCCTTACTCGATGTTTTCATGGTTCATTTTTTGAGCAGTCGTGTGACATTTTTGTCGGTGTCTAGGTCAGTTATTAAGCCGCTGGATTGTTGAAGCGGTTCGGGGCTTTCCCTGTTTTTGTATTTTTCGCCTATCGTCGAACAGCTCTTTTTTAATTTGCCTTGAAGCGCAAATAACACCGAGAAGTTGTCGAACTACTCCGGGAAAATGTTTCTTTGCTTACCATTCACATGATGTACATTTTTATGTCGCTTTAATGCCAAATTGCTCTTTGTGATGCACATTTGCACAAATTCATTACTTGATGTTACCACAATCTTAAATGATGCATGAGCAGCTCTCAGTTGTCAAGTCCTGTTCAATAAAACAAGATCAATGGATAAATAAAAAATAAAAAAACACTGCATACTTTCAGGCAGAATAAAATGAAACATAATGACAAATATACAAAATTTAATTACATACTTTTAGGCTAAGCAATAAAAAAATAATGAAACCTTTTCGAAGGATCTTCAAGCATATTCTTAGGGTGATCATTAAAATCGATGCAAAATAGTTTTAAAGCAAATGCAAATTGTAATTGCGTTTTACAAGAAAGTAACTCAAAGTAAGCCAAATCATTACAGACTTCTTAAGCAAATCCTGCAAATCCAAGTTACGAGGGAATCTTCGATTTTTCTTATTTTGAATTTTTGTAGATTTTTAGCACATCATTAATCGAGACCTGAAAACCCTTGATGACTAATCGATGGATATTTTCAATGCGAGCTTAAAAATATGTATCCTCTTCAGTTGCTTAAGGATACAACGGAGCCATGGCTAAGACAGCAAGTCAGCGAAAATAGATCTAACTCGGCCAAATCCCAACAGATTTTCGCAGGAGATAGTGCATTAATTGCAAGGATCAACTGTATCGAACTGAATTCATGGATTGTATAGTTATATTAGAATCCTTAGCTCGCATCGATATAAATTAGGTTGCTTCAACCAACACAAAAATTGGGGCATTCTTTTAGGGGCACACATGTATTTGTGCTGAGCAGGAAGAAATTGTTTGCTAATTGGCACGCGTGATATCACAAACACACACACACCACACACACACACACACACTATACACACTCATGCCTTTAATAACGCAACAAGCTTTGATGCATTTATTACAGCTCTCACAGAGGAGTATGCAACTGCAACATACTCAAATGTATCTGAAATCAGAGCTCTTTTTCCCGCAGGCAACCGCAGCAAAGTGCGAACGCGGCAGACACACATACACGCACACACATGTATGCACACGCACAGACTCCTTGAAAATAATTAAGTTGTTTATCTTAATGCAAGTATTTCTCTTGCTGCAAGTAACTGTTAATTACACTCTGAGCGCTTTATGCAAAAAGTAAAAAAAAAAAAGAAGAAACATAAAAGAGGAAAACACAACGCAGAGGGAGAAGCGCAATGTAAACTTTCTAGTAAAAGGCAGCCTTGCAAGCAAAGCACCCACACACACAAACACACACTCACCCACACACACACACACACACACGTGCGCACAGTAACTGAGCATTGCTTGCTTTATTCTTATGCCTCGCTCTCTCCTCGCTCTTCCTTCGTCCGCTCAAGTGCGCATTGCGCAAGCCAATTTAAATTTTAAAATAAGCACATTAACTGCATGCTCTTCCCCCCACACATACACCCACACACACACCCACACACACACACTCTCGCACTCACACACTTTCTCGCACACACGCGCGCATATTTAATTTGCTGCAGATTTACGCCTCTTGGCATGCTCCTCTTCCGCCAGCGTCTCAAGCAGCCATGCGGCATGCGGCATGTGGCATCTGTTCGCATTGAGCGTATCATCTCACAGCTTCTGATGCAAGCTTCCGCTTTGGTTGCGGAATAGTTAAACACTTTGCTTCTGTATTCATAATTCGATTTTAATTATTATCCATATCTGCTTATAGAGAGAAGAACTAATTGTTAATTGCTTTTACAAAAAATGTATAAACTAACTAATCTTTTTAGTTTTTGGTTTTTTGTTTTTGTTTTTTGGGTTTTTTGGTTTTTTCTGGAATTTTTGCATAATTGCTAATCATTTAATTTAATTGATATAAATGTACGATTAACTGGCGTTTAACATTATAAATTCGATTAAATCGTTTTGCAGTTAAAATAGATTAAAGAGCCTCCAAACATTTTGGTTATACAAAAATTAGTTTCTGTATACTGAGGATCTGGCTTAGACCCAAGGATGATATGCTGTCAAAGTTCTTACATAAAGGGAAACCAACAGAAAACAATACTTTATATACAATTAGCATCTATTTTTTTCTTTTCTTTTCTTTTCTTTTTCTTTTTTTTGGTTTAACACAAGTGACTAAAATGTTATCGATTAACAATAGTGTTTTTTTTTTCATTAAGTTTTTATTTTTGGAAGAACTACAGCAATTTGCTTTACGAGTTATTATTGACTTGTCATATTTACAGGAAATTTTGATAAAAATGATTTCTTCGTTCGAGTTCTTGAATTCTTGAATGACAGTTTAATTCTGTCTCATTTTTCATTTGTTTTTCGTTTATTTTTTGTACTGATATTGATAGTATCGGAAACCAGGTGTGCTATATTACATAAGTGTGGGACTCGAACTACGCTCCCAAAAATTGATATGTAATATTCAAAACTGATGAAAATGATAAAAAAAATTGGCAAATTTGCTTAAGCTGAAATGGAAAATGAAAAGAGTCACAAAGTCAGAAAAATACGCGTCTAGTATTAATTCTAAGTTTAGATATTATAGGGTTGTCTAGCTGCTCCAATTTAGCTGCTTTGTCATTCGTTCAATGATTGTGCTTCTGCATAATTTTCAATATGTCAATATGGGAAAAGTTTATGGTATATTTATGGTATGTATCCAATAATCACAACAACTTGAACTGTTACAAAAGCATATTCTATGAGAGAGGAGAGGAGGGAAGCAAGGAAGCAAGGGAAGAGGAGGAATGGCTATGCTAAATGCTACCAATGTTAACGCTTAGTTTTATCGGGCTATAATTCTATATACAGCATAATTACTTGGGCTCAATCTCTAGTTAGTCGTATTAATATGTTTAAACTACTAATTATAGGATACATTGCATTGTGCTCATAGTATGTATATGAAAATTGTTACATTCGCATAGTACACTTCCTTAGCATCTGTCTTTAATCTAATAATGTGTGGGCAGAGGGGGAGGGGGGGGGGGGGGGTTAGAGGAGAGCGGGGCGGGTTATTCTTCAGATATCCTATTGAATGATATCTGGGCCTAAGTCGCAGGCTATTTACAGTACAGATACAACCTGGCAAGTGTTTCAAATTGGGGGGGCCATTAACAGATGGGGTAGCCCCTCACTTTTGTAGTTCTCTGCGGATTCACTCGATATACCTAATGGGTGCTTAGTTTCACATAGTTTACAAGCTTTATCAACTAGCTTAAGGGCTATCAATTATTAAACAATTCATTGTTTTACTTATTTGCTGGCAATACGTCAAATATGTTTGGTATTTAGTACAATTTCTCAATTGTTGTAATATATGTAAACAGTCTTATGAGAGCCTTTCAATTTGGGGCAAAGGCTACGTTAGATAAATGCAGTTTCTTAGCTAACACAAATGAAATGGTGAAAAATATTTGGAAATGTTAAAATCAGCGGAAATATAAAGGAAATGTTAAAAAAAAAAACAGAATTTTAGCACTCTTTTTAGCTGCTGTAAAGATTAAACTATCTAAAACGATATTTATCGATAACATTTCGATAACACGTTCATACTGCTGTTATCTGCAAATGTTATGCAGCATAAATATTTGTTTATGTCTTAAAAACAAACAGGCATAAATAACGTATTAAAAAACACTGAAATAAAAAATAAAAAAGTGCAATCATAAAAATATAAAGAAATCGCAAGCCCAGCTGAGGTTTGCTGTGGCACCCTGTATTATGTTGCTCAACTCAAGTTCAAATTACGGCACAACTCAAAATCAAAAAGCCAATTTTCGTTTTAGATTTTTTGAATACTTTGTTTTATATTTTTTTTTTTAATTTTCGTCTTTTTTTTGTTTTGTTTTGTTCATTTGCTTAAGAACTAAAATAACAAACAAAAGTAAAAAATCATTAAAAAGTACACATTTCATTAGGTTGGACACTTAAAATAAGTTTTTGCATAATTTACGTTATAAATTAATTTGTATTTGTTATCGTTATCGTTATCGTTATCGTTATATTGTAGAATTTGGCAATCACATTGGAAAAACACTTAGGCGCTATAAGTTCTTTGCGTTCTAAAGTTAAGCTGACTCTTTACTTATGGCAGCCCCCTCACATAGGACGAGGGGCGAGTTAATGTAACTGTAGCATATCTATAACATATGTCTATTGCTTTTACGATGTACACGCAGCGGAGAGAGACTTGTACTACACTTGCATACAGTTGCCACTCGCTAAATGCAACAACTTCACTTCAAGTATCAAATTTCGAGTTGGAATTTGAGAAATTTAGTAAATGTTGTCGTAATTAGCGAGCGTTTACTGTACACTGAGAATACGAATACGAGCTTACAAACTAGCTGTACAGCTTAAGCTTAAGATTAAGCTTAGGCGAGAGCGAGCTTTCAGCCGGACGAAAGCTCCCCAAATATTTACAAAGTGTTGCTTACGCTGGCGACAAACCGGACGCATTATTATTATCCAGCTGCGAGTGGATCGTGGAGAGGGCGCTGCTGTTGTTGTTGTTCAGATTGGGACTGCTCATTGCTGCCACATCGGTGCTGCCGCTGCTGCTGCTGCTGGGCGCAATGGGGGAAATGGTGGCAGCAACGGCGGGCGTTGCAGATTTTCTGCCGCGATGCCAGCCAAAGCTCAAAGCTGCGCTCAACTTGCTGGCGGTTGGCTGCTGCTGCTTCGGCTGCTGTTGCTGTTGCAGTTGCACTTTCTGTTGCGCGGCATCCAACGGCGTTGTCAGCTCGTAGTCCTGGCGACCAATCGAGCTGGCCGGCGTATGATGACTGTAACCGGAGTCGGAGCCAAAGCTAGAGTCGCCATACGGCGCCGCCTGCTGCTGCTGCTGCCTGTAGTCCAGCGTTGTGGCGTACGGACGCACTGCACCCGCCCCCGTCGCACTATCATAATAGTAGTTGGCATTGTACAGCGGCTCCGCATAGCCGTAAGCGGGCTCCGCCGGCAGCATTGGCGCCGCATGAATCCGATGATGCTGATGCTGATGCGCCGCCAGCCGGCGATCGATGAGACGCGGCTGGGTCCGCGCACGCATCGTGGCCGCCAGCAGGCCGTTCACGCTATTGGGCGTATACTGTTGCACGCTCGGATATCGAATGCGCTCCCTGTATATCGTCGAGAGCGGCGGCAGAGGCGGCGCTACTTGCGGCCCAACCCCCGACGACGCCTGGCTCAGCTGCGCATTGATCCGATTTCGCCGCTCCACTTCGTGCTCCAGCGTGTTGTAGAACTGTGGCGCCGTCGAGCGGGCCAAATAGTTGCCCAGCGACATCAAATTGCTCCGATTGTCGTACAACGGCGCCAGATCTGCAATCTCCGACGTCGAACTGCTCTGCTGCTGCTGCTGCTGCTGGCGACTGCGCGGCGTGCGTCGCAGCTGGGATTGGCTGGGATTGCTGGCAGCCAATGCGGCAGCCAGCTCGTTACTGTTATTATTACTATTATTATTGTTATTGGCATTATTATTATTGGTATTGTTGTTGCTGCTCGCCGTCGAGGCGCTCGCCGTGGACGCGTCCTGTGCCGTTGAGGAACCCGAGCTAAGCACGCTGTGCCGCTCCTGCGGTGGCGCTACAATTGTGCCCGTTGTTGCCACAACCGCAGCCACACTGCTGCCGCCACCTGCAGCAGCTCTGGCTGTGGCAGCTGCCACAGCAACTTGCGTATTTGCCAGATCCTTGTGGAAGCTGCACTCGCCGGGCAGCGACAACTCATCTTCGGCGAAGTCATCGTCCGAATGCAGCGGTGGCTCCGATTCACCATCGGAATCCACGCGTCCTGGTCCCAGTTCCTCGTACACATTGTCATTGGAGCGATACGGATCGGGTCCCGGTGACGAGCTGACCAGAAACGGTGGCGAACGCGTCATCGGAAAACCACTCGGATAATGTATGCTCTTCCCCTGCAGCAGCTAAATGAGAGCGAGACGGAAAGAGAGAGAGCGAGAGAGAGAGAGAGTTAGAGATGTGCAAAACGTTTTATTAGACGAATAGAGCTAAATATGTGAGTAAAAACAGCTGTAGGATAGCTACAACTAAGGGATACCCTGTAGCAAGTGTGGTCAATTTTAATTAGAGGGTATTAAGTAGAATAATCTAAGGAAAAACAAAAGCAACTATTTAATTGCGCGACTGTTACAGATAAGAGGATATACACCCAACTAGATGCTTTTACAGGGTATACAGCGCATAAAAAGTGCATATACTCAGCATGATTTAAGAGGGTATAAGAGGGGGATTACAGGGTATCTGCTGGTGAGTGCAACGGCAGCAACCGCAAGCAGTTGTTGAAATAGCGCAAAGCCGACAAAAGGCCAAAGACAAAAAAGAAATGTTGCAGGAAATGAATAATAAATAAGTAGAAAGCGAACGCAAATGCAAACAGGAGCAGCCAGGACTAGACAGGACGAAGCGGGACGAAGCAGGACACACAAAGTGAAAGTAACACTTAAAGCGGGCAACAAAGAAATAAAAAAGCAAGCGAAAAAAGCACGTGGAAAAAAGGTTTTAAATTGAAATGCGAATTAGTTGTGGGAGGAAGGATTACGTAAGGATAGCTCAAAGAAGAGTGGGGGAAACAGAGGGAGAGAGAGAGAGAGAGAGAGAGGGAAAATGCAGTGCATAATTGTTAAGTGCGCTTCCAGCTGGTTTCGAGATTTGTGTCAAGGAGGAGAATGATGGCCTAAAGGAGCTGTTTATCAGACAATCAAATAAACACACACTTCACTTTTAGCACTCACACAGGACTAAGGAAAATGGACCATAAAGCGCCATCAAGAAATATGATGATGCGAAAGCAAGCCGGGAAAAGGCCCAAAAGGGACAGGAAGAAGCTGAAGCAAAACGAAACAAAACAAGCCAAAAGAAAAAGCTGAGAAAAAATGAAGGAAAAAGGCGTCGAGTGTCGTAAAAATGGCACAAAAGGCGCACAAATTAAGCCAAGGGGCAGAAAAGATAATGCATAAGATATATATCGTGTGTCATATATAAAGATATATATATAGCTATTATGTCTGTGTGCGTACAGTGTGCGCTCAATGAAAAGAATGCGTGGAAACATTTCAAATTCAAAATGAAAATTATATTTTTTATTTATTATTCGAAATTTTTGCATACTTTTTTCAAATTAAATCAAAGATTTCACATTGAAATCAGTGTTCATTTTAGCGAGTGCACACTGTAGGAATATGTGAATTCGATATGTGTGTGGCTGTCAAGTTCAAGTGTAAATCGAGGCGTTCTGAAGGCATAAAGCATTAAGCGAATAAGTGGGGAATGGAATGAGTGAATGAATGAGTGAGTGAATGAATGGCGAGCAGGACGAAAACAGGCATTAAGGAAATGCGGTTTCATTTTACACAATTTTGACAATTGAATCGTCCTTGATGTGTGTGTGCGCGTGTGTGTGTGTGTGTGTGTGACAGGTTGACAATGACAGTGCAATGTTTTGACAGGAATTGTCGTAATGTTAGCTGCTAAACAAAAAACACCCGACAACAATTTGCCGAAAAGACGACATAAAGAAAAAGATCCTGCAGAACAATTAAACAATTGTGACAAACAAACAAAGGGAAGAGAGAGCGACGTGAGAAGCAGTGCGAATAGGGGATGGGGAGCAAAGGGTAAGGAGTAAGGAGGGGGGGCAAATACTAACCTCTGCATGCGGATGCTGCTGATAGTGATGATGATGATGATGGTGATGCGGATGCTGATGATGTGGATGCTGATACTGATGATGCCGCATCACCAGCGGCCGGTGGTGACCCAAATGTGCATCGGGATCCTCGTACATGGCGTGATGATGATGATGCTGCCCACTGTGCGTGCCCCCGCCACCTCCTCCGCCGCCGCCGCCTCCCAATGGCAGAGCACCACTGAGAGCGCCACGTGTCGGCGTCTTGCACGGCAGCAGATTCTGGACCTTTCGCTTATTTCTGTAAATAAAAAATAAGCAAAAGAGAATTTCTGATTAGTAAGAGCGAGTTAGAAGCGCTTAAGTTTAAAGAGTTGCTGAAGCTGTGTGAACTTATGTGGAAAGAGCGCGAAGAGATCAATGAGCAGGCTAACTAAAGTGCAAAAGCCTAAACTTAAAGCTTTTACGGCTTAAAGCGAACGAAAAAGCGCCGCAATTGAGTGCACGCAGGAAATTTAAGAGAGAGGCGCTGACCAAGGCTGAGTTTGGATCTCCCCCCCCCGTAAAGCAGCTTAAGGACGCGACTTACAAAAGAAAAAGTATATAAATTAATAAGCTGCAAAGAGCGAGTGAGTGGGCGAGCAAGCTTAAAGAGCGCTGTTAAAGCTGTGCCATAAATAAGAGCGCGCCAGACCCAGTGACTGAGTGAGGGAGCAAGAGCTCATTTGATTTTAATTGGACTAGTAGCTTAAAAAGAGACAGACCGAGATGTGTGGGCGGGAGGGCGGGGGGAGGCTAAGCAGAAGAGAGCAATGATGATGACGATGTTGATGACTTTGTTCGAGCATCGCTCGCTTAATTGAGACCCATCAGTTTTCGGTCAGCCGACGACGACTAAGAAGAAGAAGAGGACGAAGAGGGAGACGAAAGCAGGGAAGAAGAAGAAGAGATAAATCGATTTGTAATGGCTGCAATAATGCTGGGCGCAGACAGAGCACGCGGCTTGGGGGCGGGAGGTGGGGCGTGTCTATAGCCAATGATAAATGTGCAGGTAAAAACACGCGCCAAGCCAAAGCAGCGGCAAATATTTCATTTAAGCAGAGTTGTTGTGATTAATAAAGAATGCGACAACAGCAAAAACAAAAGCAAAAACAAAAGCAAAAAACAAAAGCAAAAAACGCAAAACACACAAAAATGCGACCAAAAAGTGTGCCACATAAAATTCAATTTAAATAAGCAGCCAGCTAAAAGCTTCAGCAGCAGCAGCAGCGGCAGCTGAAGACGCACAAGAAGAAACAGGAGCTAAGCACACAAGGACAAGGACGAAGCAGGCAACTAGACAGGAAGGATGTCAAAACAAGTCGATGGCATTTTTGCTGTTGTTGTTGTTGTTGTTGGATCTGGGAGGCAAACCGCGTGCCATGAAAATAATGAACATAATTAAGTGTTGCCCATGGCAAAAAGACAACACCAGCTAACATCAACCCACCCCCCTCCCACCCACATTAGAGAAGCTGGCATATGGCAAACTGTAAGATTCGCCAGTTTGCCGAGTTCGCCGAGTGCTCAGCATAAGCATAATGAAAAATGTGGAATTAAATTGACGCCACGTCGAGTAGCATGCCCCCAGGGCCAAGTATACAAAATGTATGAGTTGTGGGCTGAGCCAAGGGGCAAGTGGTGGGGGGAAAGTGGCAGCTAGAGCTGTCAGCCTTGTAATGCCTTGTAGGTAAACATGTTGCACGATGTCAAACGGAAGTCGCTCGTAAAAACTCGCATGCACAAAAACCCGACAAGCCCAACTACCCCAACCAGCCCCCTCTACAAACCCCCAACTCTAAGCAAAAGCGAAAGCTAACTGTCGCAGATATATACATATATGTATATATATATGTAAATACATATATACTTATTAAAAATGCTAGCCTACTTTCGGGAGAGCAGCAAAGTTGGAATACGCTTTCGTAGTGCAAACTTTGACGAAGTTGTCTAAAATATTTATGCTCGGGGAAAATTAAGCATTAGAATAGTTTAAACCTTTAAGAATGCACAGCAAGAGAGAGGAGGGAGAGTGAGAGAAAAGTAGACTAAGAGAGAAAATGGTGTGTAGGTAATAGGTTATTAGTTGACTGACAGCTAAACGTAGCTTAAATACGCTTGCGAATATGTTTGCAAAAAGGAACGAACAAAAGTGTATAAGTAACAAAGATAAAAGCCAGCAAAGCGTTAACGAATGTGATGCAAAGAGGAATGGCACAGTTTGAGATGCGCTCGAGAGAGTAAAAGGAAACTGCGAAATTGAAAAGCTCGCAAGAGAGTAAAAGAAGAAAGGTGCGAATACTGCCAGCAAAGCGTTTACGAATGTGACGCAAAATGGAGTAGCAAATAATTGAAATTCTTTCGAGAAAGTTAAAGCAAACTTTAAAATTGAGTCAGTAAAGCGTTAACGAAACTAAGACAAAGAGGAATATGAATAGCAACAGATTAAGCTGTGAGCTGTGTTGCAAGTTCAAGTTGCAAGTGTAAGCTGAGAGTCTCCACGCTCGAGGAGAGCATAATGTGTGGCATTCTGTGTGGCAGCTTGCCTGTTTGCCCGACTGTTTGCCTTTGCTTAGGAGGCAAGGACTGTCAGGCTGTCTGTATGCCTTGTAAAATATTCTTAAAAGTAAATTAAATAATGTGGCATGCCACAAGATGACGCACAAGCCAAGCACGAGCCACAAGCACAAAAAATGTGGGAATACAGTAAAACAAAAAGGAGCAAACCCAACATAAACTGACTTTAACTTTGAGGTGTACTTATTTCATTTCATTTCACTTACGAGGCGTAAAAATGGAATCAACGCGTGCAAATTTAAATGCTCCTGTGTGTGTGTGTGTGTGTGTGTGTTTGTGGCATGTGGTGCTTCACCCCTTAAGCAGTATGTTTGATTTCTAAGCATAAATGGACGGCGAGTCCCAAGAGTGTCGTACAATTTGGCCAGCGCGTAAAAGAAAAAGTCCAAAGAAAGCAGAGCTCAATATAAAAGGGTAGCTGTGCCCCACCCCCTCCCTCTGCACAGCGAGAGCATACCTTTGGGGCAACATCAAGGGTTGCCGCTTTTGGCATAAGCAATTTACAATAAAATGTGTTGGCCAAGACAACAATCCAATTGTGCACGTGAGGGTGAAAAATGTAGCTAAACTTGATGTTGAAGTTGAACTGGCAACTGAAGCTGCCTCTTCCAGTCTAACGGTATTCTCCTTGGCTGTATCGTTTATTTATGAACTGCGTTGCACGTCCAGCAAACAAAGGACTGAGTAAATCCTAGAAAAGAACAATAACTTTCAGTCTTTGAGACTTTGATATGCAAATGATGCCAATTGATTTTCATGGCTTGCATCAAATGTAATTGTCTGGTTCCAGTTCGATATATATTTGTATAGTCTCTATATGTGGCAAGTGCCACAAGCCACAAGATATTTAAAGCATGGCAGTTAAAAAATGAAATCACCCAAATTATTTTCCAAAAATATCATCTATTTTAATGACGCTCCGCCCGTCCCTTGCCGCTCCTCGTATTTACTTAATCATATATTCTTAAGGGTCTGCACTTGATTAAAAATTGCCAGGGCAACCCTGCCGCAGAAAGCAATAAGTACAAAATGAGTTTTGCGGCAAGGCCTAAGAGCAGAAGTTGCTTAAGTAGATGCCGCTCATAATAATAATAAAGCGCAAATTGGGCTTCCTTGTTGCACACTCCTGTGGCAGCCAGGGTTGTCATACGTACCGAAAATGGCTAAATGAAATTGCGAGGAGATGAAACTGATTTTATTTATTTAGCAGTCAAGATTAACAGCTCACACACACACACGCACAGGAAACTTTTGTGGGCTGCCAGGGTTGCCAGCGCCCATCTCTATTTAATATGCATGGGCGCTTCAGCAAGTGGCGCCCCCCCTTAACTTTAATCTGCCTCACTTGCAGAAAACAAAAAAAAAAAAGCAAAATAAATATGTTAAAAAAGTTGTCGAAAAAGTTTTAATTTCAATTCCACTTTTCATAGGCAATTATTTGCATAAAGTTGAGCCAGTTTATTGAAATATTATTAACTGGCGACAATGTTAACAATTTGCACGACAACCGCTTCAGATTTGCACATGTTGCACACACT
Source organism: Drosophila nr. perissopoda 5 BK-2023a (assembly GCA_035044105.1). Classification (NCBI taxonomy): domain Eukaryota; kingdom Metazoa; phylum Arthropoda; class Insecta; order Diptera; family Drosophilidae; genus Drosophila; species Drosophila nr. perissopoda 5 BK-2023a. Next base: position 6,294,924 of record JAWNMK010000341.1, read on the forward strand.
CTTTTTTGTGGGGTGGCAACTCTCGCATTTTATGCAATTAATGAAGTTCAATGTGCAAACATTTGCAAAAAGCTGGTTGATAGTAGGCATAGAGCGGCAGGGGCGGAAAGGGGGGCTGGTGGCCTGGGGGCGGGGCGTGGCAGGTGTGAGATTTCAACACTCTGGCGGCTTTATTAAAATAATTAAGGTAATTATGAACAGGCGACTCCACGGACTCATAATAAATGCCAATTATGGCAAACACAATGAAAAATTAAAGCGAGTGCAAAAAAAAAACGAAATAACAATAAAAAAATACTAAATGGTTTTGGGATTGCAGTTATTTAAGTGTTTAAAAAAAAGAACAGCAGTTTGTGGCAAGACTGGTAACAGGCAGGGGAAAAATGTTTAAGGATTAAAATTTAAAGGGAGATTTATGTGGATGCATTAAGTTAATGATAAACCTGCTTAAACATATCGATTGAGTGCATAAGATAATAAGTAAGAGTATCCTCTGCTATTCAGTTTAAAGTTAGTGCAAAGTTAGAGTATTTAAAGGACACTGAGTATCCTTAGTCATTCAATTAAAAATGAGCACATTTATATTCAAAGAAAAACCCATCAGAGAAAGAGGAAACTTAGAAAATCAGCTAAAAGGTTGTCTAAATTCACATTTCAATCTTTTATAACAATCTTAAATATTTAAAGGACTTCTCTCAAAATTAGAGTTTAATTTGCGGTTCAGTTGAAAGTTGTTTGAAATTCTCATTTAAATATTTAAAAGATTAAATAAATAATAATAAAAAAACAATTATAAATGTGACTCAATTTTGCATATTATATATACATATACACTCATATATATCATGGTCCGATTTGTTATCCGGTCAAAAGTTAATCTATTTTAAATTCTTCGCAAGAATGCAGAACATTTAAATATGAAAAATCGTTCGTTTTGCAACACTATTACTCCTGCCACTCAAACAAAAAAAACTTGGCCAGAAGCAGTGGGGAACTATTAACATTCCCATTATTCCATTATCCATTTCGTATTATTTTTTGTATTTTTCACGCCCCTCAACAACTTCCGCTTTTATGTGTTGACACTACGATTATTTTATTTCTATTATATAGCCGAGACCCCAGAAACAACAGCAACAAAAAAGAAGGGAAATAAAGCAAAAATCAAAGGCACAAGAAAAAAACGCAAAAATAAATAAAATTAGTTGCTATTTTATTTATAGCTTTTCTATGTTGCACGCAACACGATAAGCTAAAAACACACTCACACACACACACACACACACAAATACAATATGAATATAGATATGTATATGTATGGGCTATTCACATTCACATTCATATTCATATTCATATTTATTTGTCGTTGTTGCTGTTGTTGTTGTTGTTGGCGCCCATAAAGGCAAAAATAATGTGCCACATCATAAATGCCACAAAAATGGCGCTAGACTCAAGTTGTTGCTGTTGTTTTTGTTGCCCCACATTTTTTTCCTTTTTTGTTTGCCTTGCTTTCCTTTTTTCTTGCGTTGGACATTCATAGTCATTTATACGCACACACACACACAGATACAACACACACACACACAGATACAACACACGCACATGCAGATAGCAAATGGAGCAAGTTTTTGAGGCAACACTTAAAGCGGCAGCTTTCTGCTTTCCGTGTGTGCGTTTGTAATAAAGATGCTCTCTCTGTGTGTGTGTGTGTGTGTGTGTTCTGGTCATGGCCATAACCTCAGAAATGATGAAGCACAACAACAACAAAAGCAACAAAATTGGTTTTAGTGTGTGTTTCTTTTGGGTTGCTCTCTCCCGCTCTCTCTCTCTGTCTCTGTCTCTCTATCTCTCTCTGTCTCGCTCCCATCCGGTCTGTGCGTTCGTGCGGTCAGCAAACTTTAATGAATATGTATGAAAATCGCTTGAAGCGCTTCAGCTCCAGCCAACCCCCACCCACACCCTCCCACAACCAATGACCCTCGACTCAATTTCAGTGGCAACTTTTTGGGCTTATAGCAAAATCGATGCACAACATTGTTGTTGTTGTTACTTCAACACTTGTTGATGTTAATGAGCGCTAGCAAAGAGTGGAAAAAAGAGCGCAAGCTTAAAGAGGTAAGAGTCAAAGGACTTTTGGTAAACTGAGTGTAAGAAGCTGCAGGGAAATTAAATCATTGCTTAGAAGATCGCCTGCGCTTTAAATATCCCTCTGCTTATTTCCCTGAGCCGGTACCCCCACTCTCTTAAGCTTTTAAGCTGCGCAGTAAACTTTTGCTCACACACACTCATTAAATTAAATAAATGTTTAGCTACAACTCAAAAGCAGCAAAAAAAGAGTCAAATTTGGTTAACCCATTAAAACACATACAGTCACACAAAAAAAGGCAAAGAAACTTTTTTAAAGCGAGCAGCAACGAGTTTGGCCTCTCCCTCCCTCTCTCTCTCTCTTTAATGTCGGACATTTGCTGTACGTGCAAAAATCTTTGGCGGCTCCCTAGCACATTGCACTCACACATGTGCACCCGTATATATGTGTCTGTGTATGTGTGTGTAAACTACAGCCAGACAGCGCTGAGTTGTTGTTGTTGTTGTTGTTGTTGTGTGCACTTTGTATTTTTTTGCTTGCCTTTAGTGTGGTTATTTCTGCCGCAGATTTCATTTGGTTTGCAATCTGACAAGTCCTTTTTTTCTGTTGTTGTTTTTTTGGTTTTGCTTTGCTCTTTTTTTAGTGTAGAAAGTAAACTATTTTATTTTTTTGCTCCTCTTGATGTAACTGTGTTTGCTTTGTGTGTGTGTTTGTGTGTCGGCCATATCTCACGGGGTTTTTTTGCCTTGTGTATTTAAAATTTCAATTTAATTTAGATTTGGTTTTAAGACTGCAAACAAACACACACACACACACGCAGACACACCCTCCCACACACACACATGGATGCATTTAGGTCAGCGCTGGAAAGTAGACTACATTAATTTTCGTTTGCGTTTCCGTTATTTTCGTTTTTGTTGTTGCTGTTGTATTCTTGTTGCGGGACCTTAGCAAATGAGTTTTCACAGTTATAAATGCATATGCATAGCTTATAATGTTTATTTGGCTGCGCATTTGTTTCATGCGACGCCAAATATTTGGCTGCCCAACACTTAACTCGATTTATTATGCAACGTTTACTTATGCATGTTAAGGGTAAAATAAAATGCACACAAATATGCGTTAATAATTGTATGGCAAATTTTGATAGAATAGAATACCATTCAAGCAACATGTTGCCAATGGCGAATCAGTAGCTCTCTCTTCAGTTAGTTCAGCAACCGCAAGCCACTGATCAGACCCAAAGGGCCAGTTGAAGCTTATGCAGCAGAGAAGTGCGAACAATATAGCTGCACTTAATTAGAGACACAGCTCTAGCAGCACTCTTCACACAGCCATACTAAGCATATGCTACTTGTATATATGTATATGTATGTATATGTGTACTTACTTCCAGACAAACAGCGAAGAGATGAGCACAATGAGCACGAGGAGCAGGGAGAAAACCGCAATCATTGCTGAGGTGGCCAGTGATTGGCTGCTGTACAGGCTGGCATCCAAAATCTGCAAGAGGGAGATAAAGAGAGAGAGAGAGAAGAGCATGAGTTGAAATTACTTAAGAGTGGAGTGAAAAGTAAAAGTACAAAAAAGTTGAAGACGATGCAAATCACGACGCAACTCAAACACAAAGCCATTTTGCATGCCAACAAACAAACAGAAAAGGAAACAACAACAGGCTGAAAAAAAAGAAGAAAACAAAAAAAAGACACGAAGTGGAAGAAAGAGCACAAAATTTCGGTAAATATGCCTAACGAATAGCAAACAAAAGCCCACGCCGCTGTTAACCTTTTAAACGTGTTTTGTGTGTGTGTGTGTGTGTGTGTGTGTGTGTGTGTGTGTGTGTGTGTGTGTGTGTGTGTGTGCTGTGTTCTTCGCATTTTTAAGATGGCTACAATTGAGTGGGCGCTCTTCTTCTTCTTACTCTTCTTTTGGCAATCAACCAAATTAAGGTCAAAACCTAAGGAAAAAATGTGCCTCCTCAACAAAAACAACAACAAAAACAGGAAGAAGAAGAGGAAGCGAACGTTTTTAGCATTTTTTAACTGTAATAAAAATAACACGAAGAAGAGAAACTTTTGCTCAGATTTAATTTGACTTTGCTGCAAATGCTTAAACCACAAAAACAAAAAGTAAAAAAAATGTTTGCCATCAAAGATAAACTGACAGTTATTTTAATTTGCTATTTATTTGTATTTGTTTTGGCGCCGCTGAAAACATTTTTGCACTGTATGAAAAACATAAATGAATTTTGCTTCGCACCTGTCAAACGCACGCACACACACACACAAACACAAAGATAAACACACACGAATACTCGCATAAATCACTCAAATGCATTGGAAACATTTTTTGATGAGGGAGTAAGTGGGAGAGAGAGAGAGGGGAGAGAGAGGGAGAGCGGGAGAGGGAGACAAAAGCTGCACTCGATGCTCAAATTGAGGTCAAGCTTTGACAGCTGTGCAAATAAGTTTGCGCCCAGCGTTAACCAGTGTGTGCACAACTGCAGCAGAGTGTGTGTGTGTGTACATTGTGTGTGTGTGTGTGTACAATGTACAGTGTACACTCAGTATGTAGGTCGACGTTTTAATATATAATTGCGATTTTGTGCATACACTAATTTATTAATAAATAGTTTTCGTTGATTTATTTGCACTTCTCTCGTTCTCTCTCTCTCTCTCTCTCTCTCGCTCTCTCTCTCTGTCACTTTCTGTCTCTCACACTCGCTTGCAATTAATCATTTAATATGCCAGCTGAAGACAAACAACAAGCAAGCAACGAAAACAAACCCGCTCCCAATTCATTTGAATGCGAGATAAGCTATTAAAATATTGACAGACGTTGCCGTATGGCGAAATTGTTTAAACTATTGTGGCAACACTGGAAGCTGCAAGCTGTAAGCTGTAGGCTGGAAGCACCCTCAGGCCCCCCCTTGACAAAACTGTGCGGCTTATCATAAAGAAATTTGTTTTCATATTCGTCTGTTCGAGAATT